>JAIFGZ020000456.1:2312500-2912500 GCA_019925245.2 Oryza australiensis | reverse complement strand
GTAGATGGTAATTGTGTTCCTCGATAGTGTATCGGAACGGCGTAATGTGATTACGTCGAAGCAATATCCATAGAACTCGGTTTGAGTCAGCTTTGAGATAGCGTTCCTTGATAGTGTATCGGAACGGTATAATGTGATTATGTCGAAGCTATCTCGTAGTCCGATCTTGTTTGCTGCCTGGCGCCTACGCAAATCATCTCCCTTGATAGTGTATCGGGACGGCATAATGTGATTATGTCGATATGGTTTCCGTAAGCGATTTCATAGATTGGATCTATGGATTTCGTGTGGTGTTCCTGGCGCTGCCCGAAAGCCCACGAGTGGGACCACCGTGTGCGTACCCCCTTATAGGTCATCTCGATGCCTTATCTCTGTGATAGGTAGAAAACGTTCTACGCCTAACTTGTTTTTGCAGAGAATGCTTTGAGATGGTATGGCCCTATTGTATGTATGAGATGCATGTGATGCGTGTAATATTCTTTCATATGTGCAATCCCGTAATATTCTTTCATACGTGCAATGCTTGTAATATTCTCTTTCACGACCTATGAGTCGATGTAATCTTCAATTAGAGCTTCTATAGTAGTAGCTTAGTTTGAAGAAATCAAGCATCATGCACCTTGGAAGATGGTGCCGAAGATGGAGATCCTCGGCGCCGACATGGAGATGGAGATCGCCATGTGAACGGGGCCATACTATTTCATAATATGCTATTCTACTTGCTTTCATATATGTGATATGTTTGTTTGATAGGATAGCATCCCTCACAAAATTAAGTAGTAATGATGCCCTTCCAAATGTTGCACTCGTGACCGTTATGCTCGTCATGGTGGGTCCGCCAAAGCAGAGTGCCATTCTCTATCATAACACGAAGGGGTATATGTCGGACATATACAGCAGGATCATTTGGTTTACTTAACAAGGCTATCAAAACAGTTTTGGGCCTTGGGGCATAGGTTGGCGCCGGGGCATAGAGATGCCACACCAACAACAAGAATCACATAGAGATGTGATTAGCAAGGAGTTGCTTACCGATGTTATTAATTTTCTAGCAATGATGCCAAAGCTCACTAGAAAATTAACTAACATGTGGATCTTGACCCAATACGTAACCTAGAGGGAAGGTGTAAAATACGTAATGGGAGTCTAATGTTAAATTGTTTAACAATAGACATAGCATAAACATTGTGCTAAACTTTGCTTTTTCTGTTGTAGAATAAATGGCAGCAAATACTACACCCAGTGCTTTTAATTTGCGATCTATTCTCGAAAAAGAAAAATTAAACGGAACAAACTTGAGAATTGTTCTCAAGCAAGAGCGTAAGGAGTACGTTCTTGAAGTACCCTATCCTGAGGATTTGCCTAATAATGCCACTACAACTGCACGGAGGGCTTACGAGAAGCACACTAATGATGCCCTAGATATAAGTTGTCTCATGCTTGCTACAATGTCCCCGAGCTTCGAAGCAATATGAGAGCAGCGATGCTCACACTATTATTCAAGGACTGCGTGGTATTTTTGAGAACCAAGCTCGGGCCGAGAGGTTCAACACCTCAAAGTCCTTGTTTGCGTGCAGGCTTGTTGAGGGGAATCCCGTCGTCCGCATGTGATAAAAATGATTGGCTACATTGAGATTCCGGAAAACTAGGTTTTCCCTTAGCCAAGAGTTGGCTACGATGTGATTCTCCGCCGCTCCCTCCGAGCTTCGAGCCATTCATATTAAATTATCACATGAACAATATGGATAGAACCTTGGCTGAATTGCATGGGATGCTAAAGACGGGAGAGGAGAGTATCCAAAAACGGTCATCATGTGATGATGATGCAGAGGCTAAGTGGAAACCACCTGTCAAGAAACTTTGCACCAAGAGGAAGTTAACTCCCGATGAGATCGCGAGTGCCTCCAATGCAAAGAAGGGCAAGAAGGGGTCGGCGGCATCAGATGCCGTTTGCTTCTACTGCAAGGAGACAGTCCACTGGAAAAGGAACTGCAAGAAGTACATGGAGGATCTCAAAAAGAAGCAAAGTACGACTTCTGCTTCAGGTATTAATGTTATAGACATTAATCTTGCTACTTCACCTACCGACTCTTGGGTATTTGATACCGGATCGTAGCTCATATTTGCAAATCATTGCAGGGGAATGAGAAGAAGTAGAGGCTTAAGAAGGGGCGAGGTGAACCTGCGCGTCGGCAATGGAGCAAGCGTTGCTACAGTTGCTGTCGGCACAGTACCACTTCATCTACCTTCAGGATTAGTTTTGGAATTAAATAATTGTTATTGTGTTCCAACACTATGTCAAAACGTTATTTCCGCTTCATGTTTGCAAGCGGAAGGATATGATTTTAGATCAATGGACAATGGTTGTTCAATATATCTCGGAGATATGTTCTATTTTCATGCTCCATTAGTGAATGGATTATACGTTTTGAATCTTGAAGCGTCTCCCATCTATAAGATTAATACGAAAGGCAACTCCCAAATGATACAAACCCCACGTTTATCCGGCATTGTCGCTTAGGCCATATAAATCGAAACGCATGGAGAAGCTCCATAAGGATGGATTACTTCACTCTTTTGATTTTGAATCATTTGAGACATGTGAGTCTTGTTTACTTGGTAAGATGACAAAGGCACCTTTCACGGGACACGTGAGAGAGCAAGTGACTTGTGGGCACTCATACATACCGATGTATGTAGACCAATGAGCTCAACGGCCGAGGTGGTTATCGCACTCCATTACCTTTATCGATGACTTTAGTAGATATGGTTATATCTACTTAATGAGGCATAAGTCCGAATCCTTTGAAAAGTTCAAAGAATTCCGAATGAAGTACGAATCATTTAGGGAAAACAATCAAGTTTCTACGATCGATCGTGGAGGGAAATACTTGAGCCAAGAGTTTAGTAATCGTCGAAAGATTGTGGAATTGTTCCACGCTTGACTCCGCCGGAACTCCACAATGGAACGGAGTGTCCGAACGGAGAAATCGCACCTTGTTGGACATGGTGCGGTCGATGATGAGCCAAAGTGAACTTCCATTATCTTTCTAGGGATATGCTCTTGAAACAACGCGCTCACACTAAATAGAATTCCATCTAAGTCGGTTGAAAAGACACCATATGAGATATGGACAGGGCAACCCCTAGTTTGTCTTTTCTCAAAATTTGGGGATGCAAAGCTTATGTAAAACGTTTACGTCGACAAGCTCACACCCGAATCGACAAGTGCTTCTTTGTGGGATATCCTAAGGAAACTAAGGGATATTACTTTTATAATCGGGAACAAGGCAAAGTGTTTGTCGCCCGACACGGTGTCTTCTTGGAGAAAGAGTTTCTTTCAAGAAGGGTTAGTGGGAGCAGGGTGCATCTTGAAGAAGTTCAAGAAACACCGAAAATGTTTCGCGACCATAGAACCACAACAGAGGAGCAAAGTGTTGCGCCACCGTTGTAGATACATCAGCCCCACGGAGGTCGAAAGATCACGTCGTGCGCCCGACAGTGCAAAGGAACAACGTGATATATTGTTGTTGGACAACGATGAGCCTAAGACCTATGAGGAAGCGATGGTGGGACCCGATTCCAACAAATGGCTTGGAGCCATGAAATCCAAAATAGAATCCATGTACGACAATCAAGTTTGGAACTTGGTTGATCCACTGATGGTGTCAAAACCATTGAGTGTAAATGGGTTTTTAAGAAAAGGCCGATATGGATGGAAATGTTCACATCTATAAGGCGCGATTGGTGGCGAAAGGTTTTAAGCAGATTCAAGGAGTTGATTATGATGAAACCTTCTCGCCCGTCGTAATGCTTAAATCTATTCGGATTATCCTAGCGATTGTTGCATATTTCGATTATGAGATATGGCGATGGATGTCAAAACGGCTTTCCTAATCGGAAACCTAAGCGAGGATGTATACATGATACAACCTCGGGGTTTTGTCGATCCACAATCGCTGGAAAAATATGCAAGCTACGAAATCCATTTATGGATTGAAGCAAGCATCTCGGAGTTGGAATATTTGTTTTGATGAAGTGATCAAAGGGTTTGGTTTCATCAAAAACGAAGAGGAGGCTTGTGTTTACAAAAGGTCGATGGGAGCGCAATTGTATTTCTAATCTTATATGTGGATGACATATTGTTGATTGGAAATGATATCCCTATGCTAGAATCCGTCAAGTCTTCATTGAAAAATAGTTTTTCCATTAAAGACTTAGGGAGGCAAGCATACATATTGGGCATTCGGATCTATAGAGATAGATCCAAGAGGCTAATTGGATTAAGCCAAAGTACATACATTGATAAGGTGTTGAAAAGGTTCAACATGCATGATTCCAAGAAAGGTTTCTTGCCCATGTCACATGGCATTAATCTTAGCAAGAATCGTGTCCTCGGACACATGATGAGCGAAATAAGATGGGCATGGTTCCATATGCCTCGGCAATTGGATCCATCATGTATGCCATGCTTTGTACATGTCCGATGTCTCGGACGCTTTGAGTGCTACGAGCAGATACCGCGATCCAGTGAAGGTCACTGGATCCGTAAATAATATCCTTAAGTACTTGAGAAGAACTAAGCATATGTTCCTAGTCTATGGAGGTGAAGAAGATCTCGTTGTAAGTGGTTACACCGATGCTAGCTTCCAAACAGACAAGGATGATTATAGATCGCAATCGGGTTCGTGTTCGCCTAAACGGAGGCGCGGCTTAGCTGGAAGAGTTCCAAGCAGGATACCGTTGCTGATTCTACAACGGAGTCCAAGTATATTGCTGCTTCGGAAGCCGCAAAGGAGGCTGTTTGGATCAAGAAATTCGTTTCGAGCTTGGTGTGATGACCAGTCAGTGGTCCAATGTCTCTCTATTGTGATAATAGTGGAGCCATTGCGCAAGCCAAGGAGCCGAGGTCACATCGAAGTCCAAACACATACTTCGGCGATATCATCTCATCCGCGAGATAGTGGACAGAGGTGATGTCAAGATATGCAAAGTGCACATGGATCTCAACATAGTCGATCCGCCGACAAAACCTCTCCCTCGGCCGAAGCATGAGGCACACACAAGAGCAATGTGTATTAGATACTTACATGATTGACTCTAGTGCAAGTGGGAGATTGTTAGTGATATGCCCTAGAGGCAACATGGAGATGTTGGATATCACGTCAATGTTTATGTATTTATGAATAAAGTGTTATTCAGTTCCATGAAATAGACATCTTGTATTGATCAATAAGTACGTGACTTATTTATGAGACTCTATATGTATGAATCTATTTCTAAATGATCCCGATCATATATCATATTATTGGAACTAATATGATTCTAAGATCGGCATGTTTGTTGATTGATGATCATGTCTCATAGATCATGGGTATGGAGATACCAAATCAATAAACATGGACACATGTGTTAGAGAACACATTGTTGGATAGACCCACCATGAGACACTACAGAATTAATGTGCCATTAGTTGGTCTCGAGGTAGTGTTGGTATAAAGTCCTTAGACCTGAGATCACCATGGATTCCAACATGTGTAGTAGTCTACTTTGGGACTACCAAACGCTATTCCATGATTGGGTAGTTATAAAGGTAGTTTTCGGGTTTGCTATGAAACATGGAGTGGGATGTGAGTGATCAAGATGGAATTTGCCCATCCTTTGGAGAGATATCTCTGGGCCCTTCGAGGTAATGGATTATGGAAATGCATGGTCATGCTAAGTTGATTGAGGAGTCAATCAACGACGATAATCCAATACGGTTCGAGTGAATGGTTAAGCTATTGAAGGGATGGCACACATCTTGCCTACAGCTTAATTGGTATCGTGAGGCAAAGGGATTTGTGTACACATTACAGGTTCAAAGCCGATATTATATTCTTGTATACTATGGTGTCAATATGTGCTGCTAGGCGCCGTCATGATGTGCTGGCCGAGTTGGACTCGAGCCGACGATCGGCTAAGTTAGACTATAGCCAAAACCGAGTATACCGAACATACGTGGTCGCACGCTTAAGGGGATAGAATAGATATTCGAGTTGGACTCGGATACGGCTCGATCGGATAGGGATCCGATCGGATAGAGTCCTATGGGCTTACGACGTATGGGCGGCCAACTCTGTGAGATTCGGATAGGATCCGATTCAAAATAGAGTCCTGATCGGCCACTAGTCCCAGTCAGCCAACTCTATATAAAGGGGTGGGGGCTGGAGAGCTGGGGAGCACGTCAATTGATTTGCATTGCGCCGAAATCAATCTGATCCCACACGGCTTTAGTAGTCGGCGAGATCAATCTCCACAGAAACCCTCCCCACCTTCGAGCCAAACCCTAGCCTTGCATCGCGTGCTAGCACACGGGTGTTCGGCGTTTTGTCCCCGGACATGTGGATATCGGTAGAGGCGCTGCTACGTTGCGGCGCTGTTGATCGGCTACGAATTGGCTGTGGTGGAATCGGCTGTGGTCGGGCGCATCGGAGCAAGGCACGAGAACGTGACCGGACGACTCGGCGAATCGGTTGATTGGTGAATCGGCTATCCCCGGGTATCGGCTGTCGGCTTGCGGGAATCGGCTACACAGTCCAGATCGGATAGCCCTGATTGGCTGTTTACGCTGCTTACTCCAATCGGTAATGATCTATTGGCCCTTACTTGCAAGTGTTCCTGGTTGCGCGGTAGAAAAGTTTTTGTTTCCGGCTAGCGTAGCCTCCGCGTAACCCTTCACTTGCATCAACACACACCCAGCCCTTGGCGGGACGCATCACAATACACATGGAAATCTTTCGTCGGGTCCGACAGTATTAGGACTAGGGCAGACACCAACTTCTTCTTAAGCTCTTCAAAACTCTTGTTACATTCCGCTGACCACTTGAATTTCTCATCTTTCTTCAACAATTGTGTCATTGGCTTGGCAATTCTGGAGAAATTCTCAATGAATAGGTGGTAATAACCCGCAAGTCCAAGAAAACTTCAAATCTAAGTGACTGTCTTCGACGGGGTCTACTTGGTAACTGACTCCACATTCGACGGATCCACAGCCACTCCTTGGGCATTCACAATGTGGCCGAGGAATTGCACTTCCTTTAACCAAAAGGCACACTTGCTAAACTTGGCGTAGAGTTGATGATCCCTCAACTTCTCGAGAACTAACCAGAGATGATGCTTGTGTTCCTCCTCGGTCTTGGAGTAGATCAAAATGTCATCAATGAACACCATGACAAATTTGTCCAAAAATTCCATAAACACCTTGTTCATAAGGTTCATGAAGAAAGCCGGTGCATTGGTCAGTCCAAAAGACATGACCGTACACTCGTACAAATCATACCGAGTGATGAAGGCGATCTTGGGAATATCCTCTTCCCGGATCCTCAATTGATGGTATCCTGATCGCAGGTCTATCTTAGAGAATACCTTTGCCCCCTTGAGTTGATCAAACAAGTCATCAATTCGCGGTAGAGGATACTTATTCTTAATAGTAACCTCATTGAGTGCACGATAATCGACGCACATTCTCTTGGTCTTGTCTTTCTTCTCTACAAATATCACCGGAGTACCCCAGGGTGACATGCTCAGGCGAATATAACCTTTCTGCAACTGTTCATCCACTTGCTTCTTGACTTCTGCCAACTCATTGGCTCCCATTCTGTACGGTCTCTTATGAATTGGGGTGGTCCCGGGTACTAAATTAATTCAGAATTCAATTTTTCTTTCTGGTGGCATCTTGGTTAAATATTCCAGAAGAACTTCAGGATATTCTCGAACTATGGGGATGTCTTCTAACTTCATAGGGATCTTTGCTGCTGCTTCAGACGATTCCCCAGTAGAGGCATGATTCAAACTTGCTACAGTCTTTGATGGCATGGGAGAACGAAAAACAATCTCTTCTCCTTTCCCATTGATTAAAGTGATAGTGCGATGAGCACAGTCAATCACTCCCATATGCCTCGACAACCAATCCATCCCAAGAATGACATCTAGGCCTTTTGATTTAAGAAGGATAAGATTGCCTAGAAAATGGGATCCTTGGATTTCTATTGCCACTGAGGGACAGTAGTGAGTGGTGTCCAAATGGTTTCCAGGGGTTTGAACCCGCATAGGTATCTTAACTTCCACTACTGATAACACATGTGCCCCAACAAACTGCTTGGAAATAAATGGATGCGTAGCACCATAATCAAATAGTACTATAGCAGTAGTGAGATTCACAGGAAACGTGCCCAGTATAACCTCGGGAGCTGCTTGCGCCTCCTCTGCGGATGCATTATTGACACGAGCCTGGATGAATCTGGGTCAGGTGCGCTTCGGCTTCGGAAACTTGTCTGCAAAGTGCCCAGGCTCTCCACAGTTGAAGCAGACTCCTAGCTTTCCTCCAGAGTCCTTTCTTGGAGGTGGTGGCTTGGAGTGCTGCTGGGATGGCGCTGTTGGAGGACGCGGAGTGGGATTGCGTTGCTCTTGTCCACTGCCACTGCCATTATTGCTAGCTTGAAAATTCCCTAGGTGATAAGGCCGATGCTGACGAATGATCATGGTGGTAGGTCCACCCTGACCTTCGGGCATGAAGTATGGCCTCTGCTGATTTCCCTGTTGTTGAGGAGGCTTGAACTGCACTGCCTTTCTTTTCTTGATCATCTTGTTGCGTTGGTCTTCCTGCCGAATGGCCTTGTCAGCCAGCTTCTCAAAGTTAACATACTCCCCTGAGATCAGCTTGTCTGTGAGTTCATCATCAAAACCAGCCAAGAACTTCTCTTGCCTTTCTGCATCAGTGCGCACGTCCTCTGGGGCGTAACATGCAAGACGATTGAACTCATGCAGGTACTCAGTGACTGACCTGTTGCCTAGCTCAAGAGAACGAAACTCCTGTTTCTTCTATGCGACTATTCCTGCAGGAACGTGCATTGTCCTGAAGCTGCGACAAAACTCTTCCCATGTGACTGTTGCTCTACCTAGGCGAGTGACCAAGTAATTGTCTCACCAAGCAAAAGCGGGACCTTGCAACTGATGTATAGCAAAAGAGACTTTCTCCTAGTTCGTGCATTGCAGTAGATCCAGCTTCTTTTCAATAGCATGAAGCTAGTCATTGGCCTCCATAAGGTTAGTGGTGCTGGAGAAGGTTGGCGGCCGAACACGAAGAAACTCTGGCAACTTGGATTGAGGTGGTGGAGGAGCAAACTGGTTGTTCTACTACTGCTGCTGCTGCTGCATTTGTTGCAACATCTGTTGTTGCATCTGCTGGTGCTGTTGTTGCATTTGCTGCATCATAGCAGCCCATCATCTGTGTTTGCGAAGCAAGCACCTGAGCAAATAGTGGGATTCTCAGGTGGTGGTGGAGGAGCGTTGCCATTGACATCATGGTTGTCGTTATTATTGCCTGATTGCCCATTGTTGTTGTTCGCTCCGCTGGTCCTGGTGTTCACCATCTGAAGAAGAAGACCAAACAAAAAGAGAGAAGAAAAAAAGACTAACTTAGCAACTAAACTTTATTATTTGAATTCAAATGAATTGTTCTGATCCAAATTAAAACAAGGAAAGATCACGCAACATCCTTAATTGGTCAGCCATACCACACTCGATATAGACTGCCAGCTACCCCACACACAGCAAACCTAAACACACAGCAACTAACAAGAGGACAAACTGAGCAAAACGATAAAAACTAAGAGTGGCGACTAGAACGATCTGAGAGCCTCCTACGAGCTGTGGAGTCAGCGTTGCTCCCTTCAGAGAGTCCCACGCCCCGGATTGACTTCTGAAGTTCTCCATCTTTGTGTCTTCACTTGGCTCTTCAGAGCTCGAGCTGCTACCAGAATCGAAGGCAGTGACTCATCCAAAACTGTCAACTCTATCTTTCTCCTCGGAGCCTTCCAGATCTATGTCTTCAGTTGATTGCTCAGAGCTTGAATCACTGGAGATGGAGATCCAACCGTTGTTTCCACCTCTGCCCTGGTATGCCGAAGCTTGGGCGAAAGCGAGAACGAGTCCTGCAGCGGGAGCCAGAGCTGGAACTGGTAGGGCGGGAGGAGCTAGTGGAGCGGGAGGAGCTGGTGGAGACGCAGGAGGGGTTGGTGGAGGAATCTGAGGCGTCAGCTGGATGTGCATAGGTGCAGTGATGGTCTTTCGGGGTGTAGTGCGGATCCTGACGCCACCTGGTGCTCGGAGTCCTTTCAACTCGGTGACCTCCTTCTTGAGACGGACCACTTCATCCTGATGATCCTCAGCATCTTCCTGTTGTTCAGAGCCTTGGCTGCCTTGTGCAAGTCAGAGTGCATCTTCTCCAGTCCCCTAATCACCGTGCACATGTGGCCGAAAGTAGAGTCATTCTCATCTGCCATAGACTTGAAAGTGCTGACGTTGGAGGAATTGCCACGACGAGGATGGTAGCGATAAGCAGATGTGCGAAGGTCGAAGTCGTGCATCTCCCTCATCCTGGCCAACATCAAATAAGCGGCTTCCTGACATGCGTGCTCAGCTGTGCCTCCTGAAGCTGTGACCTCTATGTTGGGAATACAAGTTCCCACAAAGCCGTGAACCTCCAAACGAACACGGTGAGTAAACTCGCCACTGAGAGGTGCGAGGGTAGTGTACTCCGGAGTGCCGGGGTACTCAACTGCCAGGGCCATGCGAGCCAGCTCTACGATGAAATCCACCATACCTTTACCATATATAAAGACAAAGGAATGGGAATCAATTCAAGCTCAAAACCAAAAGACCTCAGACCCATTTTCACAAATTCTAAAACCCTAGACCGACTTTACTCTTTTTAAATCCCCCCTTTTAGGAGAAAGCCAAGATTTTTTTCAAGCTAATGCAGATGAAAGGATTTTAGAGGGCTTTTTGGCTTTTCCAGTTGGCTTGTCCTACGGTCAAAGGTTTTTTCTGATACCAACTTGTCGCACCCAGAAATTCAAGCCAGAATTTCCGTAGCTAATTTGTGCATTCATTCCTCTCCAAGCATCAGCCAAGGTACAGAAATTGACAATTATTGTTATTACAGAATCCACGTCTTAGAAATAGTATAAAAGATTATATAAATGCAGCGGAAAAGAAAAGACTAACTAAACTGGAACTCAAACTCTTGCGACGGAACTCCCAACACACCACTGGCAACCTTGACGTCGAATGCAAGCCTAATCCTCAACGAAACATTCCTCTTCTGCAACCTCTAGCTCTGGTGGGGTAAAACTTAAGCAAGACTGAGTACTTCCTACCGTACTCAACAAGTCATACCGGAAGAGAAGGTATGATGCAGGATAATTCACAAGGAAGGTATATGGTCTCATTTGCATAAACAACATTTTAGAAATAATAATACTTGAAAGCAATAAAACAGTAATAATAATTTAGCAAAATTAAATAAACACTGTCCAACGCTAAACCCATGTTGCAACAGGCCGAACCATCCATCTATACTAGTCAAGTTCCATTGGTCAAATTATTCACTTAAATGAGACTAATCACTGTGAATCTGGTTGATCGCCCATAACCGCGGGCATGACTATTCGAATAGTTTTACTTTGATCAGAGGTGTACGACTGTACCCACAAGACATAGTCCCACGACATGTTAGCGCGTGCCGGTGTACCACCATGATACCCCGAAAAGGAACTATGATAGGACCCTTCAACATAACTGTTAACGACCAAATTTGATAAGCAAATTCCCAAGTTTAAAGTAAGGATTGAAGCAGAATCAAGGGAGTGTTTGAGCCTCGGAAATAGAAGCGCGTCGGCTGAGTCCGAATCGCTAAGGAGCCAGTCGGCTGAGTTCGAGTCAGACAGGATAGCCGATAGCCAATTCCGATTGGGAAAAGCGGATGAGACTAATCACGGAATGAAAGCGTGAAGATAATCATTGGATTCAGTTTCTAACTGCTTTGAAGATATTGCCATCTACGGATAACGTCCTACAACGGCGATTGTATCTTTAAATTAGGATATTTTGTATAGTTTCCTAATATATAATGTTGGTTTGTTTAGAATATTTATAATCCAATCTATAATAGGAATCGTGTTTGTTACGAACTCATTGTATATCCGGGTATAAATATGACCCGAGTCCATGTAATTAAAAAACACAACTCAATACAATCTCGACGCATCGCCACCTTTTGTTTTTATTTTCTATCTCGACAAGTTCTCGCCTCGTCTTTGGGCTGCATCGGATTCTGATCTCGAAGCAAGGTAATCTCTTGTTACAAGTGGTTTGTGCTATCGGGGTTAGTACTTCCATCATCATGACACTCTGATCTTGATGCTACAAATTGCTTAATTTATCATATACGACATATAATTTAGATCAATGTCTAGATCTATCTCATGATCGGCTAGCGTTTCCCTGAAGACAATAGCCGACAGAGCTTGATCTAGAGGTTGATTTAGGTTATCTGGTGTATCTACCATCTTGAAAGACTTTCATTAGCTTATATAGATCTCATGCTTCTTTTTGTACTTAATGCTGCATCAGTCTGATCTCTTAAGTCACTCTTAGAGTCATATAGATCTATTCAGCTCAATAACTACTTAGCTCTAGTGCAGGTCCTAAAATCATTGAAGCGCGAATGTGCCAGTTAGTTTGATCCTGCCATTGACAAGATATACAAAACAACAAAGCATAAATCATATCGACCGATAGGTCGATAATCAAAATAGTCGATCTGTTGACAGCCGATTGTGTGATCCCAACCGATGCCGATGTCCAGATAACTCGTTGGCTGAAACCCCGATGAAACCCTGAGTGGCAGCCAACAGGCAGGCTAGAGACCACGATTCTAATATCGACTTAGTAGGTCAAACTGAATTGATGCAGCACTATGTATGGAAAGAAACACTAGACAATCAAGCCCTTGACTAATTTTTAGGGTGGTAGATGTCTAAACTAATATAATCCAATAAACAGTTTAGTCGGTATCGGCAGAGATCCTAAAGCGAAAGAAAGCCGATAGAGCTAAATTGAGATACTAGGACTAGATTAACAGAGACATATGATAAGACCAGCTAACTCTCTAGTGAAACATTAGCATGAACCTATCGGCTTAACAAGACTTAGATTATCGATAACAATCTAGTAGGTCGGACCTAACAGATGCAGCACGAGATTATATATGATAATCTAATACTCGATGAGCCAAAAGATCTGTCTAATGTGATGGATATAGCAAATCTTCCTAAAGCGACATTATGTTTATAGAAACATCGACTTGATTGGAATATCGAACCTAACCGAGAAAGTCCTAACTAAGCCGATATATCTATGAATGGTAATAAAACTAAAGATAGATACGATATACCTGGGCCGGTGGGACATTGGACTTACCCCTTCATCGGAGATCGAAGCCGATGCAACCCCGCGTTGGGTGCCAAGTTCCGCCCGATGATGAACAAAGTAGCCAAAAGAAAAAAGGTGGTGATGCGCCAAGTTGTATTGATCGTGAGGATTGATTTACATGGACCCCGAGCTTACATATTTATACCCGCGGGCTAACAGAGATCCTATCAGATTACAATTCAAACTTTCCTAAAGATAAAAGGAAACAAACTAAATCCTTACCGGATACTAACACACTTTCCTAAAGATAAACTAGAAAGTTAACAAACTTATCCTAATTAAAAGATTCAAGTTGTATCCTTCTTGAACTCGGTGTCTTCTGGATAAGATCTTTCCAAACCGAATCTAACCAGAATCAGACTGCTAAAGATATTGATCCTCCATCGACTGAAGCAGAACTCTCAGTCGATTCTACTTTGAGCCGATTTGAACCTTAAGCCGATGAGGACTCCGGGGCTTACCAAATTTTGTCGTTAACACATGCCCCCTAGTTTTGGAATATGAGAAGTCATGCTTCAAAATTATTCTGGCCTTGATCGCCACAAAACTGATTCTTCTCTTCTTCTTGACACCGGCCCTTGTAAGTCGATACCTTCTATAGTAGATGAGCCAGGCGGTGAAACTCATGGAAGAAAAACCTGTCTTTGGTAGCCGCTGACAACCCTTGAAAAGCAAGATCTGCTAGCTGCTCATCACTCAGGCTCAAACTATAACATCGGCTGCGGACATAACGAAACCTTTGAATATATTCTTTAGCTGATTCCCCTTCTTGCTGTCTAATTGATATCAAGTCTGCAAGCTTCAACTCACCAACCTCAGCCAAGAAGTACATGTTAAACTGTTACTCAAGATCGGCCCAACCTCTGATAGAATTTGGTGGTAATGACGAAAACCATGTGAAGGTAGGTCCAGTTAAGGACAATGGAAAAAATATAACTTTTAGAGCTTCTTCAGCCGATGCCTCCCCACATTGAGCTAAAAATCGGCTAACATGTTCCGTTGTAGATACACCATCTTGCCCTGAAAACTTGGAAAATTCTGGAACCTTGTATTGGCTTGGAAGTGGTACTCTATCAAACCATTCAGGATATGGTGGCCAATACACAAAAGTTTGATGTTTGGGTTTAATTCCAAACTGCTCCTCCATTACCTTTGCAATAATATTGGCCCAATCTTCTTTAGACTGATATTGTTGAGTTTCCTCTGGCCGATAATGCTGTTGTGCCTCTTCATGTTGATATGCTTGCGCCCCGAGCCAATATTGTTGTTGCCGATGATGTTGAAATCGCTCATCAATTATTCTGGGAACTATTTCCTCGATCAAACCACGTAATGTACTTGTCAAAACTCAAAATTGATAGAACACAACATGATGAACAGTTTTATCAACCATCTCTCAAAGTGTCTTATCGTCCATCAGCTCGGTAGATTCTTCCCTATCTTCATTCATTGGCTTGAGAGACTGCTCTTCCTCGGCCTTGACTTCTTTATCAGACATTGTGGGTTCCACAAACCGTGTAAACAATCGTGAGGTCCCACCAGGCGTGCCAAAAATGTGTTGACACCAAATCCATACCGCTGCTGGTGTGCCAGAACATGTGTTGACGTCGAATCACACGCTGGCCTGGGAGATCTTCGTAGCTCCAGTGCAGGTCCAAAAATAATTGAAGCACGGACGTGCCAGTCAGTTTGATCCTGCCACTAACAAGATATGCAAAACAGCAAAGCATAAATCATATCGGCTGACAGGCCGATAATCGAAACAATCGATCTGTTGACAGCTGATTATGTGATCCCAGTCAAAGCCGATGTCTAGATAACTCGTCGGCTGAAACCCCGACGAAACCCTTAGTGGCAGCTAACAGGCAAGCTAGAGACCATAATTCTAATCATGACTTAGTAGGTCAAACTGAATTTATGCAGCACTAAGTATGGAAAGAAACACAATATCTAGACAATCAAGCCCTTGACTAATTTTTAGGGTGTTAGATGTCTAAACTAATCTAATCTAGTAAACAGTATAGCCAGTATCGGCAGAGACCCTAAAGCGAGAGACAGCCGATAAGCTAAATTGAGATACTAGTACTAGATTAATAGAGACATATGATAAGACCGGCTAACCCTCCGGTGAAACATTAGCATGAACCTATCGGCTTAACAAGACTTAGATTATCGATAACAATCTAGTAGGTCGGACATAACCGATGCAGCACGAGATTATATATGATAATCTAATACTCGATGAGCCGATAGATCTGTCTAATGTGATGGATGTAGCAAATCTACCTAAAGCAATATTATGTTTATAGAAACATCGACTTTATTGGAATATCGAACCTAACCAAGAAAGTCTTAACTAAGTCGATATATCTATGAACGGTAATGAAATAAAAGATAGATATGATATACCTGGGCCGGTGGGACATTGGACTTACTCATTCGCCAGAGATCAAAGCCGATGCAGCCCCGCGTTGGGTGCCAAGTTCCACCGGATGATGAACAAAGTAGCCAAAAGCAAAAAGGTGGTGATGCGCCAAGTTGTATTGATCGTGAGGATTGATTTACATGGATCAAACTTACATATTTATACCCGGGAGCTTACATATTTATACCCGCGGGCTAACAGAGATCCTATCAGATTACAATTCAAACTTTCCTAAAGATAAAAGGAAACAAAATAAATCCTTACCGGATACTAACACACTTTCCTAAAGATAAAATAGAAAGTTAACAAACTTATCCTAATTAATAGATACAAGCTGTATCCTTCTTGAACTCGGTGTCTTCTAGATAAGATCTTTCCAAACCGAATCTAACCAGAATCCGACTGCTGAAGATATTGATCCTCCATCGGCTGATGCTAAATTCTCAGCCAATTCTGCTGTGAGCCGATTTGAACCTTAAGCCGATGAGGACTCCGGGGCTTACCAAAATTTTTCCGTTAAGAGAATGGTAATTATGTATTATGGATATCTATAGTCGATCGAGTAGGATCTAATCACAGTTTAATTGTCTATTCATTGTTTTCTTGTTGGTTACAGGATCAAACCAACTGGCACGCCCTACACACCGAAGGCAATCCAATTTGGACGTGCACTAGAGCTAAGCAAATCTCTCAGGCCAGTGTGTGGCAAAATTTCTCATCAACAATAACCCCCTCTAACCAATCTTACCACACCAAGGTTTTGCCCCAACTCCCATCACGGTAATGGGCTACCCCCTCTCGTGTCGCGGTGAATCTGGTAGCCCGATCAACCCTTAAAACTGGGGCCAACCCAACTCCATCACGCTCACCCTCACTAGGGTACGTCAGCTAGAGACAGCTACACTACAGATCCAGCCATTACCCATGCTGGCTTGTGGTATGCATGGTAATTCTTCCAGGCTTTCCCGAGAACCGGTCCTTAATTGTCATGAGCACCCTAACAATATCATCCAACCATATGCTCACAACCCCCACCATTATCATATTTTAATATTATTAGAACAATATCACATACTTGACATCATCTGAGTATTAGTCTTGTCACGCTTGGAAATTTAGCCAAATTTCTAGACTATTTTGTGTATTAAATCCCTGTCCAGGAATTAACCAGGGTACACAAAACGAAAAATTAATACACAGATCCAAACATAAAATAAAGTGTAAAATAAAATACTTACTGAAAAGGAACTTAGTCCTCACACCCAAAAACAACAGCAGAAAAGACGACAATAGTGGGGCTTTAGGTCCACTCCACAGGACAACTCAACTTGGGTCTGAGCCTTGGTCTTCTAACACCATCTTCAACTCAGAAGCACTACACTTCTGAAAGGGGGAACATCACAAGACTGAGTACAACCACCGTACTCAACAAGCCACACCGAGAAATGCAGAGTGCAAGGGGAAACAAGAGTGGCTTGGGGCTATTTTGCATAAATGCGGTTTACAAACATTTATAGTTCAAAAACAATAAAACGGTTGAGTAATTAAGGCAATACTAATCTTCCACTGAACAACGTTATTCCCACGTTGAACAGGTCCAACCATTCCACCTGAACTAAACCAGTTCCATTAAATCAAATTATTAAGTAGTGTGAGACTAATCATAGTGTATCTGGTCGATCTCCCATAACCGCGGGCACGGCTATTCGAATAGTTTTACTCTGATCAGAGGTGCGCAACTTTACCCACAAGACACGATTCCACACATGTTACCATGCCCTGAAGTACCATCATGATACTGCAAAGGGGGAAATCGTGACAAGACCTTTGATATAACTCTCCATAACCAAGCGATACCACACCAAGGTTTCGCCCCCACCCCTCGAAAGGAAATGGGCAGCCTCCCCGCTTGCCACGGTCAATCCGGTAGCCGATCAACCCATAAAACCAGGGTCGACCCAACTCCATCATGCCCAGCCTCACTAGGGTACGTCGGCTAGAGGAAATCTATACTACGAGTCAAGCGGTTAACCATTCTTTCTTGTGGTAAGCGCTGTAATTCTTCCAGGGTTACCGATGAACCAGTCCTTAATTGCCATGGGTGTGACCATCCAAAACCATGCACCACAGCCCACCATTATGTCATATTTCAGTTGAGATAATTATGACCAATGAGACATGGTCAGGTGTTTTGAGCTTGCAGCTCATCAGAGACTAGAATAAATAGTGTAATTATCCCATTTAGTTAGCTAGTGGTAATTAAGCATGACTAAGCATATAATTCTAGCTAAAATCAACATCAGTGACTAAAGCTAGTCAAATTAACACCCAAGGTTAACAAAGGACGAATAACAAGTAAATAAGGCTCAAACAAAAAGATAGGTAATCCATCATTTCATGTAATTAGCAAAACAATGCAATTTTATTTGCAAACGTAAAACATTTATTAAATAAGGAGCAATAACCTTAAGGAATGTGTGACTTGCTTTGTGTCTTCAAACAAACTTCTGGACTCTTCTCCTCGCGAGTGCTAACACCAAAAACGACGAAAGCTACACGCTGGCACACAAAATAAGGAAAAACCATAATAAAAACCAAATAAATAGTATATAAAAAGTAAAAAAACATGTAGAGCTCAATTTTAGATAAATTTTGCAATTTGAATGGCCCAATTTGCAGTTCGTATGAATTAGATATGAATTTTAGAAGTTTTGGACCATTTAAATGAATTCTGAAAATTAAAACGATTTATTGCACAATTTTTAATTAATTTTTCACTGGAAATGGATGTTTAAGACATCAGCTCCGATCAGTCCACGGGATCACAAGGATTCGGACGGCTAGGGTTGAACTGAAAAGAAAGGATGGATGGCTCAGATTAAACCGAATAAATCTATAACGATTGCCAGCTTGGATTAAGCTAACCAAGACCTAATGGCTCAGGTTAAAACTGGTTTCAGGCTGGGATGGATACACAAGCCAGCAGCTTGTGCTGCGATGGATAGCTGTGGCGACATGGCGATGATGTGGTACGCCACGTAGGATCATCGGTGACCGGGTCGGCACAACGGCCACGATGACGAACGGTGGATCTAACAAAAACGGAGGACACTAATGAAGAAAGGACGGTGAGGTGACACTTACCAACACTTACACAACAATAAGCAGCGACAGGAGACGGCCGACGACGAGATGGAGGTGGCGGTCGAGCTCGGGTTGATGGTGGCAACGACTTTCTGACGACCTTCTGAGGAAAAGGAGGGATGGACGAGCCTTGGCTTGCTGCTACGGCCCTGATGGTGAAGACCGCGATGACAAACAGCAACGAGAACGGCGACGAGGCATGGCCGAAGCTCGAACAGACGCGGCGATGCATGGGCTTCATGGCGACGACGGCCTTCTGGTGGCTTTCGACGGAGGAGAGGTGGAGGACGGGCTTCCCCTCCCTTCTGCGATGCCGATGATGGCTGCGGAGAGGGCTGGCGATGACGGGGACGGCAGTTAGGTACGGCTGGAGCTCGAAACATGGCCGTGGAGCTCGGGTTCATGGTGACGAGGTGCTTCCTGAGGATTTCGGTGGAGGGGAGATGGCTGCCGGGCTTCCTTGCGCTCTTGCGATGCTGACGGAGGTGATGGCACGGACTGGGGACGGCTGGGTTGATGGCTAGAGGCGGCTGAGGTGATGGCCGATTACGAAGAGAGATTGATCTCGTGGGCGAGGCGGCTAGGGCACGATAAAACTCGGGAAAAAGGAAAACGGAGGAGAAGGCCTAGGGGTTCTATTTATAGGCTTGGGAGGGAGAGACCGGATTCAAAACGACAGGATTTCGCATTGGGAAGATGAAGTTCATCCCAAGTTCGTCGGGATAAGAACGAGGCCGAAATCCGAGGATTTAGCACGAGATTGATGGGGATTTCTTGGGGAAACGTAGAGGGGATCGAGAGGAATCTGTTATCGCAACTAATTTTTGATTTGGGCAAAGGATTGGGCCGGATTTGGTGGAGGAAACAATAGATGGTGAACAAGGATCGGCCGGAGGTTAGGGATGATACGTAGCGTGGATGTCAACTTAACTTTTCTCCCTAATATCCTTTAATTTTTATAAATACTTCCAATCCTTAAATAATTCCAAGAAAAATTCTAAAAATATATGAACACCCATAGTATTTAATAAAAATATCTTCAGCTCATTTAATAATTAGTTTATTTATTTAAATAATTATTAAAGTGTTCTTTGTATTATTAAAATTATTTCTGGAGCTCTAAAATTTCACAAAAAATTTCAGAGAGTATTTTAGGGCGTGGAGAATATTTAAAAATACTTCCAAGCAAGGAAAATTTAATTTCCTTAATAGTTTTAATTGATTAACTTTGCTTTTCTCTTTATTCAATTTCTAGAAAATTATTTATTAAATGATTTTTAATCTCGAACAAAAATCGGGTTGTGACAAATCTACCCCCCTTACAGGAATCTCGTCCTGAGATTCGGGGCTAGAAAGAAAAAGGTAGGGTAAGATTGGGTTGACTTGCTAACCTCTATGGTTTCTTCTGGCTCACAATGACTGATTGACTGACCAAACCTGTCCGATGACTGGTTGATCAACTTGCACAACCGAACTGACTGGATTCAACCCTGGTATTCTATGGCTTCACAAACCAAACTAAACTGGCTGGTCCTTCCTGTTCTGACCCTGATCGAATTTCATGGACTCAAGTGCTTACTTTCCTCGAACTGCACAATTAATATTAACAAACTTGACAAGCTAAGAACTCACTCCTGCTGACCAGTAATTGGTGGTACTTTTTTGAGACCTTGTAACTGACTTTCGTGAACACATAGACCCTAAAATTCTTTTTTTCTCTCGATCCAACATCAAGTATTTGAAGAAGCTACTCGATCGATCTTTCATCTGGATTGCGACTGTTTCTCAAATGATGCTTCTTTAGACTGCACTGTTGACACGACAGCTTGGGTGTGCCTTAGATTCGAACTGCTAACTTGTGATCGTTATAGCCCCGATAACGGCTGCAACTGACTCTTTTGGTTACAACTCAATCTGCTTCGTGTGGTCGAACCTCCAAACGAACGGTTACACGATATAACTAAACTCATCTTCGATCTCGCCTTTAAAACCAGTGGTTAAGCTTTCGCCTAATCGTGAATCAATTGTACTGCCATCTTTGAGGTTGAACGACATTTCTGTGAGTTACAAAGAACCTTGACTCTGAACATTGGATACTCCATCGATCAATCGAAATGAAGCAAAGACTATGCCCTTCCATTTTAGAGACTCTTGGAACTCGACACTCAAATGATGACGGGAGGTTACACATAAGAATGACTCTCATGCAACTCTTGAACATACTGACTTTTGATTGACTTTTCCATTGGGTGTAATAATTGACCTGCCTGTTCTGCTTCTGGCCTGACTTTGGTGCCATCTGCCTGAACATAACGTGTAGTTGATATTCCTTTCTTGAAACAAACACTGATCACTTAACAAATCAAGCTCAAAAGGTTAACCCCACGACATAGCATTCCACTTCTTTGCTTATCTTTTACTGACTCCTCTGGGTTGATAGACCATAAGTTCTGCAGTTGCTTTCTCCGCACAATACAAAAATTTGTACGTCTGCTAAAAACTGCCCTTGATGCTACCTAGAGTTTTTGTTCTCTGACCAAAATGAGCTCACTTTCATACCTTGGGTAGAATTGATTCACAAGGAATGATTCTCTTATCGCATGTTCTGCGGACTGTATTGTATGACTTGACCTCTGCATCCATTTACTCCAGGTAGGGGTGATGAAGCAATTCCGTTGTCCTCTTCCTAGGAAACACCGAGGTGGTTTTTCGAAGGCTGTAATGATAGTCTGGAAATAAAGAAACCATTATTAATCAATGCTCCACATTAGGGTGCAGTTACCACTTATTACTCTGACAACCCTTTTATGATTTTGCTTTCGACTGTTTCATTTCCCTTTTTGTCCTCATGAGGTGTCACTTATATTGTCCTTCAAAGAGATCTCGCCCTGTCGAGTGTCGCTGCAGTCTAACCACTCTTACTTCATTGTTTGACCAAATCTTTTCTTCACTGGCAATTAGATTCTTCGTCTTGAGAAAACTGTTCTGACCCGACAAAGAAACTATAAGTTCCTTGTGACATTGTCAGATACACAAGTCGATCCACTTGTTTTGGCTACACAATATGAACCCTGAGAGAAGGAACAATTATTTCTCTCATACTCTTATTATGCTTCCTCTTTCAAGTACATAACTGTAGTAAGTCTTCTGTGCACAAGAAAGGTACCATAACACCAAATAATTAAAGACGGCTATTGACCACTGCTAGTAGAACTGTTAACAGGTATGGAATCTGCCTCTTCCTGATCCAGACCGAGTTGATTTTTTTGTTTTCCATCGTAGTGTATAGATTGACCCATGCTTTACTCAATGTTCCCTCTTATTACATAACTACCATGAAACTTCTGGGTGTCATGAGCGGTTCTTGAACATCCAAGATTTGTAGACCACTGCTGCCTCTACTCGTAGAAATTCTAGTTGGTATGGTTTTCTTCCTTTGGTGGTCTTTACATGGTTGACTCATTCTTTTTAATGATTACTGATTGGGGTTCCAATTAGAACACTGACTTGATGATTGATTTTTTTTCTTAGAGAAACGTCGATCTTCTTAGTAGCTGAAGCAGACAAAACCTTCCTATTGTTGTTGCCACTTTCCTATGATTACTTGTTAGGTTGTTGAGTTTGAACGACATGGGCTGTCTGGCTGGGGTTGACGACAGTCGGGTGAACTGTTGCTTGAGACCTTGCTTGGTAGGTGTAGCTGGGGATTTGGACATTCTTCTTTGCAGTTGGACTAGACAACTGTTTTTCCTGGCACTGTTTGCCCTGTTGGTGTTGGTACTGTAGCTTCGGAGCGGTTGCCGGTGGAATAATATAGCTTCTGCTGGTGCTCTTAGTGACAAATTGTTGAGATATAAACTTCACATTTAAGTGAGAATTGGTGCCTCTTGTCTTCCTGGTGTCCTAGGGCTGGACCTGCCCACTTTGTGCTGGGGGTGAGGCAACTAGGGAGTTGAGACGTTGACAGACGGTGTCGGTAACTTGACAACATTGATACTTTTGCATTGAAATACCTTTTTAGTAATTACTTGTCTTTCCCACGATTGAAATAGTGGTGGACTGACTTTCTTCGAACCGGACAGTTGTTGCGGCGATGTCTCAGCTCAAGATCATTAAAAACAATCCAACCTTGGTTGATTATGAGATACCTTCTTTTAGTCATGCATGCTCACACAGGAACTGAAACATGTAATAACTGAGGAACTCGGTTAAAGGTGTTGTTTTTAACGTTGTTGGCTGCCATGGTGGTTGGAATTGGTTGGAGAGCGAAAATCATTATTAATGTTGTTGTTGTTGACCAGGAGTTAACGAGCAAGTTGCAAGGGTGTCCTTTAGCCCTTCATTGGCTTTGCTAGCATGGACTTTAGTTAACGGTTCTTAAGCACATGACTTATTCCGTCACACAAGAAATGTGCGACTTTTCTCTTCATAGAGTTGGGCTGCGGTGTACAAAATTTTATTTTCGGGTAGTTTATCCAAAGCTTCTTCTTTTTTTCACAATTAACCCTTCATCATCAGTTGGCATCTTGGCATACAACTTCCAAGCGTGATCGAACACTTTGGCAAAAGTTGTCCTTGTACACCATAATCACTTTGGGTAACACTTGTGAGTTCTGAGGTTGATGGTGACTCACATCTGTTGGCCTGCTGGGGACACTGCTACCTACTGACGGTAACCGTATAGGTGCTTGCAATGGAACGTACCGAATTTGATCTTGATTCTAATTTCTGAGCTTGCATCTGCGACCATCGGTACTGCTGCTACGTCTTCCATATCTGGCTTTGTATCTGTTGTATTCACTGCTTGCAGATTCAACATCTGATCTTGGGGAACCAAAAACTGAACAAGGACGGAGTTCCCGTACAGGCTCTAGATTGCAATCTGATCTAACCTGAAGGTTTCTGGCTTCAACACACTGCTGAGGGTACTATGGTTGATGACACTTTCTCTAGCACTGACCAACTATTGCCTAGACGAAAGGGGTGCAAGAGAGGGTTTGCTAAAGATAGGACCTTAACCCACTTATCTACTGATCTAATATGGGTAGACTTTTACTCTTCAAGCTGATTAAGAAGACAACCTAGTATGGTCACATCCCCACCACTGATGTGAGACATACACCTGCACACAACAAACAACACATGGCCTAGGAACTGTCGATGCTACTCTTCCAGGAAAGATTGGGTTCTAGGTGAGCTCCGGGAAAACTTCACTTGATCCTCGAGAAGCGTTGACTCCGGTTGCTTGGCTTGATCGGCTTGCTTGAAGCTTGACTTGACTTCCATTGGTTGACGAGCGACTCAGTTTGTCCTCCAGGTTTAATAGCTAAGAGAGGTGGAGGGGAAAGGAGAGACTCCAAAGGGATAGAAGAGATATTTTCGCAAATAAGGTTTTCGCAAACTTGTCCTTAGGGTTTGACCATGTGGCTCAACCTACAGTCGAGATGGCTCTAATACCAACTTGTCACGCCCAAAAATTTAGCCAAATTTCCAGACTATTTTGTGTATTAAATCCCTGTCCAGGAATCAACTAGGGTACACAAAGTGACAAATTGATACACAGATCCAAACGTAAAATAAAGCGTAAAATAAAATACTTACTGAAAAGGCACATAGTCATCACACCCAAAAACAGCAACGAAAAAGACGACACTAGCGGGGCTTCAGCTCCACTCCACAGGCAAACACAACTACAGTTTGAGCCTTGGTCTTCTAACACCATCTTCAACTCAGAAGCACTACACTTCTAAAAGGGGGAACATCGCAAGACTGAGTACAACCACCATACTCAACAAGCCACACCGAGAAATGCAGACGTGCAAGGGGAGACAAGAGTGGCTTGGGGCTATTTTGCATAAATGCGGTTTACAAACATTTATAGTTCAAAAACAGTAAAACGGTTGAGTAATTAAGGCAATATTAATCTTCCACTGAACAACGTTATCCCCACGTTGAACAAGCCCAACCATTCCACCTGAACTAAACCAGTTCCATTAAATCGAATTATTAAGGAGTGCGAGAATAATCATAGTGAATCTGGTCGATCGCCCATAACCACACGCATGACTATTCGAATAGTTTTACTCTAATAAGAGGTGCGCAACTTTACCCACAAGACACGATTCCACACATGTTACCATGCCCCGAAGTACCACCATGATACTAGAAAGGGGAAAACCGTGACAAGACCTTTCGTATAACTCTCCCTAACCAAGCGATACTACACCAAGGTTTCGCCCCCACCCCTCGAAAGGAAATGGGCAGCCCCCCGCATGCCATGGTGAATCCGGTAGCCGATCAACCCGTAGAACTGGGGCCGGCCCAACTCCATCACGCCCACCCTCACTAGGGTATGTCGGCTAGAGGAAAGCTATACTACGAGTCAAGCAGTTACCCATTCTTGCTTGTGGTAAGCACTGTAATTCTTCCAGGGTTACCCATGAACCGGTCCTTAATTGCCACGGGTGTGAGCATCCAAAATCATGCACCCACAGCCCACCATTATGTCATATTTTAATTGAGATAATTATGACCAATGAGACATGACCAGGTGTTTCGAGCTTGCAGCTCATCAGAGACTAGAATAAATAGTGTAATTATCTCATTTAGTGAGCTAGTGGTAATTAAGTATAGCTAAGCATATAATTCTAGCTAAAATCAACATCAGTGACTAAAGCTAGTCAAATTAACACTGAAGGTTAACAAAGGACGGATAACAAGTAAATAAGGCTCAAACAAACAGATAGGTAATCCATCATTTCATGTAATTAGCAAAACAATGCAATTTTATTTGCAAACATAAAACATTTATAAAAGTAGGATCAATATGCTTCGTGGGAATGTTGACTTGCCTTGCATCTTCAAACAAACTTCTGGACTCTTCTCCTGGCGAGCGCTAACACTGAAAGCGGCGAAATCTACACGCTAGCACACAAAACAAGGAAAAACCCTAATAAAAACAAAATAAACAGTACATAAAAAACAAACATGTAGAGCTCAATTTTAGATAAATTTTGCAATTTGAATGACCCAATTTGCAGTTCGTATGAATTAGATATGAATTTTAGAAGTTTTGGACCATTTAAATGAATTCTAGAAATTAAAACGATTTATTGCACAATTTTTAATTAATTTTTAACTGAAAAAGGATGTTTAAGACATCAGCTCCGATCAGTACACGGGATCACAAGGATTCGGACGGTTAGGATTGAACTGAAAAGAAAGGATGGATGGCTCAGATTAAACCGAATAAATCTATAACGATCGTCAGCTTGGATTAAGCTAACCAAGATCTAACGGCTTAGGTTAAAACTTGTTTCAGGCTGGGATGGATACACAAGCCAGCAGCTTGTGCTAAGATGGACAGCTATGGCGACATGGCGATGATGTGGACAAGCCACGCGGGATCGCTTGCGACTGGGTCGGCACAGCGGCCATGATGACGAATGGTGGCTCTAGCAAAAATGGAGGACACTAATGGAGAAAGTACAGTGAGGTGACACTTACCAACACTTACACAACAACAAGCAGCGAAGGGAGACGGCCGGCGACGAGATGGAGGTGGCGGCTGAGCTCGGGTTGATGGTGGCAATGGCTTTCCGGCGACCTTCTGAGGAAAAGGAGTGATGGACGAGCCTCGGCTTGCTGCTACGACCCTTATGGTGAAGACCGTGACGACAAACAATAACGGGAACGGCGATGAGGCAAGGCCGAAGCTCGAAAAGAGGCAGCGATGCATGGGCTTCATGGCGATGATGGCCTTCCGGTGGCTTTCGATGGAGGAGAGGTGGAGGACGGGCTTTTGGTGGCTTTCATTGGCTTCCGATGCCGACGGTGGCTGCGGAGAGGGCTGGCGATGACGGGGATGGTGGTTAGGTACAGCTGGAGCTCGAAACATGGCCGTGGAGCTCGGGTTCACGGTGACGAGGTGCTTCCTAAGGCTTTTGGTGGAGGGGAGATGGCTGCCGGGCTTCCTTGCGCTCTTGCGATGCCGAGGGAGGTGATGGCACGGACCGGGGACGGCTGGGTTGACGGCTAGAGGCAGCTGAAGTGATGGCCGGTGGCGGAGAGAGATTGATCTTGTGGGGGAGGCGGCTAGGGCACGGGAAAACTCGGGAAAAAAGGGAAAACCGAGGAGGAGGCCTAGGGGGTTCTATTTATAGGCTTGGGAGGGAGAGACCGGATGCAAAACGACAGGATTTCGCGTTGGGAAAATGTAATTCATCTTGAGTTCGTCGGGATAAGAACGAGGCCGAATTCCGATGGATTTAGCACGAGATTGATGGGGATTTCTTGGGGAAACCTAGAGGAGATCGAGAGGAATTCGTTCGTGCAACTAATTTCTGATTTGGGCAAAGGATTGGGCCGATTTGGTGGAGGAAACAACACATGCGTTGGAGGTTAGGGACGACACCGTAGCAGGGAAGGTAAAGTAGAATTTTCTCGCCCTAACATCCTTTAATTTTTATAAATACTTCCAATGCTCAAATAATTTCAAGAAAAAATCCTAAAAATATTTAAACACTCAAAGTATTTAATAAAAATATCTCTAGCTCATTTAATGATTAATTCATTTATTTAAATAATTATTGAAGTGTTCTTTGTATTATTAAAATTATTTCTGGAGCTCCAAAATTTCACGAAAAATTTCAAAGAGTATTTTAGGGCATGAAGAATATTTCAAAAATATTTCCAGCCATGATTTTTAAAGGAAAATTTAATTTCCTTAACAGTTTTACTTGAATTACTTTGCCTTTTACTTTATTCAATTTCTAGAAAATGATTTATTAATTGATTTTTAATCCCGAACGAAAATCGGGTGTGACAAGTCTCCACCGAAATATTTGATTAGAGTGATTCCCTTATGTGACCTAATTGATCCAAGCCAAACTAAGCATGTCCTAAACCAATATCTAGTCATATTGAACCCAAGTTATCAATCGTAGGAGGTAAACAATTCCTATGGCTGAGTACAATGGGTATAATAGTCCCATGAAATGTCATTCTGAAACATATGCAATATTTAAAAGAAAGCGATATTTCAATAAAACAGGTAAAATATGCTCAATGTAAAGTATGACTTGTCTTGCTCTGAAGATTGGGGAACCTCGGCGACTACTTCGAAGTAAACGGGATCGCCAGAATTATGAAATCTACACGACAAACAAAGCACTCAACAAAACATGCTAAAAGTCTACTGAAATAGCACAAGAAACTATTTTTAATGGATTCTTGACATTTTTATGGATTTAATGAAATTTGAATGGACTAAAACGGAGCTCGAATTAAAAAGATATAAATTTTAGAAGTTTAATTGTGTTTTTTAAACTAAACAAAAAAGGCTAATTAATTTATTCCGCAATTAAGTCCCTTGCTGACGCAAGCACTACCGCAGGGTTGGGTAGAGCTGACGTTAGCTTGACGTCATTCTGACGCAAGCAGACAGAGCCGAGGGCTAACGTCAGCACTGACGTCAGCGCCTAGGGTTGACGTGAGCATTGCTGATGCAAGCGGCGCCGGCTCGGTCCACCATGGACCGGGTCGATGGACGTGGGTGGCGGGGAGGATACGTGGCGTGATCCGAGCGGGCGGGGCGGCGCACGATCGGACGGCCGACGCGGGTTAGGGTTAGGGTTTGCGAGCGGCAGCGACAGTGACATGTGGCAGCCTTACACGGCACGGCGGCGACGATTGGATGGCTGGGCGCACGAGCGGGATCGAATGGTGTAACAACCCTAGGTCACAAACCAGGTAATTAGATGTGCATTTGTTGTTCGTTAGGTTGCATATTTAATTTGTTGCAAAATGATCACATGTGATGAGTTATTAACTTTAATCTGCAAAATCAAAACAACGTCCAATTGAATAATAAATTGAACAGAAGTATAGGTGTTTAATATTTTATTCAAATATTAGATTATTTATAATCACTAAATATAAATTTTTGAAATATTTACTTTCTGTTTAGACCTCCTAAGAATTCAATCTAACTTTCAGCCTAACCAATTTCATCTTTTCACCAGATTTAAAATATTTTGAGTTTATATGTGAAACTTTGAAAAATGGAACCTAGACCAAGAGAGAGGAAGAAAATAAATCCTGAAAAATTGCAAGAACGATTCTGTACTCAGTTTTTCACCCACCACTCTCACCCTTATAGATACCCATGACTTGGGCCCACTTGTCACTGACCTTGGGTGCCTCATTAGCCCCGAAACCCACCCTTGGGCGTGCTTCCCTCCCCCAGGACTTAAGTGGGCAGAGAAAACCCTTTCTTCTTCCTCCCCTTTCACTTCCTTTGCATGTTCTTTCTTTTTCCCTTCAAGCTGAGCTCCCATATCACTTCTCCTCCCAAATCCCATCCAATAATCCAAAATCAATCCCTGCATGTTAGACCACAACAATCCCCATTACCCAAGCTCTCCATCCATACCAACATCCTGTACATGCATGGAGAGTTGAGAGAGATCGAGAAAGAACAAGAAAATGGTGGTTTCAGCTTGCATGGCTGCAGCAGCAGCATAAGTTTGTCTTCCTCCATTTGGTGAGCTTCCTTGCCATCCATGGTGCCTCTTTCTGAGTTCCCTCCATGTTGAACATCTGTAGAAACATTCTACAGGTCCTCCACTCCATTGTTGGAGCTAGGAGTTGGCTGCAACTCACCCTGAGTTCATCTCTTTTGATTTCGGTTGAAGCAGCCCCAGACCACGTCTCCATCCGTACAGCGCCGGTGAGCTTGACGTTGCCGTTCCTCTCCACTGCTGCTGAATGTTGACGCGTTAATTCCCGCCGCTCTGGTGAGTTTCGCGTCGAGTTCCCGAGTTTACACCACCCCTTTGACTTCCTATCGATGAGTCAAGCCGTTATTCTTACATGCATACAGTAGATCGAGCCATCACCGAGTCGCCGCCGTGTTTCTACCGCCACTGCAGGACGTCACCGTCATCGGCGCTCACTGCTGCCTACTGAACCTCACGCGCATCCCGGTAGAAAACGATTTTTGTTTTAAAATCTGTACAGAAAATATGCTAAGCTTCAAAAATGCATAACTAATTATTGAGAGCTCCAAAAATGGTGAGCTAAATTTCTATGGATTCATAAAAATATGATCTACTTTGTTGTGAAACAAAAATAACTAACTTTTGTACTGGTTTTCTCTGTAAAAAGATAAGTAGTTGCATGTATCCTTTTAATTGACTAGATCTTGTAAAATGCATAAGAATTTGTTGGTAAATGCTAAAAATGTGAAACCAATTTTGTTGAGCTTGTGTTTTAGTACTCTTCACTGCTGTGAAATTGGTTTTGACAAAACTACCTCTTAAATCATGTTTAGTAATTTATTTGCCTTACCAGTGGTTTAACTTGTAAAATCCATAAATAAATAAACACAACACATATAGCTGTGAGATAAATTTTATTAGCATCTGTCAATACTGTACCTTCACCTAAAAATATCTACATGTATAGAATCCTTGTTTGAAATGCAATTGCTTGTATGTCCTAAAGTGTACTAAATTAATTGCGGAATCTGCCATTATATGACCTGAGACCTTGTCATTTTCATATCTCCCAAACCTTATGAGATAATCTGATGATTCTTTCACCTAAATTCAAGTTAAAATGTATCCTACCCACTGTATTTATTTTATGATTTATTGATCATTTTGCATGTGCATGTTTATTTGGCTCTTATTCGCATATTGCTTCTTTTCGATAGATTCGGAGATTCCGGAGAGTAACGAGCCACTTCCTGAGGTTGAGAGTGATCCATTGCAGCAGCAAGGCAAGCACCTAAGCATATAGAACCTATGCTTTCTCTGAAAATGTTTTGTTTGCAATCTATTAATATATATGCATGCGTTGTCTAGTGTATAATATTGAGAGTATGGGTAGAACCTATACATGCATTTAGTTCTTGTTATATTTCTGTACCTATACCTTATTATTACTGTTGGAAATATTTGGGTAGTTTTATTCAATGGTGCTTAGCCATGCTTAGTGCTACTAGAACTATAGCGATGGACAGTATTATTAATTGTGATATATAGACAACTTGGATTAATGGGCCTAAAACTTGAGCACTTACACTAAATAATGGTTGATGAAATATGCTAGACTTGGGGCGGGTGATAGGGCAATGATGGGAGGTTGGTTTCCCCTGATGCATGTAGCCCCGTCCGGGTTAAGGACCGAACATTTTGACATCTATTCGAGCACCATTCGTACTTACCACATGCCAAGCATGGGATGGCTTGTTTGAGTACTAGACTTACTGTGATCATCTACGCCCATCGGAGAAGCGTGAGGATTTGGGATCCGCGGAGTGCCCGGTTGGCCGAGTGCGGCATGGGGTATCTCCCACGTGGTGACCCCGCCTTGGTCACATCACACGCACGTGACTGAGTTGTCGGGAGCCCCGGTGTGGTTTAGGTGGTTGGGGTGGGGCTAGAAAAGGACGTGTGATGAGCTCGAATCACTTGGCGGACCGCACCTGTGTGGTGGGTAGCATTTGATCCTTGTTCATCTCATGTGGATCCAGTTGTACACCTCTGATCAGAGTATAATCTATTCGAATAGCCGCGTCCTAGGTTATGGACAATGCTTGATGTGTTAGTCAGTTATGTTAGCATCAAATGTGGGTTATTATGGATGGGTTTATGTTTGATGGTGATGTTGGCATGCTGTGCCATGTTGGTATGGGCTTTGGTAGTCCATGGTTGATGATGAGAGCGTCATTTGGGCTCATTTTCTTATACATTTCATAATTTTATACTTTCTGTCCATAAATTAAAATGATGCGAGATTTGTTCGTCCTTGCTTATTTTACTCATTAATTGCTCAATAAAATTAACTTTATGTAAATGTTGAACCTAGAGACCCACTATAGGCTACTTCTCTCTCCCTTATGTATATATATAATTTGGGTAAGACTTGCGAGTACAATCTTGTACTTAACCCGGCGCCGCTGTTTCAGGTGAGAATACTGGTTATGAGTTATGCTTCTTGTGTGGTCATTGCTCTGCCGAAGGCGGCGAGGGCGATGAGTGATCTCTTGCAGCTTGGCTCTTGCCCGGTTGGTTTGCCCTAGTGGAGTTGTGGCACCACCGGTTTTATCTTTTGCTTATGAGCTCTATCTGAGACTTCCGCTGCTATATTTATGTGTTGTATGTTGGGACCTCGGACCCTATTATGTGTCATGTACCTCGCTGCACTTTATCCCTATTATGGTATTTGCTATGTTTATTAATTGCTTGCGATGAAAGTGTGAGGCTAGTCGCATTCCTGGGGACTAGCTAAGCATGAGTAACGGGTTTTGATCGCTTGAGATAATTGGGGATAGCGTTTTTTGATCGAGTCACTAGGGTATGTTTTTGGTTGCCGCCTTCGTGTGGTTTGACAAGCATATGACGGAGTGGACTGGCAAGCTATCTTATGGTTATCTCTTGCGCTCACTACTCGGCATTTCGGTTATTATAGCAAAAGGTGTCAACCGTGACCATGGGCACATTGGGGCAAGTGGCTATTTATGCGTGGTTGGATCCCACTCCTCCAATTGTATGTGGTGGTCGCGTTGGACACTAGATGGTATAATACTCGGGGTGTCCACAAATGGCCCCAATCTACCGCTCAGTAGATCGGACGGCTCAGGAGGCGGCTAGGGTTAGGGTTTCACCATGGTCGTGCGGCAGCCGGCCAGCGCATCGACGATGCAGGGAAACGGCAGCGAATGGCGGCGCTATGCGCGGTAGACGGTGCTCGACGGTGCAACAGCTCAGGATCATGCGCGGGTAGCTTGGGCGTATGCAGAAAGGAAAAAGAGAGAGAGAAAGAGATGCGGCTCACCGGAGACGGAGACGACGGCTGTGGACGACGGTGGCAAGCGGAGGCACAATGCGAATTAGGGCACGATTTTGAGTGGCGCAAACAGGAAGAAACGGCAGAGCTCGCGGGGATTTTATAGGTGGGGTTTCGAGACTGGATTGCACACGAGATTCAGCAAAATTCCTCGCTGCAGATCTCGGACTCAGGGAGAGAGAGAGAAAGGTACGACGTCGGTTTGGATACGGACTCGGCCGGCACGGGGTGCGAAAACGGAGGTGCGCGATGCGGGGGAGGACGCTTGGGCCCAGCACGGGCCCAATGTGGCACGGGGCAAAGCGGCGTGGCTCGGGTGTGGGCGGCGTGCATGGCGCAGTGGCGACGGCTAGGTCGGGCATGGGGGAGACGGCCCCAACAGGTAGGCTCCAAGTATCGGTGGCTCGGGGGCGAGGCGGAGGCCGGGCGGACTTACGTGTGGAGGCAGTGCCTCGCGGGCCTCAACCCACGGCCGAAAGGGAGGGCGCGCCCGTGAGGCGGCGGCTGCGCTGAAAGGAGACGGGCCGGTGGGTGGGAAACCGTACGGCCCGGGGAAAAAGGAAAAAGAAATTAGGGACTTAATTCAATTGCGATTAATTCCTTTAATTGGTTAAAAATATTTCTAGTGCTCTAAAAATTCCACTAAAAATCTAGTTAATGTATTTTGACATGTATAATTGAAGAAAAATAATTACCATGCCATTTCCACTTATTAATTGTATTTTAAAATTAATTGTTGGTTCCAGATTAATTCCAGAAAATCCAATTGTTTTAGGGTGAATTCTTTAGATGATTTAAAAGGTTAAAACTCGGGGTGTGACACCGCGGTTATGGGCGGTCGACCAAATTCACCGTCATTAGTCCCACTTATAAATAATTTGACCTAATGGAACCGGCTAGTATAGATGGATGGTTTGGGCCTGTCTCAACGTTGTTTAGCATTGGACAGAGATGATTAATTTTGATTAATTAAACTTAACCTTTTTACTACTTTCAACTTTGTCATCAAATGCTTGCTTTCTGCAAATTAACCCTACCCTCCCTTTGGAATTATTCTTGCATCATACCTCTCTTTGGTATGACTTGTTGAGTATAGTTTGTAGTACTCAGTCTTTCTTCTTTTTCCCCCACCTCAGAGTTGGAGGATGGAGCAACACATGAGTTCGAGGATGAGTAGGCTTGTCTCTACTGTCAAGGATGGGTGTGGATTGGAGTTGTCACACTACAAGCGCCAAGATAGACTTTATCTCGTTTTTCTTTTTTCGCTGCATTATTGTAAGACTTTTATACATTTCTAAGACATGGTTTCTGTATATACAGTTTGTTGTTTATGTACCCTGGTTGGTCCTAGACAGAGATTTAAATGCACATTCAGCTTTGGAAGTTTCGGGCAGGAATTTCTGGGCATGACAAGTTGGTATCAGAGCCGACCTTGACCATAGGATAAGCCAAATGGAAAAACCCTAAAAGTCCTCTGAGACTCTTTCATCTGCATGCCCTCTTTTGCATTTGGTGTTGTTTTGGGAAATTTGGATTCTTGTTTTCGTGTTTCTGGGAAAAATCTTAACCATTTATTCAAATTGGATTTTTTGATATGGTCAGTCTAGGGTTTTAGTGATTTTTTTGTAGACAGGGTTTGGAGTACAATTGGATTTTGTTCGACAATTGGTTTTGGAATCGTCAGGACCATGCATTAACTCGTGTCTAGGCTTTGTGGGCTGCAAGTTTTTTCATGCTTATTACTATTATTATCTATATATTTTGCTCATTAATTTATTGCTCAGTAGTGTAGTGGTATTTTGTTTGGAATCATGCTAAAATATTTTATGCATAAAAAGTTTCTTCTTACTTGGATGTTTACTTGGATTATTTTATTGATTTATTTAATTTGGATCTGAGCATGCATTGGTCCCTCTCCTTTGTCTTCTATAGATGTTAGGCTTTCCCCGATGCATTGTGGCCACAGAATGGGTGACTTTGTGGTAGGGCTTAGTCGCATGACCATCCTAGTCGGCTACCTGCTAGACTCTCACAGTCGTTCGGAGGAAGTTGCAGATGAGCCCAAGCCCGACTACTACTCCACCGACCGCAAGAGCCGTTCCGAGCACTAGGACGTCACCCCTAGTTCCTCATTTTTCCTTAGTTTGCTTGTTTGTTAGATGTGTGCTTAGGTTTGTTCGTTTGTGGGCTTAGTCGGCAGACCATACTAGGTGGTTGTGGTGTGGCTACTTAATTAGGAGTTGAACTGCTTTTCCTTTCATAATGTGTAAATTCAGAACATAATAATTCATAATAAAGATTAGTTTCTGAGCAGCCTGTTTTCCTCGTCGTCTTTTTTTTCCCTCTGTCGGTCCCTCTCCAGATGGTAAACAAAAGGAATGTCAACCGCACCGCTGGTGATGGCAGCAGTAGTGGAAGCCAGAACGGGGAGGCCAACCCCAATGGTGCCACCAGCAATGGTCTGCCTTCGCCGCCAGAGAACCCAACGCTCGCCCAAGTGTTGGCCACACAGACGCGGATGATGCCTGCCATGATGCAGCAACAACATCAGCAAATGCAACAACAGATGATGCAACATGCAACAAAAGCCAAAGAATAGCAAAGACTCACCCATTAGTCCACCAGATCGCAAGAGAAAGGCAACCCAATTCCAGTCTAACCAGGGGAACAATGACAGGCTCTGTTTCATGCCAAGGCAACAGGGTGGACCCTCCACCATGATTTTCCACCAGCACCATCCGTTTCAACCAGTGAGTTTCAACCCCAACCCCAACCTCAACCGTGGCAGCAGCAGCAATGGTGGACAACCCCATCGAAACCCCGCTCCACGTCCACCAATGGCACCGGCCTAGCCTACTCCGCCTAGGAAGGACTTTGGGGGGAAGTCATTGATCTGTTGCAACTGCAATGAGCCTAGGCACTTTACTTACAGGTGTCCAAAGCCTAAGCACAATGGTCCCAAGTTCATTCAAGCCAGGGTCAATCATGCCACCGCAGATGTAGCTCATGCAGCACCAGAGGTCATAGTGGGTATGTTCCCTATAAATTCAGTCTCTGCTATAGTATTATTTGATTCTGGTGCAACGCATTCATTCATATCCAAGAGATTTGTTGGGGAACATGGGCTAAGAAAAGAGAAACTTGTCACACCAATGTGGGTTCGCACCCCGAGAAATAGTTTGACATCTGTCAGCTATAGTCCCTTGGTGACAATAGAAATCTACAGATCATGATTTCTAGTCAACCTCACCCTTCTTGAATCCAAAGACCTAGATGTTATTATTGGGATGGATTGGTTGAGAAGATTCAAGGAACTGCATGACACGTACCATCACTTTAACCAATGGTAAGGAGAAGTGGTTACCTTCTAGTCTCCGATGCCCCAAGAGCATGGAGTAAACCTAAACTAGGTCCCTAGCATGGTTAATGCAATAATAGACAAGGAAGAACTGAAGAAGTTGGAGGACATACCCATAGTCCAGAATATCCGGAGGTCTTTTCAGAGGATCTTACAACCATGCCACCAAAGAGGGAGATCGAGTTCCGGGTCGACTTGGTACCAGGAATCGCTTCGATCTACAAGAAATCCTACAGAATGGCAACCAACAAAATGGTAGAAGTTAAGAAGCAAGTTGATGAGCAACTACAGAAGGGGTACATTCGCCCGAGCACATCGCCTTGGGGTGCTCCGGTGATATTCGTGGAGAAGAAAGATAAAACCAAAAGGATGTGTGTGGATTACCGTGCACTCAATGAGGTTACTATCAAGAACTTGTACCCGTTACCTCGGATTGACGACTTGTTCAACCAACTGAAAGGAGCCACTGTGTTCTCCAAGATAGACTCGCTATGGGTTTTTGTCACGCCCAGAAATTCAAATTCGAATTTCCAAACTATTTTGTGTATTTAATCCCTGTCCAGGCATCAACCGGGGTACACAAAATGACAAATCAATACACAAATCCATACGTATAAATAAAGTGTATAAATACTTACAAAAGAGGCACTTAGTCCTCACACCCAAAAGGGGACAGCAGCGGAAAAGAAGGACGATCCTAGCGGGGCTTTAGCTCCACTCCACAGGCAAACTCAACTGGGGTCTGAGCCTTGGTCCTCTACACCGTCTTCAACTCAGAAGCATTACACTTCTAAAGGGGGAAGAATTTGCAAGGCTGAGTACAACCAACGTACTCAACAAGCCACAGCAAGGCTGAGTACAACCAACGTACTCAACAAGCCACACCAAGGAATGCAGAAATGCGAGGGAAGGCAAGGAGAGGCTTGGGGCTACTTTGCGGAAAGGCGGTTGCAAAACACTTTATTTCAGAAACTGGGAAAACTTTTGAGTAGTTAGGTCAATATTAATTCTCAACTGAACAATCTTATCCCCACGTTGAACAGGCCCAACCAATTCCCACCTGGTCTAGTCCAAATTATTAAGCCAAATTATTAAAGTGGGACTAATCATGGTGAGCTCGGTTGATCGCACCATTACCGCGGGCACGGCTATTCGAATAGTTTTACTCTGATCAGAGGGGCGCAATTGTACCCACAAGACACAGCCCCATGACATGGTCTCCCATGCGCCGGAATACCACCATGGTACCCCGGAAAGGAAACTGTGATAGGACCTTTCGTATAACCCCCCACTAACCAAGCGAACCCCACCAAGGTTTCGCCCCACTCCTAGACCCCGGGATGTGGGCAGCCCCCCGAGTGCCTCGGTGAATCAAATGCCAAAGAACCCTTATATCGGGGCCGACTGAAACTCAATCCCGCTCACCCTTGCAGATGTGTTCGTCAGCTAGGAGAGGCTACACTACGGGACCCACCTTACCCATTTTGGGTTGTGGTTTGCACGGTCATTCTCCCGAGGGGTCCCGTGAACCGGTCCTTAATTGCCATGGGTACAACAAGCCAAAAGCATGCACCCACAGCCCACCATTTAGTCATACTTTAGTTGGGATATTACGACCAATAAAACATGGCCAGGTGTTCCGAGCTTGCAGCTCATCTGAACTAATTATAGATAGTGTGATTATCTCATTTAGTGAGCTAGTGGTAATTAAGCATGGCTAAGCATATAGTTCTAGCGAAAGTCACGTAAGTGACTAAAGCTAGTCAAATTATCACCCAATGTTTGACAAAGGACGGTTATCAAGAGGTATGGCACAAGCAAACAGATAGGTAATCCCATCATTTCATGTAATTTGCAAAACATGCAATTTTATTTGCAAACAGTGAAACATTTGTAAAATAGGTTCAATATGCTTCAAGGGGAGTGTGACTTGCCTTGCTTCCTCCAACCAACTTCTGAACTCTTCGCGAGCGCGAACTCGGAAACGATGAAAACTACACGCTGGCATGCAAAACGAGGGAAAACCCTAATAAAAACAAAATAACATTACATAAAAAGTAAACCAACATGTATAGCTCATATTTAGATAAATTTCGCAATTTGAATGGCCCAATTTGGAGTTTGAATGAATTAGATATGAATTTTAGAAGTTTTGGACCATTTAAATGAATTATAGAAATTAATTAAATTTATTGTGCAATTTTATTTATTTTTCGAAGGAAAAAGGCTGATGCTGACGTCCTCGGGCAAGGGCGCGGCATGACGTCGCGCCGGATGCCGACGCGGCGGCTAGGGCCGACGTCACCCGCGGCAACGCGCGGTCCATGGGTCCTGGCCCACCGTGGACCAAGTCCACGGCGGCCCACGGCGAGCACGCCACGTGGCGCACACGTGGCGCTGACGCGGCAGCCACGCGGGTGGCCGGATGGATGGCCACGATCTGCCACGAGGCAGATCAGGCGTCGGAGAGGCGGCGACGGCCGACGATGACCAGCGGCGTCGCATGCGGCTTGATGGTCGCCGACGGGGCCACTCGCAGGCGCAAGCCGAGCAGCGGAGGGCGGCGGAGGAGGGCGGAAAGGAGAGGAGGCAGCTCATCAAGCGCGGCGAGGAGGCGGCGCGGGCAAACGGCGGCGAGCGGGGCGGGGGCCAGCGCTCGGGATGACGGCGCAGATGGCGTCCGGCTATGATTGGCGATGGCCGAGGGGATGCCGAGGCTCGGAGGGGCATGGCAGAGCCGAAGGGATAGGCGACGCAGGCTGACAAGCGGCGCGGCGACCGGAAACGGTGGCCGGAGATGGCTATGAGGGCGGCAGCTCGGGTCGCACGGCGGCAAGGTGCCCTGACGGCCATCCGGGCGCGGGAAGCGGCAGCCGGGGTGCGGAGTGACGTGGGGAAGGTGGTGGCGGCCTTGGCGCTTGGCAACGGGCTCGGAACGGCGGGTGGCGCGTGGCCGGAGAAGCGGCGGCGAGCGGCGGAGGGAGAGGTGACGCGGGGAGAGCGAGAGGGAGCACGAGAGGGCTCGGGAAAGGGGAAAATGGGAGAGAGGAGCTCGGCGAGTGCTTTTATAGGCTGGGGAGGGGCTCACAAGGTCGGTGCATGGCGGGATTCACGGGGTGAGGCGGTGGCCGGCGGCGAAAATCATGAGGATTAAACGGCAATTAAAAGCGACGGTTTTGGGGGAAAATAAAGGGGGATCCGACGGCTTGATGGTCGCGGCGTTAGGGCGAGCGTGGGATGAGCAGGGGCGGCGGGAATCGCAGCAAGGTCGCGGCAGCGGCGGCAATGGTGGTCGGGCGCGAGGAAGGGGATGACAGGTGGGCCCCACCTATCATCGGCCGAGAGAAAGGAGGGAGGCCATGTAGACTTTTGCGGGCGCACGTGAGCGGGAACGGGCCGCGGCCACTGGGCCGGCCCGAGGAAGAGAGAGAAACTGGAGGGCGTGCGCGAGCAGGGAGGAAAAGTGGACTCTCAAGGGGATTAGGCCAAAACCGGCCTAAGGACAGGGGAGGACTTTTAATTTGTTTTTCTTTTAAATTAATCGTATAAATGGTTTGGAATTTTTATAAATACTTTGAGTGCTCAAATAATTCTAAGAAAATTCTTGAAAATATAAGGACACTCAAAGTATTTAATAAAAATATAACCATACCATTTAGTAATTAATTTATTTGTTAAATAATTACTGGAATGCTCTTTGTAGCATTAAAAATTATTTCTTGAGCTCTAAAATTTCACGAAAAATTTCAAAGGATACTTTAGGGCGTGGAGAATATTTCAAAAGTATTTCCAGCCATGATTTTTAAAGGAAATTTTAATTTCCTTCTTTATTTCACTTGAGGGATTACTTTGCCTTTTATTTAATTTCTGAAAATGATTTATTTAATGATTTTTAATCCCGAACCAAAATCAGGTTGTGACAAATCTACCCCCCTTACAGGAATCGCGTCCCGAGATTTGGGGCTAGAAAGAAAAAGGTATGGTTAGATTGGGCTGGCTGGCTGACTTCTACGGTTTTCTTCTGGCTCACTTGACGGGAACTGATCGAACTCGGACAGGTGAACTTGCTGGCACCAAACTTTGTGCTTTACTGCCTTTGCCAAAACTGCAATAGCTGGTCATGAACACTCTGACCTTGATCTGGCTAGAGAGGCGGTAAGATCTTTCTTCCCTTAGGCTGCACACTTAACAACAACCTCTTCTGCATTCTAGGGATCCACTTTGACTCGAGACCGGCGAAGTTGTTCTGGAAACCTTGGAATTGACTTTCATGAACCACAGACTATGAGTTCTGCTTTGAACTGCTCTTGACCTGGAAGACAGGCTTTTCAAAGAGCTGCTTGATCTGCCCCTAAATTGTGTGTGCCTTGCGTTATCGTTTCTTTTGGCTGAACTGCGGCCATGACTACTTGGTGTGTGCCTTAGATTCGAGCTTGTTAACATAGGATTGATGTAACTCTGCTAACGGCTCGCAACTGACTCCTTTGATTACAACCCTGCCTGCTTCATAGGGTTGAACCTCTGAGCAAAACAGTTACGGGGTAAATCGAATTTGACTTCAAGCTCCCTTCACCAGGGTAGATGGGCTTTCATCAGACTACGGTTGATGAGGCTACTGCCCTTGGGAATAATTGACTTATCTGATTTATAGGGAACTTGGATCGGTAGAACTGATTCTTCGTCATTCCCTCGAAATGAAGTACTGACAAATCTCTTTTATTCCGGGAAGTCTTAGAATATATCTTTCAATTGACGATAGGAAGTTCCTGGTAAAAGTGACTCCGGTTCACCTTTACAACGAGTATCCATGCTTTCGCCTAACCACGAACAAACGCACTACCATCTTTGGGTTTGTCCCTCATCTCTCTGATTTACTAAGAACCTTGACTTTACCAATGGGACCCTCCTTTGGTTGATCGAAAAGCGGCAAAGAGTGTGCACTTTTATTCCAGGGACCTTTAGAACGCAACACTGAACGGATGATTGGGAATCCTTCCGAAAGGGTGACTCCCATACCACTATCGAGCATCCTGACTCTTGATTGACTTTCCCATCAGTTGTAGCTACTAACATGACTCTTCTGCTTTTGGCTTGACTGAGGCAATCAACCTTTTGCCTGGGTTGTTCAGTGGCTGGCTTGTGGAACGAACACTGGCCACTTTACCAAACCACATCAAAATTGTACTCTAGCAAATTCTTATTTTGTTGGTTCTCATGTCATTTTCTAACTTTGAATGCTGACAGGTCCCCAAACTTTGATGAAACTGATGAACCGTCGGGAACTGCCTTTGAAACGACCAAGAGTTCCTGTTGTTGGTTTCACAAGTTCACTTTCAACACTTGAGTAGAGGTGGCTTGCCGAGACGAATTCTCCATAGCATACTTGAGTGTCTGGATGTTCTAGCCTGACATTTGGATCAATTCGCTTCTTGATCAGGGTGATGGAAAGTTTTCCAATGTCGTATTCCAGGAAGCATCGAGGTGGTCTCCAAGAACTGGAGTGGCCACTTCGAACTAAGGATAGCCATTCTTGATCCATATTCATCGCTAGGGTGCAGTTGCACTTACTATTTCCTGGAGAAACTTATAAAATTGAGAGTGCGGACCTTTCTCCCATGATATCATTACCAAACTATTGTCATTCTTCTCATTTCCTTGAGATGCTACTAATTCTTACTTTTAAGGAGGTCGCATTAGCTGAATATTACTGTGGTCTGAACATTCACATTTCCTTGATCCGTGTTCACACCACTAAGGTGCTATTGCCAATCACCACGTCCTTACGACTTTAAAGGTTATGGGATTCCAGTAATCCTTATATAATGTTCCACTCGAACATTTTGTGCACCTTCTCATACTCTTCAGGTATCCATTATACGACCCTTTTGATGTATCTCCTGAGGTTAAAGGTTTCAATGATCTAACCATTCACACTTCCTTGATCGACTGTTTACGTTTTGCGGTTAGCAACTATGTCTTGAGGCCTAACCAAAACTGGAATCAGCGCGGAGAGTGAAACTCTACGTTTCATATAACATTGGTAGTCACACAAGCTAACTTGCTTTTGGGGTGTTCAAGATGAATCATAACATGAGAGAGACTGTGCATCTCAGTCTTTATTCTATAGTACCTTCTTAATACATAACTTGCCATGAAACTTCTATGTAAAAGCGTAAACTTCCTTAAGGATTACACACTTGTAGACTGTTGCCGGCTTGACTAGCAGATGTCTTGACCAGTGTGACATTTACTCCTGTGATTCTAGCAGGGTTGACTTGATTGGTCCTTGCTTGCAAACTGATGTTCCAACAGGAACACTGCTTCACATGCAGACCCTTCTACCTCCTTAGTAGCTGCTATAGGTAGACCCTTCTCATTTGAGGTATTGCCCTAACTTGATGGTTTGATAAGAATCTGGTCCGAGGCAACAAAGGATGCCTTGCTGGTTTTCACGGTACCCTTATGACTTGGTGTTGGCGGTAATCGCTGCGGTTTCTGCTGAAGGAGAGTATCGTTCCTTCTCAGTTGGGGTGAATCAGTGCTTCCTTGGCACTACTTGCCCTGCTACTTATTCTGTAGCTTGGGGATAGGTTCGCGGGTGAACCTTAGAGCCTTTACTGGTGCCATTAACGACAACACGCCGTGGTGGAGATTTCATGCATAGACGATGACTGATATCCTTGGGCTTACAGGCGCCTTTTGGTAGGATTGGACCATGCTGTGCTGGAACCGAAACAGCTTGTGGAATACTGGTGTTGCAGATAGCGCCGGAACTTAAAGGACGGTGGCGCTTGGGCACTGGACATCTTCTAAGTACATGACCTGTTTCCCCACAGTTGAAGCAACGATGAGCTTCCTTTGCTAGTCTTGATAGTGGACATTTATTAGAATAATGTCCTCGATTGCGACAGTTGAAACAAATCCGACTCGTTAAATCACGAGATGCACCCTTCTTGGTCTGTGGGCTCACAACTGGATCTGGGATACACAAGGACTCGTGAGCCTTGTTTTTCATGCCTCTGTTCCCACTAGTGATCGTCACAGGGATTGGAGCTGGTTGATGATCAAGAGCATCATCACCATTGGTGGTGCCAACCACGAGTGGACAGACTGACTGTCAGGTTGTCCCGTGGTCTTCCTTGTCTTCGGTTAGAACCGAATTCAACTGACAGCTCTTGGGAACATTATCTGTTCCCTCACACATGAAACATGTGACCTTGCTCATGGGTGTCATCACCACAAAGGCAGGTGTGATTGCACATGCTCACTGTGTGTCCAACTTCTCCAGAGCGAGTACATGCTTTGAGCCTCATTTCTTTTTCACTGATGTTTTCAAGGATTGCTTCCCCCTCGTCAGAGGATACCTCTTTTGTCTCATCCTCCTCTAGCTTGGGTGGTCCATAACGCCTGAGATGACGGGTTAGCTGACGTGCACCACGAAAAGTATTCCTTCTTAGGCATCGGGGAATCTTCTCCGCATCTTTGGGAGCAAACTCTGTACCAGTGATGATCATCTTGCTGGCACATCTTGTATTCCATTTTGGTGTCTTTCTCTTCTTTGAGTTGGACGGCGGTGTACCGAAATCTAGGTTGTTTAGTTGACCGGAAACTTCCTTCCTTCTGAGATAGTGAATCCCCTTTACTGTCGGTGTCCTGGTGTACACTTCCTGTGAACCGTTCCTTGCATTACGATCTTGCTCCTTATAAACCTGACAGACGACAGGCATTTCTCCTTGACCTGATGGTCGGGTTGGTGTCCTCGTCTCCTGAAAATCTAATGGTATGCTGGCGGGAGTCACCAAGGCTTGCATCTGCTGCTGCTGTTGATACTGCATTGCATCAGTTGCATCATCATGGCCACTAACTGTGTCTGATTGGCCACGACCTGGGCTAGGGTTGGATTCCGGGGAGAAGGAAGTGGAATCCTCACAGGGTTGTTCCGAGTTGATCCAAGGGACTGCTGTGGTCTTGATTTACTGACACTGCCCCTGACTTTACCCATCTATTTTCGAAGAAGAAGGGAAAGGGGATAGAAGATGTTAAACTAAAGATGAGACCTTAGTCCGCTTGATTACTGGTCTGATGTGGGTGCACTTTTATTATTCAAGTTGATTAAGCACACAACCTAGTATGGTCCATCCCCACCATTGATGTAAACCATACACCTGCACACAACAACCATCACATGACCTAGAAAACTACTGATACTATTCTTTGGGAAGGATTGGGTTTAGGCAAACTCCGGGAAGACTTCGCTTGAAACCTCAGGAAGCGCTAACTCTAAGCTGCTCGGCTTGAACTCCTTGCTTGAAACATGGACTGGACTTGGCTTCCGGATGGCGCTCCAGGCTTAACAACTAGAGAGTTGGAGGGGAAAGGAGAGAAATTTTGACAAATTGTTTTGCAAAGACTCCAGAGGAAGAGAAAAGATATTTTCGCAAATAAGGTTTTTACAAAACTAGTCCTTAAGAGTTTTGACCATATGGCTCAGCCTACAGTCGAGATGGCTCTGATACCAACTTGTCACGCCCAGAAACTGAAACCCGAATTTCCAGACTATTTTGTGTATTTAATCCCTGTCCAAGCATCAACCAGGGTATACAAAATGATAAATCAATACATAGATCCATACGTATAACTAAAGCGTATAAATACTTACAAAAGAGACACTTAGTCCTCACACCCAAAATGGGACAGCAGCGCAAAAGAAGGACGATCGTAGCGGGGCTTCAGCTCCACTCCATAGGCAAACTCAACTGGGGTCTCAGCCTTGGTCCTCTACACCGTCTTCAACTCAGAAGCACTACACTTATGAAGGGGGAAGAATTTGCAAGGCTGAGTACAACCAACGTACTCAACAAGCCACACCAAGGAATGCAGAAATGCGAGGGAAGGCAAGGAGAGGCTTGGGGCTACTTTGCAGACAGGCGGTTGCAAAACACTTTATTTTGGAAACTGGGAAAACTGTTGAGTCGTTAGGTCAATATTAATTCTCCACTGAACAACGTTATCCCCACGTTGAACAGGCCCAACCAATTCCCACCTGGTCTAGTCCAAATTATTAAGCCAAATTATTAAAGTGGGACTAATCACGGTGAGCTCGGTTGATCGCCTCATTACCACGGGCACGGCTATTCGAATAGTTCTACTCTGATCAGAGGGGTGCAACTGTACCCACAAGACACAGCCCCCTGACACGGTCTCCCGTGCGCCGGAATACCACCATTGTACCCCGGAAAGGAAACTGTGATAGGACCTTTCGTATAACCCCCCACTAACCAAGCGAACCCCACCGAGGTTTTGCCCCCACTCCCGGACCCTGGGATGTGGGCAGCCCCCTGAGTGCCTCGGTGAATCTGGCAGCCCAGCAACCCTTATACCGGGGCCGACTGAAACTCCATCCCGCTCACCCTTGCCGATGGGTTCGTCAGCTTGGAGAGGCTACACTACGGGACCCATCTTACCCATTTTGGCTTGTGGTTTGCACGGTCATTCTCCCAAGGGGTCCCGTGAACCGGTCCTTAATTGCTATGGGTGCGACAAGCCAAAACCATGCACCCACAACCCACCATTTAGTCATATTTTAGTTGGGATATTACGACCAATAAAACATGGCCAGGTGTTCCGAGCTTGTAGCTCATCTGAACTAATTATAGATAGTGTGATTATCCCATTTAGTGAGCTAGTAGTAATTAAGAATGGCTAAGCATATAATTCTAGCGAAAGTCACGTAAGTGACTAAAGCTAGTCAAATTATCACCCAATGTTTGACAAAGGACGGTTATCAAGAGGTATGGCACAAGCAAACAGATAGGTAATCCCATCATTTCCTGTAATTCGCAAAACATGCAATTTTATTTGCAAACAGTGAAACATTTGTAAAATAGGTTCAATATGCTTCAAGGGGAGTGTGACTTGCCTTGCTTCTTCCAACCAACTTCCAAACTCTTCACGAGCGCGAACTCGGAAACGACGGAAACTACACGCTGGCATGCAAAACGAGAGAAAAACCCTAATAAAAACCAAATAACAGTACATGAAAAGTAAACCAACATGTAGAGCCCAATTTGGAGTTTGAATGAATTAGATATGAATTTTAAAAGTTTTGGACCATTTAAATGAATTCTGAAAATTAATTAAATTTATTGTGCAATTTTTATTTATTTTTCAAAGGAAAAAGGCTGAAGCTGACGTCAGCAGCCGAGGGCTGACGTCAGCGGGCACGGGCGCGGCATGACGTCAGCGAACCGGATGCTGACGTCAGTGGCTAGGGCTGACGTCAGCGGCCAAGGGTTGACGTGAGCCGCGGCAGCGGCGCGGTCCACGGGCCAGTCCACCATGGACCAAGTCCACGACGGTCCACGGCGAGCGCGCCACATGGCGCACACGTGGTGCCGACGCGGCAGCCACGCGGCGGCCACGCGGTGACCACGCAGCAGCCACGCGGGCAGCCGGATGGACGGCCACAATCTGCAACGAGGCAGATCGGGCGGCGAGAGGCGGCGACGACCGATGAAGGCCGGCGGGCGCAGCGGCGGCGCACATGGCCCGATGGCGCGGCGGCGCCATGCGCGGCGGCGAGCGGCGGAGGGCGGCAGAGGTGGGCGGAAAGGAGGGGAGGCAGCTCACCGAGCGCAGGGCGGCGGCGCGGCAAGCGGCGCGAGCGGGGGGGGCCGGCGCCGGGATGACGACGCGGACGCGCTCGCCGCGATTGGCGATGGCCGAGGAGATGCCGAGGCTCGAAGGGCGCGGCCGAGCCGAAGGGAGAGGTGATGCAGGCTGGCGAGCGGCGTGGCGACGGAAAACGGTGGCCGGAGACGGCTTTGGTGGCAGCAGGTCGGGTCGCACGACGGCAAGGCGCCCCGACAGTGATCCGGGCGCAGGAAGCGGCGGCCGGGGTACGGGGTGTAGCGGGGAAGGTGTTGGCGGCCTTGGCGCTCGGCGACGGGCTCGGGAACGGTAGTGGCGCGCAGCCGGAGAAGCGGCGGCGAGCGACGGAGACAGAGGCGGCGCAGGGAGAGCGAGAGGGAGCACGACGGGGCTCGGGGCAAGGGAAAAATGGGAGAGAGGAGCTCGGCGAGTGCTTTTATAGGCCGGGAAGGGGCTCACAAGGTCGGTGCACGGCAGGATTCGCGGGGAGAGGCGGTGGCCGGCGGCGAAAATCGCGGGGATTAAACGTGGCGGTTTCTGGGGAAAAATTAAGAGGGAGCCGACGGCTTGATGGGTGCGGCATTAGGGCGAGCGCGGGATGAGCGGGGGCGACGGGAATCGCCACGGTGAGGTCGCGACAGCAGCGGCAATGGCGGTCGGGTGCGAGGAAGGGGATGACAGGTAGGCCCCACCTGTCATCGGCCGAGAGAAAGGAGGGAGGCCGGGTAGACTTTTCGCGGCGCGCGAGCGGAACGGCCGCGACCACCGGGCCGACCAGGGGAAGAGGGAGAAACAGGAGGGCGTACGCGAGCGGGGAGGAAAAGTGGACTTTCAAGGGGTTGGGCCAAAACCGGCCCGAGGACAGGGGGAGGACTTTTAATTTGTTTTTCTTTTAAATTAATCACATAAATGGTTTTGGAATTTTATAAATACTTCTAGTGCTCAAATAATTCCAAAAAAATTCTTGAAAATATAAGGACACTCAAAGTATTTAATAAAAATATAACCATACCATTTAGTGATTAATTTATTTATTAAATAATTACTAGAATGCTCTTCGTAGCATTAAAAATTATTTCGGTGCTCCAAAATTTCACGAAAAATTTCGAGGATACTTTAGGGGATGGAAAATATTTCAAAAATATTTCCAGCCTTGATTTTTAAAGGAAATTTTAATTTCCTTCTTTATTTCACTTGAGGGATTACTTTGCCTTTTTATTTAATTTCTGGAAAATGATTTATTTAATGATTTTTAATCTTGAACAAAAATCGGGTTGTGACAGCTTGTACAAGTGCACCGTTATATCCTTTGGATTCACAAATGCACCGGCCTTCTTTATGAACCCGATGAACAACGTGTTCATGGACTTCTTGGACAAGTTCGTAGTGGTCTTCATTGATGACATACTCATCTACTCCAAGTCCGAGGATGAAGATGAACGACATATAAGGTTGGTACTTGAAAGGTTGAAGGAGCACCAGTTGTATGCCAAGTTTAGCAAGTGTGACTTCTGGCTTGAGAAAGTTCAGTTCCTTGGTCATGTTATAACCACTCATGGAGTGACAATCGATCTGTCAAATGGGAGTCAATTACCAAGTGGACCCCACCTAAAACTGTCACATAGATCCAAAGTTTCCTTGGACTTGTGGGTTATTACTACCGGTTCATCGAGAATTTCTCCATGATTGCTAGACCAATGACCCAACTATTAAAGAAAGATGAAAAGTTCAAGTGGTCTGTAGAGTGTGATAAAAGTTTTGAAGAACTCAAGAAGAAGTTGGTAACCGCACCTGTCTTAATCCTGCCGGATCAAACCAACGATTTCCAAGTGTACTGTGACGCGTCTCGTCATGGGTTGGGATGTGTGTTAGTGCAAGATGGTCGAGTGGTTGCATACGCTTTACGCCAGTTGTGACCCCATGAGAATAACTGTTCGACCCACGACTTGGAGTTAGCAACATTGGTCCATGCCTTGAAAATTTGGCAGCACTATCTTATTGGCAACCGCTGTGAAGTTTACACAGACTACAAGAGTCTGAAATACATCTTCACCCAACCTGATCTAAGTCTCCGTTGGCAAAGATGGTTGGATTTGATTAAAGACTATAATATGGGATACACTACCACCCCGGCAAGGCTAATGTGGTGGCAGATGCCCTAAGCAGGAAGAGTTACTGCAACGCCACTTGGACGGAAGGGATGTGTAGTGATTTGCAACGGAATTTGGAATGTTTGAACTTGGGAATTGTCAAACATGGGTACGTGGCCGCTCTTTAAGCCTAGCCTACACTCATGGAACAAGTTTGCCTAGCCCAAGCCAATGATCCTGACATAGCCGAGTTAAAGAAAAACATGAGAACTAGCAAAGCTCGGGATTTCACCAAGGACTAACAAGGAACAATCTGGATGGGAGAAAGACTGTGTGTACCTGAGAACATGGAGTTAAAGGACCTGATTCTAAGGGAAGCTCACCAAACCCCGTATTCCATTCCCACCAGAAGCACCAAAAGTATCAGGATCTCAAGGAAAAATTTGGGTGGGTCAGTATGAGAAGAGAAATCGCAGAATTCGTCGCCTTGTGTGATGTATGTTAATGAGTTAAAGCATAACACCAGAGACCTGCATGATTATTGCAACCTCTTTAGATTCCGGAGTGGAAATGGAAAGAAATCGGGATGGACTTCATCACGGGTCTGCCTAGGACTTCCACTGGTCATGATTCTGTTTGGGTAATCGTGGACCGACATACAGAAGTCGCTCACTTCATTCCGGTGCATACCACTTACTCTGGGGAGAAGTTAGCAGAGCTCCACCTGGCTAGAATCATGTGTGTGCATGGAGTACCCAAGAAGATTATGTCCACTCGAGGGAGTCAGTTTACCTCGAAATTCTAGCAAAAATTGCAAGAAGAATTGGGGACTCGCTTAAACTTCCGCACAGCGTACCATCCTCAAATCGATGGCCAGACTAAAAGAGTCAATCAGATATTGGAGAACATATTAAGGGCTTGTGCACTTGACTTTGGCGAAGCTTGGGACAAGAGCCTTCCGTATGCCAAAATCTCCTACAATAACAGCTACCGGGCGAGTCTTAAATGTCACCTTTCGAAGCACTGTATGGCAGAAAGTGTCGCACGACACTCTTCTAGGAACAAGCAGGAGAACGCCAGTTATTTGGGACTGACGTCTTAAATGAAGTAGAAAAAAAGTTAGACTAATTTGGGAAACACTAAAAACTGCCCAATCTCGTCAGAAAAGCTATGCCGACAACCGCCGAAGAGAGCTTAGCTTTGAAGTCGGAGACTGTGTGTACCTTCGTGTCACCCCGCTCCGGGGAGTACACCATTTCCAGACAAAAGGAAAGTTGGTACCATCCTTAGTGGGGCCATACCAAATCCTGGAACGTTGAGGAGAAGTCTCTTATCAACTGGAACTCCCCTCCTCCATGGAAAGTATCCATGATGTTTTTCATGTTTCTCAGTTGAATAAGTGCTTGAGAGTACCTAAGGAACAAGCAAGTTTGGATCACATCGAGATTCAATAGGACTTATGTTGAGAAGACAACTCGTATCCTCGAAAGAAGTGAAAGAAGGACCAGAAACTGGGTGATCAGATTCTGTCGAGTCCAGTGGAGTCACCATTCTGAAGAAGAGGCAACTTGGGAAAGAGAAGATGACTTGAAGGCCGCCCACCCGCACCTCTTCGCCAGCACCTCTGAATCTCGGGATCGAGATTCCAATTAAGGAGGATAGGTTTGCCAAACCGAGCTTTTCTCCTAGTTTTAAATTCACCTGCAAAAATTGCGCAAAAGAAATTGCAAAAAAAATAAAAACAAGTGAAACTCTAATGATCAAATTCATTTAATAATTGGAAAAGGCTTGGTGGGATTTTTCTAAAATTCCCCATGTCAAAATACATTGATAGGATTTTTATCAGAATTGTGAGAGCAAGGAAAATAATTTTAAAAATTCAATTAGGATTATCGGAATTAAATTCCTAAAAAAGGATTATCGAAATTAGCAAGAAAAATTAAATCCCTTTTTCCTATTCTTTCTTTTCCTCCCTTTTTCTCTTTTTTGGGGCTATGGGCGGCCGGCCCACTCCCTTCTTTCTCTCCCGCGCGTGCGCCTCCCCTCAGCTGGGCCATCCCAAGGCCGAGGCCTAGCTGGCCATGCTGCTGTCCACTCTTCCTCCCTCTCTTGTTCGAGGATTGGTAGGGGGCCCACCTGTCATCCCCAACATCCGGCCGATTCTTCTGGGCCGCCGCCGCCATGTCGCCACGCTTTTCGATCACCCTGCGCGCTCTCGCGCCCCTCGCCCAATCCGCACTGCCCCCGCATCTTGTGCACCACACCCCACGTTGCCCGTGTGCTAAATGGCCAGAACGGCCGGGTCCACAAACTCCGGTCGCCCGCCATTCCCTCCACCATGTCGCCGCCGCCATTCCCGTGCCCCTCGGCCATGTCCGCGCCCCCTAGACCCCTATAAATAATCCCTGAGTACTGGCAATCATTTATCCTCAATCAATTAAGAATTCCTGAGCTCCCCATCGGCCCGCGCCACAAAACCCTAACCCGCAACCAATTCCTCGCCTTCGGCCGCCCAATTCGTGTCGTCCACCGCTCGTCGCTCCAATCCGTTGCCACCGTTGTGTGTTCGTCGCCTTTAGGAGAGCCCCGGCCATCGCTTTTCCTCATTTCTTTTGCCATTTTTCACGCCGTCCGCCATCGTCTTCCCCGCCTCCGATGAGCACCTCTCCATTTTCTCTGTCCTCTCTTTTTCCCTCTCCTGGCCGCTCTTCCCGAGCTGTCGTGTCCCTCCGTAGTCGTTGCCCTCCTCTCTGTCGTCGGCTCCATCCGGTGGGTGGATCCGGGCCGTCCGTGTGGCGGTGCCACCTTGGCACCGGTTGCCCACGTGGCCGCCGCGTCGATGTCGCGTAGGCGCCACGCAAGAGCCACGTGATGCGCCTCCGCCTGGGCCGGTGGACTCGGTCCACCATGCGCCCTTCTCTTCCTTCCCACGCATGTTGATGTCAACCGTAGCTGACGCTGGCACAATAAATCATTTAATTAATTTCCATTTTTCTTTATTAGTAATTCACTAAAGTTGTAAAATTCATAATAAATTCATCTGAACTCCATTTGAGTATGTTCTTATTGTAGTGGACTCATAAAAATGATTAGAATACATTAAAAATAGTTTTATTTCTTGTTTCAGTAGTCTTATAACACGTTTTTTCTTAGCAGTGCTTAGTCCAATTAGCTCACTACGAGAAAACATTATTACTAGTTTATAGGAACATGAAATGATGGTCATGGACCTATGATACTATGCTAACCATGATAAATAAAATATGACTAAAAGGTGGGCTGTGGGTGCATGGTTTTGATAGACACACCCATGGCAATTAAGGACCGGTTCACGGGAAACCGTGAAAGAACTAAACGTGCATACCACAAGCCAGCGTGGCAACGGCTGGGCTTGTAGTGTAGCTCAGTCATGTCCGACGCACCAGGCAAGGGTGAGCATGATGAAGTTTGGATGGACCGGGAAAGGTCTATGTAGCTTTCGGATTAACCTAGGCATAAGACAGGGCTGCCTACCTTGGATTTAAAGGTAGGGGCGAAATCTAAAGTGTGGTGTCCCTTGGTTAGGAAGGGTTATTTGAATGGTCTGGTCATAGACCCCTTTTTGATATGTCGTGGTGGCATGTCGACACAGGGAAACATGTTGTGGGGTTGTGTCTTGTGGGTACAGATGTACACCTATGATCAGAGTAGAACTATTCAAATAGTTGTGCCCACAGTTATTGGCGGTTGACCAGATTCACCGTGATTAGTCCCACTTATAAATAATTTGACCTAATGGAACTGGCTAGTACAGATGAATAGTTTGGGCATGTCTCAACGTGGGTTAGCGTTGGACAGAGATGATTAATCTTGATTAATTAAACTTAACCTTTTTACTGCTTTCAACTTTGTCTGCAAAATGCTTGCTTTGTACAAATTAACCCCTAGCCTTCCTTTGGAATTATTCTTGCATCATACCTCCCTTTGGTATGACTTGCTGAATAATGTTGGTAGTACTCAGTCTTGCTTCCTTTTCTCCCCACCTCAGAGCTGGAGGATGGAGCAACAGATGAGTTCGAGGATGAGTAGGCTTGTCGCTATCATCGAGGATGCCTACGGAGTGGAGCTGCCACGCTACAAGCACCAAGATGGAGTTTAGCTCGTTTTACTTTTTCCGCTGTATTATTGTAAGACTTTAATATGTTTCTAAGACACGGTTTCTGTATAGGGATTTAAATGCACATTTAGCTTTGGAAATTCCGGACAGGAATTTCTGGCGTGACAACAACCACCATCAGGAGTAAATTAGGAGACGTCATGTGGAAGAGGAAAGTCGGGGGCGTCAATAATGGTTCGGCCGAACCCATTCCACCTCCTTTGGCCAGTCAATGACAAGTGGACTGTTTAGTTGGTTCATGGGTGTTTGGTACCACTTTAAGTCGGTTTCAACTGTCATGTGGTCCTTTCAATCCGTGGGATGCTGACGTGGCGAGCGTCGATTGGTCGGAGTTGTGTTTCTTCGCCACATAAGCGTGCTTTCACTTCATTTATTTGTATAAAGTTTTTGCAATCAAATAATATACAAGGACATTGTGAACTATATTAATTCTAAACCTATATGCGTGTAAGAAATAATAACACCCTGATTTTCGTTCGGGATTAAAAGTGATTAAATAATTAATTTTATAGAAATTAAATAAAAAGGCAAATTAAATAATCAAGTGAAATTAATAAGAAAATTAAATTTTCCTTTAAAATCTTGGCTAGAAATATTTTTATAATATTCTCCATGCCTTAATATACTCTATGAAATTTTTCGTAAAATTTTGGAGCTCCAAAAATAATTTAATACAAAGTTCATTTATGCAATTAAATAAAAAGAAAAATAAATTAAATTTCTCTTTCTTGTTCCTAGGCCGAAAGCGGCCATTCCCTCAAAAGTCTATTTTTCCTTCCTTGGGGTCCAACCCACCGCGCGCCCGCTCTCTCTCTCCTCTCTGGCTCGGACCGCTCGACGGCCCGCTACCTTGTTACCTCGTGCAAAAATCTGCTTGCAGTCCTCCTCCCTCCTGTGCCACTGATAGGTAGGGCCCACCTGTCATCCCTCTCCTCCCGCAACCTCTGGCTGTCTGGAAGCCGCGCCGGTAGCCATCGGTGAGGAGCTCCTCCTTCTTTTTTTCCCATCCCTCTTCCTTCCCACGCCGCTACCTACATTGTCATTGCCTCCCACAGCAGATCGTGGCTGTCCGTTCAGCCGCCTGCGTGGCAGCCCACGTGGCCGCCATGTCGGCACCCCGTCGACGCCACTTGTGCGCCATGTGGCGCACCAGCCCGCGTCGTTGTGGACTCGGTCCATGGTGGACCGGCCCATGGACCGCGTGCATGCACCCCTTCGCTGACGTCAGCTCAACGTCAGCCCTAGCCTTTTCCTTTGTAAAAATAAATAATAATTCCATAATAAATCAATTTAATTTCCATAATTTATTTAAATGGTCCAAATATTCTAAAATTCATATCTAATTCATATGAACTCCAAATTGGGCCATTAAAATTGCAAAATTCATATAAAATTAAGCTCTACATGTTTGTTTACTTTTCTTGTACTATTTACTTGGTTTTTACTGGGGTTTTCCTCATTTTACGTGTCAGCGTGTAGACTCCGTTGTTTCGGATGTTCGCGCTCACGAGGAAAAGAGTTCGGAAGATTGTCTAAAGAAGCAAGGCAAGTAAAACATTCCCCCTTGAGCATGTTGTACCTAATTTATGAAATGTTTTACATTTGCAAATAAAGTGCATGTTTTGCTAATTACATGGGAACAGGGTTTACCTATCTGTTCGCTTGAGCCACACTTAATTGTTATTCGTCCTTTGTCAACCTGTTTTGCTAAAACACCTGTTTTACTCTATTAAACTGCATGTATTTTATGACGTCATTTCATAGGAAATAGTACACCATAAACTTAGTTTATTCCTTAGGTTTGACACTCCAAACCCTTTGATTAAACTTGGGAAAATAATATGATTAGATTCAGGACTAGGTTATGCTTAGCCTGGCTTAGACTCACTAGCTCACTAAATGGGTCATTCTCACTTAATATCTCTCTTGGACATCTGTTCGGAGGATTAATAATTAGTGATTTAGGTGAACCAGATTAATAACTAAAATATGACAAATTGTGGGCTGTGGGTGCTATGGTTTTGGTTAGTGACGCACATGGAAATTAAGGACCGATTCACGAGACCCCTCGGGAGAATGACCGTGCAAACCACACGCCAAAATGGGTAAGGTAGGTCCCATAGTGTAGCCTCTCCTAGCTGACGAACCCATCGGCAAGGGTGAGCGGGATGGAGTTTCAGTCGGTCCTGGTATAATGGTTGCTGGGCTGCCGGATTCACCGAGGCACTCGGGGGGGCTACCCACATCCCAGGGTCCGGGAGTGGGGGCAAAACCTTGGTGGGGTTCGCTTGGTTAGTGGGGGGTTATACGAAAGGTCCTATCACAGTTTCCTTTCCGGGGTACCATGGTGGTATTCCGGCGCATGGGAGTTGTGTCTTGTGGGTACAGTTGTACAGCCTCTGATCAGAGTAAAACTATTCGAATAGCCGTGCCCGCGGTAATGGGACGATCAACCGAGTTCACCGTGATTAGTCTCACACTATTACACCCTGATTAATTGAACATGACTAGTATAGGTGGATGTGTTGGGCCTGTCACAACGTTGGGATAAAGGTTGGACAGTGTTGGATCCAAAATGCTTTAATTACTTAAATTACTGTTGTTTTGACTGTGTTAAAAATATGTATTGTTCGGAAAACCCTTTGTTGTTTGCGCAAAAGCAAACATTAGCCAAAGCATTCATTTCTCTCCCCCTTCCAATGTGACTTGCTAAGTACGTGGAAGTACTCATCCTTGCCTCTTCAGCAGAACATGAGCAAGAAGCTTAAGAAGAAGACGAAGTGGAGTAGGCTTTGTTCTATACTCTGGAAGTTGCCTGTGGAGTGGTCGAAGCCACGTGGCCAGCGTCAAGCTTAGGCTTAGGCCCCTTTTCCTTTTTCCGTAGCTCTTTTGTAATCTTTTTGTAATGTTTCTAAGACGTGGAACTGTATTATCAACAATTGTCGTATGTGTACCCTAGCTGGTCCTGGACAGGGATTTTAATACACATATAGCTTCGGAAATTCGGGTCTGAATTTCTGGGCATGACAAGTTGGTATCAGATCCAAATACCAGACCGTAGGAAAAGCCAAATGGAAAAACCTTAGGAGCCCTCTGAATCTTTTCATATGCATAGTCCTGGCTTTTGGAGTCGTTTCAGGAAAATGGGTCTTGTTTCCTCGGGATTGGGAAAAATTTTGAGTCTCTATCAAAACAAAGAATTTTGAAAACCAGGTTAGTCTAAGTGATAGGATTTTGAAGATTGGAAAAATCATCTACACTCTTATTCGACCATCAATCGGGATTTTCTTGGGGAGCAAAGTCCTAAGTCGAGATAGGAGGGAATGGTTGCCGATTTTATATTATAACTAAGCATCTATTTTTAAGCATTACCGCATCATCTAGGGGATGTCGTTAGAAGTTTTACTTAGCCTCATAAAAATGTTTCTCAAAAACCCTCTTCTTCTCGTTTACTTTACTTGAGTCCTTTACCGTTTATCTAATTTGGGTTTGAGCATGCATTGATCCCCTACCTTATCTTCTCTAGATGGCAGGCCGTCCAGTCACCCACAATGGTTAGGGCTTGAAGGGTTTCGTCGCAGAGCTGGCGAGGATGGCCTTGGCAGTGGGCTATCCGGATGCATTCGAGTACACTATCGTCTCACCGTTCGGCAGTGAGTTGCCTCACCAAGTCCGCCTTGAGATGCACGGGTTCGTCGGCACCAACATCCCGAACATGGTGGTCACTGCTTCGGGAGGTACAGATGAGCATGCCTGCCAAGAGGCTGCATATCTGATGCTGGCTCGGATGACGGAGATGCATGACTATCATCTCCGCCACTCTGCCCACCGGTACCATCCCCGACGTGGAAGTTCATCAGCGGTCAACTCCTTCCAATGTGCCGAAGGGGAGAACGACACCACCTTCTCTCACATGAGGACTGTGATTGAAGGGTTGGACAAGATGCACGTAGATCTCCACATGGCAGCAAAGGCCTTGAATGACCAGAAGATCCTGAGGATCAAGAGCTTGAAGGATGAAGTGGATCGTCTCAAGAGAGAAATCGCCAGTCTGAAGGGACTTCCACCTCCCAACATCCTTCGGATCAGGATCATGCCACGGAAGAACACCAAGGCCCCGGTTCGAATGCAGCTAGCGCCCGGTTCCCCTTCCTGCACCACCACCTTCCCCAGTTCCAGCCCCAATGCCAGATCCTACTCCTACTCTAGTCCCTGCTCCAAGCAGAGGAGGAGGATGGATATCTGTGTCCAGCAGCAGCAAAGGCAGTAGCAGCGGCAGCTCCAAGAGCCCCGAGAGAAAAGAAGAGTTAGCAAGCTCTCAAAGCCGCTCGAAGAAAAATGAAGACGGGAACTCCCAAAGGAGTGGTTTCGACTCCTCCGACCGCGGAAGCCGCTCCAACCCCTAGAGTGTCACCACCCTTAGTTTACCGTTTTCCTAGTTTTCATGTTTGCTTAGTTGCTGTGTGTTAGGAGTGTTGTGCGTGGGTAGTGGTCAACCTGTATCAAGTGTGGGTATGGGTTGTCCAATTAAGGATGTTGAGTGTGTTTTAAGTATTTTAAATAAAGAACAGATCAAAACAAGTAATAAAGATCAGCTCCTCTATCCAATCTGTTTTACTCCTTCTCCCCGCGTTGTTTGTTCCGCTCCTTCAGATGGTGAAGACCAGGAACGAAAATGCCAACACCAGCACTGAGTCAGCTGAGAACAACACCGGAACCAATGCCAACAACCCACCTCCTCCACCCGAGAACATCACTTTGGCTCAAGTCTTAGCCAACCAGACCTAGATGATGGCGGCAATGATGCAGGAAATGCAACAGCAGCATCAACAGATGCAGTTGCAAATGATGCAACAGTTTCAACAGCAGAACCAGAATCAGCACGACCATTTCGCACCCCCACCTCCCCCACAAAACAAACTGTCAGAGTTTCTTCGTGTCTGACCCCCAACTTTCTCTAGCACCACCAACCCCATGGAGGCTAATGATTGGATCATCGCCATAGAAAATAAGTTGGACCTTCTCCTGTGCACGGACCAAGAGAGGGTGTCTTTCGCCACCCACCAACTCCAAGGCCTCGCCTCAGCCTAGTGGGACAACTTCTTGGTTACCCGTAGGGCAGACGCACCTGCGGTTACTTGGGCAGAGTTCTGCCACCAATTCCGGAAGGCGCACATCCCCGGGGAAATAGTAGCCCAGAAAAAGAGGGAGTTCAGATCCCTAGAGCAAGGCACTCGGACGGTCACCGAGTATCTGCACGAGTTTAATCGCTTAGCACAATATGCTCCAGAGGATGTACACACTGACACCGAGCGTCAAGAAAAGTTCTTAGCAGGGCCAGACGATGAGTTAACCTTTCGAAGCGCTTTATGGACGAAAGTGTCGTACCCCGCTTTTCTGGGATCAGACCGGCGAACGTCAGTTGTTTGGGACTAAAGTGTTAAGTGATGCCGAAGAGAAAGTCAGAATCATAAGAGAAAGGCTAAAAGTTGCACAGTCTCGTCAGAAGAGTTATGCAGACAACCGCCGCAGATAGCTAGCTTTCGAAGTCGGAGACTATGTATATCTTCGTGTCACCCCACTTCGGGGAGTACACCGATTCCAAACCAAGGGCAAGTTGGCACCACGCTATGTGGGACCATATCGGATTCAAGAGCGACGAGGCGAAGTAGCATACCAACTCGAACTGCCACCCACCATGGCGGGAATCCATGATGTTTTCCACGTCTCCCAACTCAAGAAGTGTCTGAGATTTCCGGAAGAACAGGCCAGTCCAGATCAGATCAAAATCCAGGAAGATCTGACTTATGTGGAGAAACCAGCACGTATCCTCAAAACCAGTGAGCGGAGAACCCGGAACAAGGTTATCATGTTCTGCCGAGTTCAATGGACTCATCACTCTGAAGAAGAAGCCACCTGGGAAAGGGAAGATGAGCTAAAGGTTGTTCATCCCTATCTGTTCGCCAGTACCTCCGAATCTCGGGGTCGAGATTCCGTTTAAGGGGTAGGTTTGTAACACCCTGAGGTGTTTTTCCCTTTTTAAAAATCCAAAAGAAAATCGTAAAAGGAAAACGTTGGACTTAACTCGAGAGAACAAATAATTTTAAAAGCCAAATTCTAAACGGAAATGGCATGGTAGGATTTTTCTTAAATTCTACATGTCAAAATACACTAACAGGATTTTTAGTGGAATTTTGAGAGCACTAGAAATAATTTTTAACCAATTGAAATCAAAATCGGAATTAATAAATCCTGGGAAATTCTTTTCTCTCTCCTCCCATACTTTTTCCTCCTCTTTTTGGGCCGTGGGCTACCGGCCCGAGCCGACGGCTCATCGCCTCCCTGTGCACGCTAGGCCGACAGCCCAGCCATTCCCTCCCGCGCGCATCTCTCCACTCTCCCTCGTGGGCTGGCCGAAGGCCGTGGCCCGTTTAACCCTTGCGCCGCAAATAAGTCCGTTTCGCCTCCCCTTCACCCCGGGACGCCGACAGGTGGGGCCCGCTTGTCAAGCCGTCGTCCCCTACCTCCGGCCGCCCCGACGCCATTTCCGCCGCCCCTCTCCGATGGATCTCGCGCACCCGCCTTCCCCGCGCTCTGGGCTCTCGTCGCCTTAACTCCCCACCGGTCCCACTGACCATTAAACCCCCGACCGCCACTCCCGCACGCCTTAATGGCCGAAGTTAATCGCCAGCCATTACTTCCCCAAAATTTACTCCGGCCAGCAACTGCGCCCTTATCCGATCGCCGCCGACCTCCCCATCCCCTATTTAAGCATCCCCGCACCCTCGCCGTCCTCCCCACACCTTCACTCAAGCCGATCTCGCTCTCGTTTGATCCCGCACCGTGCGCCCTTGCTTTGGAGCTCGCCGCCGGACTTCGGCCAGGATATCCCGTTGCCCCGAGCCATCCCAGACCTCACCGCTGTCTCCTTCCTTCTTCCCGGCACCCGAGCGACCCCGGCCGTCCCTCTTCGTCGCCGCCCGCTGCCTCCCTCATCAATCGCGCCGTCTTCTCCCAAAACTCCGGCGGCACCCGCGGTGAGCTTTCCCCCCTTTTTCCTCTCGGTCCAATCCTACGTCGCCGTGTGCGGGTGTGCGCGATTCCGCTCGCGCGTGAGCCGCGGCACTCCGCCGCCCCGCGCCGCCGCCCGAATGGCACCGGCCGCCGCCGCCGGCCGATCGCGCCCCATGCCTTTCCTCTTGGTCGTCCGATCGGCTACAGCCGATCGGCACCGTCCATCCCCGCTCGCCCATGTGGCACGCCACGTGGTCGCCACCTCGGCACCATGTGTGCGCGACGTGGTGCACCACCCCGTCCGGCCAGTGGACCCAGTCCACCGTGGACCGGCGCTCCCACGGACCGCTGACATCAGCCCTCGGCTGCTGACGTCAGCCCTAGCCGTTGACGCCTCCCCGGGCTTTATTGCGCAATAAATCAGTAAAGGATTTTTCTGTTTTAGTAAAAAAACCAAGAGAACTTCTAAAAATCATTTCTTTTCAACCCGACCTCCATTTTAGCCCATTCAAATTTCATTAAATTTATAAAAATGCCAAGAATCCATTAAAAATGGTTTTGTTCCCTGTTTCAGTAGCTTTTTAGCCTGTTTTGTTGAAGTGCTTGTTTGCCGTGTAGATCCCGGTAGTTCCGCCGTTCCGGTTTACTTCGAGGTTGTTGCAGAAGTCCCTCAAGTCGAAGAGCAAGGCAAGTCATACTATATTATTGATCATATTGCTCCCATTTTGCTAAAACGCCTGTTTTACTCTATTAAACTGCATGTATTTTATAATGTCATTTCATGGGAAATAGTACACCATATACTTAGTTTATGCCTTAGGTTTGACACTCCAAACCCTTTGATTAAACTTGGGAAAATAATATGATTAGATTCAGGACTAGGTTATGCTTAGCCTGGCTTAGACTCACTAGCTCACTAAATGGGTCATTCTCACTTGATATGTCTCTCGTGGACATCTGTTCGGAGGATTAATAATTAGAGATTTACGTGAACTGGAATAATAACTAAAATATGACAAATGGTCGGCTATGGGTGCTATGGTTTTGGTTAGCGGCGCCCATGGCAATTAAGGACCGGTTCACGGGACCCCTCGGGAGAATGATCGTGCAAACCACAAGCTGAAATGGGTATGGTAGGTCCTGTAGTGTAGCCTCTCCTAGCTGACGAACCCATCGGCAAGGGTGAGTGGGATGGAGTTTCAGTCGGCCCCGGTATAAGGGTTGCTGGGCTGCCGGATTCACCGAGGCACTCATGGGGGCTGCCCACATCCCAGGGTCCGGGAGTGGGGGCGAAACCTTGGTGGGGTTCGCTTGGTTAGTGGGGGGTTATATGAAAGGTCCAATCACAGTTTCCTTTCCGTGGTACCATGGTGGTATTCCGGCGCACGGGAGACCGTGTCGTGGGGCTGTGTCTTGTGGGTACAATTGTACACCTCTGATCAGAGTAAAACTATTTGAATAGTCGTGCCCGCGGTAATGGGGCGATCAACCGAGCTCACTGTGATTAGTCTCGCACTATTACACCCTGATTGATGGAACATGACTAGTATAGGTGGATGGGCTAGGCCTGTCATAACGTGGGGATAATGTTGGACAGTGTTGGATCCTAAATGCTTTAATTACTTAAATTACTGTTGTTTTGACTGAGTTCAAAATCTGTATTGTTTGGAAAACCCTTTGTTGTTTGCACAAAAGCAAACCTTAGCCAAACCCTTGACTTCCCTGCATTCATTTCTCTCCCCCTTCCGGTGTGACTTGCTGAGTACGTGGAAGTACTCATCCTTGCCTCTTCACCAGAACCTGAGCAAGAAGCTGAAGAAGAAGACGAAGTGGAGTAGGCTTTGTTCTATACTCTGGAAGTATCCTGTGGAGTGGTCGAAGCCACGTGGCCAGCGTCAAGCTTAGGCTTAGGCCCCTTTTCCTTTTTTCGCTGCTCTTTTGTAATCTTTTTGTAATGTTTCTAAGACGTGGAACTGTATTATCAACAATTATCGTATGTGTACCCTGGCTGGTCCTGGATATATATAGCTTTGAAAATTCGGGTCTGAATTTCTGGGCGTGACACCAGTCAACTTCAACCTAAAGTGTGCCCGTCAAACCACTCGAAGGTGGCGACCAGATGTGTTACACACTCAGGAGACTTGACAAAACGGTTAAAGATCTACAACACCTCAATTATTCCTAACTCATACTCATGTGAATCTAGCTCCCAGGATGTGTGCTAGATTCACACTTTCTTCTCTAGCATGAGCATACAAAGGAAAATACATCTAAAACGAGAAGTAATTATGGATTACAACAACATTATTATTACATAGGCCGACCGGCCAAATACATATACAAATCAGAGTACAACAAACAACGGTGGCTTTACTACCCACCCACAAGCACACCGACTAGGGGTTACCCCATTAAGTTCAAAATCCTAAAAGAAGCAAATCGAGTACCTGTATCTCTCAGAAACTAAGTCTATGACCTGCATCAAAATGGATATTCCAATCGCAAGTATCAGTACATTATTTGAAATAATGTACTGGCAAGAGCACAAACAACCCTACATACATGAAAGCGCTAGTTCAAAGGAAAGATACTTGTAGTTACAATTTTTGGCATAAAGCAAATTTTAATTCACAAACTTTTTACAACGTAGATTAAGCAAGGCATTTTCAGCAACACATAAATTTTTACTAAATATGGCATGGTTTTAATCATAAATCGATAGATATTAATCCCTTACACAAGTCGGAGAGTAGGGAAAATATGTTGCATAAAACAACTTCACATTTAGCACAAAACACTTAGTTTCAAGAACATTTAGGCAAAACACAAACTTTATACACATAGCATTTCATTATGTCGCTCATGACCGTGAGCACGGCTAATCGATTAGTTTTATTAAATCTGCAGGGTTTGTACAGCTTTACCCACATGATATGAACCCTCTAGTTTGTTTTGAGTTTGCAAGACTCTATCACACTCTTCACGTTGAGTGTGATCTAGAGGTCATAACGAAGCCTTTACGCTACTTAGTCCCTAGCCTTGCACCAGCACGATACGTGTTTCCTCCATCCTAGGTCATACGGGAATAAGACCTAGAACCGTTAAGTGGTGAGCCCACACCTTAACTTAACACTGTGGTGGCGGACATGATAGGAACCCACCCACGTGGCACGATATCGTTGTATTGGACAGACTTAGACACCTAAACTACCACATCGGCGGTAAATAGGAAGTTTCTCTGGGTTATCCGAACCCATACTCACCGCGCCTACCATAATGCAAGGCTAGGTGCTAAGTAGATTAATCAGCTAAGGCTATCCCATACTAGCACATGTGGATGTACGGTAAACACAATGAATGACATGTAGTTTAGTCCTTAATCGACTCGGGCGAACATTCCCCCTATCGGCATACAAATACATCAATTGCATGCCACTTGCCGCCCAAGTCTAAAATCACATTTTATTTAACTTTTATTTTACAAATATTCAGAGGTTCACCTCTGGTTCAAAATGTCCAAAAAGATTTATAAAGAGTTTAGCAATAAATCCATGACCATGTTTCGTTTATCACTAAGCGAGGCTAAGCATTTCATCTTTATAAAACATAATATAGTCATAAGAGCTCATTTAAAGTACTATAATTAGTCCTAAGGTTCAAAACATCAAGGACTTGATTTTCAAAAGGGGTTCATGCATTTTCAGGACCTAGCTACAGATCATAGGTTTAAATTGTCGATAGAGTAAAATACACATGCAACTTTACAAACAAATCATTTAGCCCAAAAACATGGGATTCAAAGTGTTCAAAGGAGGGGCATGAACTTGCCTTGGTTGTTGTAGGATCTCCCTGAGATGGACAAGAATACCAATCTCCTCACCCTGAAATACCAATCTCCTCACCGTTGCGAAATCATCTACTAAAAGGAAAATGCCGGTAACGAATAAATACCGAAACATGTAAAAATATAAAATGCTCTAAAATGCATGAGTTTATTAGTGTAGTTAGGTGCTGTGTGCATATGATTTATGGTGAAATAATTTCTATTTTATCTCATTATTTCTGAGAGTTATAAATTTTTGATAGCTTGCTCGGTGTAGGTAGGATTTAATTAAGTATTGACCTAAAATGTTTTTACAAATTGATTTATATTAACCTTGACCTTCCAGAGGTGAAGAAAATTTGTTTCTAGGACTAATACAATTTATTTCACAATTTCTAGATCTTTATAATTTATTAGGTATTTCACGAACCTATAACGGGTCCTTAGGCCTATAACGTGCCAACAAGGTGTCACAGGGCTTTAGGTCCAGAACTTGTCATTTCACATGTGTGAGTTGAAAGTGGATAATTTAGCTAATAAATTCAATCTTAATTGCAACAAATTTTTTTTGAAGTCTAAATTGCTCCTCTAAAAATATCCTCTATGCTAAGAAAGGTTACTTTGGTGGGTGTCTAACTTATTGATTCATGACTTGCCTATAGAGCTAATTGTGCTAAGTGTTTGGTAATTAGAGGTGGAAATGGAGGCTCACTGGTCCACATATCCTATTTTAATATACTTAGAGCTAGGATTCAATTTATGTTGAGACAATCATATATGTGTGTGTATGTACACACGGTACCTAGTTTATTTATGACTATTAGCCCTTGGTTATCTATTTAGAGCTTTTCCTATATATTTTGTGTATGAGTTGATACATTTTATTTTACCTAATTGAAGTTTATCCCTTGCATGTCCTAAAGACACTTAGTTTTTCCTGAGATGGATTTAAAATAAATTTTTATATAAATCTTGTAATGCGAGGGGTGCACCAAACCATTAGTTTCATTTATAATTACCTTAAGGGATTATACTACGCAGAAGGCATATGGTTTCATTTTACATTTTAAGGGTACATGTTTGGGTGATTCTATAGGATTTAAGTTCACTAGAAAAGATGGTAAAATGAATTTTTAATAAATCCCTAAAGATTGATTGTCCTAAGGTGTATATTTTTCCCAAAACCAGCTTTACCTACATTTGTCTCAAGGAAAATATATCTTTTTTATTTTTCCCAGGTCAGAGAAGGTGAGATGAAGAATCTATAGGATTTGAGTTTGCTCAGATTGAAGCTGATTTGAATTTTCTAGAGATTTTACAAATTTGTACATGGTGTAGGTATGGTCTGTCTTATTTGAATTTTTGGGACAAATCTTGTGCAGTGAGGTCCATGTTTTATAGTTCTATATTAGAGTTCACTACTTAGGGAATCTACAGAAATTTGTCCCATTCAAAATGAGTTTTTTTAAAAATTTTACACGGATTTTCAAAGTGAGATTGATTTTTCAGTGAGAAAATACTAACTGCTGCCATTTTTTCTTTTCTCTCTCCTGTACGCGGGGCCTACGAGTCAATCGCATGCGGTTTGAGAGAGGTTTTTGGCGCCTGAATGGTGGCGTCCAGTTGTCAGCGAGACGGTAAGAGGGTAGGAGGTAGAGCAGCGGCGACGACGAGGTTCGCGGCTGCGCCGGCGGCGAACAGCGACGTTTCAGCAGGGGTGACCAGAAGAGAAAACGTGGAGTGTCTCATGGCGAATCTATCGGTGGTGGTCTCGGGCACTATTGTGGTCGCAGTCGAGCCGGCGACAAGCGCGAGCGGCAATGCGAGTTCGGGTGTTGGGTTCAACTAAACTAGAGACCGATTTGTGCTGAGACAATGCATGTATAAGCATCTACAAAGGTCCTAGGTACTTACCTATGAGTGCAAGAGGCAAAGCTCGAGGAATCCCGGAGACGTGAAGCCCGATCAGCGGCGGTGGCAGAAATGGCAGGGCGACAGCGCTGGCACGATCTGGTGCATGAGAGGCATTGGTGAGGTATGCAACAGCTCGAGTACAACCCAAGGATGCTCGTGAAGCAAGCGATTTGAGTTTGACTCATTGGAGTGGGTGGAATCGGCAATGGCGTCGGTGGCTGGAGTCCCGGGACGGCGACAGCGATCTACCTTGTCAGCGTGCCATTCCTCGAGATCTTTGAGGGGAAACGAAGGGGTGGTCGAGGCGATGCTGACGGCGCGATGGCGTGGCTTGCTTTGCCCTACATTGTCTGAAACGATGACGACGGTGCGGCGGCGTCGCTCAGGCGGGCTCCGGACCTCGGTGGAACGCAACGGCGTTCCCATGGCTACAAGGGACAAAAGGGAATGATGTCAACAGCGAAATTGCTCAGCATTTGGTGAAGATTAAGGAACGCAAATGAAGAGAGGAATGACCGTGGCTCCTTGGCGATGGCGGCTTCGTCGTTCTTTTGGCCGATGATGGAGAAGAAGGGGAAAGATGGCTTTGGTGCTCTCCTCCCTTGGTTTGTGTTTACACCCAAAATTGGCACCAAGGAATCAAAATAGGAAAGATTGCCAATATTTGGAAATTTGTCGGTTTTTCTTCGGAGAGGCGGTCAGACCGCCGTGTATAGGCCGGCGACTCAGTAAGCGTGGGGCTCGGTCGACCGAAGGCATATGGCCGGTCCGACCGGCAGAGTCTCGAAACCTAGACGACTTCTTCGGTAGTCGGGTTTCCTTTCTCCATACGGTGTATCTCGGGTTTCCAAACATGTTTATCCTGAATTAGACGTAGAGAAGGGCCTGTGGAGGGCAATACCAACCCCTATATAAGGGCCAAGGCCGGTTCAATTTTAATATCGAAACACACAACATACAACCAATCTATTTGAATCGTTTTCTTTATTTTCAGCACTATTATCTACTTTGCCCTAGTTTAGTCCATCTTTGTCAGTTTGCGCCAAAAACCGTCCGCGGCCGCTGCGAGAGTGCGACACTTCTTTGTAAGTTTGTCTTGAAAACTTTCCGTTTACTCACGAGACGAGTAGTTATCAATCTATCCATCTAAATCGGTTTCGCTAGCCGATTTGATCTACAAAACCCACTTTGTTCTAGTTTTTGCTGGATTTAAGTGGTTGGCGACTCTGTACCAAGAACCACCGCAAGGCTTTAGGTGACTCGATCGTGTTCGTGCCTTTTGCCAAAAAAGGTGCCAACACGATTTTTGGCGACTCCGTTGGGGAAAACACGACGCCAACTCGGATTCGACGCCGCCATGTTCAAGCAAGCGGCGCAAGACATGAAGCCATCCAACATTGTCCACATCTCGTTGGACGACTTGGATGGGGAGGCTCACCAAATAATGGAGGAGCGCATTCGAGCGATCACTCAGGAGGTGCTAGGTCAATCTTGCACCAAAACGCAACAAGGTGTCATCATCAAGCCCGGCAGCCCGCTCAAGGTAACTCGCGGCGAGGTAAGCGCTGATCACATCTCTATGCCTATTCAAAAACTTGTTGCTAGTACGGTGGATGAGTCCGTTACCCCGCCGTGAACAATAAGATTAAATCTGCTATGGAGGCTTGTTTTAATAGGTTGTTTAAAGCGCACATGAGCGGTAAATCCGGTCCTCCCGCGATCGATTCGCCACCTACCTCAATTGCAGGGGGAGGCCAGCCCCCTGTGAACCACATATTCAGTAAGACCGACAGGGCAATTGCCCAAGGCCCCGGCGAAAGTAGTTCTGCAGCCTCTATCGGTCTGACCGGCCCTACGGCTGGTCTGACCGGCCCTCACTATGTCGGTCCGGCCGGCGCTATGGCCGGTCCGACCGGCCCACGATCTCGGCTCGACCGCCCGACGGTCGGTCGACCGAACACAATATGTTGGTCGACCGGACCTATGGCGATCGCCACCGGGTCGCCTTACGTCGGTCTGACCGGCTCGCCATACATCGGTCAGGCCGGCCCGCACTCATACTACACCGGTCTCACCGGCAGCTACATGGCCGGTCAGACCGCGCCTTACTTAGCCGGTCAGACCGGGCCCATGGCCGGTCAGACCGGCGCTCTAGTGCCAGTACAGAAGGTAGATCCCATCACGGGCAACTCGGTTCTATACCACGTTCCCGCACACGATTTCCTTGTGGCTACTGTTCATGCACCGATTCCCCTGCATGTTCCCAACCAATACAATGATCCTAATAGTGGATATCTGCGCGACACGAGAGATGGCCAATATGACAATATTGCGCCACAACAGCCACCCTTTAGGCCGCCGGTCGTGCCCGACCCGCCTAGGCCTGAAAATATGGAGGAACAAATCAGGAATATCATTAGAGAGTCGTTTGGAATTGAGCCCAGGAATCGTGCTAAGGTTTACCAAAAGCCGTATCCTAACTACTTCGATAATATCCCATATCCTCGTGGTTATAGAGTCCCTGAATGCACCAAATGCAGTGGAGATGATAATAGGACCACATGGGAACATATCGGCCAATTCTTAGCGCAATGCGGGGAGGCTAGCACTTTAGATGCTTTTAAATTGCGCTTATTCTCTTTATCTTTATCCGATACTGCTTTTACTTGGTTTACATGTTTACCGACTAACTCTATTCATACTTGGGCTCAGTTAGAACAAAAGTTTCATGATTACTTTTATACTGGTGAGACTGAGCTTAGACTCTGTGACTTGACATCGGTTAGGCAAAAATATAATGAGTCTGTTGCTGATTATATTAAAAGATTTAGAGATGCTAGAAACCGATGTTTTAGCTTGAGTATAACTGAGAGAGACTTGGCCGACCTCGCTTTCAATGGGTTGCTTGCTCCCATTAAAGAAAGGTTAGATGGCCAACAATTTCTTGATGTTAGTCAAGTAATGCAGAAGGCTCTGGCTCAGGAAAGCCGAGTCAAAGATGCTAAAAAGTTTGTTAGGCCCATTGATAAGAAACCTCATGTTAGCATGATCGACTGTCCTACTAGTGATTCTGAGTCTGATGAGGGCGATCATGACATGTATGTCACTGAGTGGTCTTGGACAAACAAGAACAAACCCTTCGTTTGTTCTAGCTTGACGCCGACTCCTCGCAAGGATCGGCAGAGCGAGATTAAGTACAGTTTTGATGTGGCCAAGTGTGACAGGATTTTTGACTATCTTCTGCAGGAAAAATAGATCAAATTACCTAAAGGCCACATCATACCCTCATTAGAAGAATTGAAGCGCCGTTCTTATTGTAAATGGCACTATTCTTATTCGCATTCTACTGATGAGTGTAATGTGTTTCGTTGGCAGGTTCAATCGGCCATAGAGGAAGGACGACTGAAATTCACCAAGGGCCCGAAGATGAAGCTTGACAGCGATCCATTCCCAGTGAATACCATCAATCTTGATGGCAAGAAGGTGTTGATTCGGCCAGGGAAAGGAAGTTGTCATTGGGGAGCCTAGGCCCAAGATGCTTGTGCCAAAGAGCCCAGAGGTTGGGACATGGAAGGAGAATAAGGCCAAGGCATCTACATCGAGGAAGCCCCACAAGCCCAAGGTGACCTTCGACATGCTCCTTGACAAGTACAAGAGGAAGAGTGCCGAGAAGGAGCTTGCCAAGGGAAGGAGACCAAGATCGCCCCCTAAGGAGCGATTTGGTTCCTCGTCAAAGGTTTTGGAGCCACCGTTTCCCCATTGCCCTCAAGTCATGCCATGGGGACCATGCTCGATGCCGCCTCCAGGTTGTTCGTTCCCTTACTTTATGCCTTGGAGGGCACCCCCGCCTATGTACAACATGCCTCCAATGCAGGATCACCGAGGATGGAGAGGGGAGAGGAGATCGCCGCGAGGGCAGGTGTCTACTTCTAGTGGAAGCCGGTTCCCCACAAAGGACCGGTGTGATGGCGAGAAAAGGGCATACAAGCGCGCCAAGCCCGAAGAGAGGACTTCAGAGGCGATCACTATCAAGATAGGATCGTATGATGTGCCGGTACTATTTAGCAAGGAGGCTAAGTGTAGACCCCCGTTTTTGAGGACGGGAATCATTCGTGTTCATAGTACCATTTCCCTGGATCGAGTAGATTGGTACCCATGAATACAGTACTGAATTATCAGGTAAGTGCACGAATAGTCTTACACCAAAAGTATTACAATAATAGGCCCGAAGGCAATATCATTACATGCAGGACCTACTGATCCGGATACAACCAAAATCACAGATTAGACAAGATAGCAGACGGAAGGCAGTGGCATGTCGATTGCCACAGGCAACGACCGGGGACTAAGACCTATTGCGCTCCAATGTCTCCATTCATCCTGGTAGTAAGCATAGGGGTCCTCCAGTTCTTCGTTTACTCCATCTGAAGATTTGTGCGTATAGCAAGGGTGAGTACCCAACGTACTCAGGAAGCCAACATGGAATGATGCACATGATAGGGTCATTCAAAGGATGGCTGTGGTTCTTTTGCATAAAGCCAATTTTGGTAAATCATTTCACAAACCTAACATCTAGCCAGGTCAAGTTTTATTACCATAGTTCATTAAGTCGGCGACGGTTCCGTCCACCATCCATTGTGATCCCACGGATAGCTTCCCACCACCGGATCGTCATGGTTTTCTGGGGAGTCTACCCTTCTCGTATTTCGAGAAGTAGGTCCACCAGTAAAAAAATCATCATGCAAACCCATCCCATCATTTTAAAATTTAGAGTCTAGCCAAGCGAAAGTCTTGTCACGATGCTCTATGTCTGCGAGCACGGCTATTCGAATAGATTGATTCATTCACACTGCAGTGGATGTACACTTTACCCGTACTCTGCGACTGCCCAACAAATGAGCCTACGCCCCAACACATGAGACGGTCACGGCAAAGCCTTTCGATAACCTCACTTTGGTAGTACCTGCCCCATGAACTTAAGCCCGCATGCACTCTAGCCGTCGTTTCCTAGCAGTGAGAGGAGTTCTGGCGTTCCCGGGGTAAGAGAAAGACTTGCTCCATCTTCAAATTCCAACCTCTATCTTCATCTCCTCATATTGATCGTATGTCTCAATCTTTGCCCAGGTACTTACCAGCGGTAAATCCCCTACTGGTAAGCCCTTAACTCAACCCAACACCTGAACCACTACGTAGGGATACTGCCTTCGCTCGGATATCTACTCCGCTAGGTCTATATGTTAGTGATATGCCCTAGAGGCAACATGGAGATGTTGGATATCACGTCAATGTTTATGTATTTATGAATAAAGTGTTATTCAGTTTCATGAAATAGACATCTTGTATTGATCAATAAGTACGTGACTTATTTATGAGACTCGATATGTATGAATCTATTTCTAAATGATCCCTGATCATATATCATATTATTGGAACAAATATGATTCTAAGATCGGCATGTCTATTGATTGATGATCATGTCTCATAGATCATTGGTATGGAGATACCAAATCAATAAACATGGACATATGTGTTAGAGAACACATTGTTGGATAGACCCACCATGAGACACTACAGAATTAATGTGCCATTAGTTGGTCTCGGTAGTGTTGGTACAAAGTCCTTAGACCTGAGATCACCATGGATTCCAACATGTGTAGTAGCCTACTTTGGGACTACCAAACGCTATTTCGAATCGGGTAGTTATAAAGGTAGTTTTCGGGTTTGCTATGAAACATGGAGTGGGATGTGAGTGATCAAGATGGAATTTGCCCCTCCTTTGGAGAGATATCTCTAGGCCCTCGAGGTAATGGATTATGGAAATGCATGGACATGCTAAGTTGATTGAGGAGTCAATCAACGACGATAATCCAATACGGCTTCGAGTGAATGGTTAAGCGTTGAAGGGATGGCAGACATCTTGCCTATAGCTTAACCGTTATCGTGAGGCAAAGGGATTTGTGTACACATTACAGGTTCGAGCCGATATTATTCTTGTATACTATGGTGTCAATATGTGCTGCTAGGCGCCGCGATGACGGTCGGCCGAGTTGGACTCGAGCCGACAATTGGCTAAGTTAGACTATAGCCGAAACCAAGTATACCTAAACGTACAGGTCGCACGCTTAAGGGGATAGAATAGATATTCGAGTTGGACTCGGATACGGCTCGATCGGATAGGGATCCGATCGGACGAGTCCTATGGTCTTACGACGTATGGGCGGCCGACTCTATGAGATTTGGATGAGATCCGTTTCAAAATAGAGTCCTGATCGGCCACTAGTCCTAGTCGGCCAACTCTATATAAAGGGGCGAGGGGTGGAGAGCTGCGACACATCGTTGGATCGCTTTAAACCGAATCCGCAATGAAGTCGCCGAGATCAAACTCCACGGAAACCCTCCCCACTTTCGAGCCAAACCCTAGCCTTGCATCGCGTGCTAGCACACGGGTGTTCGGCGTTCGTCCCCGGACGTGTGGATACCGGTAGAGGCACCGCTACGTTGCGCGCGTGTGACGGCCATTGTGGAGGAATCGGCTGCGGTCGAGCGCATCGGAGAGAGGCGCGAGAACACAGTCGGACGACTCGGATCGGCTGTCGGCTTTCGGGAATCGGCTACACTGTTCGGATCGGATAGCCCCGATTGGCTATTTCCGCTGCATACACCAATCGGTAACGATCTATCGGCCCTTACTTGCAAGTGTTCCCGGTTTGCGCGGTAGAAAAGTTTTTGTTTTCGGCTAGCGTTGCTTTCGCGTAACCCTACGTGGTATCGAGCTAATCTTGCTTAGTTCGGGTTTTAGATTGGATCTGGAACAAGTTTTGCGTACGGGTTGATTAGATCAATCGGTTTTACGGGATTTGTTGAGGAGAGTTCATGGTAATTGCTTCCTTGATAGTGTATCGGAACGGCGTAATGTGATTACGTCAAAGCAATATCCATAGAACTCGGTTTGAGTCGGCTTCGAGATAGCGTTCCTTGATAGTGTGTCGGAACGGTATAATGCGAAGCTATCTCGTAGTCCGATCTTGTTAGCTGCCTCGCGCCTACGCAAACCATCTCCCTTGATAGTGTATCAGGACGGCATAATATGATTATGTCGACATGGTTTCCGTAAGCGATTTCATAGATTGGATCTATGAATTTTGTGTGGTGTTCCGGCGCTGCCCGAAGCCCGCGAGAGGGCGGCTTCCCCTCGACCCCGCGAGGGAGCGGGACCGCCGTGTGCGTACCCCCTAATAGGTCGTCTCGATGCCGAATCTCTGCGATAGGTAGAAAACGTTTCTACGCCTAACTTGTTTTTGCAGAGAATGCTTTGAGATGGTATGGCCCTATTGTATGTATGAGATGCATGTGATGCATGTAATATTCTTTCATATGTGCAATCCCTGTAATATTCTTTCATACGTGCAATGCTTGTAATATTCTTTCACGACCTGCGAGTCGATGTAATCTTCAATTAGAGCTTCTATAGTAGTAGCTTAGTTTGAAGAAATCAAGCATCATGCACATTGGAAGATGGTGCGAAGATGGAGATCCTCGCCGACATGGAGATGGAGATCACCATGTGAAGGGGGCCATACTATTTCATTATATGCTATTCTACCTGCTTTCATATATGTGATATGTTTGTTTGATAGGATAGCATCCCTCGCAAAATTAAGTAGTAATGATGCCCTTCCAAATGTTGCACCCGTCCACCGTTATGCTCGTCAATGGTGGGTCCGCCAAAGCGAGTGCCATTCTCTATCATAACACGAGGGGTATATGTCGGACATATACAGCGGAGCATTTGGTTTACTTAACAAGGCTATCAAAACAGCTTTTGGGCCTTGGGGCATAGGTTGGGGCCGAGGCATGGAGATGCCACACCAACAACAAGAGTCACATAGAGATGTGATTAGCAAGGAGTTGCTTACCGATGTTATTAATTTTCTAGCAAAGTGATGCCAAAGCTCACTAGAAAATTAATTAACATGTGGATCTTGACCCAATACGTAACCTAGAGGGAAGGTGGAAAATACGTAATGGGAGTCTAATGTTAAATTGTTTAACAATAGACATAGCATAAACATTGTGCTAAACTTTGCTTTTTCTTTGTAGAATAAATGGCGGCTAATACTACACCCGTACCTTTAATTTGCGATCTATTCTCAAAAAGGAAAAATTAAATGGAACAAACTTTATGGATTGGTATCGCAACTTGAGAATTGTTCTCAAGCAAGAGCGTAAGGAGAATGTTCTTGAAGTACCCTATCCCGAGGATTTGCCAAATAATGCCACCGCAACCGCACGGAGGGTTTATGAGAAGCACACTAATGATGCCCTAGATATAAGTTGTCTCATGCTTGCTACAATGTCCCCTGAGCTTACGAAGCAATATGAGAGCAGCTGATGCTCACACTATTATTCGGGGACTGCGTGGCATGTTTGAGAACCAAGCTCGGGCCGAGAGGTTCAACACCTCAAAGTCCTTGTTTGCGTGCAGGCTTGTTGAGGGGAATCCCGTCAGTCCGCATGTGATAAAAATGATTGGCTACATTGAGAGTCTAGAAAAACTAGGTTTTCCCCTTAGCCAAGAGTTGGCTACTGATGTGATTCTCCAGTCGCTCCCTCCGAGCTTCGAGCCATTCATATTGAATTATCACATGAACAATATGGATAGAACCTTGGCTAAATTGCATGGGATGCTAAAGACAATGAGGAGAGTATCCAAGAATGGTCATCATGTGATGATGATGCGAAGGCTAAGCGCAAACCACCGTCAAGAAACTTTGCACCAAGAGGAAGTTAACTCCCGATGAGATCGCGAGTGCCTCCAATGCAAAGAAGGGCAAGAAGGGGTCGGCGGCATCAGATGCCGTTTGCTTCTATTGCAAGGAGACAGGCCACTGGAAGAGGAACTGCAAGAAGTACATGGAGGATCTCAAAAAGAAGCAAAGTACGACTTCTGCTTCAGGTATTAATGTTATAGACATTAATCTTGCTACTTCACCTCCCGACTCTTGGGTATTTGATACCGGATCGTAGCTCATATTTGCAAGTCGTTGCGGGAATGAGAAGAAGTAGAGGATTGAGAAGGGGCGAGGTGAACTGCGCGTCGGCAATGGAGCAAGCGTTGCTACGCTTCTGTTGGCACAGCACCACTTCATCTACCCTCGGATTAGTTTTGGAATTGAATAATTGTTATTGTATTCCAACACTATGTCAAAACGTTATTTCCGCTTCATGTTTGCAAGCTAAAGGATATGATTTTAGATCAATGGACAATGGTTGTTCAATATATCTTAGAGATATGTTCTATTTTCATGCTCCATTGGTGAATGGATTATACGTTTTGAATCTTGAAGCGTCTCCCATCTATAACATTAATACGTAAAAGCAACTCTCTAATGATACAAACCCCACGTTTATCCGGCATTGTCGCTTAGGCCATATAAATAAGAAACGCATGGAGAAGCTCCATAAGGATGGACTGCTTCACTCTTTTGATTTTGAATTATTTGAGACATGTGAGTCTTGTTTACTTGGTAAGATGACAAAGGCACCTTTCACGGACATAGTGAGAGAGCAAGTGACTTATTGGCACTCGTACATACCGATGTATGTGGACCAATAAGCTCAACGGCCGAGGTGGTTATCGACTTCATTACCTTTACTGATGACTTTAGTAGATATGGTTATATCTACTTAATGAGGCAAAAGTCCGAATCCTTTTAAAAGTTCAAAGAATTCCGAATGAAGTACAAAATCATTTAGGGAAAACAATCAAGTTTCTACGATCGATCGTGGAGGAGAATACTTGAGCCAAGAGTTTGGTAATCATCGAAAGATTGTGGAATTGTTCCACGCTTGACTCCGCCAGAACTCCACAATGGAACGGAGTGTCCGAACGAAGAAATCGCACCTTGTTGGACATGGTGCGGTCGATGATGAGCCAAAGTGATCTTCCGTTATCCTTCTAGGGATATGCTCTTGAAACATGCGCTCACACTAAATAGAGTTCCATCTAAGTCGGTTGAAAAGACACCATATGAGATATGGAAAGGGCAACCCCTAGTTTGTCTTTTCTCAAAATTTGGGGATGTGAGGCTTATGTAAAACGTTTACGATCGACAAGCTCACACCCAAATCGACAAGTGCTTCTTTGTGGGATATCCTAAGGAAACTAAGGGATATTACTTTTATAATCGGGAACAAGGCAAAGTGTTTGTCGCCCGACACGTGTCTTCTTGGAGAAAGAGTTTCTTTCAAGAAGGGTTAGTGGGAGCAGGGTGCATCTTGAAGAAGTTCAAGAAACACCGTAAAACGTTTCGCGACCACGGAACCACAACAGGAGGAGCAAAGTGTTGCGCCCCGGTTGTAGATACACCAGCCCCACGGAGGTCGAAAGATCACGTCGTGCGCCGATAGGTACACAAAGTGAACAACGTGATATATTGTTGTTAGACAACGATGAGCCTAAGACCTATGAGGAAGCGATGGTGGGACCCGATTCCAACAAGTGGCTTGGAGCCATGAAATCTGAAATAGAATCCGTGTATGACAATCAAGTTTGGAACTTGGTTGATCCACTGATGGTGTCAAAACCATTGAGTGCAAATGGGTTTTTAAAAAAAAGGCCGATATGGATGGAAATGTTCACATCTATAAGGCGCGATTGGTGGCGAAAGGTTTTAAAGATTCAAGGAGTTGATTATGATGAAACCTTCTCGCCCGTCGCAATGCTTAAATCTATTTGGATTATCCTAGCGATTGCTGCATATTTCGATTTTGAGATATGGCGAGATGGATGTCAAAACGGCTTTCCTAAATGGAAACCTAAGCGAGGATGTAATACAAGATACAACCTCGGGGTTTTGTCGATCCAGAATCGCCTGGAAAGATATGCAAGCTACATAAATCCATTTATGGATTGAAGCAAGCATCTCGGAGTTGGAATATTCGTCTTGATGAAGTAATCAAAGGGTTTGGTTTCATCAAAAATGAAGAAGAGGCCTGTGTTTACAAAAAGGTCAGTGGGAGCGCAATTGTATATCTAATCTTATATGTGGATGACATATTGTTGATTGGAAATGATATCCCTATGCTAGAATCCGTCAAGTCTTCATTGAAAAATAGTTTGTCCATGAAAGACTTAGGGAGGCAGCATACATATTGGACATTCGGATCTATAGAGATAGATCCAAGAGGCTAATTGGATTAAGCCAAAGTACATACATTGACAAGGTGTTGAAAAGGTTCAACATGCATGATTCCAAGAAAGGTTTCTTGCCCATGTCACATGGCATTAATCTTAGCAAGAATCGGTGTCCTCGGACACATGATGAGCGGAATAAGATGGGTATGGTTCCATATGCTTCGGCAATTGGATCCATCATGTATGCCATGCTTTGTACACGCCCGATGTCTCGTACGCTCCGAGTGCTACGAGCAGATACATCGATCCAGTGAAGGTCACTGGATCGTAAAGAATATCCTTAAGTACTTGAGAAGAACTAAGGATATGTTCCTAGTCTATGGAGGTGAAGAAGAGCTCGTTGTAAGTGGTCACACCGATGCTAGCTTCCAAACAGACAAGGATGATTATAGATCGCAATCGGGTTTGTGTTTTGCACGAACGGAGGCGCAGCGTCACCGGAAGAGTTCCAAGCGGGATACGTTGCTGATTCTACAACGGAGGCCGAGTACATTGTCTTCCGAAGCCGCAAAGGAGGCGTTTTGGATCAAGAAATTCATTTCGAGCTTGGTGTGATGACTAGTGCGACCGGTCCAATGTCACTCTATTGTGATAATAGTGGAGCCATTGCGCAAGCCAAGGAGCCTAGGTCACATCGAAGTCCAAAACATACTTCGGCGATATCATCTCATCCGCGAGATAGTGGACAGAGGTGATGTCAAGATATGCAAAGTGCACACGGATCTCAACATAGCCGATCCGCCGACAAAACCTCTCCCTCGCCGAAGCATGAGGCGCACACAAGAGCAATGGGTATTAGATACTTACATGATTGACTCTAGTGCAAGTGGGAGATTGTTAGTGATATGCCCTAGAGGCAACATGGAGATGTTGGATATCACGTCAATGTTTATGTATTTATGAATAAAGTGTTATTCGTTCCATGAAATAGACATCTTGTATTGATCAATAAGTACGTGACTTATTTATGAGACTCGATATGTATGAATCTATTTCTAAATGATCCTCGATCATATATCATATTATTGGAACAAATATGATTCTAAGATCGGCATGTTTATTGATTGATGATCATGTCTCATAGATCATGGGTATGGAGATACCAAATCAATAAACATGGACATATGTGTTAGAGAACACATTGTTGGATAGACCCACCATGAAACACTACACGAATTAATGTGCCATTAGTTGATCTCGGTAGTGTTGGTACAAAGTCCTTAGACCTGAGATCACCATGAATTCCAACATGTGTAGTAGCCTACTTTGGGACTACCAAACGCTATTCCGTAACGGGTAGTTATAAAGGTAGTTTTCGGGTTTGCTATGAAACATGGAGTGGGATGTGAGTGATCAAGATGGAATTTGCCCCTCCTTTGGAGAGATATCTCCGGCCCTCGAGGTAATGGATTATGGAAATGCATGGCCATGCTAAGTTGATTGAGGAGTCAATCAACGCATGATAATCCAATACGTCGAGTGAATGGTTAAGCTGTTGAAGGGATGGCACACATCTTGCCTATAGCTTAACCGGTATCGTGAGGCAAAGGGATTTTTGTACACATTACAGGTTCGAGCCGATATTATTCTTGTATACTATGGTGTCAATATGTGCTGCTAGGCGCCGTCAGTTGACGGCGGCCGAGTTGGACTCGAGCCGACAATTGGCTAAGTTAGACTATAGCCGAAACCAAGTATACCTGAACCTACGGGTCGCACACTTAAGGGGATAGAATAGATATTCGAGTTGGACTCGGTACGGCTCGATCGGATAGGGATCCGATCGGACGAGTCCTATGGTCTTACGACGTATGGGCGGCCGACTCTATGAGATTCGGATAGGATCCGATTTGAAATATAGTCCTGATCGGCCACTAGTCCTAGTCGGCCAACTCTATATAAAGGGGCGAGGGTGGAGAGCTGCGACACATTAGTTGGATCGCTTTAAACCGAATCCGCAACAGAAGTCGCCGAGATCAAACTCCATGGAAACCCTCCCCACTTTCGAGCCAAACCCTAGCCTTGCATCGCGTGCTAGCACACGGGTGTTCGGCGTTCTGTCCCCGGACGTGTGGATACCGGTAGAGGCGCTGCTACGTTGCGCGCTGTTGATCGGCTGTGGAGGAATCGGCTGCGGTCGAGTGCATCGGAGCGAGGCGCAAGAACATAGTCGGACGACTCGGATCGGCTGTCGGCTTTCGGGAATCGGCTACACTGTTCCGGATCGGATAGCCCTGATTGGCTATTTCCGCTGCATACACCAATCGGTAACGATCTATCGACCCTTACTTGCAAGTGTTCCTGGTTTTGCGCGGTAGAAAAGTTTTTGTTTTCGGCTAGCGTAGCTTCCGCGTAACCCTTCACCATACCCATTCGAGAAGTACGGTTGTACTGGCTCGTTTCCCGGCTATCTCATGGATCGGTCCTTAATTGACCAGGGTCGGCACTTGCCTTTTCCGGAATCCACCCAAATCATTCAGCCGCCCCAGTCTAAAACATTAGTTTTGTACTTTCATTTTTCCATCAAACTATTTTTATCATGTTCAAGGCAATGTGGCGCTCATGTTTCCACATGCCGTATCTCAACTACCTTCCCTAAGGTAGTTGCCCAAGCATATAGCTCTTTTGTAAAAATATTAGTATGCAAGATTTTAGTATAAGCATGGCTAAGCATTTTACCGAAGAAAGTCTCCGGTTATGTCACATCGAGGTTTACAAAGATTATAACTAAAGGTAATCAATATCAAGGCATGGGATATCAAGCATAGGTGTTTTGTGTATAGCATGCATGTTTGAAGTTCAAATCAACATCATTTCGCAAAATAGGATCAATATGTTCAAAGGAGTGATGACTTGCCTTGCTCGTGACCTTGTTGGCTTAAGTCTTCAATGTTCTTAACGGCTCCCTCGGTCTCTACCGTACATGCCAGAAATCCAATTGAATTCGATTAGAATTCAAATAAAATCCAATGAAAGCCAAATAAATCACAAAAGCGGCTTCTAACACTAGGCTACGATTTTACATAAATTTAGGTTCGAGCCTCGATAGAATCCGAGTTAGGATGAGCAAGTTACAAAGATTTGAAGTTTCACATTGAACCAGTTTAATTACTATGGTGTGGTATTATTTTAAGTGAATATATTCAAAGTTTGAGAAATATTATGGTTGATGATTCAAAATAAAATAAATAAAAGGAAAGGGTTAACTTTAAATTTTATCAAAATTTTTTATTGGGTCGACAAGCCCGGTTAATAATAGTTGATCCTAAAAATGATCTCGAAGCTAAGCACTATACTAAATAATCTAGGTTTTATGTCTAGCAAATATATGTATATATATCAAAAAATAATATTTGAAGACAAGCGATAAATAATTTCCTAGAGTGGTAAACGCGAGGATCGAATAGTTTGAAAATCATGTTTAAAATCGGTCCTGAATTTTTTTTTGAAATTCAAATTTGTTCCGAGAAAATATATGTTTTGCCCAAAGATTTTTCCGCAAATATTTTCCAAAAACTTTTTCTAATTTTTCCCCAAATTCTCCCAAAATTTTCGTTTTTTTCCTTTCCTCTTTTTTCTTTTCTTTCTTTTCTCTTTTATTTTTTTCTCTTTTTTTTCTTCCTCCTTTTTCCCTTTTCTTCCTTCTTCTCTCTGCCTTCTCTATTTCCTATTCTTTCCTTCTTCTCTCTTTTTTTTCTCTTCCTTGCATGCTTGGCCGAGCCAAGGCCGGGGCGGGCGCACGATGGGCGGCGGCATGTGGCGAAGGGGATAGGGCAGAGGGGGCTTACGGCGTGGCTCGGGCGGCAAAGGCAGCGACGCGGCGGCGCCTCGGGCAGCTTGGCACGGCGACGGTGCGGCGGCGCGAGCTCCGGCGCACGGGAGAGAAGAGGGGAGCGTGGGGAGAGGGCGTGAGGCGGTTGGGTGAGGGTGAAAGGGGCCTCGCCTCCCTCTTATAGGCACGCCGATGGAGGAGGAAGGACGCGGCGCGGGCCGACGATAAGGCGCGCGCGGCGGCACGGGGCTCGGTGGCGACAAGACGACGCTCGGCGATGGGATGGCGAGGGCGACGTCGGCGTGGCGCGGCGTGGCGTGCGTGGGGCGCCAGGATGGGGCGCGCGCGACGCGCGGGCTTGGCGTGGCACGGGGCTCGGAGCGGCGTGGCGACGGGACGGCGCTGCGACGACGGTGACGGCCAACGGCGCGGCGGGCAGGGCGCGGGGCTCGACGCGGGGATGGGACGAAGGCTTGGGGGCATGGGGCTCAGCGGCGACGGGACGGGCAGCCAAGCCGCACTACGAGCGACGCGCGCGAACGCAAGGCCGGGTTCGAACGGCGGCGGCTAATGAACAGAGATTTTCTTATTTTTCTGATTTTCTTTTTTATTTACTTATTACTATCCATTCCTTTTGTATTTCACATATAAATTAAATAGGATTTTTGGCCTAATTGTAATTTAATTAGATTTTAAGTTTTTCCCACTTTATTATATACATATATATTATTTTAATTATCTATTTGGTATTATTTTTTATACTTTTTGTTCTTATATATAACTTAGTAAATTTTTGTATTATACCCAAAATTTCAATATCCTTTGTTCAAAAGTAAATTTTTATTAAATCTTAACTTTTCCCTAAATCTTTATTTCTAAAATTTTATTCCTAGTATGTGTAGTTTCCTTTCCTTTAGTATTTTAAAACCCTATCGACTTTCCATTTCATATTAAACATTCACTTATTTAACTTGGCATCGAAGATTTGTAAATAAGAGGCAAATAAATTCGACAAGATGCAATCAGTCAAAAGATTTTTGTAAGCTCTGATTTTTATATTTCGATTTTTAAAACCTCGGATTTTTAGGGTGTTACACTAAGTTGATATTTGGCCCCCGAACCAAAGCCGCGAAGGATGCGCGCAGAGAACAATGACCGACGCTCCGCCGGTCGACTGCAGCTTAGTACCGGTCATACCAAGCCTTTCGCCGGTCGACCGCAGCCTAGCCGGTCCGACCGAGCCTTCCGCCGGTCGCCGCAGATTCTATGAGTGGTCGACCGCGCCCCCGGCTCGCTACTGCCTTGGCCCGACCGGCCAGTCGCGCTCGACCGAAGATCGACTCCGACCGGCCACGTGGCCGGCCCGACTCGTTCTGTATGAAGGGTACCAGGGCAGTTCCCTCTTCGGTAGGTAACGGGGGACATTATTTGCCTCCTGGAACAGAGCCGAATCCTAGATGGATGCCTGAGGATTTAACGGCTACCCAGAAGAGGAGGTTGTAGCGTCTTCGTGCTTCTGAGTGAAAGGAGAAGGAAGCCGAAGAGAGGAGAGACAAGGAGTTTGATGAGTTACGACCACCGCCTGTGAAGGAGTGGAAGCATAAGTCATCAATTGCTGAGAAGCCGGTAGTTCTTCAAAAGGATGAACAACCGGCTGTGGAGGCATCGTCCGGCGAGAACATGGGTATCGACATGGTTTGCATGTTTCCCATGGAGTTTTGCGCCATGGATGAGGCCGAGGTCGCTCAAATGTCAATAGGTCCGAAGGATGCGGTCTTCGAGAAGCATGATGAGTCCAACCGTCACATGAAGCCTCTCTATTTGAAGGGCCACATTGATGGAAAGCCGGTCTCGAGGATGCTAGTGGACGGAGGCGCGGGGGTGAACCTGATGCCTTACTCTCTCTTCAAGAAGTTGGGTCGTGAAGAAGCGGAGCTGAAGAAGACCAACATGCTTCTCAACGGCTTCAACGGCGAGTCAACGGAGGCGAAGAGGATCTTGTCCGTGGAGCTTACAGTGGGGAACAAGACGTTGCCTACCGCCTTCTTCATCGTCGATGTACAAGGTAACTATAGTGTCATCTTGGGGCGGTGTTGGATTCATGCCAACTACTGCGTCCCATCTACTTTACATCAGTGCCTAGTACAATGGGATGGTGATGAGGTTGAGGTAGTTCAAGTGGATACATTGGCTGAGGTTGCCATGGCAGATGTTTCTGTGGGATGGAAACATGGAGACATGCAGTGCTTATCAGGGCTAGATCTTTCTAGTTTTGATTTTATTAGTGTTTCCAAAGAAGGCGTTGTACCCATTTCTGTAAAGCCGGCTAGTTTAGCATGGCTTGGTGACATTACTTTGTATGATGAATAAAAGAACCAATTTGGAATGGTTACAAAAAAGAGTTCAAGAATATCGGTCAACAAAGAACGACATTGGAGAGACTATAGAGGATTTTGACGAGGTAGAGAAGCTCGGTCAAGGGTTCACATCAGCCGACCCATTAGAAGAAATAGACATAGGAGATGGGAGTGTACCAAGACCGACCTTCATAAATAAAAACATGAGAGCCGATCATAGGGTTAAGATGATCGAGTTGCTTAGAGAATATAGTGATTGCTTTGCATGGGAGTACCATGAAATGCCTGGACTTAGCCGTGATCTTGTTGAACATCGGCTTCCGATAAAGTCAGGATTTAGGCCTTATAAACAACCTCCTCGTCGGTTTAACCCACTTATATATGATCGTGTCAAAGAAGATATAGACCGACTATTGAAAGCGGGGTTTATTAGGCCATGCCGGTATGCGGAGTGGGTGTCTAACATAGTACCGGTAGAAAAGAAGGGAGCGGCAAGATTAGGGTTTGCATAGATTTTAGAGATTTAAATAAAGCCACTCCTAAAGATGAGTATCCTATGCCTATAGCCGACATGCTAATAAATGATGCCTCAGGTCATAGAGTGATTAGTTTTTTAGATGGCAATGCCGGCTACAACCAAATCTTCATGGCAGAGAAGGATATGTACAAGACAGCCTTTAGATGTCCAGGATTTGTCAGGCTGTTTGAGTGGGTAGTTATGACATTCGGGTTAAAGAATGTTGGCGCAACATATCAAAGGGAGATGAACCAAGTTTTCCATGATTTGTTAGGTTTTATCCTAGAAATCTACATTGATGATATTGTAGTCAAATCGGATGATATGGATCGACATATGGCCAATTTGAGGTTAGCTTTTGAGAGGATGCTTCGGTATGGTTTGAAGATGAACCCACTCGAGTGTGCCTTCGGTGTGTCGGCGGGAAATTTCTTAGGATTCATGGTGCATGAGAGAGGGATTGAGATCGACCCTAAGAAATTTGAAAAGATTCAAGACTTCAAAGCGTCGGCATGTAAGAGGGAAGTTCAGAGGTTGCTAGGTAAAGTAAACTATTTGAGAAGATTTATATCTAACCTAGCAGGTAAAATCGATGCTTTTGTGCCTATTCTACGCTGGAAGAAAGAAGCTGATTTTGCTTGGGGGGCAGCACAACAAGAAGCATTTGAGAGTTTGAAAAAATATTTATCTACTTCGCCCGTGGTGCGAGCTCCTAAAGCCGGGATTCCGTTTCGGCTATATATTGCTGCTGAAGACAAAGTTATTGGAGCCGTTTTGACACAAGAGGAAGATGGCAAGGAGTACATAATTACTTATTTAAGTCGTCATCTTCTGGATGCCAAAACGAGGTATGTATTTGTAGAAAGGCTTTGTCTTTGCTTATACTATGCTTGTACCAAGTTACGTCATTACTTGTTATCTAGTACATGCATAGTTGCTTGTCAGACCGATGTTGTTAAGCACATGTTGCAAAGGCCAATTCTAAGTGGTAGAATTGGCAAGTGGCGTATACATTAATTGAATATGATTTGGTCTATGAATCGTTGAAGTCTATGAAGGGCCAGATTGTAGCGGACTTTATAGTAGATCATCATGTAGACGTTGATTATGGAGATGAAGTCCGTTTAGTTAGTGTTACACCTTGGAAAGTTTATTTTGATGGCTCTTCGTGTAAGGAGGGTCAAGGCATAGGTGTAGTTTTGTTTTCGCCCAATGGTCAATGCTTTGAAGCATCGGTTTATTTAGAATATTATTGTACAAATAATCAAGCCGAATACAATGCTTTATTATTCGGTTTACAAGTAATGGAGATCGTTGGAGCTACACATGTAGAAGCGTTCGGTGATTCGGAATTGGTGGTGCAACAAGTTGCCGGGATCTACAAGTGCTTCGACGAATCATTAAACAGGTATTTAGATCAATGCCTAGATATTATTGCCAGTTTCGATGAATTTACTATTAAGCATATTGCTAGGAATGAAAATTCTAGGGCAAATGATTTAGCTCAACAAGCATCTGGTTATAGCATCAAAAGAGGTTTATTTTTCATATTAGATCAATTGGTGCTTGATTATAATTTTTGGGCGAAATTGGCAAAGAGGCAGACCGTAGGCGGTCTGACCGGCGCACTGTCGCCGGTCTAACCGTGGATGGCATCCGGTCTGACCGGCGTTCTGTGGCCGGTCTGACCGCGGGTGGTTGTCGTCTAACCGGCGTTGGTTGGCCGGTCAGACCGACTTCACAGAAGATGCTGGGGGGCATAATCTTCTCAAAACAGAGGCCAAATTAAGTGGAGATTCGGACATGTGTTCCCTGGAAAAAGTAAATGATTGGCGGGTTCCTTTGATTAGCTATTTGAAAGATCCTAGTCTTAGGGTTGATCGGAAAATTCGGCGGCAAGTGTATAAATATACCTTGCTTGGTGAAAAGTTATATCGCCGAAATATAGATGGTGTACTATTAAAATGTTTAGATACCGATCAATCTAAGGTTGCTATTGGTGAAGTTCACGAGGGAATTTGTGGGACTCATCAATTGGCCCATAAGATGAACTGGCTGCTTAGAAGAGCGGGGTTCTATTCGCCGAGGATGATTGATGATTGCTTCAGGTACTATAAGGGATGTGAAGCTTGTCAACGGTTCGACAATGTTCAATTGGCACCGGCTTCGGTGTAGAGTCCTATAATTAAACCATGGCCGTTCCGGGGGTGGGCTTTAGATTTTGTTGGTCAGATTTATCCTCCGTCTTCAAAGGGGCATCGGTTCGTACTAGTTGCAACGGATTACTTCACTAAGTGGGCTGAAGCCGTGCCGCTCAGGAGTATGACGCATAAGGAGGTAATTGATTTTATTCTAAAGCATATTATCCATAGATTCGGCATTCCTCAAACATTAACTACAGATCAAGGTGCTTCTTTTATGTCTAAATAAGTGAAGAGCGTTGCCGAATCTTATGGAATTAAGCTGTTGAGTTCGTCTCCTTACTACGCTCAGGCTAATGGACAAGCCGAGTCTAGTAATAAGACATTGTTGAAGCTAATCAAGAAGAAGGTCGAGGAACATCCGAGAAGGTGGCATGAAGTGCTTTCTAAAACTTTATGGGCACACAGGATATCAAAGCATTGTGCCACCAAGGTGACCCCTTTTGAGCTTGTTTATGGACAAGAAGCCATTTTACCGGTTGAGGTAAATCTTGGCTCTCTTCGATATATAAAGCAAGATGATTTGTCAGCTGAAGACTACAAGTTTTTGATGGGTGATAACCTTGATGAAGTGGTCGACAAACGTTTGAAGGCTTTGGAAGAAATAGAGAAAGAAAAGAAGAGAGTGGCTAAAGCATACAACAGAATGGTGAAGGCAAAGATGTTCCAAGTAGGAGATCTAGTATGGAAGACTATCTTGCCTTTAGGTTCCCGATCTAAAGAATTCGGTAAGTGGTCGCCAAGTTGGGAAGGACCTTATCGGATATACGGAATCGTTCGGGGCAATGCATATTTCTTGGAGACGCCTCAAGGAGAACGGTTTCAGCGGGCTATCAACGGTAAATATCTAAAGAAATACTTCCCGAGTATTTGGCAAGATGCTTAGGGGGTGTTGTGGCCGGTAATTAGGTTATCATCCCAAGTTAAAACATGTCTTATGCTTTTAGATCCACGATGTTCATCATAAAAGGCAGGGGGCATGTGTTTACACCCAAAATTGGCACCTAGGAATCAAAATAGGAAAGATTGCCAATATTTGGAAATTTGCGTTTCTTCGGAGAGGCCGGTCGCCGCCGTGTATAGGCCGGTCGGGCCGGGCGGGGTCGGTCGACCGAAGGCATATGGCCGGTCTGACCGACAGAGTCCGAAACCTAGACGACTTCGGTAGTCGGGTTTCCTTTCTCCATACGGTGTATCTCGGGTTTCTAAACATGTTTATCCCGAATTAGACATGGAGAAGGGCCTGTGGAGGGCAAGACTAACCCCTATATAAGGGCCAAGGCCGGTTCAATTGTAATATCGAAACACACAACATACAATCAATCTATTTGAATCGTTTTCTTTATTTTCAGCCCTATTTTCTACTTTGCCCTAGTTTAGTCCATCTTTGTCGGTTTGCGCTGAAAACCGTCAGCCGCAGCTGCAAGAGTGCGACACTTCTTTGTAAGTTTGTCTTGAAAACTTTCCGTTTACTCACAAGACAAGTAGTTATCAATCTATCCATCTAAATCGGTTTCGCTAGCCGATTTGATCTACAAAACCCACTTTGTTCTAGTTTTTGCTAGATTGAAGTGGTTGGCGACTCTGTACCAAGAACCACCGCAAGGCTTTAGGTGATTCGATCGTGTTCGTGTCTTTTGCCAAAAAAGGTGCCAACAGTTTGCTCGGTTCCAGGTAGAGTGTGAGGCTGGGCGATCGAGGAGGGAAGGTTTTGCAGGGCAAAGGGAGTTCGTGCGGCATCGACACCTCAAGGCCACGCGGCGTCGACGTTCTGCGCGCGGTCGGCTCGGGTGCTGAGTTCTTCGGTGGTGGAGAGGAAAGGCATTGCGTGGAAGCTAGCTGCAGGAGCTGACAGTGGGTCCAACTCCATGGTAAGCTAGGTAGGGAAGTGGAGGAGGGGTAGTTAACTGTGTGCACCTGAATTTTGAAGGTGACTTCGATTTATTTTTTTCCCCTTGCCTTTGCAGCTCTATAGTTTATTGTGTGGTTTGGGTAAATTAATGAAAATTTTTCTGCAATTAGGGAAATAGACATATAACACATTTTATTTGTTTTCACTCAAAGACCATTCATGGTTTGCTCACAGAAATTCAATAAATTTTGGGTATTTTAAATCTTGTTTGAATATTTAGAGGGTTAAAGCAGTCAGAAAAATTCTATAAAAATTATATTTAATTATGGTATTTAACCTAGTATTTGAATAAATTATTTCCTATATTACTGTATGTGCATTTTAATTCACTTTTGGGTGAGCCATGGTTTTAGCCGATTGGGATTATTAATTTGCCCATTATATTGCTGTTTTGTTTATTTGGTTTGGGGCATCAAACCTAACCATTTAGTGGTTTAAGAATTTTATTTGAGCTGATCACCACTTTTAGTTCATACATGAATTTTCTCTTGATTTTTATCTTGTTTGCATAAACTTAGAAAAATATGGGAAACCTCTCTTTGATTAGGCGTCCCTTCTATGCACATGTTTCTAATTTGGTTACAGGGTTCTCATTAATTTTTCTTAGGCCGAGGAGATGCTCCTATAAAAAGATAAGGGTTCAAAGATCTAAATGCACAAAGGACTTTTTTACGAAGAGATGTCTTATGCACATGCATGCTTACCTGTATAAATGGACCCAGGTTTAAGTTTGAAAAGGTTTTGTTTTATTCTAAAATTTTAATCATGCATTAGGTTTAAAATACTTCACCCAGGTTAGAAATGAAACATTTTAGGTCAGCAAATTGGAGATCTTTTACCCCTAATTTTGTATTGACAGGGTTTTACTTAACCCTAGGATCTGGGTATGTTACAGCTCTATCCCCCTTAAAGGAAATCTCGTCCTCGAGATTTGGGCTAGGTTGTGGTTGGAAATTTTGCCAGGTTGTAGGGTTTTGTCAAATCCAAGCTTTCACATCAGTCGGACGAGGGGTAAAGCATCTGCTTAGGATGGCAAAGTCTCATTATTTGTTTTCTTAGCGGAGGTTTATGTATTGTCCTTACGATCCTTTGTCTCTGATAATGTCATTACCCTCTTTTGTCTTCTTTAAAACCTATCTAGGTACCCTAGATCCTGCAGTCTCTATAATCTAATATCTATGCAAGGGAATCTTTGGGCGCGAGTCACTTCGCTGCTTAAAAGGGGAAAGGTGAGGGAAATGGCTTGTCCTTCACACTTGCTCTGTCTAGCGAGCTCGAGAAAGGTGGTGTCAACGTAGCTTTAGAGGAAAAGAATGGAGGGTGAGTCCAGCATTGGAGGTGAAGCAAAACGAGGGGATGCCAACAGAAGCGGTCCTCGTCGATGATGCAAGCTTGCAGTCACAAATCCTCAGATGAAAAAAAGGTCCCTTCATCGCTTTAGCGGATGGATGGGTCCATCACTGGAGATGTGGCTCAGGTAATGATGAGATCGTAGCGCTTTGGCTTGGAAAAGGGCTTTTTTGGTGGTAATAATTGCTGCTTGCCGATGGGTATGGGTAAAGGTATGGTATGTTGGAGTGGCATTTCGTACTTTACTGGCTTGGGTTCTATATCCTCTGATTTTTGTTTGGAGGTTGTGGCGGGATGTGACAGAGGACGATTACCAAGATTATCTTTGTGAGGCAGTTTGTCTTCTCATCGTTCTGGCGCCTCTTGTCTTTCTTTCTTTCCTGGGGCTGCTGATATATTAGGTAGTCTGTGGCTGGTCCCTGGAACCTATACTTTTGTATGTAAATCTGGTGGGTGTTGGCCAGATTCTTCTGTTTCCTTTTGTACTGCGAGCACAACAAGTTTTTGGTAGGGATGAATGCTCAGGTGGTGTGGATTTGTTCTTTTGTCGGTTGGGTGGTTGGTTGTACGCCTAACCGGTTTATTCTTGTAAAGCCTAGAGATATAATGATGATGGAAAAGAGTTCTTGATCTGTTTTTTGTGTGGATGTTGATTCTTGGCTTGGACGTTCTACGTTTTGATACGTCTTGTCTACAAGATGGTTTCTATGTGTGGTAGAGAGTACTAATGCAGTAGAACACTGGGACTCCCAGTCTCTACTGGCTTCTTTCATTCAAAACTTTTCAAACATACAAGATTTAATTTGCTTGTCTTTAAACTCTTCTTAAGTTGTATAATAGACTTACTTAATTAAGGTTAGGAAAAACCTTTACTGAGGAGGTGGGTGGAGTGAGTATAGTGGCTATCCGGTGTTTTAATCAATGTTGGGAAAAATTGATTCAAAGTGGTTTGGTTGCTAGGTAGTATCATGTCATGAAGTGGTGGCAAAACTGGAGTCGAGCTATAGCTTGATGATTCTTTCGCCTTCCGCTGGTGATTTAACCTCTCAGTTTAAACCAAACGAGTGTCGGATCATTATTACATACAACCATTGGTCCTTTTACATGAGACACTACAGGATACATATATTACCCCTATTACATAGTTTGGTTTTACCTCTAAGTAGAGCTACTGATACAGCATGAGGTTTACATACTTGATTACCTATTGATGCTCCAGCAACTACATCCTTAGTCATCCATCTTTAACCAGAAGACCCATCCATACCACTGAACATATTCTGGAGGCTTGTATAACCCTATGGTTCCCAGTGGAGGATAGGCACGTCTGACATTGACGTAGGGTGGCGGAGTCTGCTCGATGTAGTTCCCGGCTGGCGACGGAAAGTCTTCGGTAGGGGCATACATGGCGTCTTCTCCATACATGAACTCTGGTGTATAGTGTCCCTGACAAAACCTAGGCAGGATGCTCCTTTCTAGGGTTGCTACTCATGTGCGGGCGTTTAACAACTCAGCAAAAGTTGCACGGTAGAGCATGTCAAGAGAGCAGACAAATCCTGCTAGTTGGAGATATGGAGTGTGCAGACCTATCTCTAGTTCAGACAGCCCTGGGTAGGTAGTTTCTTCGGCTCCCTCAGCTAAAGATGGAATATAGTAGTAGAATTCCTCCCATTCGGGTAGTTCACCACGTAGGCGAGTAATGGCAACATAGGCACAATTTTGCATGGCAGAGTTGCCATCCTATCCGTAACCTGCATACTGGCGATCTCTCTCACATGGGGTTCTACCCTTGATGCTTACACGGGCCATAACAGCTGTTTGAGAAGTCCCGATGATTTTGTTGAGGATATGGTACTCGGGCGGATAGGTAAATCGAGCACGTTGCAGAATAATCCAAAGCATATGTTGGGTAGAGTTCCGGGTGTAACCGCGGCTGTAGTAGAACAGAGTATACATGGTAGCCATCTACATGAAATAAGTAGAACACAGATTATTAAGAAACTCCATATAGTACACCATCCACGGGTTATCGAAGTTTTGGCTAGACCTAGTTATTCCTTATGCCCTTCGTATCTCAAGTCAAGTATTTTAAGTCTCAGTCCCATTAGAAATCTGGTGGTGAGTCTTAATATTCTTTGAGATTTTCTGTTAAGGTCGTACTACCCCCCTTAAAATTTTAAGTCTTTTGGTTAGGAAAGCTTGCGAAATGGAGATTAAACCCGCATAGTGGTCCTAAATAGGGTTATATGTTGTCCTGGAAAAAGTTGTAGGTTCACTTATCATTCATCTTAGGCTCTCTACAATGTCTTCTTTAGCTGGAAAAGCCTTTGTGATTTTTGTGATGGTTGCGTTGCCCTAAAGGGAATGGTATAGTCAAGTGCCGATGTGCTGGAAAATACGGTCTTACTGTCTTTATAGGTCTCTCTGGTCTAGATCCAAAAGGTGCAAAATCTGGGCAAAATCATGGTGATAGGTACTCAAGTTTGTGATCCATCTTTAAAAAAATCAGAATTTTATCACCTGCGGTTTTGTCTGTACAAATTCAACAACTTACAATATACTGATTCTCAGATTTTTTGTTCTCCTGAACTATACGAATTTTTAGTGCATGTTGCAGGGACTCAAAAATTCGGCCAAACTTTGTGGGGCTTCCTGGACTTGTCTGGGAGCTGCTGTTAAAAGATGCATGTTTTACCATGTAGGGTTTGGCTTGTATACAAAGATGAATGCGGCTGTTTGCTGTTTCTAGAACATAGTTAGGCTAGCTAATCAAGTTACTTCACTATGTGGAAAAGGTTCAAAAAAATTTCCAAAAGTTCCTGATGATGGCTTAGTTAGTATACATGCTTCTGGTAAAAATTCTCAGCTCTAAGTCCTACGGCTTAGTCTGGGCAAAATTTGTAAACTGACTGACTCAAAATTCCAGAACACAACAACCGCCACGAAATAAAACTTTATCCAAGTTTTAAGTTAGCTAAATTTACCACCTTTTATTCCCATTATGTTAGGATGTACCAGAGGCTATATGATATTTTGGGTGGTCCATCTAAGCAATCAATCTAGAGGATTTGGACACAACAAATTCTATTCTATACCAAACCACCTGCTTTAGGTCATATCGGTAGAATTTTTGAGAAGTTGAGAACGAGGAGCTCAAAGCCAACCAAATTAGTTTTGGTGCAGAGGTAACATGGAAAGATAGAAGTCCTATGATGTTTATCAGATTTTAAATTTTCAGAACCCATCTACTGGAGGTTAGTTCTAACCCGATATTTTGTAAATCCGAGCTAGTACACAGGGATAGTTTGCAAAAGGATTTCAAAACTTTTCAAAAACTCTTTGGTACTGATTAGTGGTGATTATTAAGTGTTTTCAAACTCCATTTTTCAGAAGTACAAACTCTTTGGTTACTGATTAGGGCCGAATGATACTCTCGAATCACTCAATGTGTTTGATTCCTTACCAAGGCATTGTTTTGCCTCTTTCCTCCTACTTCTAATAAGGCTTATGTGAGGCTCAAGGTAGGAAAAATCATGAGGCCTACTTGTATCACATTTATAGTTAAGTCAAAAACCGGATTCAAGTAGAAAGCAATTCATACTAACATGATCAATATGTGCTTAATGGAAAATGGACTTTATATGGCCGAGGTGTATACTCTTTTTTGCTTTCATGATCTCTCTTTTTATTTGGGAGGTATGGATACTTCTCTCTTTTTTTTACGAGAAGATATGCCTCCTTTGGACTTGAGAGAGATCACAAAGACTTTGTAGAGTACTTAAAAGGATGGATGGGCGGATGGTTAGCGACCACTTCCAATGTGGAAGTCAAATATACAGACGCACTTTTATCTTGATCATGAGAGTAATAAAAAGCAATCTAACAAGGGTCTCAACAATTTGACAAGACTCAATGTAAAGACAAGTAGCATATGTGTAGGTTTTTTCATGTAATCATCATATGGCTTTGGTAGGAATTTATCATCATTGAGGAACTCATCATTCTTTTTTTATTTTTGAACATAAAAACTCTAGATTCAAGTTTCACTTAGAACAAGATCATAGCAGCTCTACATTACCATATCATATCCCACAACAACCTAGATTTAGATTATGCACTTGCTACCCACAAGTTTTCAACTTCAAGGTAATATACTTGAGCCAACAAACTCAAAACTTGGAGAATGTTAAGTTGTAAACTAGGCACAAGAGGGAAATAAAACAGTGCAACTACTCATCATTTCCAAAGTGAGGGAATTAAACATTCTTACCGCGCATAGCTACCTTATTAGTGTTTCTTTTCAAATTTTAATTATATTTTTTAGATGCAATGCAATAAATAAAAGATACCAGTTACCTCACGTGGGGACCCTTCCCCAAGCTTGTTTCTTGTTCACGGTCCACGATAGGGATTGAACCCTTGCGAACGGAAGTAGGCCATCAAGTCCGATGTGCCTTGCTGTAGCGTGGAGTTGATTTCCCTGAGTTGTTCGTCGGTTTGGTGCTGCCATTGTAGAGTTTCGTGGACATGTTAATGGAGTGTATCTTGGATTTCAGTTGTGCTCAAGTCCAATTTGAAGGAATACGCATAGGCTAGGATAGCATAAAACAAAATTTTTCTACCGCGCAATCCAGGAAGCTTGCAAGTAAGGGTCTATAGATTGTTACCAAGTGACGTGCAGTGCAGCAGAAAAACTACGTTGGAAAGGTCAATCCAACGTACGCGCGTCGGGAAGTGTAGCCGGCCTCGAACAATGACTTGCCGACCTGATCAGTGCCTTGCCGACCTGAAAACTGATTCGCTCGACCACGTCGGCTCGGTCCGATTCGCTCGACCGCTCGACCTCGATCCGATTCGTCTGACTGCCTCGGCGCACTCTGATATGCCCGACCTCCCGACCTCGGCTCAAATCACCTGACATCACAGACGCCGTTTGTTAACATCAAAATTTGGTAATCGAACCCCCAAATCTACAAAGACAAAGCAGAATCGGATCGGCTGGAGACAGGGGTCGCATCGGCCAAAGGAGTGATCGGCTGCGAGGTCAATCGGCTGAGGATGGATCGAATAGGGGCAGCCGATAGCCGATTCTAGGCCCGGAAGAGATGAAACCGTTTCTAATGCAGAAGTTTGAGGATAAATAGAAGATTCGGTTGTTAATTGCACGTTAAATGATATTGCCACTTATGGATAGAGTCCTGTAACGACAATTGTATTTGTAATTTAGGGATTTGTTTGAGCTGTTAGTTGTAACACAGCATGGGCCCTGTTAGGGATAATGTTGTGTTTTGAATGGTAGCTTAGATAGAGTCCAGGGTTTGCATAGATAATTGTATCTTGGGTATAAATAGGACCTGAGACCCCCTGTAAAATGATTATTCACATCAATCAAACCTTCGGCGCATCGCCAACATTTTCTTCAGACGAGTACTTTGTTTGGCTACGGGCTGCATCGTTTCGATCCCCAGATCCAGGTAAATGCTTGTCATTAGTGGTATGATTTACTGTTTCTAGTGCTTCCATCGCAATGATACATTAGAATCAGGAGTTTATACTACGCTATTTATCATATAGCGCATATAAATTAGGTCAATGTTTAGATCTATCCTGCCATTGGCCGGTTCTAACAAGAACTTGCAGCCAATAGGGCTAGATCTAAAGGTTGGCTGGTTTATATGCGGTATCTACCGTCTTGAGAGATATAAATCGGCTGCAATAGATCGGGTTGTTCTTTTTATACTTAATGTTGCATCATGTTTGAACTATTAAGTCGTTCTTAGAGCTATCAATGATCTGTTCGGATAGATTCATATTATTTAGAGACAGCGCCGGGGTTTCAGCCGGCCTTATCTGTCCTGATATATGTCTTTTGATATATTTATTATTAGATTTGTATTAGGGTTGCCTCTTATGTCAAGATCGCACTCCTGTCGGACGTTGTCAGCCGAAATCGGCTTGTCATCAGTAGCCGATAGCCGGTTTTTAGGCTATGCGTCTGATTTAGGGGTGATATCTTTCTATAAGATTCATCGAAGTACTAGCCGATTCCCTGTTAGCTTTCCAGTATTGGCTAGGTTATCGATCCAGATATTTATTATTCTTTACTGTATTTGGGTCAAACGGCTGGTGCTGTCTCGGTATGGCCGATCCATTACAGTCACTTGGCTTAAATATAGTTTAGAATAGTATATATATGTTCATGGATTCCCTCAGCCGATCCCGTGGGGATCTAACCTAACACTTAACGCATATTTTCTTGTTTTTCTTGTTGATTGACAGATCAAATCAACTGGCACGCCCTGCATAACGTAGGCAGCCGAGAAGGACCTGCACTGGAGCTAAGTAGATCTCCCAGGCCAGCGCGTGAGAGAGATTTCTCATAACACCGTTCCGATCCACTCGATCTCACTGACTTACACCGCAACATAGCGATCTCTCTATCAGTATCCACACATCCAGAGAGGGAATGCCGAGAGCCTTGTGTGCTAGCACTCGACGCACGGTTAGGGTGTTGGCACAAAAGTCGGTGGCTAGGGTTTATCATAGAGTATCTTGATTACGCTTGGAAGTTTCACGTGTATTCTCTAATCTCGATCTCCACCCCTCGCCCCTCTTTATATAAAGTTACCGACTGGGCCTCGTGGCCCATCAGGACTCTATATTCAATCGGATCCCTATCCGAATTGAGCCGTACCCAAGTCAAACTCGAATACCTATTCCATCCCGTTAAATGTGCAACCCTGTAGGTTCAGGTCTACTTGGTTTCGACCCGAGAGCTTCTCGGCTGACCCGTCAACAGCGACCCCTAGCAGAGCATATTGACACCAACGTATACAAGAAGATTATATCTGCTGAACCTGTAATGTGTGCACAAATTCCTTTGCCTCACGATACCAATTAAGCTATAGGCAAGACACGTGCCATCCTATCAATAGATTAATCATTCACTCGATCACGTATTGAATTATTCATTTGTCGATTGACTCCTCAATCAACTTGGCATGGTCATGCACTTTCATAATCCATTATATCGAGGGGCCTAGAGATATCTCTCCCATAGAAGGGGAAAATTCCATCTTGATCATTTACATCCCACTACATGTTCCATAGCAAACCCGAGGCACGGCCATGCACTTCCATAATCCATTACATCGAGGGGCCCAAAGACATCTCTCCCATAGGAGGGGCAAATTTCATCTTGATTATTCACATCCCACTACATGTTTCATAGCAAACCCGAAGACTACTTTTATAACTACCTTGTTATGGAATAGCGTTTGGTAGTCCCTAGGTAAGCCACTACACTTGTTGGAATCTATGATGATCTTAGGTCTAAGGACTTTGCACCAACACTACTTGAGACCAACTAATGGCACATTAATTCCTTGTAGTGTCTCAAGTTGGGTCTATCCAACAATGTGTTCTCTAACACATGTTCACGTTTATTAATTTGGTATCTCCAAACCATTATCCATGAGACATGATCATCAATCAATGCACGTGCTAATCTTAGAATAATATTCATCCCATAGATATGATATATGATCAGGAATCATTTAGAAATAGATTCATATGTAAAGAGTCTCATGAATAAGTCACATACTTATTGATCAATACAAGATATCTATTTCATGGAATAGAATAACACTTTATACATTAATACATAAACATTGACCATGATATCCAACATCTCCATGTTGCCTCTAGGGCATATCACTAACAGTCTCCCACTTGCACTAGAGTCAATCATGTAAGTATCCAATACCCATTGCACTAGAGAATCACGTTTGTAGCCAACTCTTGGCTAAGAGAAAAACCTAGTTTTTCAAGACTCTCAATATAGCCAATCATATTTATCATGTGTGGACTCATGGGATTTCCCTCTCCAAGCCTGCACGCAAACAAGGACTTCGAAGTGTTGAACTTCTCGGCCCTAGCTATGTTCTCAAACATGCCACGTAGACCCTCAATAATACTGTGAGCATCACTACTCTCATATTGCTTCTAAAGCTCAGAGGACATTGTGGCAAGCATGAGACAGCTTATATGTAGGGAATCATTAGTGTGCTTCTCATAAGCCCTCCGTGCATGTTGACGCAAAAAAATCAACACGCCGGCCTGGGAGATCTGCTTAGCTCCAGTGCAGGTCCTAATTAAAAACAATGAAGCGCGGGCGTGTCAGTCAGTTTGATCCTGCCACTGACAAGATATACAAAGCAGCATAATATAAAGCGTATCAGCTCATAGGCCGATACCCAAAAACTAGCTGATCGGCTGATAAGCCAATGGTGCAATTCCAGCTGATGCCGATGACAGCCGATGGTGTTAGGGTTTTAATCCATCGGCTGTATGTTGAACAAATATCTATATAAAGGAGATCGGATAACGATAACATGATGACATATAACATTGCATAAACCAATCACATGATAAAATAGATACTGATTTAAAGATTAAAGCACACATCGACTGGAAGTCTGATGTCATAAAATTCAATGATCAAATATTCAATGAAGCCTCTGCTGCAATCAGCTAGATCCAACTTGTGTACAATCCTTGCAAGCCGATGCAACATCCAGGTAGCTCATCGGCTGAAACGCCGATTAAACCCTTAGTAGCAACCAACAGGCAGGATAGAGATTATGGTTCTAATCGTGACTTAGTATATCAAACTGAACCGATGCAGCACTAAGTATGAAAAGAAACACAATATCTAGACAATCAAGCCCATGATTGATTTTCAAAGTGGTAGCTGCCTAAGCTAATCTAATCTAGTAAACAATTTAGCCGGTATTGGTAGGACCTTAAAGCGAGAAACAACCAATAGAGCTAAATTGAGATACTATGACTAGATTAACAGAGACATATGATAAGCAATTTGGCTAACCCTCCGATGAGACATTAGCATGAACCTATCGGATTAACAAGACTTAGATTATCAATAACAATGTAGAAGGTCGGACTGAACCGATGCAGTCCAAGATTGTATATGATAATATAATACTCAATGAGCCAATAGATCTGTCTAATATGATAGATATAACAAATCTATCTAAAGCGACATTATGTCTAGAGAAACATCAACTTGATCAGAATATCGGACCTAACCGAGAAAGTCCTAACTAAGCCGATGTGACTATAAACAGTAATGGAACTAAAGATAGAGACGATATACCAGATAGGAAACACTTGGACTTACCCCTTCGCCGGAGATCAAACCTAACCGATGCAGCCCTGCGTCGGGTGCCAAGTCTCGCCGGACGATGAAGAAGGTGTAAAGGTAAAAGGTGGCTTTACGCCGAATTGTATTGATCTGTGGATTGATTACATGAACCCCGGGCTTACATATTTATACCCATGGGCTAATAGAGATCCTAACGGATTACAAATCGAAACTTTCCTCAAGATAAAATGTAACATCCCGAAAATCGAAGAAATTAAAATCGAACGTAAAAATCGGAACTTAGGAAAACTTTTGCTTGTTGCCTTTTTTCTCGTGTTTGTTGCTTCTTATTTGCCAACTCGGTTGCATAAATTTAGTTGTGAACAGTTCCTCTCGATGTTTGTGAAAACCGAATGGTTTGGATTTTTGTTGGGAAGAAAAATCTTGAAATATAAGGTTAGGAATTTTTGAAATAAAATCGGAAAAGGGATGCGGATTTATGAAGATATGTATTTGAGAAATAAAAATATATTAATTAGTGATTATAGAAAATTTATTAGGAAATAAAATAGACAATAAAATATTTTAAGGGATTTACATGAAATCTAGGAAATTTTTGGAATTAAAAATAGTGAATTATGAATTTAGGAAAAAAGATTTAAGTAAATATGAAAAATATATTTGGGATAATGAAAAGTAGGGAAAAAGTTGAAAATATAATATTAAAAATTTTTCTAGGAATATTAGAATTTATTTTGAATTTTTAGAGTGGAAAGAAATAGAAATGGGGAAAATAGGATTTTAATTCGGAAAAATCAGAAATGTAACTATTCATCATGCGCCAAGTGTTCGACGCCGTACCGGCCGTACCGCGCCCCTCGCCCGCGCTCGGCCCTGCCCTCGCGCGCGCCGCGCCCGCCACGCCATGCGCCGCCGCGCGCACCGCCGCACCGCCCCGCCCGCGCCCGCCCGCCCCGCCGCCGCGTCGCCCGCCCGTGCCGGACCTCGCTCGCCCGCGCCACGCGTTGCCGCCATGCCCCGACCCCGCCCGAGCCCGCGCCGTGTGTCGGCGCCCGCGCCGGCCCTCGCGTCGCCCGTGTTCGCCACGCCGCACCAATACCCGCGCGCCGCGTGTCCGACGCCGACCGCCGCGCGGCCCCCCTATCCCGTTCGCTCAGCCACGCCTATTTAAAGCATACCCTTCGCTCCGTTCCCCGCACCACCGCCGCCTCTAGCCTCCTCTCCTCTCCCCCGCCGTCGCCGCAAACCAAGCGCCGCCGCCGCCGCGAGACGCCGCGCGCGCCGCCGCTATGCGCCGGAGCTCCGCCACCCTCCCCTTGACGTCGCCATCGCCGATAAGCCGAGTCGCCACCCCCTCCTCTCGCGTTTGTGCTGACCGCCCGCCGTGACAGAGAAGGCAGAGAGAGAGAGGCGCTGGTCGAACACTTTGTGGGTCGATGAATAGTGCGCTGAGGAAAAGAAAAGAACAAAGAAAAAGAAAAGAGAGAAAAGAGAAAAAAGTAGAGAAAAAATAGGAAAAATTATGGAAAATTTGGAAAAATATTTTGAAAGGATTTGAGTAAATTTTTGGGCAAAAATAAATTATTTTCTTGGAGTAAAATTTGAAAATCGAAACCGGACTTTTCCGAAATTTTGTTTCGCGTTGTTTTTGAATCCGAATTTCGTTTAGTTCTTTCTCGCCATTTAAATATGTTTCTCTTGTGCTCGAACCTTCAAAACCTCGAGTACAAGTCCCTCCGCTGATATTTCTAAATCTAATTTTCTCAAATAATTGCGATCATCGTTTTGCAAAAACCCTAGGGCATCGACTCAATTTCAAAACTCGGATTTTTCTCTGGCAATACTCGCCCGAACTCGAGTAGAATTCTATGATGAACATTTGGAGTCATTTTTCGTGATTTTTATGGTTCTGTTCGATCTCTCGGTATTTGATTGAATTCTAATTGAATTCAATTGATCTTTCGCACGTATGGATAGCACCTGAAGAAGCAGGCATCGACTCTGTTGAAGATCCCGCTCAACAAGCGTGCGAGCAAGGCAAGTCATCACACCCTTTGAACATATTGATCCCAATTGTGAAATGATGTTATTTTAAACTTTAAAAATGCATGCTATACATATAGAATTACCTATACTTGTTATGCCATACCTTGTTATTGATTTCCTTTAGAATTATTCCTTGTAACCCTCGATGTGATACATACAACCGGAGAATATCTTCGGTAAACTGCTTAGCCATGCTATACTTAGATTCATGCATACTCATGATTTTATGAAGAGCTTTATGCTTGGGCAACTACCTTAGGGACGGTAGTTGAGATACGGCATGTGGAGACATGAGCGCCACATTGCCATGAGAATGATGAAATGAGTTTTGATGAAAATTGAAAGTACTAAACAAATGTTTTAGAATGGGGCGGCTGAATGAATTGGGTGGATTCCGGAAAAGGCAAGTGCCGACCCTGGTCAATTAAGGACCGAGCCATGAGATAGCCGGGAAACGAGCCAGTACAACTGTACTTCTCGAATGGGTATAGACCTAGCGGAGTAGATAGCCGAGCGAAGGCGGTACCTTTGCATAGTGGTTCTTATGTATGAAATGAGATTTGAAAGGGATGATGGGAAATTGGAATTTATTATAACTTGATGACTGAAGTCTCCCCTAACCCCGGGTGCGCCAGAACTCCTCTCACTGCTAGAAAATGACGGCTAGAGTGCATGAGGGCTTAAGTTCATGGAGCGGATACTGCCAAAGTAAGGTTATCGAAAGGCTTTGCCGTGACCGTCTAATGTGTTGGGACGTAGGTTCATTTGTTGGGCAGTCGCGAAGTACAGGTAAAGTGTACATCCACTACAGTGTGAATGAATCAATCTATTCGAATAGCCGTGCTCGCGGATATTGAGCATCGTGACAAGACTTTCGCTTGGCTAGACTCTAAACTTTAAAATGATGGGATGAGTTTGCATGATGATGTTTATTCACTGGTGGATCAACTTCTCGAGATGCGAGAAGGGGTGGACTCCCCAGAAAACCATGACGAACCAGAGGCGGGAAGCCATCCTTGGAATCACGATGGATAGTAGACAGAACCGTCACCGACTTAATGAACTATGGAACTAAAACTTGACTTGGCTAGTTGTTAGGCTTGTGAAAAGAGTTGTGAAAATTGGCTTGATGCAAAAGAACCCCAGCCATTCTTTGAATGACCCTATCATGTGCATCACTTCCATGTTGGCTTGCTGAGTACGGTTGGTACTCACCCTTGCTATACGCACAAACCTTCAGATGGTGGAAATGAAGACTTGGAGGATCCGTATGCCTACTACCAGGAGGGCGAAGAAGCTGATGGCGCTTGCTAGGTCTTAGTCTCCGGTTGTTGCCTGTGGCAATCGACAAGCCGCTGCCTTTATTCCGCTGCCTTATCTAATTTCTACTTTTGGGTTGTATCTGGACCATGAGGTCCTATGTGTTGGACATTGCCTTCAGGCCTATTATTGTAATAATTACGATGTAAGACTATTTGTGCATTTGCACCTGATTATTCAGTACTTATTTCGTGGATACCAAACTACTCGATCCAGGAAAATGGTACTATGAACACGAAAGATTCCCGTTCCAAAAATAGGGGTCCACCGAGCTGGTATCAGAGCAATGCCACTGTAGGATAAGACCAACTGGCGCCCTACCGCTGACTAGCTGGCTAAAAGGAAATATCCCTACGCAGGATTATTTCGCAAACTATTATTTTTGGAAGTCAAACATACTTTTTCCTATACCTTTATCCCCATTTCTTTTACTCAAATTGTTTTGGTATTATCCCTCTCTGACCCTAAGTTACTTTCAAAACCAGATGTCGAACCATGTCGGAGTTTGGGAAATCACCGTTCCACGGGATGAAGGATTCGTGGCGCAACTCCAGTCATTGCTGTGGTGCCTAAGGTACCCAGAGCCACCCACCTACCGGATTAGGAGGCATGGCACCGAAGGATACCCGTATGGGAAGCAGCGTTCGCTTGAAGCCCGCGTGGGGAGTGAGACACCTTATTGCTTCCACACCGCTACCATCGAGATCTGGTAGAAGCAGCTCTTCAAGACGCGGCCCGTGAAGCGTTCCTCCGCCTCAACGCTATTCACCGTGTTGAGCTCACCGTGACTGAGTTTGTACACCACCCCGATCATGAGGAAGGCAATCCGGTCTGCACCGTGGAAGCCACCCCCTGCTGCTATAATCCTATGGTCACCCGTCTATCCCGCTGGGCAGAAACAGCGGATGACTGCTATGAAGAAGCTTTGCTCGAAATCGACGACCAGCAACGACGCCTCAATGATCTGGTCGAGGAACACCAGAGCTGCGAGGATCAGATCAACTTGCTGCAGACCCAGCTACAGGCCAACGGTGCCCAGTATGAGCAGCTCTCTGACCGTTACATGGCCCGAGGAGAAGCCTTGGTGGAGCTGGAAGAACAACTCAGGAAGAGCAAACAACAGGTCAACCAGCTGGAAGAACAACTTCGCTCCCACCCTGTCCCTGCTGCAGGTACTTCCACCGAAGTTGTACCAACACCTCCTGCCCCGGTGCCCAACCACTACTACCTCATGACTCCAGCATGCCTGAACACTTTTCAAGCCATGATGGAGCAGGCCTTTATGTTGAGCACAGAGTCGGCCCCATACCTGATAGACCCCACTGCTGCTACCTCAATGGAACCTACCTCGAACTCCATGGCTGTACCATCTGAGCCTGGTTCAGGAGAAGAGAACCCCATCCAGATCAGTACCGACTCCGAGTTCGAGACAGAGCCTATGGAAATCAAGTGGGAGTCCAGTGATACTGATCCAGCAGAGAAGGCAGCTCCTACTCGTCGCCTGACTCACAATGGAGGTCCCCTCACCCGCAAGACCGCCGGAAGAGTACCCGACCACCAAGCAGAAGATCAAGCATGACTCCGAGGCCACTACCTCGAGCCATGGGAACTTCGATTTGCTTCACTAAGGATCACCCCCTTCCCGCACCGATCCCGCGGTTGGTTGGATGACTAGGCGAGAGGACCGCCCCAACTTTGACCTTGCCTTGGATGGTTTTTGGCAGCAAGGATCACACCCTTCCCCCCCCAATAGTCAATGGCAGTAGTACGATGTAGCTTTCGCATTATGTCATGTGGGACTGTGTATGTGCAGTCCATTGTATCCCCATTAATGTAATCACTATGGACCTATGTAATATTTTATGGTATGTTATTAATGAGTTTATTCCACCATGCTTGCTCTGTTCAAAGCTCATTTAAAGACAACTTGAAATGAAATCACCTAGAAACCATGATCGTAAGTGGGTCCAATCTCTTAACTCATCTACCTCCTTCAGATGGCGCATCGTCGCAGAGCTGCAACATCCAACGAGAACCCGCCAGAGCCTAATCCCTCCACCCTGCGGAGGTCATGGCTTTTCAAACCCAGTTGCTTCAAGCCATCGCCAACAACCAAGGGAATCGCGGAGGATCAAGCTTGGGAGAATTTATGCGAGCTAAGCCACCTACATTCTCCACGGCCGACGAACCAATGGATGCCGAAGACTGGTTAAGAGTAATAGAGAAGAAGTTGACCCTCGTCAGGGTACGAGAAGCCGACAGAGTCCTTTTTGCCACCAATCAATTGGAAGGCCCCGCAAGTGATTGGTGGGACACCTACAAAGAGACACGGGCAGAAGACGGCGAAGAACGAACCTGGGAGGAGTTCACAGCCGCCTTTCGTGAAAATTTCGTACCAGCCGCAGTCATGAGAATGAAGAAGAATGAATTCCGAAGGTTGCGCCAAGGCAACACCACAAGTGCAGAATACCAACAAGTTCACGCAACTCGCTCGATATGCCACCGGTGACACGGCAAACGAAGAGGAGAAAATCGATAAATTTATTGAAGGATTGAGCGATGTGAGAGGGCCAATGATCGGCCAAGATCACGTCAGCTTCCAAAGCCTTATCAACAAGGTGGTACGGTTGGAACATGACCAGAATGAAGGGTCACGTGGAAGCTACGCAAGCCGAAAACAAAAATTTTCTACCGCGCAAACCAGGAACACTTGCAACTAAGGGCCGATAGATCGTTACCGATTGGAGTATGCAGTGGAAATAGCCAATCAGGGCTATCCGATCTGGAACTATGTAGCCGATTCCCGCAAGCCAACAGTCGATTCCTGGGGACAGCCGATTCGCGGATGTAGCCTGGTCATGTTCTTGCGCCTTGCTCCGATGCGCTCGACCGCAGCCGATCCGAAACCGATCAACAACGCGCAACGTAGCAGCGCCTCTACCGGTATCCACACGTCCCGGGACAAAACGCCGTACACCCGTGTGCTAGCACGCGATGCAAGGCTAGGGTTTGGCTCGAAAGTGGGGAGGGTTTCCGTGGAGATTGATCTCGGTGACTTTTGTTGCGGATTCGGTTCAACGCGCTCCCAAAACTCTCCACCCCTCGCCCCTTTATATAGAGTTGGCCGACTGGGACTAGTGGCCAATCAGGACTCTATTTTGAATCGGATCTCATCCGTATCTCATAGAGTTGGCCGCCTACACGTCGTAAGCCCATAGGACTCTATCCGATCGGATCCCTATCCGATCGAGCCGTATCCGAGTCCAACTCGAAAATCTATTCTATCCCCTTAAGCGTGCAATCCTGTAGGTTCAGGTATACTCGGTTTCGGCTATAGTCTAACTTAGCCGATCGTCGGCTCGAGTGCAACTCAGCTGACCCGTCAACAGCGGTGCCTAGCAGCACATATTGACACCATAGTATACAAGAATAATATCGGCTCTGAACCTGTAATGTGTACACAAATCCCTTTGACTCACGATACCAGTTAAGCTATAGGCAAGATGTGTGCCATCCCTTCAATAGCTTAACCATTCACTCGAACCGTATTGGATTATATGTCTGTTGATTGACTCCTCAATCAACTTACCATGGCCATGCATTTCCATAATCCATTACCTCGAGGGGCCCAGAGATATCTCTCCAAAGGAGGGGCAAATTCCATCTTGATCACTCACATCCCACTCCATGTTTCATAGCAAACCCGAAAACTACCTTTATAACTACCCAGTTACGGAATAGCGTTTGGTAGTCCCAAAGTAGGCTACTACACATGTTGAGGGAGAGGTTTTGTCAGCGGATCGACTATGTTGAGATCCATGTGCACTTTGCATATCTTGACATCACCTCTGTCCACTATCTCGCGGATGAGATGATATCGCCGAAGTATGTATTTGGACTTCTGATGTGACCTCGGCTCCTTGGCTTGCGCAATGGCTCCACTATTATCACAATAGAGAGACATTGGACCAGTCGTACTAGTCATCACACCAAGCTCAGAAACGAATTTCTTGATCCAAACAGGACTCCTTTGCGGCTTCCGAAGCAGCAATGTGCTCGGCCTCCGTTGTAGAATCGGCAACGGTATCCCGCTTGGAACTCTTCCAGTGATCGCGCCTCTGTTCGGGCGAACACGAACCCAGATTGCGATCTATAATCATCCTTGTCCTGTTTGGAAGCTAGCATCGGTGTAACCACTTACAACGAGCTCTTCTTCACCTCCATAGACTAGGAACATATCCTTAGTTCTTCTCAAGTACTTAAGGATATTCTTTACTGCAGATCCAGTGACCTTCACCGGATCCGATCGGTATCGGCTCGTAGCACTCAAAGCGTACGAGACATCCGGGCGTGTACAAAGCATGGCATACATGATGGATCCAATTGCCGAAGCATATGGAACCATACCCATCTTATTCCGCTCATCATGTGTTTGAGGACACCGATTCTTGCTAAGATTAATGCCATGTGACATGGGCAAGAAACCTTTCTTGGAATCATGCATGTTGAACCTTTTCAACACCTTGTCAATGTATGTACTTTGGCTTAATCCAATTAGCCTCTTGGATCTATCTCTATAGATCCGAATGCCAATATGTATGTTGCCTCCCTAAGTCTTTCATGGAAAAACTATTTTTCAATGAAGACTTGACGGATTCTAGCATAGGGATATCATTTCCAATCAACAATATGTCATCCACATATAAGATTAGAAATACAATTGTGCTCCCACTGACCTTTTTGTAAACACAGGCCTCTTCTTTATTTTTGATGAAACCGAACCCTTTGATTACTTCATCAAAACGAATATTCCAACTTCGAGATGCTTGCTTCAATCCATAAATGGATTTCGTAGCTTGCATATCTTTCCAGCGATTCTCGGATCGACAAAACCCGAGGTTGTATCATGTATACATCCTCGCTTAGGTTTCCATTTAGGAAAGCCGTTTTGACATCCATCTGCCATATCTCATAATCGAAATACGCAGCAATCGCTAGGATAATTCGAATAGATTTAAGCATTGCGACGGGCGAGAAGGTTTCATCATAATCAACTCCTTGAATCTGTTTAAAACCTTTCGCCACCAATCGCGCCTTATAGATGTGAACATTTCCATCCATGTCAGCCTTTTCTTAAAAACCCATTTACACTCAATGGTTTTTACACCATCAGTGGATCAACCAAGTTCCAAACTTGATTGTCGTACATGGATTCTATTTCGGATTTCATGGCTCCAAGCCACTTGTTGGAATCGGGTCCCACCATCGCTTCCTCATAGGTCTTAGGTTCATCGTTGTCCAACAACAATATATCACGTTGTTCCGCACTGTGTACTGTCAGTGCACGACGTGATCTTTCGGCTCCGTGGGGCTGGTGTATCTACAACCGGTGGCGCAACACTTTGCTCCTCCTATTGTGGTTCCGTGGTCGCCGAAACGTTTTCGGTGTTTCTTGAACTTCTTCAAGATGCACCCTGCTCCCACTAGCCCTTCTTGAAAGAAACTATTTCTCCAAGAAGACACCGTGTCGGGCGACAAACACTTTGCCTTGTTCCCGATTATAAAAGTAATATCCCTTAGTTTCCTTAGGATAGCCCACAAAGAAGCACTTGTCGATTTGGGTGTGACCTTGTCGATCAGTAAACGTTTTACATAAGCTTCGCATCCCCAAATTTTGAGAAAAGACAAACTAGGGGTTGCCCTGTCCATATCTCATATGGTGTCTTTTCAACCGACTTAGATGGAACTCTATTTAGTGTGAGCGCAATGTTTCAAGAGCATATCCCGGAAGGATAACGGAAGATCACTTTGGCTCATCATCGACCGCACCATGTCCAACAAGGTGCGATTTCTCCACTCGGACACCCCATTCCATTGTGGAGTTCTGGCGGAGTCAATCGTGGAACAATTCCACAATCTTTCGATGATTACCAAACTCTTGGCTCAAGTATTCTCCTCCACGATCCGATCGTAGAAACTTGATTGTTTTCCCTAAATGATTCTGTACTTCATTCGGAATTCTTTGAACTTTTCAAAGGATTCGGACCTATGCCTCATTAAGTAGATATAACCATATCTACTAAAGTCATCGTAAAGGTAATGAAGTACGATAACCACCTCTCGGCCGTTGAGCTCATTGGTCCACATACATCGGTATGTACGAGTGCCAATAAGTCACTTGCTCTCTCACTATGTCCCGTGAAAGGTGCCTTTGTCATCTTACCAAGTAAACAAGACTCACATGTCTCAAATGGTTCAAAATCAAAAGAGTAAAGCAATCCATCCTTATGGAGCTTCTCCATGCGTTTCTTATTTATATGGCCTAAGCGACAATGCCGGATAAACGTGGAGTTTATATCATTAGAGAGTTGCCTTTCTATATTAATGTTATAGATGGGAGACGCTTCAAGATTCAAAACGTATAATTCATTCACCAATGGAGCATGAAAATAGAACATATCTCTAAGATATATTGAACAACCATTGTCCATTGTTCTAAAATCATATCCTTCCGCTTGCAAACATGAAACGGAAATAACGTTTTGACATAGTGTTGGAACACAATAACAATTATTCAATTCCAAAACTAATCCGAAGGTAGATGAAGGGGTAGTGTGCCGACAAAGAAGCGTAGCAACGCTTGCTCCATTGCCGACGCGCAGTTCACCTCGCCCCTTCTCAATCCTCTACTTCTTCTCATTCCCTGCAATGATTTGCAAATATGAGCTACGATCCGGTATCAAATACCCAAGAGTCGGTAGGTGAAGTAGCAAGATTAATGTCTATAACATTAATACCAAGCGAAGTCGTACTTTGCTTCTTTTTGAGATCCTCCATGTACTTCTTGCAGTTCCTCTTCCGTGGCTGTCTCCTTGCAATAGAAGCAAACGGCATCGATGCCGCCGACCCCTTCTTGCCCTTCTTTGCATTGGAGGCACTCACGATCTCATCGGGAGTTAACTTCCTCTTGGTGCAAAGTTTCTTGACAGTGGTTTTGCGCTTAGCCTTCGCATCATCATCACATGACGACCATTCTTCGGATACTCTCCTCACTGTCTTTAGCATCCCATGCAATTCAGCCAAGGTTCTATCCATATTGTTCATGTGATAATTCAATATGAATGGCTCGAAGCTCGGAGGGAGCGGCGGAGAATCACATCGAGCCAACTCTTGGCTAAGGGGAAAACCTAGTTTTCCGGACTCTCAATGTAGCCAATCATTTTTATCACATGCGGACGACAGGATTCCCTCAACAAGCTCGCACGCAAACAAGGACTTTGAGGTGTTGAACCTCTCGGCCCGAGCTTGGTTCTCAAACATGCCACGCAGTCCCTGAATAATAGTGTGAGCATCGCTGCTCTCATATTGCTTCAGAAGCTCGGGGACATTGTAGCAAGCATGAGACGCTTATATCTAGGGCATCATTAGTGTGCTTATCGAAGCCCTCCATGCGGTTGCGGTGGCATTATTTGGGAAATCCTCGGGATAGGGTACTTCAAGAACGTACTCCTTACGCTCTTGCTTGAGAACAATTCTCAAGTTGCGATACCAATCCATAAAGTTTGTTCCATTTAATTTTTCCTTTTTGAGAATAGATCGCAAATTAAAGGTACGGGTGTAGTATTAGCCGCCATTTATTCTACAACGAAAAAGCAAAATTTAGCACAATGTTTATGCTATGTCTATTGTTAAATAATTTAACATTAGACTCCCATTACGTATTTTCCACCTTCCCTCTAGGTTACGTATTGGGTCAAGATCCACATGTTAATTAATTTTCTAGTGAGCTTTGGCATCACTGCTAGAAAATTAATAACATCGGTAAGCAACTCCTTGCTAATCACATCTCTATGTGACTCTTGTTGTTGGTGTGGCATCTCCATGCCCCGGCGCCAACCTATGCCCCAAGGCCCAAAATTGTTTTGATAGCCTTGTTAAGTAAACCAAATGCTCCTGCTGTATATGTCCGACATATACCCCTCGTGTTATGATAGAGAATGGCACTCTGCTTTGCGGACCCACCATTGACGAGCATAACGGTGACGGGTGCATCATTTGGAAGGGCATCATTACTACTTAATTTTGCGAGGGATGCTATCCTATCAAACAAACATATCACATATAAGAAAGCAGGTAGAATAGCCATGGCCATGCATTTCCATAATCCATTACCTCGAGGGGCCGAGATATCTCTCCAAAGGAGGGGCAAATTCCATCTTGATCACTCACATCCCACTCCATGTTTCATAGCAAACCCGAAAACTACCTTTATAACTACCCGATTACGGAATAGCGTTTGGTAGTCCCAAAGTAGGCTACTACACATGTTGGAATCCATGGTGATCTCAGGTCTAAGGACTTTGTACCAACACTACCTGAGACCAACTAATGGCACATTAATTCCTGTAGTGTCTCATGGTGGGTCTATCCAACAATGTGTTCTCCAACACATGTGTCCATGTTTATTGATTTGGTATCTCCATACCCATGATCTATGAGACATGATCATCAATCAATTAAACATGTCGATCTTAGAATCATATTTGTTCCAACAATATGACATATGATCAGGGATCGTTTAGAAATAGATTCATACATATCAGTCTCATAAATAAGTCACGTACTTATTGATCAATACAAGATGTCTATTTCATGGAACTGAATAACACTTTATTCATAAATACATAAACATTGACATGATATCCAACATCTCCATGTTGCCTCTAGGGCATATCACTAACATCACGTCGCCCACGTTCGCCACGCCGGACCCGCTACCCCGCGCGCCGCGTGTTCGATGCCAGACCGCCGCGTCGGCCCCCCCTCTATCCCGTTCGCTCGGTTGCGCCTATTTAAAGCCTCCCCTTCCCCTCTGTTCCCCCGCACCGCCGCCGCCTCTAGCCTCCTCTCCTCTCCCCAGCGCCGTCGCCGCAAACCAAGCGCCGCCGCCACCGCAAGCCGCCGTGAGACGCCAGCGCCGTCGCCGCCACCGCAAGCCGCCGGAGCTCCGCCACCCTCCCCTTGCCGTCGCCGTCGCCGGTAAGCCGGGCCGCCACCCCCTCCCCTCACGTTTGTGCCGGTTGCCGACCATGACAGAGAAGGCAGAGAGAGAGAGGCGCCGGTCGAACACTTTGTGCGCCGATGAATAGTGCGGCGAGGAAAAGAAAAGAAAAAGAAAAAGAAAAGAGAGAAAAGAGAAAAAATAGAGAAAAAATAGGAAAATTTATGGAAAATTTGGAAAAATATTTTGAAAGGATTTGAGTAAATTTTTGGGCAAAAATAAATTATTTTCTTGGAGTAAAATTTGAAAATAGAAACCGGACTTTTCCGAAATTTTGTCGTTTTTGAATCCGAATTTCGTTTAGTTCGCGCCATTTAAATATGTTTCTCTTTTGTGCTCGAACCTTCAAAACCTTGAGTACAAATCCCTTCGTTGATATTTCTAAATCTAATTTTCTCAAATAATTGCGATCGTCGTTTTGCAAAAACCCTAGGGCATCGACTCAATTTCAAAACTCGGATTTTTCTCTGGCAATACTCGCCCGAACTCAAGTAGAATTCTATGCTAAACATTTGGAGTCGTGTTTTGTGATTTTTTTTGTTATGTTCGATCTCGGTATTTGATTGAATTCTAATTGAATTCAATTGATCTTTCGCACGTACGGATAGCACCTGAAGAAGCAGGCATCGACTCCGTTGAAGATCCCGCTCAACAAGCGTGCGAGCAAGGCAAGTCATCACACCCTTTGAACATATTGATCCCAATTGTGAAATGATGTTATTTTAAACTTTAAAAATGCATGCTATACATATAGAATTACCTATACTTGTTATGCCATACCTTGTTATTGATTTCCTTTAGAATTATTCCTTGTAACCCTCGATGTGATACATACAACCGGAGAATATCTTCGGTAAACTGCTTAGCCATGCTATACTTAGATTCATGCATACTCATGATTTTATGAAGAGCTTTATGCTTGGGCAACTACCTTAGGGACGGTAGTTGAGATACGGCATGTGGAGACATGAGCGCCACATTGCCATGAGAATGATGAAATGAGTTTTGATGAAAATTGAAAGTACTAAACAAATGTTTTAGAATGGGGCGGCTGAATGAATTGGGTGGATTCCGGAAAAGGCAAGTGCCGACCCTGGTCAATTAAGGACCGAGCCATGAGATAGCCGGGAAACGAGCCAGTACAACTGTACTTCTCGAATGGGTATAGACCTAGCGGAGTAGATAGCCGAGCGAAGGCGGTACCTTTGCATAGTGGTTCTTATGTATGAGATGAGATTTGAAAGGGATGATGGGAAATTGGAATTTATTATAACTTGATGACTGAAGTCTCCCCTAACCCCGGGTGCGCCAGAACTCCTCTCACTCCTAGAAAATGACGGCTAGAGTGCATGAGGGCTTAAGTTCATGGAGCGGGTACTGCCAAAGTAAGGTTATCGAAAGGCTTTGCCGTGACCGTCTCATGTGTTGGGACGTAGGCTCATTTGTTGGGCAGTCACGGAGTACGGGTAAAGTGTACAATCACTGCATTGTGAAGGAATCAATCTATTCGAATAGCCATGCTCACGGATATTCAGCATCGTGACAAGACTTTCGCTTGGCTAGACTCTAAACTTTAAAATGATGGGATGGGTTTGCATGATGATGTTTATTCACTGGTGAATCAACTTCTCGAGATGCGAGAAGGGGTGGACTCCCCAGAAAACCATGACGAACCGGAGGCGGGAAGCCATCCTTGGAATCACGATGGTTGGTAGACAGAACCATCTTCGACTTAATGAACTATGGAACTAAAACTTGACTTGGCTAGTTCTTAGGCTTGTGAAAAGAGTTGTGAAAATTGGCTTGATGCAAAAGAACCCCAGCCATTCTTTTAATGACCCTATCATGTGCATCACTTCCGTGTTGGCTTGCTGAGTACGGTTGGTACTCACCCTTGCTATACGCACAAACCTTCAGATGGTGAAAATGAAGACTTGGAGGATCCCTATGCCTACTACCAGGAGGGCGAAGAAGCTGATGGCGCTTGCTAGGTCTTAGTCTCCGGTCGTTGCCTGTGGCAATCGACAAGCTGCTGCCTTACCTAATTTCTACTTTTGGGTTGTATCTGGACCATGAGGTCCTATGTGTTGGACATTGCCTTCGGGCCTATTATTGTAATAATTTCGATGTAAGACTATTCGTGCATTTGCACCTGATTATTCAGTACTGTATTTCGTGGGTACCAAACTACTCGATCCAGGGAAATGGTACTATGAACACGAAAGATTCCCGTTCCAAAAACGGGGGTCCACATAAAAGGAAACAAACTGAATCCTTACCGAACACTAACATGCTTTCCTAACAAACTTTATCCTAATTGATAGATACAAGCCGTATCCTTCTTGAACTCGGTGTCTTCTGGATAAGATCTTTCCAAACCGAGTCTAACCAGAATCCGACTGCTGAAGATATTGATCCTTCATCGGCTGACGCAGAACTCTCAACCAATTCTGCTTTGAGCCGATTTGAACCTTAAGCCGATGAGGACTCCGGGGCATACCAAATTTTGCCATTAACAATGCAGCACATTAGCATTGTCAGGCAAATCATCAGGATAAGGAACTTCAGTAACGTACTCCTTTCGCTCTTGCTAGAGAACAATTCTCAAGTTTCGATACCAATCTATAAAGTTTATTTCATTCAACTTTTCTTTCAAGTATAGATCGCAAATTAAAAGAACTAGGTGCAATATTAGCTGCCATAATCTACAACAGAAAACATATGCAAAGTTTAGCACAATGTTTATGCATTTTCTTTTATTAAACAATTTAACAAAAGACTCCCACTACGTGTTTTAAACCTTCCCTCTAGGTTACGTATTGGGTCAAGATCCACATGTTAATTAATTTCTAGTGAGCTTTGGCATCACTGCTAGAAGATTAGTAACATGGGTAAGCAACACCTAGCTAATCACATCCCTATATGACTCTTGTTTGTTGGGTGGCATCATCATGCCTCGGCCCCAACCTATGCCCCAAGGCCCAAAAACTGTTTTGATAGCCTTGTTAAGTAAACCAAATGCTCCTGCATGTATATGTCTGACATATACCCCATCGTGTTATGATAGACAATGGAACTCTGCTTTGGCAGACCTACCAATTGACGATCACAACCATGATAGGTGCAACATTTGGAGGGCATCATTACTACTTAATTTTCTGAGGGATACTATCCTATCAAACAAACATATCACATATATGAAAGCAAGAAGAATAGAAATTAATAATGAAATAGTATGGCCCTTTCTCATGGTGATCTCCATCTCCATGCCGGTGTAGAGGATCTCCATCTTCATCACCGTTCTCCCGAGTGTCGGATGCTTGATTTCTTCAAACTAAGCTACTACTATAGAAGCTATAAATTGAAGATTACATCGACACACAGGTCATGAAAGAATATTATAGGCATTTCACATATGAAAGAATATTACACACATCACATGCATCTAATACATATAATAGGGGCATACCATCTCAAAACATTCTCTGCAAAAACAAGTTAGACGTAAAACGTTTTCTACCTATCGCGGAGATACGATACCGAGACGACATAAAAGGGGGTACACACACGATGGTCCCGCTATGAAATCTCTTATGAAAACCATATCGGCATAATCACATTATACTGCTCCAAGACACTCTCAAGGAACATGGTTTGCATAGGCGCAAGGCAGCTGTCATGGCCGGACTACTAAATAGCTTTGGCATAATTACATTATACCATTTCGAGACATTCTCAAGGAACGTTATCCCGAATCCAACCCATACTCATCCCAAGTACTATGGATACTGCTTCGACATAATCACATTATGTCGATCCGAGACAATCTCAAGGAACACAATTTCCATCTACTTTACTCTATCGACCCTGTATACCGATTGATGTAATCAACCCATATGCTAAAACTTGTTCCAGATCCAATCTAAAACACAAACTACGCAATTCTAGCTCTCATACCACTGAAGGAATACGTGTAGGCTACGATAGCAAAAAACAAAAAATTTTCTACCGTGCAATCCAGGAAGCTTGCAAGTAAGGGTCTATAGATTGTTACCAAGTGATGTGCAGTGCAGCGGAAAAACTACGTTGGAAAGGTCAATCCAACGTATGCACGTTGGGAAGTGTAGCCGACCTCGAACAATGACTTGCCGACCCGATTAGTGCCTTGCCGACCCCGACGCTGACTCACCCGACCACGTCGGCTCGGTCCGATTCGCCCGACCGCCCGACCTCGATCCGATTCATCTGACTGCTCGGCTCGCTCCGATACGCCCGACCTCCCGACCTTGGCTCGAATCACCCGATGTCGCAGACGCTGTTCCAATCCACCCGATCTTGCCGACTTACATCGCAACGTAGCGATGTCTCTACCGGTATCCACACATCCAGGGAGGGAACGCCGAACGACTTGTGTGCTAGCACTCGACGCACGGTTAGGGTTTTGGTGCAGAAGTCGGTGGCTAGGGTTTCTCGTGAAGTATCTTGATTACACTTGGAAGTTTCACGCGTATTCTCTAATCTCGATCTCCACATCTCGCCCCTCTTTATATAGAGTTAGTCGACTGGGCCTCGTGGCCCATCGGGACTCTATATTCAATCGGATCCCTATACGAACTGAGTTGTATCGGAGTCAAACTCAAATACTTGTTTCATCCCGTTAAGTGTGTGACCCTATAGGTTCAGGTATACTTGGTTTTGACCCGAGAGCTTCTCAGCCGACCCGTCAACAGCGGCATCCGCAGTGCTAAGGAACAATCGCTCAAGGATAAGCGGCGTTCTCTCATCGACAACCATGTTGAGCACCACGAGGTCAACGGAAATGAAGCAACCCCAGATTTTCATCGGAATGTCTTAACCTATTCCCGTCAGGTAACGCACCGAGGAATCGGCCAGCTGTAGCCGCATCGGAGTCGGTGATAGAGCGGTGTTGTTCAGTCAATCAAATACCTCCTTGGGCATAACGCTGACGCTTGATCCAACGTCACATAGGGCATGGTCGAATTGTTGTGCCCCAATTGGACAAGTGATTGTTGGGCACCGCCGGAGCTTTCTTCTTTTTAGATAGTTTGTTGAGTATAGATGCGCTACATTCCTCTGTCATTTTGACAATTTCCATGGTTGGCATCCGCCTTTTATCGTTGAGGATGTCCTTGAGATAGCAAGCATAGGTTGAAACTTGCATCGCGGGGACATTGATGTTGATTTTTGGAATGACCTCGACAAAATGAGTGAATTGCTCGTCCACGGTTGGCTTCCTATTGCGATGAGGGAATGGCAATAGGGTTGTATCATAGAACTCATGTGGAGCCATATTTCCCTCATGTACTTGATCTTTATAGTTGGACGGTCCATCTTCCTTCTCGTTTTCATTGCTTTCCATGCATTGTTAGGGTTCGATAGATCACGAGTGTTTTTACCCCCTCGTGTGGTCACCACACTAACATTTTCTAAGGAAGGTTCGGGTTGCCCCAGAATCTTCCCTGATGCAAATGATAGGACAGCAGCAGCTAATTGAGCTAATTGAGTTTCTAACATTTTATTAAAGCTCAATTGATTTTTGATAGCTAAAGAAATACCTTCCATTTTAACATTTATGCTTTCTAAAGTCTTGTCGTTGGCAGCTAGTCTTTTAGGCATTGTTTCATTAATTTTAGCTTGGCCTAAGAAAAGATCTTTCAAGGAGGGTTGTTAGAATTGAAATTGTGGAAAGAGTTGTTACCTCCTTGATAATAAGGGCGTTGTTGATTCCACCCTTGGCCTACTTGTGGACGATACCCATTGTTGTTGTTGTTATGCAGCATACGTCTTCGTGGGTCTCGGGGCAATTACTCCCCGAGTGGATGATGTTGCCGCATACCTCGCACGTCATGCAAGCATCAATAGCTTGGACATTGTTCATTCCTTCGGCCTTGTCATCCAATCTCTTTAATAGAAGGTCCAGCTGAGAGGCGAGCATGTCCATTTCCTTAACGGTATGCATGCCCTGCTTACGGGTTTGGAGATGATCATCGCTCCACCCTTGGTTGGAGACCATCTTCTCAATTAGCTCCGTCGCGTTAGCCACGGTTAACGAGAAGAAAGCTCCTCCCGCAACAGCATCAATATGATCATGAGCAGTCGTAGTTAACCCATTGTAGAAGTTTTGAATGATGAGCCAATCATCCATCCCGTGGTGAGGGCAAGCCAATATGTACTCTTGGAAATGCTCCCACGCTTCGGGGATCAACTCGTCGGACGCCTGCTGGAAGCTAGAAATTCTTCCACGAAGGGCATTGGTTTTACCCATCGGGAAGAACTTCGTGCGGAACGCATTGGAACATTTATCCCAGGAGTCGACAACACTTTGGTTTGCATAGAACCATTGTTTCGCCCTCCCAAGGAGAGAGAACGGAAACACTCAAAGTCAGATGGCATCTTGGGTGACTCCCCTGATGGTGAAAGTGTTGCACATCTCAAGGAAAGATTGGAGATGAGTGCTCGTGTCCTTGTTGGATTTCCCACATAATGGGTTAGCCTGCACCATAGTGATTAGACCAGTTTTGATCTCGAAACTAGCATCACACGTGCTGACAGTCAGCCCGGTAAGGACGTTGGCAGCCGAGGGAGCCAAGAAGTCACAGAGGGTCTTTTGGGCCACTCCCGTTAACCTCGATGATGCGTTGGTGGCTAGTTTTATTGTCGAGAGGCTCACTTGAGGAGGAACAACACAAGGTCAAACTCTTCTCACAAGTGCTTCTAGATTTCGATTGTAATTTGTCGGCAAGTTGAACCCGGTCATTCGCTACCCTGTTTTCACAAAAAGGGAAAACATACCAAGGTAAGCCTACTAGAGCAAAGGTAAATCAACTATGAACATATCATAAACAAGTAATTAGTATTTTCTCTTCGACCAATGTCTTCCCCGGCAACGGTGCTAGAAATGCTTGCTGGTATTTCTTATGGTCACAGATAAATCCACAAGCATATAGATACACCATTGTAGCATTTCACCTAGGAGTATTCCAGGGTATCATATTTTATCCCAAATGAAGACGGAGGTCAAGAACAGAGTACTAAGTTACTATGAATATTCATATGTTATATTTGAGCTACCAAAGTCTAGGCAGAGGTAAGTGCTAAATGATAACTGGGGTAGTATGACACACACAGAAGAGTCCTATGATGTCCATAGAGGGAGATGACCCCGATAATGTCGATGAGATAATGCACGCCATGCTTTCTACCAATTATGAACCTCCTCTCCAAGCTGTGTGGTTCAACGAGAGCGAGAAGGAGAAAGAGAAGCTAAAGGGATTTGATGATGCCGCAGACAAGGCCAATGTTGAAGCTTGCTATGAGGCTGGCATCGTCCTTTCGGAGAAAATGCAGGTTGGTAATTATACCTAGTAGCCCCTGACTCCATGGTTTCATGTTGTTAACGACCAAATTTAGTAAGCCAATTATCAGATTTGGAACTAAAGCCGAAGCAGATCCGGAGAAGAACACAATCGTTGGAAAAAGAGTGCACACCAAGTCACAAGCCGAATCGGCTGAGGTGTTCATCAGCTAAGACCAAATTGGACTACGATAGCCAATGAAGCCGATTTCGATAAGGATAGCTGATGTGGCTGATTCTGGTAAGATAACATTGAAATCATCTTCGGATTCGTTTGAAGTGCTTCATGAGGATTGCCAAACGTGGATAGAGTCTAGGAAAGACAATTGTATCTATTAATTAGCTTATTTTAATAGTTTCCTTATAGATAATGTCGGAAAGAGTCTGTTCTAGGCAATTATCTGTAATTTGAATTGTAATAGAGATAGGAATCATGTCCGACAAGGACATATCTTGTATCTGGGTATAAATATGACCCAGGACCTTGTAATTTAACAACAACCAGTTCATTACAACCTTCGACGCATCGCCACCTTTTTCCTTTTAGTTATTTCGACGAGTTCTTGCTTTGAGTTGGGCTGCATCGAGTTCGATCTCTAGAGAAAGGTAAAACTTGTTATGGCGGCTTGCGCTCTCGGGATTAGTGATTTCACTATTATGACACTAATCATGTTTACGTAAATCGTCGAGTTATCATATATGCTATATAACTTAGATCGATACTTCAATCTAACCCTAATCGGCTAGTCTCTGTTATTAGATAACAGCCAATAGGGTTAGATATCACTATCGACTTAGATTATATAGTGTATCAACCATCTTGAAAGGTTTTCATTGACTTGTTTAGATCTTATGCTTCTTTTCATGCTTAATGCTGCATCGGTTGAGTTTGACCTATTAAGTAATAATTAGAATTATAATATCTATCATGTCTTATGATTATTATTAGAGATAGCATCAAGGTTTCAGCCAATCTTACTTGTTTTAGTTATCTTGTTTATTTTATGTTTACTTGATATGTTAAAACTACCCTTTATATTAAGATCTCACTACGACGAAATATATGAAGCTTGCTATCGAGCTGTTAGGTTATCTTAACACTTGATCGGTTCCTGTTAAACGTATTTAATCTATAGTGATATCTTAGTATAAAGTGGTATCGGAGTACTAGCCAATACACATTAGATCTATGACATCGGCTATGCTATAAATATGTATAATATTTATCTTAAAGTATTTTTAGATATAAGTGATTTATATTGTCTCGGTACGCTACCGATCTATCCCAATCACTTGGTTTAAATGTATTTTGAGATTTAGATTATGTATTATGAATATCTACAGCCGATCGATTAGATTTAATTTCCCTTGGCCGATTCAGTGCATACCGCATCGGCTTAATGACGAATGATACGTCATCGGCCACCAGCCGATCGGCTATCGTTTACAAACTAACACTTGTTTTTTTTCTTTGTTTCTTGTTGGTTGCAAGATCAAACCAACTGGTACGCCTACGAACCTCAGAAACAAGATTTGGACCTGCACTAGAGTAAAGCAAATGTCTCAGGCCATTGCGTGGGAATTTTCTCATCAACACGCTTTTGGCACGCCCGGTGGGACACGATTACAAGACGGACACCATGGTGGACTCAAGACTTCTGACGTTGACCAAGAGAACATTATTCCTGTGACCATGGATAAGCTAATGTCAAAGCTCAAGGCCAAACTTGAGGAGATCATGAATAAATTGCAGACATAGTTCTTGCACTCTTTTGTCCAAACTCGGTCACGAACAGTCATCCAGAGGTACAAGGTGAAATTGCCAAATGATGACAAGCCTAAGTCAAGTTCTGGCAAAGGTGATTGGTTGGTACTCCCCTCTGCCAACCCACGAGCTAAAGGAAAAGGAAAGAGGAGAAGGAAGTAGACAAAAGTCGTGATTTCTTCATTACCGGAGCCTTCTCGGGTAGTCTACTTATGACATGGCTAGCTTATTACCTGGCATGCCCTTTGAAAGATAGGTCAAGCATACTTATTCTTTTCCTTTTGCCCCAGGATATTTCTGTACAGTAGCTTTCATGCGTAATTAGAAAAACTTGCTCGTCACATCCAAGCTGGCTCGTAAGGGGAATGCTGGGTCAGCGTAAAGAAAAGCATGGGGCGGGTCTGCTGTTTTGTTATCTTATAGAAAGTGAACTGCGAATCGAACCAACTTGTCTGGAATATGCTCTAACTTCAGGATGCCAAAAAGGAGGAATGCCCAGAGCTGAACAATCTTCAAGATAGGATTGACTATGCCGTGCACCACGCTCTGATCAACCAATCGAGGATTCTTGTTAACACCTTGAACAACATGATTGCTTTGGTGGTTGATGCTATGATTTCTAAACATCAGGCCAAGGGGCCAATATTTCTTCCTGAGGACAAATTTCCTCCATATAGGACTCTAGCTACCGACGGATTGCAATCTGCCTCACGCATAGCCCCAGGATAGCTGATGGCGTCAACATCGGCACCCGGAAAGTCGATTGCATCATCATTCATGCCAAAACAGCCAGAGTTCAATCCTATGCTTTCGGTTAAGCAGCAACCTCAGCACGGGGGACACAACATCCATCAAGTTTCTCAAGAACAAGTTGCTGCCATCTTCAGGACAAGCCAGCAGATGGTTGAGCCAAATCAGCAGACACCAATTCAACATGCTTTCGGCACGCAGCATCAGCCGATCGGCTCCCAGTTTGTTCCTGACCAACAACCTCCCATGATGCATCAGTCTCCTCAGCATCACGTGGGGGGCATTATCAATTCCCTCTACCAGCCTCATTCGCCTCAAGCGCAATATCAGCAAGGGGGACCACCTCAGCCCCAATACCTACCTCAACTTGATCAATTCGAGCCGATGTAGCAGCAGGTGCAGGGAGCACATCAACAAAACCTTGGGCCAACATGATTGCCGACGTAATGAGAGAACAATTTGGCCTCAAGCCCAAGGACACCGGCAATATGTATCGGTACCCATGTCCGAAATACTTTGAGAGGGTGCCACTGCCAAGCCGATACAAGGTGCCAAATTTTTCAAAACTCTCAGGGCAGAATAACGTGTCAACTTATGAACATGTTAGCCGATTCCTGGCTCAATGCGGTGAGGCATCGGCTACTGATGCTCTAAGGGTTAGATTATTCTCTCTCTCCTTTTCTGGATCGGCTTTCACTTGGTTTTCTCATATAATTCTGTGCAAAGCTGGGCCAATTTGGAGAAGCAGTTTCATAGATACTTTTACAGTGGTATTCATTAGATGAAACTGTACGATCTGATAGCTATCAGGCAGAAACATGATGAATCGGTTCAGGATTACATTCAAAGATTCTGGGACATGAGGAACAGATGCTATAGCTTGGTGTTGTCGGATTCCCAGCTAACCGATCTCGCTTTCTAGGGCTTGTTGACGCCCATCAGAGAAAGGTTTTTGGCTCAAGACTTTGAGAGCTTAGCCCACTTGGCCCAAAAGGTAACGGCACACGAGCAAAATTCCAAGAGGCCAAGAAAACTTTCAAAAAGGTTAGCCATGTTGCATATGCCTCCGAATCGGAAGAGGACAGTGACTCCAAAGTGGCAGCAGCCGAATGGGCTAGGAGTAAGAACGTTATTACATGCCAATGGGTCAAGAATTCGGCCAAGGAAGAAAAAAATATGATTTTGATATCACCAAGGCTGACAAGATTTTTGACCTGCTAATTCGGGGCAATCAAATCCATTTTCCAGCCGGCCATGTCATTCCATCGGCTGAGGAGTTGAAAAAGAGGAAGTATTGCAAGTGGCACAACACTGGATCTCACAGCACAAACGACTGCAAAGTATTCAGGCAGCTGATCCAATCGGCTATTGAAGCAAGCAAGATCAAATTTGAAGACTCGAAGAAGCCGATGAAAGTTGATGGCAACCCTTTTCCCGTCAACATGGTTCACACGAGTGGGAGGGTAGCCGATAGAAAGGATTAACGGTTCAGAGCCTAACTCTTTTAGAATCATCGACAACCACCAGAGAGAACATGACAGACGGGAAGAGAGATACTATCAGGAGGATGACAGCTTTGATCCCCATTGGAGTTGCGAATTTTTTAGATTTTGCTGGAATGAAGGGATGAGGCTGCCATCAATTGAAAATTGTCCAGCGTGCAGCAATCCTCATGGCTACTATGCTGGAGAATCTAGCCGATCTCGTCCTGAGAGGAATCGTCTGCTACAAAAGAAACTCCCTGTTCACTAGAGATTGGGTCCAATTCATCAGGATTTTCTACATGAAGATTTTGATGGAGATGAAGATGAGACCATGAACCCACAATGGTGCCCTTCGGATACTTTCACTAAGAGTCAGAAAAGGAGGGTACAAAGGATGAAGAGCAGGGGTTGGCTCCAGGAGGTTCAAGCCAAGATCGATCATCGGCTGAAGAAGAAGAAGTAAGAGCACTCGAAGAAGGAGTGGCGCGTTAAGAGCAATGTGCTCTCAGCCGATGAGGTCGAAGCCGACAAGGTGAAAAGGTTGGCTAAGGGAAAAGTTGTCACTTCTGCATCGGTTAACATGGTGTTTGTATTGCCAGCCGAATATGAGGCTAATCAAGCCAATGCAGATCTCGTGGAAGAATCTCTGGCTAAGTTGGTTTTGTCCCCAGAACTGGCCTTTTTTTGAAAAACCAGAGGGGATAGGGCATCGGCACCTCAAGCCACTGTATGTTAAAGGGTTTGTCAATGGCAAGCCGGTCCAAAATGTTGGTCGATGGAGGGGCTGCTGTGAATTTAATGACATATTATACTTTCAAGAAGTTGGGTAGAAGTTCCGACGATCTCATCAAGACCAACATGGTCCTCAAGGACTTTTGGTGGCAATCCATCGGAGACCAAAGGAGTTTTGAACGTAGAGCTGACAATCGGCAGCAAAACTGTTCCCACAATGTTTTTTGTCATCGATGGGAAGGGATCATATAGCCTGTTGCTAGGAAGAGATTGGATTCATGCCAATTGCTGCATTCCTTCGACGATGCATCAGAGCTTAATCCAATGGCAAGGCAACAAGGTGGAAATTGTGCCAGCCGACAGGTCAGTAAACATTGCTAATGTCGATTTAACCCTTTGGAAGATGGACGGAATTGATTGCTTGTCTGGCAAAATCTGGCAAAGAGATTTTCTAAAGGTGTCCGATTGTGACATACAGCCAGTTGGAGACAAAGAGCCCCGACTATTGCTTTGAGGGCGTCGTGGAGGGTCCTTTAGATGATCTCGATGGCAAATTGGGACAAGGCTTCATGTCGGCTGATGACTTAGAAGAAGTTGATATAGGTCCAAGAGATAGGCCTAGGCCGACAATTATTAGTAAAAATTTGTCTTCTCAATTTAGAACCAAGCTTATAAGAACTTTTGAAGGAATATAAAGATTGTTTTGCTTGGGAGTATTTTGAGATGCCATGGCTTAGCCGATCGATTGTTGAACATCGGCTTCCTATCAAACCAGCATATCGGCCATTTAAGCAATCACCTAGAAGATTCAAGGCCGATATGTATGACGCTATCAAAGCCGAAATCACTCGTTTGTATGATGCTGGTTTAATTCGGGCATGTCGATATGTTGAGTGGGTTTCCAACATAGTTCCACTAATCAAGAAAAACGACAAACTTAGGATGTGTATTGATTTTTGAGATTTCAACAAAGCTACCCCTAAGAATGAATACCCAATGCCGATTGCCAATTTGTTGGTTGATGCTGCTTCAGGGAACAAAATTAGCAGTTTTGTGGATGGCAACGCTGGCTACAATCAGATTTTCATGGCAGAAGAAGACATCCATAAGACTGCCTTTAGATGCCCTGGTGCAATCGGCTTATATGAGTGGGTTGTGATGACTTTTGGTTTGAAGAATGCTGGAGCTATGTATCAGAGGGCCATGAATTACATCTTTCATGATCTAATCGGCTTGTTGGTTGAAATCTACATTGATGATGTGGCCGTAAAATCAAAGCAGGTTGATGACCATATAGCCAATTTGAGGAAAGTTCTAGACAGAACAAGAAAATACGGCCTAAAGATGAATCCCACAAAGTGTGCTTTTGGTGTATCGGCTGGACAGTTTTTGGGCCTTCTTGTTCATGAAAGAGGGATCGAAGTAACACAAAGGAGCATCAACACGATCAAAAATATTCAACCTCCACTAGACAAGAAGCAGTTGCAGTCTCTGGTCGGCAAGGTGAATTTCATCAGGAGATTTATCTCTAATCTGTCTCGAAAGATGGAGCCCTTCACACCTTTGCTAAGGTTGAAAGTCGATCAGCAATTTACTCGGGGGGGCAGAGCAACAAAATGCCTTGGACAACATTAAGGAATATTTTAGTTCCCCTCTAGTACTGATTCCTTCATAGAAAGGGGTGTCTTTCAAGTTATACTTGTCAGCCGATGAGAAGTCAATCGGCTCGGTATTGATCCAGGAGTTTGAGGGTAAAGAAATAGCAATATTTTAGTTAAGCAGAAGGCTTTTGGATGCAGAGACAAGGTATTCTCTGGTGGAGAAGTTATGCTTATGTCTGTATTTTTCTTGCACGAAGTTAAGGCACTATTTGTTATCCAATGAGTGCACCATAGTCTGCAAAGCCAATGTTGTCAAGTATATGCTATCGGCTCCAGTGCTAAAAGGACAAGTTGGAAAATGGATCTATGCCTTAACAGAATTTGATCTCAGGTATGAGTCACCTAAAGCAGTCAAGGGACAGGCCATCGCCGATTTCATTGCTGAGCATCGTGATGACTCAATCGGCTCGGTTAACATAGTTCCTTGGACTTTGTTCACACCCTGAGTTGTCTCCCCTTTTAAAAATCACTAAAGAAAATCGCAAAAGGAACAACTGGGAAAAAATTAACTTGGAGCAAAGAATTAATTTTTAAAATGTAATTTCTAAAGGGAAATGGCATGGTAGTATTTTTCTTAAATTCTACATGTCAAAATACATTACAGGATTTTTAGTGGAATTTTTAGAGCACTAGAAATAATTTTTAACGAATTAAAATCAAAATCAGAATTAATAAATTCCGGGAAAAATCTTTTCTCTCTCCTCTGTCCTTTTCCCAATCTTTCTTTCGGCCTTGGGCCGCCGACCTAAGCCGACGGCCCATCCTCCCCACGCGCGCCACCCTCTCCCTCTCTCCCTCGCGGGCCAGCCGAAGGTTGAGGCCCGTTAAGCTTTGTGGCGCGCGAAAAAGTTCGAATCCCCTCTCTTGGCTCCCAAGACACTGACAGGTGGGACCCACCGGTTAGGCCCATCAACTACCTCCGGCCGCGGCGTCGCGCTCACGTCGCCCGTCCCCGCGTGGATCCTAGCTGCCCCGCCTCTCCGTGCGCCTTCAAACGCCGCCATCACTCCCCGCTCCTCCCGTCGATCGTCGTCGCTCCCGTCCGCCGCTCCCGTGCCCGTAAATGGCCGGATTTAATCCCCGGCCATTTACTCCTCAATTCCTCTCCGTCTTTACTCCAGCGAGGAATTACCGACATCTCCGGATGCGCCCGAGCCCCCTCTCCCCTATAAAAGCCAGCCGACACCCTCCCCGTCCTCCCCACACTCTCACTCAAGCTCCTCGCGCACCCCATTGCTCTAGCGCCACTCAACCCGAGCCCGTCGCTCTCCGTCGTCCCAAGCCGCACTGCACCTCTCCGCCGTCTCCATCCCTTCGACGGCGTCCGAGCTACCTAGACCGCCCCTCCATGTTGCCTCTCGTCGTCCCTCTCACCACCTGTGCCGTCGTCTTCCCCAACTCTGGCGCCCCGCGGTGAGCCATCCCACCCTTTTTCTCTCGGCCCGAGCCCACGCCGCCACTCTCACGTGCGCATGGCTTCACCCGCGAGCAAGCCGCGCCACTCTGCCACCCCGCGTCGTCGCTCCGATGGTACCGGCCGGTCTCCAGCCGCTGCGGCACCCATGCCCTTCCTCGACCGTCTGATCTGCCTCAACAGATCGGGACCGCCTGATCCCGCCAGCCCATGTGGCATGCCACGTGACTGCCACATAGGCGCCACGTGTGCGCCACGCGGTGCACCGCCCGCTCTCGGCCCATGGACCCGGTCCACCGTGGACCAGTGCTCCCGCAGCCAATGACATATATGCTGATGTCAGCCCTAGCGCTGACGCAATCTCAGGATTTATTGTGCAATAAAATATTAAGGATTTTTCTGCTTAGTAAAAACACACTTAATCCTGTAAAATTCATATCTTTTCAATCCGAGCTCCGTTTAAGTCCATTCAAATTTCATTAAATTCATAAAAATGCCAAGAATCCATTAAATGGTTTTGTTCCCTATTTCAGTAGATCTTTAGCATGTTTTGTTGAGTGTATTGTTTGTCGTGTAGATCCCGATAGTTTCGTCGACCCTGTTTTCTTCGAAGTCGTTGCGGAGTTTCCCCAAGTCGAAGAGAAAGGCAAGTCATGCTATATTACTGATCATATTACACCCATCTTGCTAAAATACCTCGTTTACTCTATTAAATTGCATTTATTTTGTAATGTCTTATCATGGGAATTATTACACCTTTATTAGTAGTACTCAGCCTTAGGTTTTGAACACCCTGAACCCTTGACAAACTTGGGCATTAATATGACTAGTTTTGGCCTAGGATATGCTTAGCCCTGCTTAGATTAACTAGCACACTAAATGGTTTATTTCACCTAAATTATGCTACTCTATACACATAAAATGAAGGACCTAATCTTGCTATCCTGTGAGTTGGATTGACAAATAAAATATGACAAATGGTGTGCTATGGGCGCTTTGGTTTGGATAGTCGCACCCATGGCAATTAAGAACCGATTCACGGGAAACCCTGAAATAATTACCGTACAAACCACAAGCCAGAATGGACAACTGTGGGTCCCGTAGTGTTGCCTCTCCTAGCCGGCGAACCCTGGCCAGGGTGAGCGTGATGAAGTTGCAGTCGGCCTGGGGCTTACCAGTTGCTAGGCTGTCGGATTCACCACGGCACTCGGGGGGCTGCACACTGCCCGGTTGAGAGTGGGGGCGAAACCTTGGTGTGGTTCACTTGGTTAGCAAGGGGTTATACGAAAGGTCCTAGCACAATCCTTTTTCGGGGTACTGTGGCGGTATTCCGGCGCATGAAAACGTGTTGTAGGGCTATGTCTTGTGAGTACAGATGTACACCTTTGACTAGAGTAAAGCTATTCGAGTATCTGTGCCCGCGGTTATGGGCGATCGACCAGATTCACCATGATTAGTCTCACACTGCTAAAATCTGAATAATGGAACATGACTAGTATAGTTGGATGGTTTGGGCCTGACGCAACTTGGGGACAACATTGGACAATGTTGGGAATAATACTACTTAAATATTTAATTTACAATTGTTTTCCCTCCTTCAACTCCCGTGTTTGTGAAAATTATAGCTGTTTGCGCTAAAAAGCAAACCTTAGCCAAATCCTTGTCTCCCCTTGCATTCATACCCCTCTCTTCCAGTAGGACTTGCTGAGTACATGGAAGTACTCATCCTTGCCTCTTCACCGGAGCCAGTGCTCGAAGAAGCAGAAGTTTTTGAAGACGAGTAGGCTTGGTCCTACGATCTGGAGGTTGCTTGTGGAGTTGATGGTGCCACGCTGCAAGCGTCAAGACTAGGCCTAGTTCCTTTTCTTTTTCCGCTACCCTTTTGTAATCTTTTTGTAATGTTTTAAGACATGGAACTGTATTATAACAATTGTCATATGTGTAACCTGGCTGGTCCTGGACAGAGATTTTTAATAGACACATAGCTTTGGAAATTCTGCTTTGAATTTCTGGGCATGACATCAGCCTAGTTTGTTTATCCTATATCATTGATAGCTTGGGAATTAACATGACTAGATGTTGACTTAGGAAATGCTTAGCCATGCTTAGATCAACTAGCTCACTATGGGGAATATCACTACTATCCTACAACTTTGATTAATGAGGATAATTGTGGACATGTACCACCACGGTATTAATTAAACTAAAATATGCCTAATAGTGGGATGTGGGTGCATGGTTTTAATAGATGCGCCCATGGCATTTAAGGACCGGTTTACGGGAAACCCTGGAATAATTACCGTGCGTACCACAAGCCAGTGTGGTCAACATTGGGCTTGTAGTGTAGCTTTTCCCTGTCCGACGTACCTAGGCAAGAGTGAGCGTGACGGAGTTTGGATGGGCCTTGCGACGGTCTATGCGGCTTCCGTATTCACCTAGGCACATGGGGGTTGCCTACCTTGGTTTTAATGGTAGGGGCGAAACCTGAAGTGTGGTGCAATTGGTTACGGAGGGTTATCGAAGGGTCATGTCATAGTTCCTTTCCAGTATGTCGTGGTGGCATGTGAGCGCGTGGAAACGTATCATGAGGTTGTGTCTTGTGGGTACAGTTGTACACCTCTGATCAGAGTAAAACTATTCAAATAGTCGTGCCCATGGTTATGGGCGTTCAACTAGACTCACTGTGATTAGTCTCATCATTAATAACTTGTCTTAATGGAACTAGCATAGTCCGGGTGGATGGCTGTTTCTGTCGCAACATGGTGTAGCGTTGGACAGTGATGTTTAATATTGCTTAATTAAATTCAACCATTTACTCCTTTCAAATATTGTTCTTAAATGTCTACTTTATGGAAAAAAACCCCTAGCCTTCTTTGGAATTACTTGCATCATACCTTCTCTTGGTATGACTTGCCAAGTATAGTGGGTAGTACACAGTCTTGCTCTATCTTTCCACCCCAGAGTTGGAGTACTACTCGGATGAAGGTTACTCAGAGATGTAGGCTTCGTCGCTACCGTCGAGGATGCGCATGGAGTGAAGTTGCCACGCAGTGAGCATCAAGTTGTGTAGACTAGTTCATTTTTACTTTTCCCTGCATTTATAAGACTTATGTTTTGTGACGCGGATCAGTATGCCATCTTTGACGTCTGTGTACCCTGGCCGATCCTGGATAGGCGTTTAATGCACATTCAGCTTAGAATTCTGGTTCGTGAATTTCTAGGCATGACAATTCTGTTCCTAGATATACACACACATTCCATGTGATTCGATACCCTTGTAATACTCTAAGATGAAGTGCTACAGTGGTATCCATACGCTTGCGAATTTATCTATGACCGTATCAATACACACATGCATTTCTGGTGCCGTTGCCAGGGAAAAATTGTTGTATCATCTTCGAACTTGGTTCATCTTCATATCTTTTCTATTTATTCCCTTCTCTTCCCATCTACCATGGAGCACCAATCTGTTCAAAATCTTTCTACTCCAAGGGTGAGTTCTGGGAGCCACCTCTTTCTTCAAAACTAGTTCTTTCATCTGGCTATGAACTCCGTCCTGGCTTTAGCCATGGCTCGGGAGCAATCCTTCTCTGGGGACGATAGCAAAAACCCCTACCATCATTTGTGAGAGTTTGAGCAATTATGCTCACGCCTGACAATCACAGGCAAGACACAACAAACCTTGAAGTGGAAGTTCTTTCCCTTCTCTCTTACGGAGAGGGCAAAGCAATGGTACATCCCTACCATGAGGAAGACGTATGGTGAATGGGAGGAACTTAAAAGCAAGTTTTGCCTCGCTTTCTTCTCGTTAACCCATGTAGTCTCCATATGTATGGAGGTGCACAGCTTCCAATAGAATGTGGACTCCATCGGTGCAGCCTGCGTGCAGTTTTCCTTGATAACTCAAGCCGGCCCAAACTTGTCTCTACCCGAGCATGTGTTGTTACAATATTTCTTCTTGGGTTTAGACAAGAAGTCTGCCATGTATCTTGATACTTCCGACGGAGGTTCGTTCACACACAAAACGACGTCGGAAGGAAAGGAACTGCTAGATTGTATCCTAGAGAGCACCTCTTTCGTTCGTTGCGAAATCATCCATGAAATCGAGCGTACACATGAGGAGTCATCCACCGTCGAATCAGAGCATATACCCTGCACATCCCAAGATTCGACCGTTGAATCCTCACCCGTACCTCGGGAACCAACGGAAGAAGGAATCCAGCCTTCGGAATTCCTTTTCTAGTTTGAGGGTGATATTTTTGAAGATTATGGAAACACCTCAATACTATTCTGGTCAAAAGAGACCACTAGTCCCGAGTAGTTTCCCTAAACCGCTCGAGGAAAACTTCCTCAAAGACACGGCGCAAGAATTAACTACCATCATGAGTGATGAGTGGTTAAGGGAGGTGGAGCTTTCCTCTGAAGCAATTCGGATTAGCTCTACGTCCTTAACCATTTCATGCCTCGTGAGAGAGGCCATGGTCAAAACTCTTTATAGTCTCACCATTGGTGAAAACATTATGTTAGGGGACAAACCGTTGGCACCCATAGACAACACATTCCAGAGTCCATCTGGTCCTATCATTGAAGGTTATGGGATTCTTTGCAGAGTGCCAATAAGGCACAATGATGTCGAGGCTATCCTGGACTTTCACGTGTTGGAAGTCTCCGACTTCGACCTTCCCATAGGCCATCCTATAGGGAAACTTATCGTAAATGTGCCACAAACCAGAGTCCTCAACATAAAACTTGGGAAACAAGTGTTTTTATCCTGATCTTACGATCAAAAAATTCTTTGACAGAATCTATCCCTGAGTTCGAGCCAAACGAGGAAGTGTTGGCTAGCTCTCCTTTTGAGTCCCCAGAATTCATCCTTGAACATGATGCAAATGCATTCATCGAAGAGGACGACAATCTTAGACAAATGATGGAGGTTTCCAAAATCGATCCACCTTCACAACCTTCGATTGATCTTAAACTCTACCTTCAAGCCTTCTCTATGCTTTCTTACACGGTGATAAGGAGTCACTCGTCATCATAAGTGACAAGCTTTATGATGACAAGACCTCCAAACTCACAGCCATGCTAGAAAAGCATCACTCTGTTTTAGGAAACTCGCTCCAAGACCTCAAAGGGATTAGTCCCGCCCTCTATACCCATTGCATTCCTCTAGACCCGTCCTGCACGCCATCTAGGGATCCTCAAAGGAGGCTAAACAATGCCATGAGAGAGGTCGTCAAGAAAGAAGTCTTGAAACTCCTACATGCCAGGACAATCTACCCCGTTCCATATAGCGAGTGGGTTAACCTAGTCCAAGTTGTGCCTAAGAAGAGAGGTATGATGGTTGTTGAAAACTCCAAAAATGAGTTGATCCCATAACGAACCGTCACGGAATGGAGAATGTGCATATATTATGAAAAGCTCAAGAAGGCCACTAGGAATAACCATTTCCTGCTGCCCTTCATTGATGAGATGTTAGAGCGGCTCGCAAATCATCCCTTCTGTTTCCTTGATGGCTATTCTGACTATCATCAAATTCCCATCCATCCTGATGATCAAAGCAAGACCATGTTCACGTGTCCTTACAAAACATATGCTTACCAACAGATGTCGTTTGGGTTGTGTAATGCACCCGCATCCTTTCAAAGGTGCATGATGTCTATTTTCTCCGACACGATCGAGAAAATCATGGAAGTTTTCATGGATGACTTCTCCATCTATGGAAAAACTTTTGATCATTGTCTTGAGAACTTAGACAAGGTCTTGCAACGATGTCAACAAAAGGACTTGGTACTTCATTGGAAAAAGTGTCACTTCATGGTCGGTGAAGGTATAGTCCTAGGGCATCGAGTCTCCGAAAGATGAGTGGAGGTGGACAGAGCCAAAATTGAAGTAATTCAATAGCTTTCTCCTCCTACCAATGTTATAAAGTACCCATAGCTTATTGGGTCATGCAGGGTTCTACCATCAATTCATCAAAGTATTTTCTCTAGTCCGCTAGACCCTTAACCAACCTACTAGCTAAGAACGCTCCCTTTAACTTTGCTGATGAGTGCTTGAAATCTTTTAACATCCTAAAAGAAGATTTCATTTCAGCACCAATCATTCAACCCCGTGATTGATCGTTTCGTTTGAAATCATGTGCGATGCTAGTGATTATGCTATAGGTGTCGTCCTAGGCCGAACTCAAGATAAGAAAATACCATGCTATTCCATATGCTAGTAAAACGTTAACAATAGCTTAGTTAAATTATGCCACAACTAAGAAGGAGCTCCTGGCCATTGTTTTTGCTATTGATAAGTTCATATCTTACTTAGTTGGAGCTAAGGTTATTGTTTACACTGATCATGCTACGCTAAAATACCTCCTCACTAAGAAATACGTAGAACATCGGTTTATTAGATGGGTTCTTTTACTTCAAGAATTTAATCTTGACATTAAAGATAAAAGGGAGTAGAAAATTCCATAACAGATCATTTGTCACGTATGCAAATCACTAACATGTAGGAACTACTGATAAATAATTTTTTGCGAGATGACGTGCTACTAAAGTTGACGGACTCGAATCCCTCGTATGCAAATATTGTGAACTTCATAGTTGCAGGATATGTACCACCAGGGAAAACAAAAGGAGACTCATCTATGAGAGCAGAAGGCACTTATGAGATGAGCCATACTTATGCAGAGCCTATGCAGACAACCTTCTCAGAAGGTGTGCACCAACAGCCAAAGACACCTAGATCATTGAGAAATGTCATGCGGCACCATATGGAGGCCACTATGGTGCATTTCGCACAGAGGCAAAGATCTGACAGAGTAGATTCTTCTAACCAGCAATGTATGAAGATACAAAAGAATTCATTTGAAGATGTACAAGGTGCCAAAAGCATGGAGGTATCACCACTTCACCAGCGAGCTTTCTCCATCGATCGGATCTCCCCCTCCCCCTCCTTGCCGGACGTCGTGGCACTGGTGTTCTCTCCCGGCAGCTCCTATTTCTTCTTTGGCAACAACAATGCCGGTGAGCACTACGTTTTTTTTGGGGATTTGCAGTGGCGGGTGGGGTTGGTGAGATGTTTGCTCTAGCGACGAGGTCTCCCTGAAGGTTTGGCACCGGGCAACTCATAGGGGAGGTAGATGTGGGTTTCGGCGAGGATGGCATGTTGGGTACCTAGCGGTGGCAGGACGAGCGTCTTAGCGTCCGCAGAATGCAGAGCTGGAAGAGGGGCAGCGTGGCTGCCACGTAGGCCTCAGGCCCAGTAGGTGGAGGCCAGGGCGTGCTTGGCGAGGAAGTTGTTGGTGGCGGCGACGAGCTCCTGTAAGGGGTAGATCACAGGCGAATCCGGGGAGCAAGGCATGGGCGGCGGTGAGGGGAGGTGGATGAGGCGGCGTTGGCAACGCTGGTGGCCGAGGTGGAGGCAGTAGAGGTTTGGGTCTAGTTCGATTCTTATTACAGACTGCTAACATATATATTGTTTTGCTTTTTCTGAGTGATGTTTCTTTCTGTTTGCAATTTGATCTGTTAACATATGCCTAAATTTTTGTTTCTCTTAGTCCAGTTCTCTAGTTCCAGGTTATGTAGATTGATACTAGCAGAAGGAGTAGCTTTTTTAGTCTTTAGGGTTCAGGGGTTTAGGTTTTTTTTCAGATTATTTTCAGTTTTAGCCAGTGGAGTAGACTGCTAACATATGGAAAAATGGAATCTCTGTACTGCGATTATCCTACACCACCTTGCTTGATGTCTTCCTGATCTGTTATTTTTTCTCTATTTTCTCTTGCTTGATGCCTTCCTGATCTGCAATCTGTGATTCGAAATGTGATTTCAGGGGTTTCTGAGTACTGTCAAAATGCAATATCTGTATTGGGGATTGCTGCTATGGTCCAACTTAATCTATGTGTATGCCTGAACCACCACTCAAAATTTTGTTATCCTTTAATCTGCAGGCAATCTGGTGTAATTTGAATAAATCAGCAGAGAAACCTCCTTTTTTTCTTTGTTCACTCCTTTGTTTTGATGTCACTCGTGAAGTTTCGAATCCAGGAAAAAGCATAGAAGATAAAGGTAGATTTGTGCCGCTGCTGCGACGATAGTGAAGCATTCTTCCTTTATATCAAGGATAACCATTCAGCGTTTCATTTTTCTCTATGTCAGAAATTTGTTCACTTGTTCTAATAGAATATCCTATTGAGTTGTCAAGCATGACAAGTAATTGCGAGACAGGAACCAAATCAGCAGTAGCCAACTTTCACTTCCTCGTAGCCATCCCCATCCTCCGAAATGTCGCCCCCCCCCCTCCCCGCCCCACCACCGAGCTCTCTCTGCTTCCTCCTTCCTCGGTTTCCTGCCAATCTATTTCATGATGAGTTTCTTTGCTGAGTGTGGTTGGCGAAGTCTTCAATCATGGGGTCCACCTTGGATCTCGCCAACAGGATGGATTTTGACAAAGGCTTGGCTTTCCAGGAAGAAGTTCGTCGTCTTTTCAGGTCACCCGTGCATCACCCTTCGGCTTCTGTTTCGGGTTCTTTCTTTTTGTTAGTCACTTTTCGTCGGCATCTCTTTCGTCCGTCCGAGGATTCTGTCGCCCTAGCTCTTCAAGCTTGTTTGGGTAGAAAGGCTGAAAACTTTCATGTCTGTTTCTTAAGCAATAATCACTTTCACTTCTCGGTTTTTTCTAAGGAAGTGGGCCTTCATGTTTACAAACTTCGTCGGGTTATCATGGATTGCTTTGATTGGTCTTTCTATCTTTGGAGCAATGGTACCCTCCACTGGGAGAGGGAGAAGCGTCTTTGGGAAATTGAACAGGAAAAAGAATGGATTCAGGTGGTTTCTAAGCGGTCTAAAAAGCTAGCACATAAGATCCCTAAGAAGGTCTTTTTGCTAAACCGATTGTCGATCCCCGATCAAGGCTGCTGGGTTGAAAAATTCTATTTCTTTTGGCTCCTTTTAGGTTCGCCTTGATCCTTCTTCTTGCTTGTTCCCGGGTAAGCTCATTTTTGTAAATTCTTCTTCCCGCTCAAAGTCGGGCTTACAACCTTGTTGTCGTGTTCTTCAGCCTTGCTTGAAATGGTCGGATGTTCTTCTGCCTAGTATTGCTTTAATTGCCAACAGTATGGGCTGCACGTAGAAGATTTCCAAATCTCAGACTGCACATTCTCCAATATTTGTTCCCCTGGTTTCAAAACCGTGCAGCACTTGTCTCTCGCCAGGTCACATCGGCTATAATTGCCCGGGACGGACTCGATGCACGCGGTGCAACCTTGTTGGGCACACTATTTCGCATTGCTTGTCATGCAGGACCAAAGTCTCATGCTTAAAATGGCAACCAAAATTTTGTGATGCACGAAATGGTCTCTCTTTGCACGATGGGCTGACCCGTACCTCCCCCCGTCTAGCCTGGAGTCCCAAAGCGGCCTCTTGGAAACCATCGGTCGCCCACCTCCACCACCACGCCCACGATCAGCAACCTCTGGATTCTTCTCCTCTGCCGTTCCAATCTTCTCCCCAAGTTGCTTGCACTAAGTCGACTACTTCTTCCTCAAAATCTCAATCTAGCACTCCCAGCCCGCAGCCTCTTTGCACCAGCTCCTCCAATCCCTCCACCACCATGGCCAACATTCCGGTGAATCCAACTCCCTTTCTTACGTGGAGCAGGGATGGGAGCGGCCGACAAGGACCAGGGTGGCCTTGGGAGGTGAACCGCCACGAGGCCATGAGGAATACGCCATTGTTTCCCTGGAACCAATGCCCCAAGATCACAATCTCTTGCGCCAGGCCCTCACCGACGTATGCAACTTCCTAGAGGAGGACCAGCAAGTTCGCATTGTGGATGCGCACCTCTCGCCTCTCGGTCTGGGGCTGATCAAGCTTAGGTCGGTGGTTTAGCGGGAAAGGTTGGTCCAAAACTCTCCTTTCTTCCTGGGCCAAGATCTCATCATCCGGGTAGTGCGCCATGACGAGGGAATAAACACAAGATCTTGTAGCTACACGAGGCTCTGTTGGATTATGATGCTTGCTTTTCCCCTGGACTACCAGAACGACACCTTCATCCAGGCGGCGGTTGCTTCCTTTGGTCGGCTGCTGGATTGGTACAGGGATGCTAACCGATCCAGAATCTTAGCAAGAATGCTAATATTGAGTACAGATAGAGTCCCACGCAGCATTGTGGTTTCGACAGGCTCTCTCTTTCATTGGACTGGCAGATCTTGGACGGTCCCAGTTTATATCCTCAACGGCCATTCCCCGATCAGTTCCCTGCAGATGAAGATCCGGTCCCCCATGGTGGACAGCCTCATCTCTCTTCAGATCTTATTCTGCCCGATCCAGTGTTGCCAGTCCCCGAGTGGCAGCACAAATAGCAAGGTGGCAGAGAGCACCTGGGTGTTATTGGGGGCGATCCCCACCAAGAAGGGAACTAACAGGAGCAGCAGCAATGGCACCAACATCAGTTTGAACAGCAACAACAACCTGGAGTTAGTGAGCAGCAGGTTGATCAGGACATGGAAGCTGATGGTCAGAACGATAACATCTGGCCAACATGGGACCCCCACATCCCAGAGCACCCTCACATCCCTCAGCATTATATGAACATTGATCACTCCTCCTCCTCGATGCACTACCTATGTGCACAGCGCCCTGATATACCACTTGAAGATCTCATCAAAGCCTTAAATGGGGAAGGGGAACAGGACAGCTCCGTCCAATGAGACAACTTCCCTGGCTTTGAATGAGAACCAGGCTCACTTTGAAGCTACTAGGGCAAGGTTTGTAGACCTAGCCTTTTATGGAAGGAGGGACATCCCCAACACCACCTTCAAAATTGGGGAATCTTCCAGAAACCCGGTGCGCCTAGATGTGAGACTGCTTATTTGGAGGGATAGCTTGCCGGTAACGCCAGCACATGGGCTGGAGATTGTTCCCTGGCGCCCGGTGAAAGACGCCATTGCCCTCAAACTTTGGCCCGTGGTGGACAAAGCTATCAGAGAAGGATGCATGGCCAAGGAGGTGGCCACCGTGCACACGGTTGCAGCCCACACGCAAGCTACAGATGTTTCGGCTTGCACCACCTCCCAATCGGTCCAGAAGAACAAACTCCCACCGGGTACAAAATCTCTAGCCCTCCCTTCCAAAGTTTCAATTAGTAACATTCAAACTCCGTTGATGCAAAATTGTGTGAGACGAAGCTCAAGACGTCATGTTAATTCCAATGGCTTTTTCTTTCCAATAGTTAAGCTTGATGTGAATCCATCCAAGAAGCGCAAAATTGTTGTGGTTCAAATTGATGAGAACACTGGAAAGGAGGGGCCAGTGCAGCTCTCAGTGCTATAAAGATGGGAATTGATTGTGGAGCAGCTCCTAGTGAGATCTCCGAAGACGTGCTTCCGAAGACGTGCTGATGCAAAACCCGGATGATAGCAATGATGATGCTCAGGATCTGCACTCCTCTCCGGTAGCCGGCCAAATCTAATCTCCTGCTTTATCATTTCTGCTCTGTTTTGTCATTAGGTGCCGGATCAGACTATTTTGATCCCTTTTGTAATATGACTGATGCCTCTTTAGGCCTATGGGGCCCTATCTTTTGTCCCTGCTGTGGGCCTGACTTAAGCTGGTTGTTTTCGATGCTTTATTTCCTTGCCCCCCTCATCTGGATGATATCTGTGATTACGGTTTTATCTTCTGGGAAGGAAAACTTCAGATGCTTGCTTTGCTATGCCACTCAGGCCCTTATCGCTTTGTCTTTCTTCTGTTATGATGATTAATCGCGACTGGATTATTCTTTGTTGGAATATCAGAGGAATTAATGCCCCAGAAAAGTGGGAGGCAATCAGGAATAAAATTGATGAAAGTGCCTGCTCGGTTGTTTGCATTCAGGAAACTAAAAGGGAAGTTTTTGACAGAGGTTACATCAGGAAATTAGCTCCAAAGAGCTTTGACGCTTTGACTTTATTCCTTCAGTGGGGGCCTCGGGAGGCATTTTGATTCTTTGGAAAAGTAATATCTTCTCGGGCATGGTCTTTGACAAGCAAAGCTTTGGTATCTCAATCGCCCTAACCTCCCTCCAAGCTCCGATAACTTGGAAATTAACATTAGTCTATGGACCCTGTGAAGAACCTCTCCGTTCAGAGTTCATGACTTGGTTTAGGAATCACGAGATCGACGAGCTGGATGATTGGCTTTTTTTGGGTGACTTCAATTTCTATCGCTCTCTTTCCAACAGAAACAAGCCGGGAGAGAACATACTGGATACCTTCACTTTCAACGAGGCCATTGGTCACCTGGGCCTAATTGAACTGCCAATCAAGGGTCGGGCCTTCAAGTGGAGTAATATGCAAACAGATCCACTCCTAGAACAATTAGATTGGTTCTTTTCTTCCACAAATTGCACGGCAAATTTCCCAGATACTAGAGTGATTCCTTTGGCCAGGACCACTTCAGATCATGTCCCATGTAAGATCCTAATTGGCACAAAAATTCCCAAGGCAACCATCTTCCGATTTGAAAACTATTGGGTAGAACAACCCGATTTCATGGATATAGTAATAGGTTGCTAGTCTACTACTACAGTACAAGGAGATGCAGCCAAAAATATTGCAAGGAAGTTTAAAACTCTAAGGGCAGGATTAAAAAACTGGAGCAAAAACATTTCCAACATCAGAGTCCTTATAGAGAACTGCAACACGGTGATTGGCTTCCTTGATTCCCTAGAAGAAAGGAGATGTCTTTTTAACACTGAAGCCAACCTACGGAAAATAGTGAAGAAAAAGCTTTAGCATTGGCTCCACTATAAAAACATCTACTGGAAGAACAAATACACGGTGAATAGGGTAAAGCTTGGGGATGAATGCACTAAATTCTTTCACAACATTTTTTTATGGCCACCATTGCCTATCGAAGAAATACAATCTCACAGATTAAGGATGATCAAGGGATTTGGATTCAAGATCATGCGGGGAAGGCTGCAATTCTTTGGTCTTCCTTTAAGGATAGGTTGGGCTCCTCTTCCAATCTAGACATGGTTTTTGACCTCCCAAGCCTAATCCTCCCTAGGAAGGGCCTGGACTCACTGGCTCAGCCAATCACGCATGAAGAAATTGATGCAGTTGTTAAAAGGATGCCCAGCGAAAAGGCCCCTGGGCCAGATGGCTTCAATGGAATATTCATTAAAAAATGCTGGCCGAGTATCAAAGCATAATTTTATTGCCTTTGTGACTCTTTCCAACAAGGGCAAGCCAGCTTATAGCCAATCAATACCTCTTTCATCACCTTGATCCCCAAGAAAGACAACCCCAAAGCAGTCAATGATTTCAGGCCTATCTCCCTGCTAAACTCCTCTTTGAAAATAATAACTAAAGTTTTGGCTAATAGGTTACAAAGGGTCATCTGCACAGTGATTAATCAAAATCAATATGGCTTCATTCAGTCTAGAATAATTCAAGACTGCCTTGCTTGGGCCTATGAATATATCCATCAATGTCATCACTCCCGAAGAGAGGTGGTTATTTTGAAGTTAGACTTTGAAAAGGCCTTTGATACCATTGAACACTCGGTTATCCTCTTGATGATGCAGAGCCTTGGTTTCCCAGATAGATGGATCGAGTGGATTAAGGAGATCCTCTCCTCAGGATCCTCTTCGGTGCTTCTTAATGGTGTCCCTGGGAAAACTTTCAGATGCAGAAGAGGCGTGAGACAAGGGGATCCCCTTTCCCCTCTGCTTTTTGTGCTAGCAGCTAAGATGATCCAAGTTCTGATCAATAAAGCTAGACAAGAAGGCTTTCTCCACCTGCCAATAGCACAACCAAACGAGGACTTCCCAGTGGTACAGTATGCAAATGATACCATCATCATTCTTCAAGAAGATGCTCGGCAGATCTTCTTTCTCATAAACCTCCTAAGTAGTATTCAAACGGCAACTGGCCTGAAGGTTATCTACAGGAAATCAAGCATGTACCCAATCAATATCAGCGCTAACAAATTAAACCATCTGGCACATACTTTCGGTTGTGATGTGGGTTCCCTGCCTTTCACCTATCTAGGCTTACCTATGGGGACAACAAAACCAAAGATAGAAGATCTTGTGCCAATGCTGGATAAAATAGAAAGGAAACTCTCAGCGTGTGCGACTTGGCTATCCTACTCGGGAAGATTGGAGATGGTCAATTCGGCAATAACACCAATAACAACTCATGCCATGTGCACCTTAAAAATCCTGAAAGGTATCATTGAAGCTATCGAACAGAGCAAGAAAGCAATGTCTTTGGAGGGGCAATAGTGTGGAAAAGAAGGGGGCAACCTGGCAGCGTGGAAATTAGTAACAAGACCAAAACTCAAGGGTGGTCTAGGGGTGATCAATCTGAGATTGCAGAATGATGCTCTCCTCATCAAGCAGCTCTCAAAATTCTATAATCAGGAAGACATCCCAAGGGTCAACCTTATTTGGTTTAAATATTATTAGGCCAAGGTCCCACATCACTGCAGGGAAATAGGTTCCTTCTGGTGGAAGGACATCTCTCGGCTAAATGACCTTTTCAGAATGGTTGCCACCTGTCAGATTGGAAGAGGGAACTCGGTGAGCTTTTGGCTAGATAAGTGGAATAATCTGAATACTTCAGTCAATTATCCTCATCTTGCATCCTTTGCAAAGAAAATAAATGCTTCGGTAGCTGAGATTATGCAGGCGGAGGACATGGACACAATCTTTCATCTACCCCTTTCTGATCAAGCTTACCAGGAATTAGACTCGCTGCAACAGCTATTGCAGGAACTGCCCTATGAAGAGGATTCTCCTGACAGCTGGTCCCCGATCTAGGGAAACAAATACACTTCAAGGTGCTTCTACAATCACATCTTCAGTACCTTCGAAAGTCACAAGAGCTTCCAGTTGCTGTGGAAATCCAAATGCATGCCAAGAATAAAGCACAGGCTAAACACAAAATCGATGCTTCAAAGAAGGCATATAAACATTCAAGATGATAGCCTCTGTATCATGTGCGACGCAAGGGAGGAAGAAACTGCCGATCACCTCTTCTTCTTATGCCCCTATGCTGGGCAGTGCTGGTCCGCCTTGCAAATTCAGTGGGATAATTCTCTGAGCATAATGGATAGAATGGCCCAGATGGTCTCTACATCTCCAACGCCATGTATTTCTGAGATAGCACTTCTGGCAGCTTGGGAACTTTGTAAGCTGAGGAACGACAAAGTTTGTCATAGAGCAACCCCGAGCCTAGCGCTCTGGAAAGGAAACTTTAAACACCAGTGCACTCTTCACATTCTTAGAGTAAAAAATGAGGACAAATCCTTATTCTATGCTTGGTTAGATGCTTTCAGTTAGATGTGTTTCCATTCTTTTTCCTAGTACAGCTTTGTTGTCTAGGCATCTTCGCCTATGTTTCAAAGGTTGTATCCTAAACCCTTAACTCCTTTCCCCTTTAATTTTAATTTTGCTCATAACTGTGGGGACCTCCCCCCCCCCGTTTTTTTATGGTCAAAGACAAGTAATTGCGAGTCATGATTTTTTTCTTTTTGATCTATGTAACATTATTTCTCAGCCAAACAAAGGCATGAATAGCATCACATTGTATCTTCTGTTATTGTATTATTGGGCTACGTTGATCTCCTTTTGCCCTATAAATAGTGTCATATTTATTTTTTATCACTCCTTTGATGTGTATTCATAACTACCACATTTTTTTATCTATGTGGTTTTGGTTGTAATTTCCTTGGATTATTTTTTGGCTTCTTTTAGATGTTTAGAGGAAGTGATGAACTCTATCAAAATTTACCATCTGAACCTAACCTCAATGATGATCCCCATGCATTTGATGATGACTATATTGATAAGTTTGGTCGTCACAGACCTGAGGTATGTGTCCATTTGTTGACAAGGCCAGAACCCCCATTTTTTCATATTTTGCAAGTGTTTTTTGTATGCTTAGTGTAGTTTTTTATTGTGTACAAAATCCAATCACTGAAACGGAAGGCCAGGAAATTGTGAAGACTGATTCTGTTGCACACAAGGTCTGTATGATGTGTACTTTTGTTAACGGCAAAATTTGACAAGATACTCGGAGTCGAAGAACAGATCGAGGCGGATTTGGCAGGAGAAAAAGTTGTTGCCAAATTTTACTGTGCATCAACTGAAAGCCGCATCGGCTGAAGGGCTGTATCGGCCAATATATAATAGGAATTCAATTTGCATCGGCAAGGGTACATGTCGGCCGATCGGAATCGGACTCGGCCGGTGATATGGACAAGGCGGTGATACTGACTAGTTTTGGGTTCAAGTTGGGCTCGGATTAAGGATTTGAAGTTATTGCCAAACAGGGATAGGGTCCATTATAAGAAATTATATCTATTAATTAGGAATATTAATAGGTTGTATTCATTAGAGATATTTTGATAGGAATCCGACTAGATATTTTGACAGGAATCCGACTAAGGGACTTACTCATATGTTTTTGTAGTTTAGGAGTTTGAGTCGTGGCCAGCCTGGACAAGTTTGTATATTTGGGTATAAATAGATGTTCAAGTTCTTGTAAAAAGAGACAACAATAGTTCAATACACACTTTCGGCGCATCGCCACCCTAGTCTTTTCTAGGTTTTTCATCTCGACGAGTTCTTGTTTCGAGTTGGGCTACATCGGCTTTGATCTTCGAGAAGGGGTAAGGCATGTCATGGCAGTTTGTATCGGCGACATTAGTGCTTACATCATTTTGATACTCTAATCTAACTTAAGCATTGGCCTACTTATTATATATCTTAATTAATCTAAACTGGCAGCTCTATTTACTTGTATCGGCTAGGCCTTCTTTAGAGTTTTGCTGATATCGATTAAAATGTTTTGTCAATTCAGATTAGCTAAAGTATCCACCACCTCTAAAATCAACAAAAGGCTTGACTGTTTAGACTTTATACTTCTTTTCATACTTAGTGTTGCATCAATTAAGTTTGACCTACTAAGTCGTGCTTAAAATCATAAAAGCTAATCTGCCTTGGATTGCGAATAAGGGCAGTACCAGAGTTTCAGCCGATCTTATCTAGTATAATTGTTTTGCCTAAGGTCACATGATTTACTTTTCTTAACCAGTTATATATATCATCTTATTTAAGTTTATCAGCCCTTTAAATCTACTAAGTTTGTTATTCACCTCGTACTATCTTGGTTAGGTCTGATCTGTTGAGGCTATAATCTGTTTAGTAGATTTAATCTAAGTTGATAATCTTATATAAGGCTATATCGGAGTTTTTAGCCGATATCTAATCATCCAGGCTATTTCATCAGTTATGATCCAAGTCCATATAATTATTAATTAGTATAACCTTGGTTATAAGCAATTAATATTATCTCGGTTAGGTCTGATCTATCATAGTTGCTTATATCTAAGAGAAATATTAAATTAATAATTACAAGTAATTTGAGTCTACAACCGATCATGATTGTTTTGAGTCTAATCTTCAACATTTGTCTATTGGCTAATTATTTAGATCTTATAATTGTATAACAATTAACTATAATAATCTTAATTTTATGCTGCATCAATTAGATTCGACCTATATGATTGATTTTATTAAGGAAAAGTTGTTTATGTCTATATCTGATTTAAATCTGAACATTATTTTCTACCTTACGGGCGATTCAACTTGACCGCATCGGCTAGGTCATCACTATATGTCATCGGCTTATCGGCCGATCGGCTATCGTCTTTTAACATTTATCATGTCTTGTTGGTTGTAGGTCAAACCAACTGGCACGCCCGCGTTCTTTTCACTAGCATTTTTGGACCTACACTGGAGCTAAGTAGAACTCACAAGCCACCGTGTTTTCACATCGACAGCTTTATTACTGTGTTATGTATCTAATTTTTTTACTACATAGAGATTGATATACTTGTTTCTTTTTATTTATTGTGTTCCTTTTCTTGCAGATATCGGAAGTTGAACACTCTAGTTGTGCTGCCTTCTCCTGTGCATCAGTGAAGTATTTCTGCAGTGTGCTAAGTACTCTTTCTAAACACCAAAGAAGGGTCATAGAGAATTTTGGTTTTGAGTCTTTGTGGAGGTTTGGTTACTGCAAGATCCCCTCTAAGTTGGTTAAGTGGATCACTAGACATGTAGATAATAGAACATCAGAAATAATCGTTAAGGACAAATTTATACCTTTCAACAAGCATTCAGTCCATTTGGTTCTAGGTCTCCCCGTGGGTGGTGTTGAGCTTGTATCAAATAGTGATTCTGGTAGGAGCTTTATTTTGTCCGAGTTTGGGTTGTTTTCTATTCCACACACCTCATTCTTTGGGAATATGCTAAGGGATCGGGAACACCTCAATGATGACACAATATTTCACTATTGGAGAAGTGGTATTTGATCCATCTGCAAAAATCCACAATAGTCCCGGAGCCAATAGTAACCGAGACTACAAAACGTTTTTAGTCCTAGTTAAAAAAGGCAATGGCTCTTTATGATCTTTAGTCCCGATTGGTACACTATTGGAGAAATAATTTTTGCTCTACTTGCCAAAATCCACAATAGTCCCAGTTCCAATATGAACCGAGACTAGAAAAAGTTTTTAGTCCCGGTTAAAAAAAGAAACGGCTCTCTAGGATCTTTAGTTAGTCCCGGTTAGATTCCTGTGAGAACCTGTCAGAGCGCCAGGGATCTTTAGTCCCGGTTGGTAACACCAACCGGGACTAATGATCGTTGGCTAGTAACACCAATTGGGACTAAAGTGAAGGTGCTTTCTATACTTCTTATTTCTCCTCCACCTTGAGCCAATGTCTTCAAAGGTTTGCAGAAGAAGGGAGGTGCTGCCAAAATTTTTTGTGAAATTATTTTGGTGATAATATACAAATCTGAGGGATCTACAAGGTTAGCAACTTCATTCTCTTATGATCTATGCTTAGCATATTATTTTTTATGGTATATTTCTATATATTTTTATCTCTAAATATGTTAATGGAAAATGAAGAGAGAGAAAATTTGTTTGGGGAAAATTATTCTACTTCTTAAAATCCACAACTCCATCCTCTAAGTATGTGTAGCATATTACATTTGTAGGTATATTTACATGCGCTTTTATCTCTAAAAATGTTTATGGAAAATGATGAGAGAGAAACTTGTGGAAAAAATGTTATAAAATAAATGACAAAAGGAAAAAATATAGAAACTTTGATAGTAGATTAGAAAACTTAGGTAATTTAAAAATCGTTAAAACAGTTAGAACACTACATAGAACTTTAAAAGATCTTTTAAAAATAATTATTGTATGATTATATAATTATTGTTTGATTATATACATAAATATTGTCATATTATTTAAATGTTTTTTCGTGGATTTTTCTTACGATTTTTGTGCATTTCATGTAGATGGATCGGCAATGGATGTACACCGCAGACCGATGGTCGACAGAGTTTATTCAAGGCATGCATTTTTTTGAGTGTGGCCAATGCCAACAAGCATAAGGGCTTTATACGTTGTCCATGCAAAAAGTGCAGTATTCTACATCAAGAATTATTCATGCCCACTTGTTTCAGTCCGAATGCATGCCTCACTACAATTGTTGGACATCGTACGGAGAGGTAGGGGTTGCAATGGAAGAAGATGACAAAGAAGACGACAACATTCTGGACTATGGTCAATACAATGGGTTTGAAGAGAATACAGCAAGCGAAGCGGACGGGGATGTTGAAGAAAACGATGGTGTTGATGACCCTGATCAGATGTTGCGCGACGTATTGGAGGACTGCAAAGTTGAAAAGGAGATGCAAAAATTGGAGCATATGTTGGCGGACCACAAAACGTCCTTGTACCCAGGTTACGAACAGGGGCACAAAAAGTTGGGTACCATGCGGAATTCTTGCAATAGAAGGCTAAAAATGGTGTCAGTGACAAGGCTTTTGGCGAGTTACTAAAACTCATGAAGAACATGGTTCTAGAGGGAAACGAATTGCCAAAATCAATGTATGAAGCTAAGAAGTTAGTTTGTCCTCTAGGACTGGAGGTACAGAAATACATGCATATCCTAATGATTGTATCCTCTATCGCGGTGAGGAGTATGACAACCTAGAAGCATGTCCGGTTTGTAAAGCACTTCGATAAAAGATTAGACGAGATGATCTAGGCGAAGTTGACAGACAACCTTTGAAGAAGAGAGTTCCTGATAAGGTGATGTGATATTTTTCCTATAATACCAGGGCTCAAGCGTTTGTTCAGGAACAAAAAGCATGCAAGAATGATGCGCTGGCACGCAAAAGAACGCCAATAAGACGGGATGTTGAGACACCCCGCCGATGGGTCGCACTGGCAAAGCATCGATAGAACATTTAAAGACTTCGAAGAGGATGCATGAAACATAAGGTTTAGTTTAAGTACGGATGGCATAAATCCTTTTGGAGAGATGAGCAACGGCCACAACACTTGGCCTATAATGATGTGTATCTATAACCTCCCCCCTTGGCTATGCATAAAGCGAAAGTACATCATAATGTCGATTATTATTTAAGGCCCAAAGCAACCTGGTAATGACATTGATGTGTACCTGAGATCATTGGTCGAAGATCTGAAATTGCTATGAAAGAAAGAAGGTGTCCTCGTGTGGGATGAGGACAAACAGGAGCAGTTTAACCTACGAGCGTTACTGTTTGTAACCATCAACGATTGGCCTACACTTTGCAACCTATCTGGACAGTCAAACAAGGAGTACAAGGCTTACACCCACTGTATGGATAAAACCGAAAGTATGTATCTGAAATACTGTAAGAAGGTTGTGTGCATGGACCATCGTCACTTTTTTGTTGCAAGCCACCCTGTCTGAAAGAAAGGCAAACATTTTGAACAGAAGGTAGACCACCGTACTAAGCGAAAACATCATAACAGAAAGGCCATGTTTGCCATGGTGAAATACCTGAAAGTAGTATTTGGAAACGGACCTGGCAGCCAATCTATCGCAAGTGAAGATGGTCACGCGGCAATGTGGAAGAAGAAGTCTATTTTTTGGGAGTTACCCTATTGGGAAGTCTTGGACATCCGCCACGCAATCAACATGATGCACCTTACTAAGAACCTTTGCGTCAACCTGCTGGGCTTCCTAGGTGTATATGGAAAGTTGAAATATACACTTGAGGCACGTAATGATCTCAAGCATATGGAACAATGCGACGGCCTTCTCCCGGAACCAAAAGATAAAGGAAGCCACTTGACTCCAGCCAGCTACACTCTGAGCAAGGAAGAGAAGGAAAGCATGTTTGAATGCCTAGAGAGCATCAAGGTACCGTCTGAATATTCCTCAAATATAAAGGGAATAATAAGCACGAAGGATAAGAAGTTCACAAACCTAAAGACTCATGACTGACACATGCTGATGACACAGATGCATCCTGTTATAATTTGGGGTATCCTTCCCGATAATGTCCGAGCAACAATAACAAAACTATGTGCTTTCTTGAACGTAATTTCACAGAAAATCATCGATCCAGACAGACTAGAAGCCTTTAGAAGTGATGTGGTGCAATGTCTTGTCAGCTTTGAGATGATCTTTCCGCCTTCCTTCTTCAATATCATGACGCATCTCCTATACCACCTTGTCAAACAGATCTGTATTCTCGGTCCTGTATATCTACATAACATGTTCCCTTTCGAGAGGTACATGGGCATTCTAAAGAAGTACGTTCGCAACCGTTCTCGTCCGGAGGCAAGCATCGCCAAGGGGTATGGAACAGAGGAGGTCATTGAGTTCTGCGTAGAACTTATTGAAGACCTTCGTCCAATCAGGGTGCCCGAATCAAGCCATGAAGGGACACTACGGGGAAAGGGGCCTCTTGGAAGGAAGGCAATAATGACCATAGACAACGACTTGTTCAGAAAAACACATTGGACTGTTTTGCAACAATCTTCCTTGGTGGCTCCTTATATTGAGGAGCATTTGCCGATTGTTCGCTCCAAAAACATCCGTAAGACCGATGCCTCGATTACATGCCATCACATTGATTTTTTTCCTGCTTGGCTGCGACAACATCTCATGGCAACGGGACCATTGACCAACAATTAGCCTTCTTGGAGAGGGGACCATCTTGCTTGATCACCACATTCCAGGCATATGAAATCAATGGATATACATTTTACACACTAGCCCAAGACAGCAAGAGCACAAATCAGAACAGCGTTGTCCACATCGATGCCATGGGATAAGATGATACGACTAGCACGTATTACAGTAGCATCAAGAACATATGGGAACTTGACTATGGACCTCTGAAGGTCCCTCTATTTCGGTGCCAGTGAGTTAGGTTGACTGGTGGAGGCATAAAGATTGATGCAAGTGGGATGACAACGGTCGACCATAACAAGGTTGGATACTAGGACGAACCCTTCGTCCTTGCCAATGATGAAAGGCAACTTTTCTATGTGAAGGACATGGCTAGCAAACCAAAGAAGGGGAAAGGGTCCGACGAGCCAAAGCGCCACGTGGTTCTCGTAGGCAAAAGAAAAATTGTGGGAGTCGATGATAAGACCGACGAAGATTACGATCAGTTTGACGAGCAACCTCCGTTCGCGGTGATGGTTGACCCGAGAATCCTCCTATCAAATGACGACACCCTTACTCACGCAACGATCATAGAAAAGGAACATTAGTAAGGAGAAAATACGTGAGGACAACCATCATTCACTATATTATGTTAAATGTACTGCCCTAGCTAGGTTGTTGTATGGACGATGTAAATTATTTTGAATGTATTGAAGATCCATTTGTTTCAAATGATTTTTAATATATTCTTCTTATTTTCATGATTTTATTTCAAATTTTTTGATAGGATATATGTTAATTCTATATGATTATTAGAATTTAAAATATTTTTCAATAGGACATATATTAATTCTATATGATTTTTAGAATTTAAAATATTTTTAATAGGGCATATGTTAATTATACATGATTATTGGAATTTAAAATATTTTTCAGTAGGACGTATGTTAATTCTATATGATTATTGGAATTTAAAATATTTTCAATAGGACATAATTCTATATGATTATTAGAATTTAAAATATTTTTCAGTAGGACATATGTTAATTCTATATGATTAATAGAATTTAAAATATTTTTCAATAGGGCATATGTTAATTATACATGATTATTGGATTTTAAAATATTTTTGAATAGGACATATGTTAATTCTATACGATTAATGAAATTTAAAATATTTTTCAATAGGACATATGTTAATTCTATATGATTATTAGAATTTAAAATATTTTTCAATAGGACATGTGTTAATTCTATATGATTATTGGAATTTAAAATATTTTTCAATAGGGCATATGTTAATTATATATGATTATTGGAATTTAAGAGACTTTTTAATAGGATATATGTTAATTTTATATGATTATTAGAATTTAGCAGTATTAAACTATTTTAAATATTTTCTCATTAAAATTGTTGATTTTACTAAAGTTTAACACATTACTTATTATTGTTTATATTTAAAGAAATTAATTTGGCCTGGTTTAATGGATTATTTAATGTTTAGTATCGGTTGGTAACCCTAACCGGGAAAAATTTGGAAATAGCGGGAAACTATCTTTAGTCCTAGTTGAAGCAAACAACCGGGTCTAAAGATGCTCACCTAGCAGATACGATGGGATCCTTCGTCCCGATTGGTCCCAACAACCGGGACCAAAGATCCCGGGATCTATATATAGCATAGAGCGTACCGCCATCTAAACACTTAGTCATTTCTTCGTCTTCCTCTTGTGCCGAGCCCTAAACCGCCGTCGTCGTCGTCGTCTCACGCCGTCATCTCGTCATCGCCACATTCCCTAAGGTAAGGCCGATCTCCTAGTCGCCGCATTCTCACCTTCACCATGCCGCACGATGCCGCCGCTCCCATCGTTGTCGTCACCGCTGCACGCTGCACCCGTCATCGCCGTTGCCGCCGCACGCCGCCGCCGCATGTACTCTGGATTTTCATATATATGTGTCGATCGATTAACCCTAATTCTTGTGGATGAAATTTGTATATATATTTGTGAATTGATTTGTGATATTTTGGATATTTGGCCATACAGTATATATTTGGTTTATATATATTTGTGAATTTATTTATGATATTTTTGATAATTTGAATTGTGAATGTGAAATGTCATTTATTCCTTGATTGAGATATTTGTAATCTAAAAAAATATTACAATTGGCAGTTAGTTGGTAAATTGGTAGTTTGCTAAAAATATGTCCAATTGGCGGTTGGTAAATTTGCAGTTAGTTGGTAAATTGGCAATTAGTTGGATATTTTTTGAATTGTGAATGTGAATTGTGAATATTTTTTAATTGTCAATGTGAATTGTGAATATATACATTGACTATATATTGACTGTATATTGACTGTATTTTATTTTGTGGACTATATTTTAGTTTGTACAACTGAACGATAGTTTATTTTAGTTCGTGGACTGCACATAGTTTTTTTATTTTAGAACAACCAAACGATATAACGGCTTCTACAACCGAACGATAGAACGACTTCTAGAAGAGATAGAACGACGTTTAGTTTGTGGACTGTATATAGTTTTTATTTTAGAACGACCGAACGATAGAACGACTTTTAGAAGAGAACGACTTTTCGAAGAGATAGAACGACTTTTAGTTTGTGGAATGTATATAGTTTTTATTTTAGAACGACCGAATGATAGAACGACCAAACGATAGCACGGCCGAACGATATCATGACCAAACGATAGAACAACTTTTAGATTATGCTGAATCACTATCTCTCATATAACGACGTACATATGCATTACATAAATATCAGACTTAATAGTGAGTACATGCTGCAAAATTATATTGAATCATAAATTTGTTCTAAAATAGAAATGTATATTAAATCTGTCGTCGTTTCTCCTTTAGTGTGCAAAACAGGCGTAGGGGACGAACTTGTACGGCTACTACATCTGTGACTATATTCACCGCCTAGTTCACCAGGTCATATGTCCCCAGGATCTTGATATACATATAACAGTTATTCATACATTATGTCTCTATTTTTTATTGATTTTATATATTTATTTCTTTTTTTTCAAATGATATAAGGGAAAAAACTCTCCCGCAGTGCTTTCATAAAGGCCACTCAAAATAAAATGATGAGATTTATCAACGATCAGATTATTGATATCGCGGGAGAGTTCTACTGGGATTGGGATGGAGATTCTAACTCTGAACCCACGTCATATATTAGATTTTATAATATACGATATAGAACATTAAAAATTAATTAGGAATTTAATATATGTATATATTTCGTGTATACATATTTGGTAATGCATGTATATATTTACTTAAATATATATATGTGTGTAAAATATGTATTTATACATATATATGCATATTGCATATATATATTTTTACACATATATACAAATTACATATTATGCATATATATGTATTTACACTTATATATGCATAATATATTAACCAGCAGCAAGCAGCATGAACAAAATGAAAAAACCATATATATATATATATTATGCATATATATGTATCTACAAATATATATACATAATATATAAATAAGTAGCAGGAGCAAAATTAAAAAAAATCTTTAGTTCCGGTTGGTGACATCAGTCATAACTAAAGATAGCGGAGCCAGCCATGTGATGTCGCCATCTTTAGTCCTGGCTATTTCAATCAGGACTAAAAAAACATCTTTAGTCTCGTTTTTATTATCCTGATTTGCAACCTGAGACTAAAAAATAGTTATAAACCAAAACTATATAGGCTTTCTTCAGCGGTGTTTCTGTTGCTTCATGGTTGTAGCCCGTTTGTTATGTCCGAACTTAGACACACATCCAAGTCCAAAATATCTCCACGCTTTAGCTGACGCTGATAATATTAATGCACGCAATCTGGACTGGTCAAATACATATATCATTGGCTAATTTCAAAGCTTGAGATAGTTCAATGACAATAGGAGGCCATGGAAGGAGACCACGAAAAATAGCAGTATGCATCTTTCTTCTTTCTGTGAGTAATTTCTCTATTTCTTCTTTTTATACTTATTCAATGTCGTTTCACTCCCTCTTTACTAAATTACTTTTGTAAATATTGATTTTTGTTATTTTCATCCACCTTTCTCCTTTTTCTCAAGGTCTTATACCAGGAGTTTGTTGATTTTGGTTTGATGGAGATTGAAAAATCTACCCCCAGGATAGATGTTTCGAAGGGAAACATGCTTCTTAACTACGCAGAATATGACCAAGTAAACAGTTTTTCATTTGAAAAAAGACCTATAAAAGATATGTTCTCAACGTGCTATCATAAGGTTTGCATGTCATTTTTTCCTTTTATGGTGATATATGGGTTTTCCTTATGCTTTCCTATGTTCAACTACATATTTTTCCATTAACGCCTTGCTCAGATTGGAAACAAACTTCACGATGGCACAGAAACACATCTTTGCCCTGAACCAAGCCCTGACGAGTTTAGAATGAAGTTGTTTTTTTCTTTTTTGCCGGGGCGGCACAAGAACGTCGTCCAGATTTTGTATTAAGCTTTAAGGGAGTAAAAGTTCTTTACAGCGACTTAGAATACAAGTCGCGCCGTGTTGGCGCAAGAAGCCCCTTCGAGCAGCGAAAGAAAAAACGAAACAAATTGAAAAAAGCTCAGGGAAACGGAATCATGCTAGGCTCTTCTTGACATCCGCAGCTATTGCAGAAGGCACAAGCTGTAAGAGCTGTACTGTAGCAAACCCGGCAAGAATTGCACTGTATCAAAGCCGACAGCATTGTTCATCACAAATACTCTGTTTTGCCGCCTCTTCAGACTTGTGCCGCGCCACAGCGATAGTCCGGCGGTGCTCTGTTTCATTCCGCCTCCCTCATTTTAGGTATCAAGGCGGCTGATCTAGGAAGATACCCGCCGCCCTCCAAACCGTAATTTCTTCGTTAATCTCCTCAGCTAGCTGCAAAGGATTTTTTGATTGTTGCTGAAAAATTCGTGTGTTTCTTTCTTTCCAAACTTTCCAGGTTACTTGCATAAAAAGAGAATCAAAATTATGTCAATGAGTCTTCTGAAATCGTGCCCTTGTTTCGATCCACCAGTCCTCAAGTGCAAGGCCGTTGTCTGCTGGGATTATGAAATCTATGTTGCACCAGTCTTTTATCTTCATCCACACCTGCGCCATGTAGTTGCAATTGGAAAGTGGATGAAGGCAAGTTTCATCTTCCAGCTGACAAAGATGACATAAAGGTTCCTGGTTCCAATTTCTCTTTTCCAAGTTATCTGCGGTGAGGCATCGTCCCTTCAAGGCTAGCCAGATGAAAAACCGCACTCATGAGGGTACTCTGGATTTCCAAATGATTTCCCCACACATGCAATCCGCTTCCGCCATGAAGAACAAATTGTACGCTGAAGCCACGAGTACTTCCCATCATGCGTGAGCTTCCATTTTAGCGAATCTACCATTTGCTGCAGGGAAACTGTTTGCATTTCATCCCAAAGCTGGAAGAATTCACCAAGGGCCTCATTTGAAAGTGACCCTTGTAATTGTCTCACCCACTTGTTATCCTGCAATGCCGCCGCCACCATTAGTTTGCAGCCACCCACATGCGAAAACAGAGACGGCCATCGCGAGGCAAAGCTTCCGCCTTCATGCCAGTTGTCTACCATTTGCTGCAGGGAAACTGTTTGCATTTCATCCCAAAGCTGGAAGAATTCACCAAGGGCCTCATTTGAAAGTGACCCTTGTAATTGTCTCACCCACTTGTTATCCTGCAATGCCGCCGCCACCATTAGTTTGCAGCCACCCACATGCGAAAACAGAGACGGCCATCGCGAGGCAAAGCTTCCGCCTTCATGCCAGTTGTCTGCCATTTGCTGCAGGGAAACTGTTTGCATTTCATCCCAAAGCTGAAAGAATTCACCAAGGGCCTCATTTGAAAGTGACCCTTGTAATTGTCTCACCCACTTGTTATCCTGCAATGCCGCCACCATTAGTTTGAAGCCACCCACATGCGAAAACAGAGACGGCCATCGCGAGGCAAAGCTTTCGCCTTCATGCCAGTTGTCAGTCCAAAATTGAATTAGTTCACCGTTTCCTACGACAAATTGTGTTCCACAGCGGTAGAGGTGCTCGATGTCGCTGCCCAGATCCGTGTCGGCTGCTGTCCAGGGCCTATCGAGGTTTTCAATTGCTTTCACTTTCCATTGTAGATGTAATGCCTGTCCGAAGTATCCTAGCTCCTTGATGCCGAAGCCACCTTTGGCAATAGGGGAGGCAATTTTTTCCAAGAAACCAGGCAGTGCCCGCTGCTTACTTCTTCTTGTCCCTTCCAGAGGAACCCCTACATTTGCGATTCATCTCCCTAATCGCCCAGCAAAGCATCTGCAAAACCGTCATGTAGTGAAGAGGTAAAGCCATCAGAGTCATCTTGATCAAGCATAGGTGACCATCAATTGAGAGCATTTTTGGTTTCCATCCTGCCATCTTCTTGCCAAACCTATCAAGAGTTGGTTGAATCTCTGTCTTCGTTGGCTTTCTGGTGGAAAGGGGTAGGCCGAGGTAAATTATTGTGAAATCCTGCTTCCGGCATGCAAGCAAGTCCTCCACCAATCTCCATTCTTGCTCTGAGCATCGAATAGGTGTAAAAGTACTCTTTGCAAAGTTTATTCTCAATCCTGTAATATCCCCGAACAGCTGGAGCACCTGCTTGACCACATTTACTTCCAATCGCATTGGTCTGAAGAAGATGACGACATCATCTGCGTATGTTGATATAGCAGGGATGTTTTGCAGGCGTTGAGTGGTGTAAGAAGGCGCGCTCGTCCTGCTTGGGAGATAATGGCCTGCAGCGCATCCATTGCTAAAACAAAAAGGAGCGAAGACAATGGATCACCCTGCCTGAGTCCTCTTCCTGGTTTGACAGAATCAGTGAGGTCGCCGTTTATGTAGATTGTTGTGTGCGACATCAGCAAGATAGATGACGGACATCGGCGCCAGGCTGGTCCAAAACCTCTGTATTGCAACATACTCATCAAGAAATCCCAAGACACGGTATCAAATGCTTTGGAGATGTCCAGTTTGAGCAGAATCATCGGTTTCTTTTCTCTGTGGAACGGCTGTGTTAGACCTTTGACAAGGAGGTAATTCTCATGAATGGCTCTGTTCTGAATGAAAGCTGTCTGCGATGGAGGAATTAAAGTGTTGATTGTGGGGGCTAGTCTTCTAGCCATGATCTTGTTGCCAACTTGGAAAAGCTATGCACGAGGCTAATCGGTCTGTAATCCTTCAAAAGGGTTGGATTTTCCTTCTTGGGCAGAAGAACAATCATTGCCGAGTTCAAAAAATTCAGGTTTTGGCTGTTTCCAGTGTTGAACTTGTTGAGTGCGCTTAGGATCTCTGGTTTGATCACCTCCCAACAAGCTTGGTAGAACAGAGCTGTAAATCCATCCGGCCTAGATTTTTTTCATTTGGCATAGCACGGATCGCCGCCCAAACCTCTGCCTCTGTGATTGGGGCTTCAAGATCAGAAAGATCAGCCGACGCTAACTGAACCCGATCAAAAACGAACCGCTTTTGGTTGTTGCTATTACTATCGGGCCATAGCACTCTTTGGAAGTACTCTCTAGCCATATTTTTCAGATCCTCATGTGAAGTGGCCATTCGCCCTTCTTCTTCAAGAATCGGGATCGCAAGTTTTCTTCGTCTCGCTTTGATTCTCAGGTGGAAGAAAGGGGTTCCCGCGTCGCCTTCTCACAGGTACCAAATCTTTGCCCTCTGGCGCAATCTCATTCTTTCTAAGGATTCTAGTGCAAGGCATCTGGCCTTGCAAGCTACCCTTAAGTGCTGCTCTTCCTCTGTCAGCGACCTCTGCTCTTGGGCGACATCGAGCCACAGAATTACTTCATTGGCGATCTGCAACTGAAGTCTGAACTTACTCACTCTTCTCTGACCCCACACGGACAGCTTCTTGCTCAACCTTGCTACCTTGACATAGAGCACAACATAAGTTGTTCTTTTCCAATAGGGTGTACTCTATCTGATCATGTATGATGTTGCTTTACGTGTTATTTCCTCCTTTCTGTTGTCTACTTTAAAGGGAACCAATTTTTCTGCTATTTTTCTTAGTTTTCAATTAATATTTTGTTTTGTTATATAGGTAAAGGACAAAATCTGCTCGCCTCTTTCCAAGCTTCAGCTCGATAAATCTCGGTTTCAACGAACACAAGTCGAGCAATTTGTTTTCGAATTATTTAAAACGCTATTAGATTCTTTAAAGACTTCTCAAAAGTACCCAATAGGGACACACACACTTCCATGCGCGCTCATCAATCGGATGCAAATGAGCGTCGCGATCTGCCGCATGCATTATGTCTACACATGCCCAGCATTATTAAATCGATCCGCAACTCATTCTACTAATTCTACTAAGGTGCAAATTTGTCTTAATTTCTTCTCTTTTTGCTTGATATTTTTTTACCAAGGTATACACAGTGATTGCCTTCCTTTTAATTTTTCAGCATGACGTTAGCACTGTTAATTTGGTTATGAAGAAAGTATCAAAGGGAGGTATGATGTTTATTCTCTATTCAGATAAACTTTTGCAATGCACCATCGTTGCCTTTCTCACACTCATATTTTCTCAGTTGAGACACCTTCCACACCCAAGGATTTAATTCTGCAAAATGTTGGAACTATGTCATGTCCTAAGCTCAATGGTACCCGTCTTTTGTTATGTTTTAAAATTTCATAACTATTTTTCTTCCCCCCATGACCATGTCTGTTCTTTTACATGTTATTATTTTTCTGGCATCAGATCGACCAAGCATTCTGAAGAAGATCAATAATCTCAACTCAATGAATAAAGTGTCGCTATTACAAATATATAGGCACACAGTCCTACGAAGCCAAGGAAACCTAATACAAGTCTGACACGGAGCCAAAAAAAACCTAATACAAGTCTAACACCCTCCCGCAAACGGAGCGACGTACTCAGCCACTAGTACAGACATTCAGACTGGAACGAAACTCGATGAAGACAGAAGAGGGTAGCCCCTTGTAAAGATGTCAGCGTACTGAAATGACGTCGGAACATGAAGAACCCAGACAACACCTGCGGCCGCCTTGTCTTGAACAAAGTGCAAATCAATCTCAATGTGCTTAGTGCGCTGATGCTAAACTAGATTAGTTGATAAATAGACAGCACTGACATTATCACATGGCGTGCTGAACTAGAACACCAAGATCGCCAAGAAACTATCGAAGCCAGTAGGTTTAGCCATGGCCTAGTACTCAGCCTCGGCACTGGAGCGGGACACGGTGGCCTATCTCTTGGACAACCAGGAGATCAAATTATCACCAAGAAATACTGCATAGCCAGAAGTAGAACGATGGGTGATGAGACACCTATCCTAATCTGCATCAGAGTAGGCGACCAAGTCCGTCGTAGAAGACTATCAAAGCTGAAGACCATAATCAAGTGTGCCACGCACATAGCGCAAGACGCGCTTAATAAGAGTGAGATGTGGTTCTCTGAGGTCATGCATGTACAAACAAATTTGTTGAATTGCATAAGCCAAGTCGAGGCGAGTAAATGTGAGATATTGTAGAGCACCGACAAGCTCACGGTAACCGCTAGTATCAACCGGAGTAGTACACAGTTTGTAGTCGGACATACCGGCACGCTTGAGGATCTCAAGCATATAATGGCGTTGAGATACAAATAGGCCAGTAGCGGACCGAGTGACTGACATACCCAGAAAATGGTGCAAGCTGCCGAGATCCTTCATAGAGAATTCCAATGTCAGAGCATCGATAACTCGATGGAGAAGACCATTTGATGAAGTCGTGAAGATGATATCATCAACATAAAGCAGGATATAAACCACATCAGCTCCGCGACGAAAAATAAACAATGAAGTATCAGATTTGGCACCAATAAAACCGAGAAATTGAAGATAAGTGGCAAATCTGTTGTACCAAGCACGAGGAGCCTGCTTCAACCCATAAAGTGACTTATTCAGTTGGCACACATGATTAGGACGAGAGGAATCAACAAACCCAGATGGCTGAACATGGTAAAATCTCTGTGAGAGTCCCATGCAAAAAAAACATTCTTAACGTCGAGCTGGTGAATTGGTCACTCATTGGAGAGAGCAATAGAAAGCACAGTCCGAATAGTGACGGGGCTTCACAACTGGGCTAAAGGTTTCGCTGAAATCTAGTCTAGGACATTGAGTAAAGCCAGGAAGAACCCACCAGGCTTTATAGCAATCAAGAGAGCCATCAGGGTGCAGCTTGTGACGGAAGACCCATTTGTTGAAGACAATATTGGCACCACAAGGATGTGGTACGAGCTCCCAAGTATTGTTGGCTTGCAGCGTAGTAAATTCATCAAGCATAGTCGCCAATGAGGATCGGCTAGAGCACCACGGTATGTCTTGGGCAATGGTGAGAGACCTGCAACATGAAGATTGAGCAGAACCTTCAGTTGACGAAATCCTGCTTTCCCCCGAGTGACCATGATGTGATCATTGTGCACCGGAGGGGCGGGCACGACGCGCAGGGGAAGCACCGCATGTGGGGGGACGCCGAAGACATGCCAGGAGAGCCTGCTGTCAGCACAGCAGGTGACAGAACCGATGGCGACGCAACGACCAAGCTCGATGTAGCAGTTAGGCTCAGTGTAGGAAGACCCGCCGACGCAGCAACAGGGCTCAGTGCAAGGGAGCCTGCCAATGCAGGGAAGCTCGGCGGCACAGCAGCGACCGGTGTGGGCGCAGGTGCAGCAGATGTCAGAGCAGCAGTACCTACAGAACATGAAACTCCACCCACAACACCTACAACGGAAGGACATGAAACAAGACTAGGCAGCACATCATCAACTTCGATAGGAAATCAAAGTTGGATGAAGGAAGTGGAGTGGGAAGTTCTGCAAACGGGAAGGACGACTCGTCAAAGATGACATGTTGGGAGATTATGACACGGTTGGACGCAAGATCGAGGCAGCGATATCCCTTATGGTCATTGGGATAGCCGAGAAAAACACAGAAAGTGGAGCGCGGTGCGAGTTTGTGGAGAGCAGTGACGGAAAGGTTTGGATAGCACCGACAACCGAAGACAAGGAGGTGGTCATAGGTGGGGCAAACACTGTGAAGAGTGAAAAATGGTGTTTCGAAGTTGCGAGTTTTGGTGGGAAGACGATTTAGAAGATGTGTGGCAACGCGGAGCGCCTCAACCTAGTAGGGAGGAGGGAGATGGGCCTGAAATAACAGAGAGCAAACTATGTTGTTGATGGACCGAAGTATATGCTCAGCTTTGCCATTTTGAGGAGAGGTGTGGGGACAGGACAACCACATGGTAGCGCCGTGCATGAGGAGAATCAGGCGGGTGGAGGAGTTGTCGAACTCGTGCCCGTTGTTACATTGGACACTTTTGATTTTAATGCCAAACTGAGTTGCAATATATGTGAAGAAACGGGATATGGTGGGAAACGTGTCAGACTTGAGCCGTAAGAGAAAAGTCCAAACAAAGTGTGAACAATCATATAGAATGACAGGATAATATTTTAAGCCAAAGACACTAGCAATAGGAGAGGTCCAAAGATCACAATGGATTAAATCAAAAATGTTCACAGCACGAGATATAGATGGAGTAAAAGGAAGATGGACATGGCGACTAAGCTGACACATATGACACAAATGATTTGAATCGATGGATGAAGAAAGCAGGGAAGGAAATTCCTGTCCTGGATGGCCGAGACGGTGATGCCACAAATCTGCGATGGTGACAATGAGGGCGTGCGACTGAGGAGTAGCTGGTCAAATAGAGTAGAGGTCCCCGGAACTATTGCACCTGATGATGATGTTCTTCGTTACCAAATCCTTCAGAGACAAACCATAAGGATCAAACTCGATATAACAGATATTATCAATAGTAAATTGATGAACTGAAATGAGATTTTTGATAATATGTGGAGAAACGAGAACATTATGCAGGTGCAAGGGACCACAGGACGATGAAAACGATGTGTAACTAATGTTAGTAAAAGGAAGGCGAGTGTCGTTACCGACAATGATACAAGATGGAGTATATGGAGTAGGAAGCATGAGAGATGAGAGGCTACCGAAGTTTGAAGCCAGATGCTGCGAAGCACCTGAATCGATATGCCATTACGTTGTTGGTGGAGGTTGGAGCGTTATGGTCTGAAAGTTGTTGGTGAGCATCTGCGGATCCCACGCCCACTATAGCGCACAGTATGAAGCAGGGACGACAGGAGCGCAATGACCGCCATAGCCACCAGGGGGCCCGACAATAAACGCCCTGGGCATGGGTGACTGTGGGTGGGGCGACATCGACGATGCAGGCACAGGGGGGCACGGGTTAAACGTCCCAGGCTGTAGAGAAGGCCCCCGTGCTACGCTGGGCCACATCATGAACATCCTCGTATACGGGTTCAAGAAGGTGGGCCCAACCGGTGCGCCGCCCTGGGGATTGCCAGACTGTCCGATCAAGCCGCCGGACTGTCTGCCGTTGCCGAGACCACGTCCGTGCCCGTGACCGTGATCACGACCACGATTGTTGGAGTAGCCGCCGCCTCGTGTTGGTGTAGGAGCTAGGTTACCAGTGGCACCAGAGCCATCGGAACCGACCGGTTGGCAGGAGGCCGAAGAGGACGTGCCGGCAACAAGGGCTTGCGACACAAACGCCTTGGCCCAAGGGAGACCTCCTCAATGAGGAGATTAGCATGGACTTCAAGGAAGGTCGGAAACGGTCGCTACCATTTCAAGACAAGCTCCATGAAGGCGAACTTCTTGTTGAGGCCATGAAGAAGTTGCATGACGATGGTACAATTGGGAACAGCCATGCCTAGATCGACAAGACCATCTGCCATACACTTGAGTTGATGACAATATTCAGAAATGGACAGACTACCTTGAGCAAATGTGCGAAACATGGCGTCGAGGAGGATAGCCTGAGTCTCCTTATTGCCGATGAAATATTGTTCGAGGCCAAGCCAGATGGAGCATGATGTCGGGGAAGGGCCGTCGGATGACGGCGTCATGACGATCTCCAGAAGCTCCGGCGTCATGGTGGCGAATAACCATGACTTGACGGTGCAGTCCATCTAAAGCCAATGGGAGTCATCGGGGAGGTCAGCGTCGGAAAGGATGAGATCTTCGAGATCGTATTTGGTGAGAGTGTTGAGAAAGAGACTCCGCCAACATGTGTACTGTGTCGACGCATGATCGAGGACGATGGGAACCATCGTCTTGATGTTCAAGACGCCGACGACCTAAGCATGCAACTAGGCGCGCTCCTGCGCCTTGTTGAAGAAGTCATGCTGGGCGGTGTCATGGGCGACGCGAGCTGCGGCGAGGGCTCGAAGGCGATCGACCTCTGCCTCAGCGTTGCGGGCGGCCTCCTTGACGGCCCATAGAGCCATTGCCTCTGCCAGGAGGGTAGCCTTGGCGGCAGCGGCCTCGGCAGCGACGATAGTGGCGGCCTCGGCGTCGTTCTCATTGATGTCAGAACCAGCCATTGGGGAGGGGCAGACAAAGGAAAGCCAGCAACGGACAACGGGTGACGTCAGGAAGGTAGGGGCGCGCGGCGGCGAGGGTTGGAGCGGAAGCGAGAGGAACGGAACCCTAATCTGATACCATAAAGAAGATCAATAATCTCAACTCAATGAATAAAGTGTCGTTATTACAAATATATAGGCGCGTAGTCCTACGAAGCCAAGAAAACCTAATACAAGTCTAACACATTCCATTGAATACAAGACACAAAACAAGACTACACCTGCTCAATGGCAATGAAAACAAATTGCTAAACCCCCCTTGATTTCTCTATTTTGGATTCGGCGGACCAGAACCTCTATTGCCAAAAGTTATAGGATCACAATAAATCCAAAATCTGTCAACTAGTAAGGTTACCCCAGCCCTATCTCTTTTGTTATTAATATTTATAATTATGGTCATTTTCTATTTCTCATTTTTGTTCTATCCCTTTTGTTTAATGCAGCCTCCAATTAAAATGCCATCCTCGGCGCAGATTCAGGGCTGTCCAGCGCCTACTCTACCTGCTGGACCTCATATTGTTACACATCCTAACAGGGTATGTTCAGAAATTACTAATTCACGTCTTTTTTAGTTTGGTGATTGTATCTATTTTTTTATCTTTCTTATATTTATTTTTTTAACCAACCATCTGTTGAAGTTGAAATTATACATTAACTTTTACCTTAAAGCGTTCTAGACATTTTTAGAAAAACATATATTTCAGTTTCTAAAAAAATTTTAAGCAACATAATGTGTTAACTATTTAACAAAATAGGTCAACTCATGCATAAAAAATCATTAGTAATAAAAACTACAATTAATGGAGGGAGAGTGCGAGCATGTACAAGAGCTAGTTGCCAAAGTCTAGGAGCAAGGGTTAGTGGCTCAGGATCGTATCGTTATCGAAGATACAAAAGACTGATAGAATAAGAAGAAGATGGAACGTGGGAAGAAAATGTCAACAATTTTTTAGTTTAACACTGTGTTGTGGCAAAGAATGAATTAGCATTAAAATTTATGAAATTTATATAATTAAACATCTCAGTTTGAATTGAATAGAGAAGCGATTTGATTAGGTTTTATGACAGTGGTCCACTTATAGGGTGACAAATATTCATTGGGACTAGCTATATTTATGGTTCCACGTATACCCACAAAAAAGGTTAACTTTTTAAACATCTATTTTGCATTATGAATTCCTTATATTGTACTTTAAATTCAATAAATCTAAAATCTTGTCCTGTAATTGTTTAATGCTCATTGTATAGAATAACTAGGAAAAAAACTGTTGATTATGTACTTAATTCTGAGAACAAATTTAGGGTAAACTGACATATAAGTCAAAAAGAAAACAGTGGTTAATAATGAAGAGATGAGATAGATATCAATATATTTACATACAAGAGAGAGAGGGAGAGAGTTGGACATCATATATCATATGGTGAAAAAGGTGACAAAAATTGTGTAAAAAATAAGGCATTGGGTTTTTAAGAACAACTGATATTCCTATTTAAATCATTATAAATATGCTTGTTTCTGAAGTCGATCTAGACCGGGCTATAGAAAGCCCATACCACCATATCCTTGATTCCCAACATAATTAGGTCTGAACAATAATAGCATAGTTGTGTAAAAAAAAATCCCATCATAAACTGGCTTCATAGGCTCTGCTTGTGCCTAGTCAAGAATCTCCTTGTCCCCTCACCTCAATTCTCGTCTCCTTGCGAGTTCACCCATGGCCTATGTTGATCTCCATCCCACAAGCTGTGGTGTCCTTGTCCATTTTCTTGGACCGCCGGTGAGCACCTAATATTCTGTTACTATGTGGAGGATATGAACATGTATGAGAAAATAAACCACCAGTGCTCCTCTCCCCACCAGTGAACACCAGTAACATACAAGTTGAGCACTAAGGAAGGGCTTGAAAGGTAACTTTTTAAAAAATATTGTTGTTTTAATGGAATATTGTAGAAATAGATGTTGATTGGCTGAAATTGCAAATTAAACTAGCAGGGTGTGGACTTGTGCCGAGACAATAGGGGCCTATCAACCTTTAGGAGAATGATAGGATCCTATCAACAAAAAGGTAGAATAACATGTGTTCTAGCATGGCGTCGAACAGCCATAGTGCGACAACATCCTATCAAATACCCGAAGTTTGACTGGCCCCACAACTGATCATTGTAGGGCATATCAAATGGCCGATGTCCGACTAGGCCCAGCAGTGACCTGTAAAACATTTGTTGTTCGACAGGCTCCTTTAAATGGCAACCCACCACCCTCGATCTGGTGACGCTTCTCGGAAGCAAGGATCACGAACCAAGCAAGCGTAGATGGCAAGAGAGAGATGATGCGTTGGGTCGATGGACCGGTGGTGGCGACGGACAAGTGAATTAAGGTGTCAACAGTGGAGTTTGTTAGGCTTCCATTCCGTGGGTTTTAAGTTATAAATTTCTTGTAGAATTTTCTTCTAGCACAATATGTGGGTTAGTCATTTGACCCCTTAAGGAGATGTCTTTTTTATGTCATCCGTTTTTTATGATTTTTTCTGAAAGAAAATTGATAACATACATTGGCATGTGATATATCACTCAAAAACATATCTCTAGCAACTAAAAATGTAAAACTCATTTCCGTCGTCCGTCTTTGGCTCCGCGTCATCTATTTTCATCTTTTGCTTGAGCTTGCGTTTGTCCGCGTTGTGCGTCTACCATCCCCCTTTTTGTCCATCATACGTAGGAGTAATTTCGCATCCATCCCTCGTGCGCTTTGATCTAGCCAGCCTGCTTCGTGCACGCTTCGACTGAAACTTGTTGGGAAACCAGGCAGCCCACGAAGACATAGCCCACGTTACCTCTAAATGGGTCATCACTAAATATGAAAACTACTTGTAGCTATGCCTATAAATAGAGAGGATGAGGAGCACATTATTGAATAAGAAGAGACTAAATGAAAGAGTGGCTCACCCCTACATCTTGTGTTTTCACTTTTTCTAAAATTATGCAATCCCTCTTATAGAAGAGGGTTGCGTAATAAAATTGCTTCCGTTTATCATCTAGGTGTGCTTTCTTCCGTCGACCATGTCATCCTGCACGACGCGCTTATGAGCATCTCCAAGAGATGCCTAAAATTAAACTTCCAAAAATCATGTATTAGGAACATCCTAAAAGATATTGGATTCAAAAAACACCCTCTTCTCTAAGATTGTCCTAATATTTACTTCTAAAAATTTTTAAATTTGTCACATCATCACAAGTTGTGTCCTAATAGAGAAGGTTGCGTCTCTGTTTTCTGGATTTGAATCATATATATGAAGTTCAGCACCAAAGCAAGGCCTGCATGATATATAGTAAACAAGCTAACCATTATTAAAGATCTCCATATGCGTTACGCATTACTCAAACACAAATTACAGAGAGGAACAGTGAGATATACATAACATAAAACTATGTGATTATATATGTTAATATAGGCACATGTGGCTTCTGAAAAAAATTAAGTTATCCAGCATGGTGAGCTTCTATCCACAGCAACTAATTTTAAGAGAACAACATGAACATGCATACGTTTCCTTACTCTGAAGAAGTATTTGGGTAGAACAAATGGCAATTCCATAACCCTATGCAAATATGGCACAGCAAACTTGCAAAGAAGATAAGAATCATTTTCTAGAGTACCTGAACAATTCATTCTTGTGACAATCTGTATGGAGTGCACTTCATCACAACAAATGGGCATTAATTGTTGCAGTTGTGAAACAATTTGGCTATCAGTCCTATCCACTCTTTCATGTAAATCTTGTACAACTGAAGCATGAGAAAACCTCTCTGGAATCGTGCAAGACTCCACACCATTATGTACCTTTGAGAATTCCACAGAAAATGCAATAGAAAATGCCAGGAGTGGGCACATGAAAGCAAGCCTGGCTATGCTAGAAAAACTTTGGTGATCCATGTCCCCATGGGGTACAGAAATAGATCATAACTATGTGCCAATTCACTTAATCCTAATGAACAATTCGCCAAAGAAAGTAATTGGCTATTATTATGCTCTCTAGGTACACTTGAATGATCTCCTAAAAATAGTAATGGAAGCAACCACATCTAATTGGCTAGATGACGAGCAACAATCTTCTCCTGCATAACCGTGTAGTATTGTTGCTGCAGCAGGGTCAGGGCGCTAATGTCCATTGCCATTATTTTTCTTCCTTTTCGATCGTGTCATTTTCCACATTTTTTTCTTCTAATGCCAGGCGTTTTTTATCTAGCTCAAGATAAGCCAGGTGCCTCTCCTCTTTCTTCTTCTCTTTATCCATGTCAAATGCCTCCTTCTTAGCCCACATTTTGTCCAAAGCCTCCATGCAAGCTTCACCTCCTCCTTGCCTTAGAGCCTCTTTTGCCTTCTTCTGTCCCTGCGGCCTCTTTTGGGCTTGGGACTCTGGGGGTGCAATCTCAATGACATCTTTAGTGATGTTGACTTGTACATTTGTGGGAGTGGATTCCGGACAAACCTTCTGTTTCTTCTTAGTGGCTTGTGTTGATGAGAAAAATCTCTCACGCGCTGGCCTGGAAGATCTGCTTAGCTCTACTGCAGGTCCCTCCTTGGCTACCTGTGATGATCTAGGCGTGCCAATTGGTTTGATCTACTAACCAATAAGAAATAATAAACAGATACATGCGTTAAGGTTAAAGTTAGATCCTACCAGATCGGCTCAGGAAACCAACCTGCATATAATTGCTTTCTCGAAGCATATTTAAACTAAGTGACTGGGATAGATCGGTTGTGCCGAGACAGTATGAATCACTTAACCTAAATATACATCAAGATAATAAATATATGCGTTCATAACCTAGCCGATGCTGCATGTCTAACGTGAAATGGCTAATAGTCCGATATTCTTACAAAAAGATATCGATCTGACCTAAATGCGTTAAACCTAGATCAATCGGCTGTCGGCTGATGCCAACGGACTGATACTGGCTTAAGGCATTTAACTAGATTGAGATCTTAATATAAGAGGCGGGTCTAATAGATCTAATAGCAAATAATACTAAAAGAGATATTAAAACAGATAAGGTCAACTGAAACCCCGGCACTGTCTCTATAATTTTACATCTAGCCAAATAGATCATAATACTTCTAAAAGCGACTTAATAGATCATGGATGATGCAGCATTAAGTACAAAAAAATAACATTGGATCTATATGAACCGATGTAAACCCTTCAAGATGGTGGATACAGCATATAATCCAGGCCAACATCTAGATCTAGCTCTATCGGCTACTGCTTCCTGAGAAGAACAAGCCGATGGCAAGATAGATCTAGACATTGTTCTAGATTATATGCTGTATATGATAACTTGTGCAGTTTATAACATTAAACCTAGAGTGTCATAATGATGTAAGCACTAGATTCAACGAAATAAACCACTAAACGACGAGAATTTACCTTACTCGGGGTTCGAATTCATGCAGCCCGAAGCCAGATCAAAAACTCGTCTAAAAGAAAATAGGAGGCGATGCGCCGAGATTGTTTGATTCTGATTGTTTTATTTACAGGGGTCTCGGGTCCTATTTATATCCAAGAATAACCTTATCCGTATGAACCACAGTTTCTATCTAATCTACTATTCAAAATACGACAATATCCCGGGACGTGGTCCCATGCTACATTACAATAGGAATATCTAAACAAATCCCTAATTTACAGATAAAATTGCCGTTACAGGACTTTATCCGTAGATGGCAATATCTTTAACGCGCAATATGGAACCGAATCTACTATTTATCTTCAAGCTTTCCATCGGAAACAGTCCCATCTTCCTTTCTGAATCTGAATCGGCTATCGGCTGTTTCCAGCCGATTTGGCCTTAGCCGATTGGTTTCCCAGCCGATTGAATCGTAGCCGACGTGGTCTCAGTTTCTCCGCAGAACACTTCCCCAATCAGATCCTGCTCCAATCTTGGCTTGGGCTTAAGTATTTGGTTACCAAATTTGGTTGTTAACACATGCCCCCCAAGTCCGTGATAAGATAATATCATGGATTTGCCGCTTTTTTTTAAATTCTCGCGCACTTTTCGTTCAAGTCCATTTGGACTGCCAGAGAAAACTCTTTATATATTGCCCGCCCGACGCCGAAACGAGCCACGCTGTCACTTTGCGCACCCAAGCTTTAGCCAACAAAAACCCTTCTTCTTCCCCGATGACTCCTCGGTGATTCCGGCGACCCGGAGTACAAATCTTCCTGGCAAACCCCGCAAGGCGGTGATCCCCCTCACCAATGGCATCTTCAAGCATTCCTGCCGACGCGCCGCAACAACTTTTCCCTTAGGTAAATCCTAATCGACTCTGCTCCTTTTCTTCTCACGGTTCAATTATCGCACCCCCTCATAATTTCTTCGTTTTTTCTGCAACTTGTAGCACTTATCTCATCAAATCGCAATCCCAGACCTCAACCACCCAAACCAGTATTTCTTAGGGCCAATCGGCAACTTGGATCCTAGCGAACTTATCAATGTCGAAACCAACGGATCCCCTACAGATTCTTAGGGCCAGATCTATCATACTGGACTAGTGCTTTCAAATCTTGGCTGTCAACTGACAAATCTTGGCCGGCTTGGTACCCTAGGATGTCGGCTAGGAAACAAGCTCATTGGACTGAACTTGGGATAGATCAATGTTTAGGACTGACAATAGCCGATATCCCTAAGCATGAATCCCTTCTATCGGCCGCAAGCTACTTTTGGTCTGATACCCTCAACGCCTTTCTATTCAGGCAAGGGCCGATGACACCAACCCTTTTTGATGTGGCCATGATCACTGGTTTGGACATCACTTCGACCGTCAGCCCCAATGACCTCCAAATAAAATGCCAGCATACCTTCAAAACTAAGAGCATCGGCGGTTGGAACAGCTTCATATCTATGAACATGAGTGATGGGTCGATCTCTAACAGGGAACACACAGCCTTCCTTCTAATGTGGTTAGAGAAATTTGTGTTTTGTGGATTGAGCTGCGGTCCAACCAGCAACTGGCACCATATAGCCGAAGCCTTGGTAGCAAAAAAGAAGATTCCCCTAGGCAAATACCTGCTCGGCTATCTATACCAAGTGCTAGGCACGACATCGGCTTGGCTGGCCACTAAGCAAGCCATCGGCACAGGGGGGCCATGGTGGCTATTACAACTCTGGCTCAACCTCCATCTATACAAGGTTGCTGAGCTGCCTCCTCCGCTTGAAGCCGATTTTCCTCTGCTGGAGCCGAGAATCATAGATGATAAGGAGCAAACAACTCGGCGATGTATGTCATAGGGAGAAGCCACCACTACTTACCCTGGGTCTAAGCTGACAGCCGACGACTTCAAGGAGTGGTTTGATCGCCTATACAGTGGTTTCCCAAATATCTCCAAGATCTGGTTTGCTTACACAGATTTTGATAAGTTAGAACAACCGGACAACCTTCGGCTAGATGAGCTTGACTCCGAAGAATACACTGAGCCGAGGGAAATATTCGTCACAGCCATCACTCTGTGCATTCTCCCCATCGGCATCCACCAGGGACACAACATTGTCAAGACTTATGAATTCTATCACCCAATGGTGGCAGCACGATAATTTGGAATGGGACAGCTGCCAATCGGCTTGTACTTTGCCGATAAGATCCAACCAAGGGGAAAAATTGACAGCAACATTATGATGCATCGGCTGCTCAGCATTCCCGGTCCTCCCTTGGGCAGCATCGACAGAATTGATCTGGCGGTGTCTAGATCGGCTATCTTCAGCCGATGGTGGAACGAATGGAAACAACACCTATTCCACCAATCAACTTCGATGTATCTCACAGTCGTCGATCCTGACTTGGTTCCATCGGTAAGCACTTTGACCTCTTAATACTTTCTCTTCATCGGCTAATACTTGTGACCTCGACTAACAAACCACCTCCTGTTGCAGACGATTGACGACTCCCCGCCTCACGCCAGCAACACAGGAGTGGCAATCAACTATGCGCTCGAGATCCTACCAGGCGGCTATGGACTAGCTCCATCCATCATCGACTTCAACGCGCCGAAGGTGGTCACACTTCTCCACGGCCAAACTCGCGAGCTGCTTCGTCGAATGAAGAGGGCACAACCATCGGCTGTCGCTACTCCTGCTGCCGAGAAGAAAAAAACGAGCGGCAAAGAAATCCAAACTAGCCCCAGTCGACGACCTCCCTCCGATCAATCCAGACGTCAAAGCAGTGCTTAACAAGGAAGTGGAGGACGAAGAGATGACAGAAGCAGTCGAAGCAGCTGCAACTGAATCGAGCTCGGAAAGATATGCATAGACCCCATCAGCTGACGAGGCATCCATCCAAAAAACACCAAGTCCCCCAAGGCGTCATGTTCGTCCGATAACGGTACGTAACCTCAACACTTGTTCTTTAATTACTTCTTATTCACCATTCCCTTACCGCATCTTTACGTTAGCAGAGGAAAAAGCTGGCCACAAAGAAGAAATCGGCTCCCCTTCCATCAGTAAGCATCTTTAACTTGTGTCCCTCGTTCATTAGCCGATCTTAAAACACACTCTTTTTTAGCCTCCCGTGCACCGACGCCTGCCCCCCAGGAGTCAAGTGAACGTACTCCGTCGGCTGCTGGCGGCGACCATGCTGAACGTACACCGTCGGCTGCAGGTGACGGCCAAGCTGATGAGGAAATTACTTCTGTCCCGGCAATCCCAGTAAGTTCTATTCACTCTTTATAATTGTCTTGACGACCCTCTCCCTTCTTTTAATTGTCTTTTTCCTTGCAGAACGTAGCCGATCTTTTGGGCTTCGACTTGTCGGAGTTCGTAGACCCGGACGAAGGAGGAGACAAAGCTCTGGTGCCGCTGGACGAAGACCTCCGAGCTGCATTAGCCTATATCGGCAATCGGCTAGAAGTGTCTTTGGACACGCTGGTAGCAGATTGTGGCCCCATCCGCTCCAGATTCAAAGACATTCAAGCACGGCTTCTAGACGCCTTAGCCGATGTGATCGTGCCAGCTATGTTCCTAGAGGAGCATCAGCTGAAGTACGAGCGAGCTCAACAGCGCATTGCCGATCGCCGATCAAACCAATTGCTGATGGCGGCCATCAAGTCGAATCAAGAGGAAATCAAGGTGAAAATGGCCGAATTTGATATCTTGAAGACGGAGCCGGTTGCCAAACTTGAGCAGCTTGACACGCGCAGCGATCAGCTGGTAGCCGATCTTATCCAAGTCACCAATGAGATTGACATCCAAGAGGAGTACATGGCCGGGTTGCCCAAGGAAATTGAAGACAAGCGATTGAGCATCAAGGCGGCTGTGTCCTACCTCACAGACTTGATGAAAGCAGTGAAGCTAGTGGCTGGGGACGACGCAGCCGAGGCCAAGGCCATTGAAGAAGTTGATGAAATCAGGCGCAAGGCACTATCGGCTATAGCAGACTTTCTCAAACAATGAGCCGATTGTAATAGCGTGCTAGGTCAAATAATTGTAACTATCTTTTGTAATCGGCTAACATTGTCCACCTTTTGTAATTGGCTAACATTGTCCATGTTTTGTATCGCCGATCATATTAGCTTCAAAAACTTGAAAAAATTCTTGATATCTATTTTTTCAATTGTTGTGTATATATGCCCTGCTAATTTTGTAGATGTTCGTAACGTTGACAAAATTATGAAATCCGCAACTTCTGCCGCTGGCGTCATTGTCGGCCAAACTTAGCCATTCTGTAGAAAACTAGGGCAAAAACTTAACGTGAAAATGACCTAAAGGCGATGCTTGCACGAGTCAAGACATCGGCTAGCACGAATCGGCAAGGACACATCTGAATCATGAATTGATCCAAACGCTTGGGTAGTATTTCTTCAAATATTTTCCGTTTAGAGCCCTTCCAAATACTTCTCCATCCAACCCTTCTAACATGTAGGCCCCCATAGAGATGCATTTGTGGATCTTGAAAGGCTCTTCCCAATTAGGTGACCACTTGCCGAATTTATTATCTCTTGATCCAATCGGCAGTATCAATTTCCAAACGAGTTCGCCCTCTTCAAAAGACTTAGGCATGACTTTCTTGTTATAATGACGGGCTACTCGTTCCTTATCCCTTGTTACTTTTTCCAAGGCCCTCATCTTGACAAAACTAGGTCTTCTGATTCATCTACCATCAAGTTGTAATAGTCATCGGCTGTGAGCTGGTCTTGTAATTGAATCCGTCTTGAGCCGATGATGTTTTTCCATGGCAGGACTGCTTCGTGCCCAGACCAATTTGTATGGAGGGACTTGGATAGATCCATGGCATGCCATCCGATAGGCCCATAGTGATTCGGCTAATCGGCTGTGCCATTGCTTGGGGTACTCAGAAATCTTCCTGTTTATCAGTTTGATCAAACTTTTATTTGAAGCTTCTGCTTGCCCGTTGGCCTGTGCATAGTACGGTGAAGAATTAAGTAACTTGATCCCCATGCCATCGGCAAACTGAACAAACTCGTCCGATATGAAGATAGATCCCTGGTCTGTTGTTACTGTTTGTGGGACGCCAAATCGGTAGATGATATTCTTTTAACAAACTCGATTGTGTCCCTAGAATCAACTTTTTTCAAAAGAATTGCCTCCACCCATTTTGTAAAATAATCTGTTGCCACCAGAATGAATTTATGTCCTTTGCTTGAGGGTAGATTAATCTGGCCGATCATGTCGATGCGCCATCCTCGGAACGGCCAAGGCTTTAAGATTGGGTTCATAGCCGATGCTGGTGCTCTTTGCATGGCTCTGAATTTCTAACAATCCTGGCAACCTTTGTAAACAGTCCTCTAGCATCGTCGGCCAAAAATACCCTGCTCTACGAAGCAACCACTTCTTCTTGTGAGCCGATTGATGCATGCCGCATATCCCTTCATGTACTTCTCCGATAGACACCTTGGCTTGATCGGCACTAAGACACTTGAGCAGCACACCATCAATCGTCCGATAGTAGAGATCTTCATCAAGAAAAACATATCTTAAAGCCTTGTATCGCATTTTCCTTGAAGCCGATTGAGAGGGGTTCTGTAAATAGCTGTAGACCTCAAACCTCCTATCATCGGCTGTCATGGCAGCGACTTCTACCTCAACTTCTTTTATCATCGACCTGTATCCTGATGCCCCTTGAGCTAAATCATTGGCTTCTGTATTCTACTCTCTAGGGATATGTTTCAGTGTAACTAGCCGAAAGTTATCCATCAATTCTTGGCATTGTTGATAGTAGACCATCAGCGCATTGTTCCTGCATTCATACTCCCCTGACAACTGGCTGATGACCAACAGTGAATCTCCCATTATCTCGATGGCGTCAGCTTCGACTTCTTTGAGAAGATGCAATCCCTTCGGCTTGATTGTTTGTAGCGTGGGGATTGATTGAGAAGGCGAATTCAAAACTTGCCCCCCTTGGTGAGATAATTACTAAGCCGATATTGCATTTGCTTGTGCATACCGAACCATCAAATGTTAATATCCAAGGCATGATCTCAACTGAGCCGATTGAGTCATCTCTGTGTTCCACGATAAAATTGGCTATAGCTTGTCCTTTAACTGCCCTGGGTGCCTGATACCTCAAATCGAACTCTGTCAAAGAAAAAATCCACTTTTCAATACGTCCCTTTAACACTAGAGCCGACAGCATGTATTTGACTACGCCGGCTTTGCATACTATCGCGCACTCATTAGATAGTAGATAATGCCTTAACTTTGTACATGAAAAATATAGGCACAAACACAACTTTTCCACGGATGAATACCTTGTTTCTGCGTCCAATAGTCGTCAGCTGAGATAAAAGATAGTCTTTTCCTTGCCTTCAACCTCTTGGATTAGAACTGAGCCTATTGATTTATCATCGGCTGATAGGTACAGCTTGAATGGTATCCCTTTCTGTGGAGACATTAGAACTAGGGGTGAGCTTAAGTAATCCTTGATGTTGTCCAATGCCTTCTGTTGCTCTGCCCCCCATGTGAATGCTTGGTCGGCCTTCAGCCAAAGCAGTGGTGTGAACGGCTCCATCTTTTCTTAGAGATTGGCTATAAACCGCTTGATGAAGTTGATTTTGCCGATCAACGATTGTAGTTGCTTCTTGTCCTTCGAAGGCTATATTGTCTTGATAGCATTGATACTTCTTGGTGTAACCTCGATGCCTCTTTCATGGACAAGAAACCCCAAAAACTGCCTGGTCAACACGCCGAACGCGCACTTCAATGGATTCATCCTGAGGCCATATTTTCTAGTCCGCTCCAAAACCTGTCTAAGATCGGCTATGTGATTCTCCATCTCCCTGGATTTGACAACAACATCATCAATGTTGATCTCTACCATGGAGCCGATCATGTCATGGAAAATATAATTCATGGCTCGTTGATAAGTTGCTCCAGCGTTTTTCAACCAAAATGTCATGACAACCCATTCATACAAGCCAATTGCCCCTGGGCATCGGAAAGCAGTCTTGTGAATGTCTTCTTCGCCCATAAAGATTTGGTTGTAACCTGCATTACCGTCCATGAAACTTATTATCTTGTGGCCGGAAACAGCATCCACTAGTAAATCGGATATGGGCATTGGGTACTCGTCCTTAGGGGTGGCTTTGTTTAAGTCCCTGAAATCAATACACACCCTAAGTTTGCCATTCTTTTTCACCACTGGAACAATGTTCGAGACACACTCGGCATATCGACAAGGCCGAATGAATCCAGCGTTATATAGCCGAGTGATTTCGGCTTTGATCGCATGATACATGTCGGCCTTAAATCTCCTAGGAGATTGTTTGAATGGTCGATAACCCGGCTTGATAGGCAGCCGATGCACAACAACAGATGGGCTAAGACCGGGCATCTCAAAGTACTCCCAAGCAAAACAATCTTTATATTCCTTTAATAAGTCAATAAGCTGGGATCTACAATGAGAAGACAAATTTTTACTAATATATGTCAGCCTAGGCATATCTCTAGAGCCGATATCTACTTCTTCTAGCTTGTCGGCTGACATAAATCCTTGCCCAAGCTTGCCATCGTCATCGTCCGTGGTGTCCTTGCCGTAGACGCTCGAGCCCTCCACGACGCCTTCAAAGCAGCAGCTGCGGCTCCTCATCTCCGATTGGCTGTATGGCCGAATCGAACACTTTAAGAAAATCGGCTTGCCAGATTTTCCCGGACAAACAATTGATGCCATCGATTTCCCATAATGGCAAATTAGCATTAGCGACGCTTACTGACCTGTCGGCTGGCACAATTTCGATCTTATCACCGTCCCATTGAATCATACTTTGGTGCATGGTGGAATGGATGCAGCAATTTGCGTGGATACAGTCCCTCCAAAGCAGCAGGCTGTAAGACCCCTTCCCATCGATAACAAAGAAGGTTGTGGGCACGGTTTTGCTGCCGACAGTCAGCTCCACGTTGAGTACTCCCTTGGCCTCTGATGGGTTGCCGCCAAAGTCTTTAAGTACCATATTTGTTTTGATCAAATCTTCGGCTCCCTTGCCCAATTTTTTGAAAGTTGCATAGGGCATCAAATTTACCGCAGCCCCTCTGTCGAGCAGCATCTTGGACATTGGCTTGCCGTTGACAAATCCCTTTACGTAGAGCGGTTTGAGATGTCAATTTTTAGTTCCCTCTGGTTTGTCAAAGATGGCTTGATCCGGGGATAAGGCTAGTCTGGCCAAGGTGTCCTCAATGCTATCTGCATCGGCATCAGTGATGCCGAATTCGGCTGGAAATATGAAAACCATATTGACCGATGAAGCAGCTTTTCCTTTAACTTTGGATGCCCTCCTGGCTTGATCGGCTGGGCTTTCTTCGACTTGGCTTTCGTCGGCTGGTGCGGTTTTCTTCTTGGCCTCCACTGTTTCTTGCCCAGCCGACGATGCTAATCCCGAATCATCTGTCAAACTTCTTCTTCATGTCCCTCACATTTTAACCTCTGGATTCTTCTCTTCTGAGTTTTAGTGAACAGGTCGGAAGGGCACCATTGGGGGTTAGCCGATTGACCATCAATGGCTGCTTCTTCATCGTACTATTCGTCATTCTCGTCTTCCCTGAAGAAGTCTTGGTGGATCGGCCCGAGCCGGTCATGGACAGACTGCCATGTCTGGTTCAGCTGCACGACCCTGGGGATGAATCGAATTGGGCTTCGAATCGGTGGATCCGCAGGCCAGGGAATTTTTAATTGTCGGCAGCCTCATCCCTGATTCCCAACAGAATCAGAAAAACTCGCATTGCTAGTGTGAATCGCAGTCGCTGTGATGCCTAATGAAGCAGGGACCTACAGCCTCGGGCTTCCTCACATAAGGCCTGTTGCGCCGAGCTTCTTCTTCCCACCAAAACCGCTGTTGAAAGTGGCGTCGGCTGTCCATGCGAATCAGCCGTTGATCAGCCGATCGGCCATTGGGACGCACCATGTTGATTGGTGCGGCTTGGTCTCCTGTCGGCTTCTTCTCTACCTTGACCCCTTTGAGAGTTTTGGCTAAGCTGTTCGTCATTCTGTTCTGCTGATCAGCTCGCCTGGGGCCGGCTTGAACTACGTTGACCGGGAAAGGGTTTCCACCTACTTTCATCGGCCGAGGTGAATCGGCAAACTTGAGCTTCCCGGTCTTGATTGCCGACTAGATTTGCTGCCTGAAAACTTTACAATCATTAGTGGCATGGGAGGTGGAGTTATGCCACTTATAATATTTCCTTCTTCTTGAGTTCATCAGCCAATGGGATCACATGATTTTCAGGAAGCTGGATTTGCTTCTCCTTCAGCAATAAATCGAAGATCCTATCGGCCATGGCGATGTCAAAGTCGTATTTGTCTTCCTTGGCCGTTTTCAGCAGCCATTGACAGTCGATGGCCTTTTTATTCTTGGCCCATTCGGCTGCCACGACCTCTGTGTCATCGTCGCTTGTTTCTCAATCAGATTCGACGATGACGTGGGCAACCTTCTTGATGGCCTTCCTTGATTCTTGGAATCGCTGCTCGTGGGCCGTCACCTTCTGCGCCAAGTGGGCTAGGTTGTCAAAATCTTGATCCGAGAACCTTTCACGGATTGGCGGCATGTCACGCCCAGAAATTCACACCAGAATTTCTGCAGCTAATTTGTGCATTTCACCCTCGTCCAGGCATCAGCCGAGGTACACAAATCGACGTTATTGATAATACAGAATCCTCGTCTTAGAAACAATATAAAAGAGTTACACAAATGCAGCGGAAAGGAAAATAAAATTGACTTAAGCTAAACTTGACACGAGCGAAGCGAAACGCCAACACGACAGCTAACCCCTGACGTCGAACAAGCCAACACCTCCTCGGAGACCTCGATCTCAACCTCTGGCACTGAAGGGGGAAAAAGAAGCAAGGCTGAGTACAACCACCGTACTCAACAAGTCACACCGGAAAAGGGGACATGATGCAAGATAAATAACAAGGAAAAGGATAAGAGGCTCAATTTGCATAAATAGCATTTGCAGAATATAATAACGATATGTGAAGACAGTAAAAGAGTAGTAATAATTAAGCAGTATTAAATAAACACTACACTGTCCAACGCTAAGACCACGTTGCAACAGGCCCATTCATCCTCCTGCACTAGTCACATTCCAACATTTTATTCAGATAAATAAGTGAAACTAATCAAGGTGAATCTGGTCGATCGCCCGTAACCGTGGGCACGGCTATTCGAATAGTTTTTACTCTGATCAGAGGTGTACAACTGTACCCACAAGACACAATCCCACAACATGTTACTGTGCGCCGGTGCACCACCACGGTACCCCAGAAAGGAACTATGACAGGACCCTTCACATAACCCCCTCCAACCAATCGTACCACACCAAGGTTTCGCCCCCACTCCCATCGGGCAATGGGCAGCCCCCTCTAGTGCCGCGGTAAATCCGGAAGCTGATCAACCCTTAAAACCGGGGCCGACCCAACTCCATCACGCCCACCCTCTCTGGGATACGTTGGCTAAAGACAGCTATGCTACGGACCCAGCCATTACCCATGCTGGCTTATGGTATGCACAACATTTCTTCCAGGGTTTCCCGAGAACCGGTCCTTAATTGTCATGAGCACGCTAACCAAAGTCCAACCATGTGCTCATGACCCACCCTTTTCATAATTCAATATTATTAGAAATAGTGTCACATCTTAACCTCATCCGAGGGTTAACTTCTAGTAATATACTTGATTAGTGTGATTCCCTTAAGTGAGCTAGTTGAGTTAAGCATAACTAAGCAAACCTTAAGCTATCATCTAGTCAATTGAACCCCAAGTTATCAATGGTATAAGGTAAACAATCCTATGGTTGAGTACAATAGGTATAATCATCCCATGAAATGACATTCTAAAACATATGCAGTATTTGAAAGAAAAGAGGTATTTACATAAAATAGGTACAATATGGTCAATGTAAGGTATGACTTGCCTTGTTCTGGAGACTAAGGAACCTCGGCAACTACTTCGAAGAGAACGGGCTCGCCGAAAAACTCGGGATCTACACGACAAACAAAGCACCCAACAAACACCCTAAAAGGTCTACTGAAACAGCACTGAAAAGTACTTTTAATGGATTCTTGACATTTTTCTGGATTTAATGAAATTTGAATGGGCTAAAACGGAGCTCGGATTCAAAAGATATGGATTTTAGAAGTTTAATTGTGATTTTTAAACTAAAGAGAAAAGATTAAAACATTTATTGCGCAATTAAGCCCCCGGGTGACGCAAGCATGGCGCAGGCGGTAGGGCTGACGTCAGCTGGCGCAAGCGGTGACGCAAGCGGCACGGGCGCGGTCCACGGTGGATCGAGTCCACGGTGGCGGCGGCGAGTGCGGGGACACCCGGCATGCATCCGCGAGGAGCGGCGGCGATCGGACGGCGACGGCATGAGCGGGAGCGAACGGTCCAGATCTGCCCGATCCGAAGGATCGAACGGTGCGGATCGTGGGTAGGGTTAGGGTTCGGGCGGCGGCCGAGGGCGGACACGCGGCGGCCATCCAGCGCGCGGCGATCGGATCGAACGGCGATGGATTGGGCGGGATCGGACGGTTCGGATCCACCCGATCCGTCCGATCGGACGGCCCTGGAAGAGCAGCGCTACGGTTAGGGTTTTGGGCGGCGGCGGCTCGAGCTCGCCCGCCGGCCATGGCTACGCGGCGGCCGACCGATCTCCGGCGGCATCGGCAACGGCGACGGAGGGCGCTGCGGGCGCGGGAGACGACGGCGGAGAGCGAAAGTGATGCGCGGGGAAACGACTTGAGGGACAACACGGGAAAACCGGAGAGAAAGGAAGTGGTGGCGCACTCACCGGCGTTGGAGAAGACGACGATGGCGGCGGTGGTTTTTAGGGTTAACACGAGAGGGAAACAAAGGGGAAACGCGCGGCGGCGAAAAGGGAACTTTATAGAAGCGCAACGAGATCGGAAAGGGCACGGGATAGGCGCGGATTTGTCGCCGTTGGTTACGGACTCGGAGAGAGAGAGAAACGGCGGCAGCGAATTCTTCGCGGATAAGGTTTCCATCGAACGCGAAGGACGCGGAGATGGATGCGGGATTACGGGATCGGGCCCGGCATGGGTCCCACGTGGCACTGGTTCAAGCGGAACGGAGCGGAGCGGCGGCGCGCATGGCGGGGCGGCGGCTGGGCCGACCGGGCGCGGGGACGGAGACCTGACGGGCGGGGCCCACCTGTCGGTGACTCGCGGAGCGAGGAATGGTTCGCGGACTTGCGCGGCGCAGCTGGCGTCGCGGGCTTCGGCCCACGACCGAAGGGGACGCGCGCGCGGGAGCGGCTCGGGCCGAGGAGGGAAACCGGGCCGACGGCCCAAGTTAGAAAGGGGTGGGAACACTGTACCGCCGTACGGAGGAAAAAAGAAAAAAAGAAGGAAAAAGGATTTTGGGGGCTTAATTAATTCCTGATTTCTTATTTAATTGATTAAAAATACTTAGGGTGCTCTAAAAATTCCAGTAAAAATTCTATTAGTGCATTTTGACATGCAGAATTCAAGAAAAATCCTACCATGCCGTTTCCATTTATTAATTGTATTTTAAAAATTACTGGTTGGCTCCAAGTTAATTCCAAAACTTCTGATTATTTCAGGGTAAATTATTTAAACAATTTAGGGCAAAACTCAGGGTGTGACAACCTACCCCCCTTAAACGGAATCTCGACCCCGAGATTCGGAGGTACTGGCGAAAAGGTGCGGGTGCGCGGCCTTTAGCTCATCTTCTCTTTCCCAAGTAGCTTCTTCCTCGGAGTGATGAGTCCATTGAACCTTTCAAAACCCGATAACCTTGTTCCGAGTCCTTCTCTCGCGATCTCGAGAATACGTGCTTGGTCTCTCTACGTAGGTTAAGTCCTCTTGAATTTCGATTTGGTCCGGACTCGCGCTCTTCGCTACCTTTAAACACTTCTTTAAGCGGGACACATGAAACACGTCGTGAATACCGAGTCATGCTTGGAGGGAAGCTCAAGCCGATAGGCCACTTCTCCTCGACGTTCCGAATCTGTATGGTCCCACGAAACGTGGTGCCAACTTGCCTTTGGTTTGGAAACGGTGTACTCCCCGGAGTGGTGTAACGCGAAGATACACAAAATCCCCTGCTTCAAAAGCGAGGTCTCTTCGACGATTATCTGCATTGCTCTTCTGTCGGGATTGCGCAATCTTCAACCTCTCCCGAATCGTTCGGACCTTTGCCTCTGCTTCACTTATTACTTCTGTGCCAAACAACTGGCGTTCACCAGTCTGATCCCAGAAAAGGGGTGTGCGGCACTTCCGTCCATACAATGCTTCAAACGGTGCCATTTGAATGCTGGCTTGATAGCTTTTGTTATAGGAGAATTCTGCATAGGGCAAGCTTTTGTCCCACGCTATTCCAAAATCAAGCGCGCATGCTCTCGGCATGTCTTCCAAAATCTGATTCACTCTCTCGGTTTGACCGTCTGTTTGCGGATGATAGGCCGTACTAAAATTCAAACGGTACCGAGCTCTTCTTGCAACTTCTTCCAGAACTTGGAAGTAAACTGACTTCCCCTATCGGACACGATCTTTTTAGGCACGCCATGCAAACACATGATCCTTGCGAGATAAAGCTCTGCTAGCTTCTTCCACGTGTAGGTAGTATGCACTGGTATGAAGTGGGCCACCTTGGTGAGTCGGTCCACCACGACCCAAATTGAGTCATATCCTGACGCTGTGCGGGGTAAATCCATGATGAAATCCATTCCAATTTCTTCCCACTTCCACTCTGGAATCTGGAGTGGTTGCAACAGCCCGGCGGGCCGTTGATGTTCTGCCTTAACCCGCTGACAAACATCGCAAAGTGCAACAAACTCAGCTATCTCCCTCCTCATACTGACCCACCAAAATTTTTCTTTAAGATCTTGATACATCTTTGTACTGCCTGGGTGAATTGAGTATTGAGTTTGGTGAACTTCCGTAAGGATCATTTTTTTCAAATCCTTGTCTTCTGGCACACACAATCTCTTTCCCAACCAGATTGTGCCGTGTTCGTCTTCCGTAAAGCCACGAGCTTTTTCGACTCTCATGTTCTTCTTAAGTTCGGCCATCTCGGGATCTGATGCCTGAACAGCCCGAATTTGATCAATGAGAGTGGGTTGGGTTTCCAAAGCAGCCACAAAACCAAAATCCACCACTCGTAGATTTAGATACTCGAATTCTTGCTGCAACCGGTCGCATATTCCTTCAACACTGAGGGTGGTGCAGTAACTCTTTCGGCTTAGTGCATCCGCAACCACATTAGCTTTGCGGGGATGGTAATGTATCCCTAAATCATAATCTTTGATCAGTTCCAAGCATCTTCGCTGTCGGAGGTTTAAATCCGGTTGGGTGAAAATATACTTGAGACTTTTATGATCCGTATACACTTCACAACGGTTACCAATTAGGTAGTGTCACCAGATCTTCAGGGCATGAACCATTACGGATAATTCCAAATCATGAGTGGGATAGTTGTTTTCGTGTGGGCGCAATTGACGAGAAGCGTATGCGACCACTTTGCCTTCTTGCATCAACACACATCCCAACCCTTGGCGAGATGCATCGCAATAAACTTGGAAGTCCTTTGCTGGATCTGGCAGTATCAACACTGGTGCAGACACCAACTTCCTCTTAAGCTCTTCAAAACTCTTGTTACATTCTGCCGACCACTTAAATTTCTCATCTTTCTTCAACAGTTGAGTCATCGGCTTGGCGATTTTGGAGAAGTTCTCAATGAAGCGGCGGTAGTAACCTGCAAGTCCAAGGAAACTTCGGATCTGCGTAACCGTTTTAGGCGGGGTCCACTTGGTAACTGATTCCACATTTGTTGGATCCACGGCTACTCCTTGGGCATTCACAATGTGGCCGAGGAACTGTACTTCCTTTAACCAGAAAGCACACTTGCTAAACTTGGCGTAGTGTTGATGATCTCTCAACTTCTCGAGTACTATCTGAAGATGTTGCTCATGTTCTTCCTCCGTTTTAGAGTAGACCAAAATGTCGTCAATGAACACCACCACAAATTTATCCAAGAACTCCATAAACACCTTGTTCATCAGATTCATAAAGAAGGCCGGTGCGTTGGTTAGTCCAAAAGACATGACTGTACACTCATACAGGCCGTATCTGGTGGTGTAAGCGGTCTTGGGAATGTCCTCTTCCCGAATTCTCAACTGGTGATAGCCTGATCGCTGGTCTATCTTGGAAAACACCTTGGCTCCCTTGAGTTGATCGAATAAATCATCAATCCGTGGTAGGGGATACTTGTTCTTGATAGTTACCTCATTGAGTGCGCGATAATCGACACACATTCTCTTGGTCTTGTCTTTCTTTTCCACGAAAATCACCGGAGCACCCCAAGGCGACGTGCTCGGCTGGATATACCCTTTTTGCAACTGTTCATCCACTTGCTTCTTTACTTCGGCCAACTCGTTGGCTCCCATCCTATACGGCCTCTTGTGTATTGGGGCGGTCCCGGGTACTAAATCAATCCGGAATTCAATTTCCCTTTCTGGCGGCATCTGAGTTAAGTCTTCGGGGAAAACTTCAGGGTATTCTCTGACGATGGGGATATCCTCTAACTTCACAGGGGTCTTTGCCGCCACTTCGGACGATCCCCCAGCGGAAACATGATTCAAACTTGCTACGGGCTTGACTTGCATGGGAGAACGAAAAACAATTCTTTCTCCTTTCGTATTGATTAAAGTAATGGTGCGACTAGCGCAGTCAATTACTCCTTTATGTCTGGACAACCAATCCATCCCGAAAATGACATCTATGCCTTTGGATTGAAGGAGGATGAGGTTGGCTAGAAACATAGATCCTTGGATTTCTATGGTCACCGAGGGACAATCGAGTAGTATCCAAGTGGTTTCCGGGGTTTGAACCCGCATAGGTATCTTAAGTCCCACTACCGACAACCCATGTGCCCCGACAAATTGCTTTGAGATAAATGAATGTGTAGCCCCGAATCAAATAATACGTGGCGGGAGTAAAGTTTACGAAAACATACCCAGTATAACTTCAGGAGCGGTCTGTGCTTCCTCAGCGGACGCATGGTTGACCCGAGCCTGGATGAACCTTGGCCCAGCGCGTCTTGGCTTTGGACACTTGTCTGCAAAATGCCCGGGGTCACCACAGTTGAAGCAGACTCCTGGCTTTCCCCCAGAGTCCTTCCTTGGAGGTGGCAGTGACTGTTGCTGGGATGGTGCCGTTGGAGGGCGCGGGGCGGGAGTGCGCTGTTGTTGACCACTGCCACTACTGCCAGTTTGGAAATTCCCTGGGTGATAAGGTCGATGCTGACGAACAATCATGGTGGTAGGTCCACTCTGACTCCCAGGCATGAAACGCGGCCTCTGCTGATTTCCCTGCTGTTGAGGAGGTCGGGACTGGAATACTTTTCTCTTCTTGATCATCTTGTTGCGCTGATCTTCCTGTCGAATGGCCTTGTCAACCAGCTTCTCAAAGTTAGCATATTCTCCGGAGATTAGCTTGTCCGTGAGTTCATCATCCAAACCAGCCAAAAAATTTTCCTGCCTTTCTGCATCGGTGCGCACATCTTCTGGGGCATAACGGGCAAGACGATTGAACTCATGCAGATACTCAGTAACTGATCTGTTACCCTGCTCAAGAGAACGGAACTCACGCTTTTTCTGTGCAACTATTCCCGCAGGAATGTGTGCGGTCCTGAAACTGCGACGAAACTCTTCCCAGGTAACTGCTGCTCCCGCCGGGCGAGTAACCAAGTAGTTGTCCCACCAAGCTGAAGCAGGACCCTGCAACTGGTGAGTGGCAAACGAGACTTTCTCCTGGTCCGTGCACTGCAGAAGATCTAACTTCTTCTCTGTGGCATGAAGCCAATCATTAGCCTCCATGGGATTAGTGGTACTGGAGAAGGTCGGCGGTCGGACACGAAGGAACTCTGGCAACTTGGACTGGGGTGGTGGGGCGGCAAACTGATTGTTCTGCTGCTGCTGCTGCATTTGTTGCAACATCTGCTGTTGCATCTGATGGTGTTGTTGTTGCATCTGCTGCATCATTGCAGCCATCATCTGTGTCTGTGAAGCAAGCACTTGAGCAATGGTGGGGTTCTCGGGTGGCGGTGGAGGAGCATTGCCATTGGCGTCGTGAGCCTCGTTGTTGTTGGCACCTGACTGCCCATTGTTGCTGTTCGCCCCGCTGGTCCTGGTGTTCACCATCTGAAGGAGACGACCGAACCGAAGAGAGAAAAGAAGAAAAACAGACAGACTTAGAAACTAATCTTTATTATTGGAATTCAAATGCATTGTTCTGATCTTGACTAAAAACAAGGAAAAGCACCAAACATCCTTAATTGGTCAGTCATATCACACTTGATATCGACCGCGCCTATCCCACACACACAGCCTAACACACAAAGAACTACCAAGAAAACAAACTAAGTTAAACGATAAAACTAAGGAGGGCAACTAGAACGATCCACGAGGGGAGGAGTCGAAACGCTTCCTTCGAAGATCCCCATTCTTCGAACGGCTCCTAGAGTCCTCTGGCGTCACCTCAGACTTGGACTCTTCTGAATCGGTTGCCGTAGCCCAACCAATCCTGCCTCTTCCCTCCGAGGAATCTCGAGTCTCTTCTGAGTCTATGTCTTCAGTTGAATTCTCTGAGCTTGAGTTACTGGAGATGGAGATCCAACAGCACGCCACCTCCGCCTTGATACGCCGAAGCCGGAGCAAAGGTGAGAGCGTAACCTACAGCAGAGGAACTGGAACCGGCGCCGGAACCGGAGCGGGTGGAGCCGGAGGAGGCGGTGGAATCCGAGGTGCCACTGGATACTGACAGCGCGGTGGTGGTCTTCGAGGCGTAGTGCGAAGCTCGACACCAACCGGTGCCGGGAGTCCCTTCAATTCAGCTACCTCCTTCTTCAGACGAACCACTTCGTCCTGCAGTCGCACGATGCTTAGCATCTTCTTGTCATTCACTCTTTGGTTGCCTTGTGTAGGTCGAGTGCATCTTATCCAGGCCTTTGATCACGATGCACATGTGGCCAAAGGTAGAGTCATTCTCCTCTGTGTAGACTTGAATGCACCGACCTCGGAGGAACTACCTCGACGGGGATGGTAGCGGTAGGAGGAGGTGCGAAGGTCGGCATCATGCAGCATCCCTCATCCCCCAACATCGGGTAGGCGGCTTCTTGACAAGCGTGATCTGACGTGCCTCCGGAAGCTGTGACCTCCATGTTGGGAAGACACGTCCCCATAAACCCGTGAACCTCCAACCGAACATGGTAGGGCAACTCGCCACCGAGAGGCGCAACCGTTGTATACTCGGTGCTTCAGATATCCGACCGCAAGGGCCATATGTGCCAGCTCGCAACAAAACCCGTCATCCCTTTTCCGCAGTGCGTCGCGGGAACCCGCCATCTATAGAAACAAAGGAGTGGGAAAATCAAAACATGCTCAAAAACCTACGACCAACACCCCATTTTCACAATTCCTAGACCCTAGACGACTCCACTTTTCAAAACCCCTTTTTTAAAAAAACATATGCAAATGAAAATAATTAGAGGGCTCTTAGGGTTTCCAGTTGGCTTGTCCTACGGTCAAAGGAAGGCTCGATACCAACTTGTCACGCCCGAAATTCACACCAGAATTTCTCGCTAATTTGTGCATTTCACCCTCGTCCGGGCATCCGCCGAGGTACACAAATCGACGTTATTGATAATACGAATCCTCGTCTTAGAAACAATATAAAAGAGTTACACAAATGTAGTGGAAAGGAAAATAAAATTGACTTAAGCTAAACCTGACACGAGCGAAGCGAAACGCCAACACCACAGCTAACCCCTGACGTCGAACAAGCCTACACCTCCTCGGAGACCTCGATCTCAACCTCCGGCCGAAGGGGGAAAAGAAGCAAGGCCGAGTACAACCACCGTACTCAACAAGTCACACCGGAAAAGGGGACATGATGCAAGATAAATAACAAGGAAAAGGATAAGAGGCTCAATTTGCATAAATAGCATTTGCAGAATATAATAATGATATGTGAAGATAGTAAAACAGTAGTAATAATTAAGCAGTATTAAATAAACACTGTCCAACGCTAAGACCACGTTGCAATAGACCCATTCATCCTCCTGCACTAGTCACATTCCAACATTTCATTCAGGTAAATAAGTGAAACTAATCAAGGTGAATCTGGTCGATCGCCCGTAACCGTGGGCATGGCTATTCGAATAGTTTTTACTCTGATCAGAGGTGTACAACTATACCCACAAGACAAAATCCCACAACACGTTACCGTGCGCCGGTGCACCACCACGGTTCCCCGGAAAGGAACTGTGACAGGACCCTTCACATAACCCCCTCCAACCAATCGTACCACACCAAGGTTTCGCCCCCACTCCCATCGGGCAATGGGCAGCCCCCTCTAGTGCCGCGGTGAATCCGGAAGCTGATCAACCCTTAAAACCGGGGCCGACCCAACTCCATCACGCCCACCCTCTCTGGGATACGTTGGCTAAAGACAGCTATGCTACGGACCCAGCCATTACCCAAGCTGGCTTATGGTATGCACGGCATTTCTTCCAGGGTTTCCCGAGAACCGGTCCTTAATTGTCATGAGCACGCTAACCAAAGTCCAACCATGTGCTCACGACCCACCCTTTTCATAATTCAATATTATTAGAAATAGTGTCACATCTTAACCTCATCCGAGGGTTAACTTCTAGTAATATACTTGATTAGTGTGATTCCCTTAAGTGAGCTAGTTGAGCTAAGCATAACTAAGCAAACCTTAAGCTATCATCTAGTCAATTGAACCCCAAGTTATCAATGGTATAAGGTAAACAATCCTATGGTTGAGTACAATAGGTATAATCATCCCATGAAATGACATTCTAAAACATATGTAGTATTTGAAAGAAAAGAGGTATTTACATAAAATAAGTACAATATGGTCAATGTAAGGTATGACTTGCCTTGTTCTGGAGACTGAGGAACCTCGGAGACTACTTCGAAGAGAACGGGCTCGCCGAAAAACTCGGGATCTACACGACAAACAAAGCACTCAACAAACACCCTAAAAGGTCTACTGAAAGAGCACTGAAAAGTACTTTTAATGGATTCCTTACATTTTTCTGGATTTAATGAAATTTGAATGGGCTAAAACAGAGCTCGGATTCAAAAGATATGGATTTTAGAAGTTTAATTGTGATTTTAAACTAAACAAAAAAGATTAAAACATTTATTGCGCAATTAAGCCCCCGGGTGACGCAAGCATGGCGCAGCGGTAGGGCGACGTCACCGGCGCAAGCGGCCGACGCAAGCGGCGCGGCGCGGTCCACGGTGGACCGAGTCCACGGCGGTGGCGGCGAGTGCGGGGACACGCGGCACGCATCCGCGAGGAGCGGCGGCGATCGGACGGCGACGGCTTGAGCGGGAGCAAACGGTCCAGATCCGCTGGATCCGAAGGATTGGACGGTGCGGATCGCGGGTAGGGTTAGGGTTCGGGCGGCGGCCGAGGGTGGACACGCGGCGGCCATCCAGCGCGCGGCGATCGGATTGAACGGCGACGGATTGGGCGGGATCGGACGGTTCGGATCCACCCGATCCGGCCGATCGGACGGCCCTGGATGAGCGGCGCTAGGGTTAGGGTTTTGGGCGGCGGCGGCTCGAGCTCGCCCGCCGGCCATGGCTACGCGGCGGCCGACCGATCTCCGCGGCACCGGCAACGGCGACGGAGGCTGCGCGCGCGGGAGACGATGGCGGAGAGCGAAAGCGATGCGCGGGGAAACGACTTGAGGGACAACACGGGAAAACCGGAGAGAAAGGAAGTGGCGGCGCACTCACCGGCGTTGGAGAAGACGACGATGGCGGCGGCGGTTTTTAGGGTTAACACGAGAGGGAAACAAAGGGGAAACGCGCCGTGGCGAAGAGGGAACTTTATAGAAGCGCAACGAGATCGGAAAGGGCATGGGATAGGCGCGGATTTGTCACCGTTGGTTACGGACTCGGAGAGATAGAGAGAAATGGCGGCAGCGAATTCCTCGCGGATAAGGTTTCCATCGAACGCGAAGGACGCGGAGATGGATGCGGCGTGCGGGATCGGGCCCGCATGGGTCCGACATGGCACCGGTTCAAGCGGAACGGAGCGGAGTGGCGGCGCACATGGCGGGGCGGCGGCTGGGCCGACCGGGCGCGGGGACGGAGACCTGACGGGCGGGGCCCACCTGTCGGTGACTTGCGGAGCGAGGGATGGTTCGCGGACTTGCGCGGCGCGGCTGGCGTCGCGGGCTTCGGCCCACGACCGAAGGGGAGGGGCGCGCGGGAGCGGCTCGGGCCGAGGAGGGAAACCGGGCCGACGGCCCAAGTTGGAAAGGGGCGGGAACACTGTACCGCCGTACGGAGGAAAAAAGAAAAAAAGAAGGAAAAAGGATTTTGGGGGCTTAATTAATTCCTGATTTCTTATTTAATTGATTAAAAATACTTTGGGTGCTCTAAAAATTCCAAAAAATCCTGTTAGTGCATTTTGACATGCAGAATTCAAGAAAAATCCTACCATGCCGTTTCCATTTATTAATTGTATTTTAAAAATTACTGGTTGGCTCCAGGTTAATTCCAGAAATTTTGATTATTTCAGGGTAAATTATTTAAACAATTTAGGGCAAAACTCAGGGTGTGACACGGCGGCAGTCCGTGGAAAGCCAAATTGGCTAACTGGGAATCGGACAGCACCAGGCTGTAGCATCGGTTCCTCATCTCCCTAAACCTCTGGATGTAGTCCTGAACCGATTCTTCGTGCTTCTGCCTGATGCTTGTGAGGTCCGTCAATTTCATCTCGTGATTGCCAATGTAGAAATAGCTGTGAAATTGTTTCTCAAGATTGGCCCAGCTTTGAATAGAGTTGTAGGGAAACAAAGAAAACCAAGTGAAAGCCGATCCCGACAGCGAGAGTGGGAAAAGACGAACTCTCATGGCGTCTGTAGCCGATGGCTCTCCACACTGAGCTAAGAATCGGCTGACGTGTTCGTATGTTGAAGTGTTGTCCTGCCCCGAGAATTTGTAGAAGTCTGGGACCTTGTACCGGTTGGGTAATGGCACCCTCTCAAAGTGCTCTTGGTATGGATACCGATACATGTTCCCAGAATCTTTCGGCTTAAGGCCGAATTGATCGTGCATAACGTCGGCAATCAAATCGACCCAAGTTTTGTTGTCTTGAACCTGCTGTATCGGCTCATATTGTTCATGTTGCATGGGTTCTTGTTGATACTGAGGTGGCGTTTGAGGCTGATAATGCCGATCTTGGTGGCTTCCCTGGTACTGATGCTGAAGTGGGTTGCCAGCGAGAAGCGACCGATTCGCCGGGGGTGTCTGTGGTTTTGGAAAGAGCCGTCGGCCACCGGCATTGTATTGACCTCCTGGAATGGGATTGGCAACCGGCTCTTGCTGCCGATTGAAATTGAACATACCGGCTAGCTGCTCCGGGGGAAGATGTTGTTGCTGGTCCCGAATAACAGGCGATGGCCTTGAAGCCGATGCAGTCGGCTGGTTGAGGACTCCTCCTGGCGGCCATGGCTGTATCGGAGGCGGGATCGGCCGGTTCTGGGTCGCCAAGACCCTGTAATTGGGGAACTGGCCGTCTGTGAAGTAGGTTGGCCCCTGCTGTAGCTGATCGGCAATTTTGGAATCAACCACAGTGGCAATCATGTTATTCAGAGTGTTGACTAAGATGCCACTTTGATTGACAAGTGCGTGATGTACAACCAAATCGATCCGGTCCTGCAAGGTGTGCAGCTCCGAATCGTCTTGCTCTTGTTTTGGCTCCTCCATCTTGTGTTTGCCTTTCATATCGCTTGAGGAGGATGCCTTGAAGTCGTCCATCCTGAATTTGTACTTCTGTAGGACGGACCCAAATCGGGTCTGAGCGAACGATCGCAGGTAGTTGGCCTGCAGTTCTTCTACCATTTTCTTGTAGTCGGCCTGTTGTTCAGCCGACAGTTGTTCCATCATGATTGGAGTCACGTTCTCTTCAGTGATCTCTGAGTTCTTGATGTTAACCATCACGTCCGATGCTTGGTGATCTGTTGATGGTCCCACCGGGCGTGCCAAGAAGCGTGTTGATGACAAAAATCTCTCACGCGCTGGCCTGGGAGATCTCCTTAGCTCCAGTGCAAGTCCGTCCTTGGCTACCTGTGATGATCTAGGCGTGCCAATTGGTTTGATCTGCTAACCAATAAGAAATAACAAACATATACATGCGTTAAGGTTAAAGTTAGATCCTACCAGATCGGCTCAGGAAACCAACCTGCATATAATTGCTTTCTCGAAGCATATTTAAACTAAGTGACTGGGATAGATTGTTAGTGATATGCCCTAGAGGCAACATGGAGATGTTGGATATCATGGTCAATGTTTATGTATTTATGAATAAAGTGTTATTCAGTTCCATGAAATAGACATCTTGTATTGATCAATAAGTACGTGACTTATTTATGAGACTCTATATGTATGAATCTATTTCTAAATGATCCCTGATCATATATCATATTATTGGAACTAATATGATTCTAAGATCGGCATGTTTATTGATTGATGATCATGTCTCATAGATCATGGGTATGGAGATACCAAATCAATAAACATGGACATATGTGTTAGAGAACACATTGTTGGATAGACCCACCATGAGACACTACAGGAATTAATGTGCCATTAGTTGGTCTCAGGTAGTGTTGGTACAAAGTTCTTAGACCTGAGATCACCATGGATTCCAACATGTGTGGTAGCCTACTTTGGGACTACCAAACGCTATTCCGTAACTGGGTAGTTATAAAGGTAGTTTTCGGGTTTGCTATGAAACATGGAGTGGGATGTGAGTGATCGGGATGGAATTTGCCCCTCCTTTGGAGAGATATCTCTGGGCCCTCGAGGTAATGGATTATGGAAATGCATGGCCATGCTAAGTTGATTGAGGAGTCAATCAACAGACAGATAATCCAATACGGTTCGAGTGAAAGGTTAAGCTATTGAAGGGATGACACACATCTTGCCTATAGCTTAACTGGTATCGTGAGGCAAAGGGATTTGTGTACACATTACAAGTTCAGAGCCGATATTATATTCTTGTATAATATGGTGTCAATATGTGCTGCTAGGCGCCGCTGTTGACAGGTCGGCTGAGTTGGACTCGAGCCGACGATCGGCTATGTTGGACTATAGCCGAAACTGAGTATACCTGAACCTACAGGGTCGCACGCTTAAGGGGATAAGAACAGGCATTCGAGTTGGACTCGGATACGGCTCGATCGGATAGGGATCCGATTGGATAGAGTCCTATGGTCTTACGACGTATGGGCGGCCAACTCTATGAGACACGGATGAGATCCGATTCAAAAGAGAGTCCTGATCGGCCACTAGTCCCAGTCGGCCAACTCTATATAAAGGGGCGAGGGGTGGAGAGTTGCTGCATTGCATTGAACCGAATCCGCAACAGAGGTCACCGAGATCAATCTCCACGGAAACCCTCCCCACCTTTGAGCCAAATCCTTGCCTTGCATCGCGTGCTAGCACACGGGTGTTCAGCGTTCTGTCCCCGGACGTGTGGATACCGGTAGAGGCGCTGCTACGTTGCGCGCTGTTGATCGGCTACGGATCGGCTGTGGTGGAATCGGCTGCGGTCGAGCGCATCGGAGCGAGGCGCGAGAACGCGGTCAGACGACTCGGCGAATCGGCTACATCGGTGAATCGGCTGATTGGTGAATCGGCTGTCCCTAGGAATCGGCTGTCGGCTTCCAGGAATCGGCTATTATCGGCCAGCACAGTTCCAGATCGGATAGTCCTGATTGGCTATTTCCGCTGCATACTCCAATCGGTAACGATCTATCGACCCTTACTTGCAAGTGTTCCTGGTTTGCGCGGTAGAAAAGTTTTTGTTTTCGGCTAGCGTAGCTTCCGCGTAACCCTTCATAGATCGGCTGTGTCGAGACAGTATGAATCACTTAGCCTAAATATACATCAAGATAATAAATATATGCGTTCATAACCTAGCCGATGCTGCAAGTCTAACGTGAATCGGCTAATACTCTATATATCTTATAAAAAGATATCGATCTGACCTAAATGCGTTAAACCTAGATCAAACGGCTGTCGGCTGATGCCAATGAACTGATACTGGCTTAAGGCATTTAACTAGATTGAGATCTTAATATAAGAGGCGGCTCTAATAGATCTAATAGCAAATAATAGTAAAAGAGATATTAAAACAGATAAGGCCGGCTGAAACTCCGACACTGTCTCTATAAATTTACATCTAGCCGAATAGATCATAATACTTCTAAAAGCGACTTAATAGATCATGGATGATGCAGCATTAAGTACAAAAAAATAGCATTGGATCTATATGAACCGATGTAAACCCTTCAAGATGGTGGATACAGCATATAATCCAGGCCAACATCTAGATCTAGCTCTATCGGCTACTGCTTCCTTAGAAGAACAAGCTGATGGCAAGATAGATCTAGACATTGTTCTAGATTATATGCTATATATGATAACTTGTGCAGTTTATAACATTAAACCTAGAGTGTCATAATGATGTAAGCACTAGATTCGATGAAATAAACAACTAAACGACGAGAATTTACCTTACTCGGGGTTCGAATTCATGCAGCCCGAAGCCGGATCAAGAACTCATCTAAAAGAAAATAGGAGGCGATGCGCTGAGATTGTATTGATTGTGATTGTTTTATCTATAGGGGTCTCGGGTCCTATTTATACCCAAGAATAACCTTATCCGTATGAACCACGATTTCTATCTAATCTACTATCCAAAATACGACAATATCCCGGGACGTGGTCCCATGCTGCATTACAATAGGAATATCTAAACAAATACCTAATTTACAGATATAATTGCCGTTACAGGACTTTATCCGTAGATGGCAATATCTTTAACGCGCAACATGGAACCGAATCTACTATTTATCTTCAAGCTTTCCATTGGAAACAGTCCCATCTTCGTTTCTGAATCTAAATCGGCTATCGGCTGTTCCAGTCGATTTGGCCTTAGCCGACTGGTTTCCCAGCCGATTGAATCGTAGCCGACGCGGTCTCAGTTTCCCTGCAGATCACTTCCTCGATCAGATCCTGCTCCAATCTTGGCTTGGGCTTAAGGATTTGGTTACCAAATTTGGTTGTTAACAGCTTGCTTCACCTCTGCTAGTTCCCTCCTCTTTGCCTTCCACTTCTCTTCATCCTTCAAAATGTTCCAGCAATGCATGATAGTGAACATCTTCTCAGCATTCATTCCTTTGAACATAGTTAGTGCTTCAGTAACCTGCAAACATATGTAATTATTAAATTTCAACGTGTATATGTTCTAATATTAATGAAATATGAAAAATTACATTAACACTAACCTTGTCTTGGATGGTTTTTCCACTTTGATTTCTACGCTCAATCACATCATAGTAAGCACAATACTTGTTCACATTTTCCAAAATATACATCCATCTATGCAGTAGTGAACTCTCTGTTCGGCTTGCAAATGACTTCCTATTGGTCTCGTAGTACTCAAAAATTCTACGCCAAAAGGAGGCATGAGAATGATTAGCACCTTGCACGGGATCTTTGCTGACGTTCAACCAAGCGGAGACAACAATTTCATCCTCGTCTGGACTGAAATTTTTTTGCCTCTTGGCGTTTGGCCTTGGAATGTGTGGACGTTTACCACCAGCACTGGGATGCACTTCTACAACTTCAACAGCTGCTACTGTCTGCACTTCATCTTCTTCAAGACCAGCTGCTACGTGCACGTCCTCATATGGCACGTCCTCAAATCTCGTGACCAAGTCTGTCCAATATCCACCACTGAACATTGCGAGGAGCCTGCAAATATAGACAAAGAAATTATGAAAAAAAGAGGAGATTCAAATCAATCCATAGAAAAAAAGAGAAGATTCAGAACATATCCCTTAAACAAAGAGAGATTCAGGACATGATAGTATTTCAAGACTACAACATGACAACTTGCTACAAACATGACAGCACTGCACATCTGCATCGTTTTTGTTTTAAATTTCAAAAAGCCAACACATAGTTGCTTTGAATTAATTTATTTAGGAACATAGGATATGTGATGATAGGCCTAGAGTCAAATGTAAATAGGAGAAACAAAAAATAGAAGATACCGAAAAGCATCATGTATATACTATCCTTTTGGTTGCTCAGCAGATGAGATATTCTCAATTTGACCATTACTAACAAGAACAAAATTCCGCAAATTGTCAAATATGATAGATTCCGTGGAACAAATAAACCAAGAAGAACATACTTCGTAGAAATCACATAGAAACTCGCTATCACGTATGGTACCAAATTGCGATACAAATTAGGATGGAATCAGAACGAAGAACCAGCCATTTCTCTAAAGTTTTGAACCAAGCCATGCACATTTCACAAAAAAGAACTATGAGTTTATTATTGTACCTTAGCTGGCAATGCCCTCTCATAGCCTCACTGAAATGGCAAGGAGAGATGGCAGTGTATTAGCTGGCAAAGATCGATGCATCTTTGCCGACAGATCTGGAAACCAGATTTCCAGTACTCCTACTCAATTAAACAATTAGGAGTATGACACCTTTGAGTACTGAAATTAAGTGAACAAATGCTTCTCTTGAGAAAAAGAAAATATAAACCTTTTGCATAATACCAGGTCCAAAAGGTCCCAATCAAGGCATAAAAAATTATAGGAATATTCAATTTTCGTAAGAATTAAACAAAAACCCATGCCTTTTGTAATAAAACGATGAACCAGCCATTTCTCTAAAGTTCTGAACCAAGCCATGCACATTTCACCAAAAAGAATTATGAGTTTATTATTAAACCTTAGCCGGCAATGCCCTCTCATAATCTCACTGAAATGGCAAGGAGAGATGGCAGTGTATTAGCCGGCAAAGATCGATGCATCTTGTAAGAAGGGGAAACAAACATATATTCAGTGTTGGGACATCAGAGTAAATCGTACAGATTGACACAAAAACTGAGTTTGTTTATATCAGATTGATACAACAAAAGGTTGACACATCGAGCTGTTTATACAAAAACTGAATTTGATATTGTCTGATATAAACAGCTCGATGTGTCAATCTGTTACGTTGTTTCAAGTAAATGACAGTATCAAATTCAGTTTTTGTATGATTGTTGTTTACACCCAAAATTGATACCTAGGATTGAAGTAGACAAAATTGTCAATATTTGGAAAATCTGCCGGTTTCCTCCAGAAGGCTGGTCTGACCACCATGTATGGGCCGATCAGATAGGCGGCATGTGGCCGGTCTGACTGGCAGAGTCCGAAACAAAGACGATTTTATCGGTACTAGGGTTTCCTTGTTCCATAAGATATGTTTTGGGTTTCCTGAGGTGTTTATCCCGATTGAACGTGGAGGAGGGCCGGTAGAAGGCAAGACCAACCCCTATTTAAGGGCTAAGGTCGGTTCAATTGGCAATAGACAAACACAATACACAAGATCAATGTAGTTTCTAGTTTTTAGCCAATTGAATCGTTCTTTTACTTTTTCCACATTAGTTTAGTCCATCTTTGTCGATTTGCACTATAAATCGTCTGCCGCCGCTGTGAGAGTGCGACACCTCTTTGTAGGTTTGTCCTGAAAACCTTCCGTTTGCCCCCGAGACGGGTATTTATCCATCGTTCTACTCGAATCGGATTCACTAGCTGGTTCAATCTACAAAATCCATCTTGGTTTAGCTTTTTTGCTAGATCTAGGTGGTTGGTGACTCCATATCACCGCAAGGCGTTTAGGTGTGTCGATCATGTTCGTCTTCTTGCCAAAAAAGTTGCCAACACGATTTTTGGCGACTTCGCTGGGGAGATCCATTCAACTCCATCTCAATTTCGATGCCGCAATGTCGAAGCAAGTCGCAGAGGAGGTGGATCCGTCCAAGGTCATGTATGTTTCATTGGACGATCTTGATGGAGAAACACGCAAGATCATGGAGGAGCAAATCAAGGTGATCACGCAGGAGATTTTGGACAAATCGTGCACCAAAACTCGTCAAGGCATGGTCCTCAAATCCGGAGTCCGCTCAAGGTCGTCCGTGATGAGGTAAGTACTGATAATGTCGCGCTTCCTATTCAAAAGCTCATAGCAAGTTCAGTAGATGAGTCCGTTACCGTTGCCGTCAACAACAAACTTGAATCTACTATAGAATCTTGCTTTAATAGGATGATTGATACTTATATGAGTGCTAAATTCGGTTCTCTCATGGCCGATTTACCATCTACCTCTATTGCAAGCACTAGCCAGGACCCTGTTCATCAAATATTTTGCAAAACTGATGGGGCGATCGCGCAACAACCTGGGAGGGAGAGTTTTGCCGCTCTGTCGGTCCGGCGAACCTACGGCCGGTCGACCGGCGCACCCTACATCGGTCGAGGCCGGGCCTACGGTCGGTCGGCCGGTGCGCCTACATCGGTCGAGGCCGGCCACGGGCGGTCCGGCCGTCCCTCACCGGTCGACCGACGGCTATATGGCCGGTCGGACCGCACCATACCTTGCTAGTCAGACCGGGCCCTGGGCCGGTCAGACCGGTGCACTGGTGCCGGTACAGGATATAGATCCAATCACAGGTAACTCGGTTTTATACCACGTTCCTGTACATGACTCTCCTGTAACTACTGTTCATTCACAAATTTCTCCACATGTGCCTAATCAATAGAATGATCCTAAAAGAGGTTATCCGCACGACACTAGGTATGGCCAATATGGTAATATTCTGCCGCAACAACAACTTTTTAGGCCACCAAATGTACCCAATCTGCCGAGGCCTGAAAATATGGAGGAACGGATTAGGAATATCATTAGAGAGTCATTTGAAATTGAGCCAAGGAATCGTGCTAAGGTTTACCAAAAGCCGTATCCCGATTATTTTGATAATATCCCATATCATTGTGGTTACAGAGTTCCTGAGTTCTCTAAATTTAGTGGTGAGGATAATAGGACTACATGGGAGCACATAGGCCAATTCTTAGCACAGTGTGGAGAAGATAGTACTTCTGATGCTTTTAAATTGCACTTGTTTTCTTTAGCTTTGTGCGGTACTGCTTTTACATGGTTTACTTCTTTACCGGTAAATTCTATTCATACTTGGGCTCAATTAGAACTGAAATTTCATGATTATTTCTATACTGGTGAAACTAAGCTTAGGTTATGTGATTTGACATCGGTTAAGCAAAAATATAATGAATCTATCACTGATTATATTAAGAGATTTAGAGATGCTAGAAACTGGTGTTTTAGTTTGAATATAACTGAAAGAGATTTGGTTGATCTTGCTTTTAGTGGTTTACTTGCTTTTATTGGTTTACTTGCTTTTATTAAAGAAAGGTTAGATGGCCAACAATTTCTTGATGTTAGTCAGGACATGCAGAAGGCTCTGGCTCAGGAAAGCCGGGTTAGGGATAGTGATAAATTTTTTAGAGCTAATGACAAAGGACCGCGTGTTAGTATGGTTGATTGCTCCAATGATAGTGATTCTGATAATGGTGAGGGCGATCATGATATGTATGTTGCTGAGTGCTCCTGGACTAATAAAAATAAGCCTTTTGTTTGCTCTAACTCGACGCCGACTCCTCGCAAGGATCGGCAAAGTGAGATTAAGTATAGTTTTGATGTGGCCAAATGTGATAGAATATTCGATTATCTCTTGCAAGAGAAACATATTAAATTGCCTAAAGGCCATGTCATACCCTCAGTAAAAGAATTGAAGCGTCGGTCTTACTGTAGGTGGCATGATTCTTATTCTCATTCTACTAATGAGTGTAATGTGTTTTATCGACAGGTTCAATCGGCCATAGAAGAAGGACGATTGAAGTTTACTGAGGGCTACAAGATGAAGCTTGATAGCGATCCTTTTCCTATTAACGTCATTGACTTCAATGACAAAAAGGTGTTGATTTGGCCGGAACAAGCCGGATCTGCTAAGGGGAAAGGGGTCATGATTGGGGAGTCTAGACCCAAGATGCTCGTGCCCAAGGATCTGGAGGTTGGTGTTTGGAAGAAGAATGAAGGTAAAGCTTCATGTTCAAGAAACCCTCGGAAGCCGAAGGTCACTTTTGATATGCTCTTGAACAAATATGAGAAGAGAAGCATGGAGAAGGAGCGTAACAAGGGCAAGAGACCAAGATCACCTCCTAGGGAACGATTTGGTCATTCACCAAGGGCGTTGGAGCCACTGTTCCCGCATTTTCCTCAAGTCATGTCATGGGGGCCTTGCCCAATGCCGCCGCCGTGATATCCTTTTCCTTATGTTATGCCATGAGAGGCAATTCCACCAATGTATGATCATATGTCTCCAATGCAATTTCATCAAGGATGGAGAAGGGAGAGGAGATCAGTACATGAGCGCATATCTTCGTCAAACGGAAGCCGGTTTCCATCGAGGAATCGGTTCGAGGAGGAAAAGAGGGCGCAAAAGCGTGTTAAGATGGAAGAGAGGACTTTGGAGGTGGTTACTATCAAGATATGGTCTCATGATGTGCCAATACCATCTGAGGAGAAAGCTAAGTTGGTTTGGTAATTGAACCGAAGTCGACGCAAGTTCTGCGCAGGAGAACAGTCAGACCGGGCCGGCTGGCCGGTCTGACCGAAGATCCACAGCCGGTCTGACCGAGCCTGCTGGCCGGTCTGACCGAAGGTCTACAGCTGGTCTGACCGAGTCCTCTGACCGGTCTAACCGCAGGTATAAGACCGGTCCGACCGGTTACCAGCGCCGGTCTGACCGCTAGTCTTCTGGAGGTAGTTCGGGTTTTGCCTCTTCTTCGTGAAGGAACAATGGGGGCCATTACATACCTCCTTGTACGCAGCCGAAACCAAGGTGGATGCCTAAAGATTTGGATTTGACGGCTACACATAGGAGGAGGTTGCAACGTCTTCGGGCTTGTGAGTTGAAAGAAAAAGAGGCCAAAGAATGGAGAGATATAAGATTTGATGAGTTGTGACTGCCGCCAATGAAGGAATGGAGATCCAAACCGTTGAAGGGTGAAGAGCCGGTGGTTGTTCGAGAGAAAAGAAAGAAAAGGAACAACCGACTGAGCTATCATCACCGAGTGAGAGCATGGACATTAGCATGGTGTGCATGTTGCCCATGGAGTTCTGTGCCTTGGAGGAGACTGAGGTTGCTCAGCTTTCACTAGGTCCAAGAGATACGGTTTTTGAGAAGCCCGATGAGTCTAACCGTCATATGAAGCCTCTTTATCTCAAAGGTCATATCGACGGGAAGCCGGTCTCGAGGATGCTCGTGGATGGAGGTGCCGCTGTAAACCTGATGCCGTATTCGTTATTTAAGAAGTTGGGTCACAAAGAAGTTGAATTGAAGAAAACCAATATGATACTCAACGGCTTTAGTGGTGAATCGATGAGGCCAGGGGAATCCTGTCCGTGGAGCTCACAGTGGGAAACAAGACGTTGCCTACCGCTTTCTTCGTCGTTGAGGTGCAAGGTAATTATAGTGTTATTTTGAGGCGTTGTTGGATTCATGCTAACTGTTGTGTTCTTTCTACTTTGCACCAATGCTTGATTCAATGGGACGGCGATGATATTGAAGTAGTTCAAGCGGATGCATTGGCTAATCTTGCAATGGTCGATGTTTCGATGGGGTGCCAACATGGGAATATGCAATGCCTATCAGGGTTAGATCTCTCTAGCTTTGATTTTATTAGTGTTTGCAAAGATGGCTTTGTACCTATCTCTGTAAAGCCGGCTAGTTTAGCACGGCTAGGTGGTATTACTTTGTATAATGAGTAAAGAAGCCAATTTAGAGTGGTTGCAAAGGAGGGTGCAAGAATATCGGTCTACAAAGAACGATATTGGAGAAACTATTGAAGATTTTGAAGAAGTAGATAAACTTGGTCAAGGGTTTGCATCGGCCGATCCATTAGAAGAAGTGGACATAGGAGATGGAAGTATTCCAAAGCTGGCTTTTGTAAACAAAAACATGAAAGCCAATTATAAGGTTAAAATAATCGAGCTGCTTAAAGAATATGTTGATTGTTTTGCGTGGGAGTATCATGAGATGTCGGGACTTAGCCGTGATCTTGTTGAGCATCGGTTTCCTATAAAATCAGGATTTAGGCCTCATAAACAACCTCCTCGTCACTTTAGCCCCCTCATATATGATCGTGTCAAAGAAGAGATAGATCGATTATTGAAGGCAGGGTTTATTAGGCCATGTCGTTATGCGGAGTGGGTGTCCAACATTGTTCCGGTGGAGAAGAAGGGGAGTGGCAAGATTAGAGTATGCATAGATTTTAGTGATTTAAATAAATCTACTCCTAAAGATGAATATCTTATGCCTATAGCCGACATGTTGATAAATGATGCTTCGGGACATAAGGTAGTTAGTTTTTTGGATGGCAATGCCGGCTACAATCAAATCTTTATGGCGGAAGAGGATATGTAAAAGACGGCTTTTAGGTGTCCGGGATTTGTTGGGTTATTTGAGTGGGTTGTCATGATGTTTGGATTGAAGAATGCCGGTGCAACATATCAAAGGGCGATGAACTTGATTTTTCATGATTTGCTAGGTTTTATCTTAGAAATCTACATTGATGATATTGTTGTCAAATCAAATGGCATGGATGGTCATATAGCCGATTTGAGGTTAGCTTTTGAGAGAATTTGCCGGTATGGTTTGAAGATGAATCCACTCAAGTGTGCTTTCGGTGTGTAGGCGGGAAAGTTCTTAGGATTCATGGTACATGAGAGAGGGATTGAGATTGATCCTAAGAAGGTTGAGAAGATTCAACAGTTCAAAGCGCCGACATGCAATAGAGAAGTTCAAAAGTTACTAGGTAAAGTAAATTACTTGAGGCGGTTTATATCTAACCTAGCGGGTAAAATCGATGCTTTTGTTCATATTTTACGTTTGAAAAAAGAAGCCGATTTTACTTGGGGGGCAACACAACAAGAGGCGTTTGAGGGATTGAAGAAGTATTTATCTACTCCACCTGTGGTGCGAGCGCCTAAAGCCAGAATTCTATTTCGGTTATATATTGCTGCTGAAGACAAAGTCATTGGAGCCATTTTGACACAAGAGGAAGATGGCAAGGAATACATAATCACATATTTGAGTCGCCGTCTTTTAGATGCCGAAACGGGGTATGTTTTTGTGGAGAGACTTTGCCTTTGCTTATACTATGCTTGTACAAAGTTGTGTCATTACTTGTTATCTAGTACTTGCGTAGTTGCTTGTCAGACCGATGTTATTAAACATATGTTGCAAAGACCAATTCTGAGTGGGAGAATTGGTAAATGGGCGTATACGTTGATTGAATATGATTTGGCTTATAAACCTTTGAAATCCATGAAAGGCCAAATTGTAGTAGATTTTATTGTAGACTATCATGCTGATATTTCTTATGAGGATGAGGTTTACTTGCTTGGTGTTATACCTTGGAAGATTTATTTTGATGGTTCTTCTGAAAAGGTCAAGGTATAGGTGTAGTTTTAATTTCGCCCAATGGTCAATGTTTTGAAGCATCGGTTCATATAGAATATTTTTGTACAAATAATCAAGCCGAATACAATGTTTTATTATTCGGTTTACAAGTGATGGAAATCATTGGAGCAACACACGTGAAAGCGTTTCGTGACTCAGAGTTGGTGGTGCAACAAGTCGCCGGAGTTTACAATTGCCTTGATGGGTCGCTAAACAGATATCTTGATCAATGTTTAGATATTATCGCCAATTTTGATGATTTTGCTATTAAACATATTGCTAGGAGTGAAAATTCTGGAGCAAATGATTTGGCTCAGCAAGCATCTGGTTATAGTGTCAAGAGAGGGATCTTTCTTATATTAGAAAAATCGATGCTTGATTATAACTTTTTGGGAGAAATTGTCAAAGAAACGGATCGCGGGCGGTCGGACCGGTGCATTGCCGCCGGTCTGACCGTGGATGGCAGGCGGTCTGACCGGTGCATTATTTTCGGTCTGATCGCAGGTGGTCAGTGGTTTGACCGGTGTTGCTTGGTCGGTTAGACCGGGTTCACAGAAGGTGCTGGGGGGCACAATTCATTTGATACGGAGGCCGAATTAATTTTAAATTCGGAGTTTGTGCCTTAGAAACAGCAGAAGATTGGAGAATTCCTTTGATTCAATATTTGAAAGATCCTAGTCTTAAGGTTGATCGAAAAATTTGGTGGCAAGCGTTCAAGTATACTTTGCTTGATGGAGATTTATATCACCTAAATGTAGATAGGGTGTTGTTAAAGTGCTTAGATAATGATCAATCTAAAGTTGCTATGGGAGAAGTGCATGAGGGTATTTGTGAAACTCATCAATCGACCCATAAAATGAATTGGTTGCTTAGGAGAGCGGGATTCTATTGGTCGAAGATGATTGATGGTTGTTTTAAATATTATAGAGGATGTGAAGCTTGTCAACGGTTTGGCAATGTTCAATTGGCACCGGCTGCGGTGTTGAATCCTATTATTAAACCATGGCCGTTTCGAGGTTGGGCTTTGGATTTTATTGGTCAGATTTATCCTTCGTCATCGAAAGGGCATCAGTTCGTGCTAGTTGCGACAAATTACTTTACCAAGTGGGCTGAAGCCATGTCGCTCAAGAATATGACTCATACGGAGGTAATTGACTTTATCTTGAAGCATAATATACACAGATTTGGTATTCCTCAAACATTGACTACGGACCAAGGAGCTTCCTTCATGTCCAAAGAGGTGAAAAGTTTTGCCGAATCTTATGGTATTAAATTGTTGAGTTCTTCTCCTTACTACGCTAGGGCTAATGGACAAACCGAGTCAAGTAATAAAACTTTGTTAAAATTAGTAAAAAGAAGATCGAAGAACATCCAAAGAGGTGGCATGAGGTGCTTTCTGAGGCATTGTGGGCGCATAGAATATCTAAACATGGTGCTACCAAGGTAACCCCTTTTAAGTTGGTCTATGGACAAGAAGCCGTTTTACCAGTTGAGGTGAATCTTGGCTCTCTTCGATATATAAAGCAAGATAATTTGTCGGTTGAAGACTACAAGACCTTAATGGGAGATAATCTTGATGAGGTGATCGATAAGCGTTTGAAGGCTTTGGAAGAAATAGAGAAAGAGAAGAAGAGAGTGGCTAAAGCATATAACAAAAGGGTGAAGGTAAAGATGTTCCAAGAAGGAGATTTGGTGTGGAAAACAATTTTGCCTTTGGGTTCTTAATCTAAAGAATTCGGTAAGTGATCACCAAGTTGGGAAGGACCTTATCGGATATGCGGAATCGTTCGAGGGAATGCGTATTTTCAGGAGACACTTTAAGGAGAACATTTTCAGCGAGCTATCAACGGTAAATACCTGAAGAAATACTTCCCGAGTGTTTGGCAAGATGCTTAGGAAGTCTTATGGCCGGTAATTAGATTATCGCCTTGAGTCAAACAAGTTCTATGTTTTTAGATTCATGATGTTCATCATAAAAGGCAGGGGGCATATGTTTACACCCAAAATTGACACCTAGGATTGAAATAAGGAAAATTGAGAATATTTGGAAAATCTGTCGGTTTCCTCCAGAAGGCCGGTCTGACCGCCATGTATGGGCCGGTCAAACCGGGCCTAAACACCGGTCAGACCGGCGGCATGTGGCCGGTCTGACCGGCAGAGTCCGAAACCAAGACGATTTTATCAGTACTCGAGTTTCCTTGTTCCATAAGATATGTTTCGGGTTTTCTGAGGTGTTTATCCCGAATTGGACGTAGAGGAGGGCCTGTAGAAGGTAAGACCAACCTCTGTTTAAGGGCTAAGGCTGGTTCAATTGGCAATAGATCAATCTAGTTTCTAGTTTTTAGCCATTAATCGTTCTTTTACTTTTGAGCGAGGTCTCTTTGTAGGTTTGTCCTGAAAACCTTTCGTTTACCCACGAGACGGGTATTTATCTATCGTTCTACTCGAATCGGTTTCGCTAACCAGTTCAATCTACAAAACCCATCTTGGTTTAGCTTTTTTGCTAGATCGAGGTGGTTGGCGACTCCATATCACCGCAAGGCGTTTAGGTGTGTCGATCGTGTTCGTCTTCTTGCCAAAAAAAGTTGCCAACAATTGTATCAGTCATCAATCTATCACTTTGTATTGAAAACATTTTTTTCAAAACCATTTACATAGACAAACAATTGCAATGTGGTGGTCTGAAATCGTTAGGATAGTTGCAGCTTTCAGTAGCAGCTGGTGCCAGCATACACAAGAATATACAATATCTACCTATACTAAAAATTGCTGCTATCTGTAAAGGGTTCCTGTGGAACTAGCCTTATTGAGGAGAGAAGCTCTGAAAGAACAAATCATAGATCAGCTGTATCATGGAATCCATAGATCCAACATCCTGCATCTTCTCCAGATAAAACACATCCTGCATTGCATCTTCTCAAGTAAAAACAAGCACGAAAGGGGGAATTAGAGTACTCACCATGCGATTTGAGCGAGGCGGCGAGTTGGGGGAGGCGTGGCGGCGGCGGGAAAATAGAAGGAGAGGCGTGGCGCACGCGGGAGGCTGTATCCGTGTAGGTTTTTTTACGCGGAAAGTTACGCCAAAACGAGTCAGTTTTCTCAAGTGCCTAAATATTAGGAATACATATTAGAAAATGTTAAAAAATGATTTTTTTCTTATTTTTTAAAAATCAAATATTAGGAAACTAAATAGGGAACTTTTGGAGAAGCTCTTCTCCCACGCTCACACCGATGGAACATGGCGAGCCAAAACTCCCAAGCCGGATTTGTCTCCTCCTCCCATCCACCTTGAGCCTATAGGGCGCCATCTTTCTCTGTCCCCCTCTGTCCGCTACAGGTGGTGATGTTGCCGGGCAAGCCCAGCGGATCTGGGACCGACGAGCTCCGTCCTATGTGCACATAAAAGTAGTTGCCATGCCTCCAGCAAGTAGATCTGGTTTACTGTTGTCGAAGCTTTAGACCATTGCTGCTCATGCAAGCCGCCTCCGTTGCCGTAGGCTGAGGGGGTGGGCACGTCACTCTACCCCGACGTAGGTCTAGCCCTGATGCCAACGCTAGCCAAGCTCCTCGCAGGTTGCACGCACCACACAACACCTCCATCGTGGCCCCATCCCCCCTCCATCACGTCACCGGCATGCCGATGTGCCTTATGCACACCAGCTACCGGCTAGTCTTCAGCGTCACCCCTACACCTCCTTTCATTGCCTCAGGCCACAACCCACAGCCTCGCGCCGCGGACCACTACCCTTCAGGCCAGATCCCGTCGAGCGCACCCCTCTGGCAAAGGGGGCACAAGATCCGGCAGCCCCCGCCACCGTATGCAGCCCAGACGCCACCTCCACCACGATCATGCGTTGCGTTGGCTCGGTCTTCCTTCGCCCTCACACCCACCGGCCTCACCTTGTCAGATCTAGCTGTGGTGCGGAGGAAGGAGGGGTGGTGGCGGCGGGCGTTTGGGGGCCGTCTGATTCACCACTGGGGTTGGAGTGACAAGGGCCGGTGGCTGGGGTTTTGTTATTAGGGACATTGATGGCCAGGTGGTTGGAGCAGGTGTTGGACATCTCGAAGATTTACCTCAGAGGCCATTCATACGCTTCAGAAGTTGGCATGGGGCGTGCTTGTTTAAATCATGGAAATGTTGTATTCTGTTTATGGGTGCTAGTTTCATAAACATTTACCTAGATTCTTTTTGGATGATAATGTTTGAGTTGGATCACTGATTGTGATATGATGAAATGTCATGTACACATGGAATACCATGATTATGTCATTTTTCTAACAATGCTATGAGATGTCCTGAAAATTCCATGTTTCTTTGGTGTCATAATGGTGTATCATTTTGCCCACAAATTCATGTGGATTTTCAGCCAAAAACAACACAAATGACCGACTACATCCACTCATTCCAGTTCACATAGATAGTCCAGATCATAACATCAACCGCATCGCTCAGGTACATGTATAGCCAAGAAACAACACAAATGACTAACGACAACCACTCATTTCTGCTCAAATTATAATGTTCCAAAGCAGTCTGACCTACGAGTAGCAAAGCTGCACCCACTTCTACAGCTACCTTGCACATGCTCGACTAAAGAGTGACTAAAATGACAATTTTATGCCAAGTTGCCAACTAAACCTTTAGCAATCTAAGTTCTTTCATACTAATGAGATGTGCCAATTTTCTAAGCAAGCAAAGGAATCTCTAATCGTTCTGTTCTCAGGAGGTTTTCCGGATGGAACTATTCGTTGATATTGTGTTAAACAGTCAATAAAACATAGCATATCTAGACAATCATGCAAGGAATACTTAATACATTTGCCAACTTGGTAAATTTTATCTCATGATAATACTCAAAACATTCTCCATTGATTGAATTCAGCATGATCTTTTGAGGTCAAGACTAAAGAGTGTTAGCCTCTTGGCAGGATCTCATCACCTTTTTAACCATATTTCCTTTCAGGGAATGATTTACATCTTGACAGTGTCAGCATCTACTAACTTCACAAACTATCGGCAAAAACTTCAGATTGTCACAATGAGTAGTCTTCTCAGCATTACTTCAGATTGTCACCATGAGTAGTCTTCTCAGCATCTACTTGTAGACAGATCAAATTAATCAAACAGAGCGTTGCGGTTAATCTGTTCTATAGATCATTACTGTCTGATGAAACTGGTATGGAAAATCTTGGGCTACTCAATGTAATATAGCTAATCAAGACGTGTCCATCTGTTTTTCTATATAAAATATTTTATCCTTGTAGAAAAATCTGTAATATAATATAAAACATAAAGAAGCTAATGGTGGTGATGATGATAAGTGTACATTCATGCAACCAGCTTTTACAAATGTTATTTATAGATTAATGTTTGGTTGTGAATCATGTAAAACTTTTCAAGTTTACAAGTTGCGGTATATGTATTTTGCAATGCAAGGCTATTTGGCTGGTAAGCAAATAAACTCAAAAGCAATAGCTCAATTTGTCACGCATTGCATCAGATAATGGTAGTTACAAGCACTAAATGCATTTCAGGTTACTAAATGATACCAGATCCGTGAGAACCTGGGAAAACCTATCTGTTGCTTCAAAGAGACTCGCTACATGGTAAATTCAGAAGCTAAATATACATAAAAAAGGCATTTTGTGTGTTCATGCTCACATTATAGAATATGTAAATTCACATTAAAGAGTGAAAATTCCATCAATTGTAGTTACTCAAGGAGGATATATTGCATGAACTAGTGATAAATAGAACACTTATCTTGTTGCTAAGGCGAACTAGCAAAATCTTCAAGCCAAGGAAAAAAGGATTGCCAAGTAGAAGTGGAAGCTATTTTGTTTTTAACTACTGTAATGATACAGAAAGTATCTTACCTAGTTTAGATCAATTTTCAACTCATAGAGATCACTTGAAACTGTACTCTGGTTGCACTCAGAGACTATTCTCTCAAGGTCAATAGGGGCATTTGGAACAAATACAAGCAGTGGCTTGTTTCTTGGAAGATGCAGCAGCCCACTATTGCCCTCCAGCATATCCTGAACAGTCCTCATGACAGGCCTCTCTTCTGAAAATGGGTTCACACAACTCAAACCTACAAGGAGAAACCTCATCATTTGCGTTGCATCATATTCCCCATTCAGCGTCGGATCCACAGCATCCAAAACCTTGCCTTTCGAGTGCAAATTCCAAACCCAATCAACAACATTCACCATGTTCATACTGTCAGGTGCTGCTCTCTCAATTGGCCGTCTCCCTGTGCAGATCTCTAGCAGTACAACCCCATAGCTGTAGACATCACTCTTCTCTGTGGCTTTCCCCATCTGGAGGTACTCAGGTGCAAGGTAACCGACAGTCCCCGCTGCCAAGGTCGACCGAGGGCTTGTGTTAGGATCTTTCAACCTTGCAAGCCCGAAATCCCCCAACCTTGGGTTGAAATGTGAGTCAAGAAGTATGTTGCTGCACTTGATGTCCCTGTGTATCACCTGCTTGTCATGTTCTTCATGTAGGTATGCAACGGCACAGGCAATGCCGACAGCCACATTATACCGCCGAGCCCAGCTGAGAGGGACATGACATTCAGCGTCAGAACAAGGATGGAGAGCCATATCCAAGCTGCCATTTAACATGAACTCATACACAAGCAGCAGTTCGTCCTTCTCAGCACACCACCCTTGGAGCTGAACCAGATTGGGGTGCTTCAGGTCAGCAATTATGGTAAGCTCAGCACTGAACTCATTGTAGCTGTCCCTGGATTGCTTCGACCGCTTGACCGCATATGTGACCCCGGAACGCGGGCAGACCGCCTTGTACACAGTACCAAAACCACCACTGCCAACCACCAGAGAAGGATCAAACCCCTTTGTCGCTGAGAAGAGATCTTGATAAGTATACTGCCTTGGCTTACCCACTGCGGCCTTTGCACCCAAACCCTCCTTAAACCCTGACCCCCACTTCTTCAGCGACATTACCACAAACACCGTGACTGCACCAAGAAACACAATGGGCAAGGGGATGCCGAGCCACAATGCTAGCCTTCTGCGACGCCCATCCTTATGGCCGGCGAGGCCGTCCAACGCCGGAGCGCTGTCGACGCTGTCGGACACGTTGTGCGATGACCGAGACGCCGGGTCGACGGCCGGCAGCCCGGACGTCTGGAAGCTCCAGCTCAGGATGAGGAAGCCGCCATCGCTGCTCCCGTTTCCTGACGAAGACGTGACATCAAAACCGACGAACATGAACTCGGCGAAGCGGGCGGCGATGCCGTCGGCGTTGGCGGCCAGCGCAGGCGTCGGCGGGCGCGGACTCGCGTGGCTCACGAACACCTCTAGGCGCGCCAGGGACGCGTCGTAGACGACCCAAGAACCGACCTCGTTGCCGTTCCGCAGGTCCACCGCGGCGGTGGAGTTCCCGGCGACGTCCGCGCCGGCGGAGGAGGCGGACAAGAGGTTCCTGGACGCGTCGAAGGCGACCACGAGGGGGAGCGAGCGGTTCTTGGCGGCGAGGCCCTCGGCGTCGGCGTCGGCGGCGAGCGGGTCGGGGAGGAGCACGAAGGAGAGCCTCGAGGCGGGCCGAGCGACGGCGGGGGAGGCGAATACGAAGGAGGTGGAGAAGGAGGCATTGCGGGGGAAGGGGAGAGGGAGCGGGAAGAAGGCGTGGGAGGAGGGCGGCGGGTGGGAGACGGAGGTGGCGCGGAGGGAGGCCCCGCCGAGGAGGGTGAGGTTGCGGAGGGAGAAGGACGGGAAAGAGAAGGCGACCGGGCTTGCTATGGCGATCGGCGTCGCCTGCGGGAGGAGGAGGAGGAGGACGGCGGCGGCGGCGGCGACGAGGAGGAGAGGTGTTCGTGGCGGTGGAGCCATTGGAGAGAGGTCGAGAGAGAGGTTCCCGGTAGGGTGGCGAGGAGGTGGGAGAAAGAGTTGACGAGGTCAGCGTGAGCCGTAAGGTGTTTGCAATTACAGTTGGATCGGAATTTCGAAATTCTGCTAAAAAGGAAAGAATCGAAACAAGACATTCGTACATTTTTAGGTTCACTCGAGGATCATCTCTTTTTTTAAAAAAAGACACAAGGATATGTGTAGAATTTAAAGGCCTCTAATTTTGAAAAATGTCCAGGGAAGCCAAAATCATGTCAAAGGCACACCAAGACGTATTAACGATCGGAAAGTAAATTCATTAAGGTTCTCGTAGTGAAACCTATCTACATATGATTGATGATATATGTGCATGTATTTTTTTTAATTAATTATGGGAAGTAACGGTATAAATATCATTTTCATTATAAAAAAATTATATGAACACATGGGATGTGTCGAATGGTTAAACACATATGCTTAATAGTTAAGGGATCTCATCGGTTACCTACTATTTATTATATTATAGACCATAACGGTTTACCAGTAATAAAATAATTTATAAATAAAATTTTTACATATATATTCTTCCTTACCCACCACTTCTTCCTTACCCACCATTCATCGATGGAAGCAATATCTTTGCTGCAGCAAAAGAGCGTAGCCTGACTTCCAATGAGAACTCACTGAATGTATTTACTACTAAATCTTCCCTACCTGTGTCAATATTACTATCTCCGTCTTAAAGAATTTTTAGAATACAAATATTCATCGTGTAGTACTAAATCTCCCACTCTCTTGTACAAGCTCGCAAAGGCACCTTTACCTCAGTTACTGCTTAGCCTTCGGATGATTGAACTGAAGTGCAAAAACTACACAATGCCACCGATTAGAAAACCTAACTACTAGTACAAAACAAATTCATCATATACCTTATGTTCAGCATTTCGTCGGGTAAATTTTCCATAGCAACAAGCAGATCAATAGAAAGCACAAACCCCACTAGGATTTCAAGAAGAGGTGACTCTTTATTTTCTCCGTACTTCGGAAACAAGTGTAAGGTACAGAAGCATTCTGATGGTAAATATCATGTAACACTTGATGAGACAAATCGCAATTGCACTTTAAAACAGAGAAGCTGTAACTTGCAAGTAAAAAAGAAAATTAATAGTGGAGCAGTTGAGCAGAGGTCCTGCAAGGTGCTTCCTAGCAACGGCTAAAGCCTGAGATATCATCTGAAGAGAATATCTCATGAAATTGATGAGATTATGAAAGCAGAAAAGTAATGTCTTCAGAAGGATAAATTAGTACCTGCTCAGAGAAAGGCGCGAAACCATCAACAGCATTGGTTGCAACATTTTTTTTTCATCTGTTCAGGAGGACCAATTGTCTCAGTTTATATTTACAAATAGAATGGCATGTGAAACACTCAGGCACTCAGGTACAACTTCACAAGAGAACTGCAGTCTTAGTTACAAGAAAATGGCAGCGATCATGTTTGTTCTTCAACACTGCTTGCACCCATTTAAATGGTGGTCCATAAATATAAGTTGTAAAAGAGCTACAGGGCATGTACAAGGATGAGATAGTTGTTTCTACTGTCCTCCTCGACGTCAGGAAAACGTAATATTAGAGAGAACTTATATAAAGAATTGAAAATAGCTACACAATAAATACTAGTCACTAGTTTATACGACTCACTAGATTATTATACGAACTAGTTGTCCCTAAGCAATACCACAAAGTTCTCTCTGACATTCTCCTGTCATTTATTTAGACCGTGTTATTTACCATATTTTCGTAACGAATCTTTCCCTTTTTTACGTACTTATTTTTTAAAACGGTTAAAGGATGTATTTTTATTAAAAATTTATATACAAAAGTTGTTTTAAAAATTATGTCAATTTGTTTTTTAAAAAACTAATACTTAATTAATTAGCACGAACTAATACTTAATTAATTGCGTGCTAATGAGTTTCGTTTTATATGTAAAATTAGTTTCTCGCACCAACCACCGAACAAACACAGCCTATTAAAGAGATGACCTTAATATCTGTCCATATTAGTGGAAAACCTATGTGGCAATCAGTCGTTTCATATTGTTGTTGCACATGCGCAAATAGCCTTTAAAGGTATCATCATACAATAGTCAAACTTAAGGCATTTTTTCGGACAGAAACTTCTGAATAGCTTCCGAAGTCAGCTGTTAGGCATTACACAAAAGATTGTGAACTTGTCATTGAAGCAACCTTTTCCTTCAGCTATTTTAGTTCGAACAAAAAGTAACTAAAAATAATGGGAACAATTCACAGATTTTAAATTTAGTACGTCACCTATCTAAAAATTTATGCTTCTCTCTTATCTGCCCACAATTCTCAAGTGCTCCAGTTTCATTGCAACCACAGTACATGAATGTGCAATTTAGGCTTACCAAAGCAATATTAGTGTTTCCCTTTATGAACACAACAGAGTTTATGTTGATGATTCATATAGGTTAAAAAATAGTTCAAAGAAACAAGTAGAATGGAATATTGGAAATAATCTCACAAAAAAAGACGCCACAGAGTGAGCGTATGATTAAAGATTTAAATAGTCAGGAACACTTGCATGATAGTTTTCTTTGAAAAAAAAACAGATTATGCAATTTTAGCATAGGCCGCAAGAAACATTTACCCGCCATATATGCAGAGAAGTATCAAGTCCAAGTTCTTGAGTGCAGATGTCTTCTCAACATCACCCCGAAAGCACAAATTGTACTTGAAGCAAACTGCCTTACCAGCTACCAGTAACAAAATACAAGTTCATTTAGGATATTGGAAATACATTTCCTGAGTAAAAGACCAACAGAATCAGAGGAGCCCTGTAGTAAAAGACCTAATTCTCACCATCTCCAGCAGTGATGCAAAAGTGAAGGTCTTGTACGAACTTGTAAACGATGAAATACCCAGTTGTAAACTTGCTATAGCTAAATTTGTTCTATCCTATAACATTAAACAATAATGTACATGAGGCCTGTTCCTTCGTTAACACGACCGGAGGGACAAATTTATGGATCTTTCTGGCTTAGTGCGGAGTGTGTTGTAGATTCAGCTACAGAAACCACATAGCTTATTGAATACTCCAACAACAGCCTAAAAGAATGTAAGCTGCTGCAGTGGGTACAAAATTTTCTAAATAGTTAAGCCTCTCTGAGTGCATGTATGTAACTTCTCTAACCACCACAATTCTCAACAAGCTACCAAAAATCCTGTTCCAAACTGTTTCTACCAGTAATCACCGCAAGAACATGTCCCATCTCTGAAATGATGGAAACGGTTGATGTCTCTGATGATAATTTCCCTCGAAACAATCTTTGAAATGAACTTAAACGCCACATGGCAATCTCTGCATATGCGCAGATTTTTCTTGACCCTAATGGGTGCTCCAGGTGGGGTGCTGAGCAACACGAATGCAACAGCCAGCCTTTCACTATGATGAGAAAGAAGCAACTCTTTTTCACTCCTGTCTAAGTCATGGAGATCAACATCAACGTTTGGAACATAGCCAGCTTTGCTCATCAGATCTCCCAATTCATCTAGCTTTGCATATATCTCTCTTGTCATTGGGTGGCTCTTGTCACCAACAATGAAAGTATGCACCTTGTCCTTAACCTCAACCCAGCTCATGGCAGGCTCCTTCTTGATGTTACTGTCTTTCATTAGCTTTCGCACCTTAGCCACCTCATTCCACATGCCTGCAGACGCATAAGTGTTTGCAAGCAGAACATGTGTACCGGATTTCTCGGGCTCTAGGGTGAAGAGCTTTTCAGCTGCCAGCCTACCAAGTTCTGGGTCTTTGTGTACTCTTGAGGCTCCTAGAAGTGCCCCCCAAACTGACGCATTCGCTTGGAATGGCATGCTGTTAACAAGCTCCATTGCATCGTCTAGTTTACCAGCACGGCCAAGCAAATCAATCATACATGAGTAATGTTCCTCTGTCCTGTCAATGCCAAACATCTCCTTCATTGAATTGAAGTACCGCTTGGCCTCATCAACAAGCCCTGCATGGTTGCAAGCACAGAGAACGCTAGTCATGGTGATGTGGTTTGGATTAATGCCTTCATCAACCATCCTGCCAAACAATTCCAATGCTCTCTTCCCATGCCCATGCTGTGCTAGCCCTCCGATCATTGCAGACCATGAGACAACTCCCCTCTCTGGCAGGCTGGAGAAAGCCAACTCTGCATCCTCTATGCTACCACACTTAGCATATGTGTACACAAGAGCATTCCCTGCAAACGCATCTGACATGAACTGTCGCTTGATTAAATGGGCATGGACTTGCTTCCCTTGCTCATAAGCTGATAAGCTAGCACAAGCATTCAGTAGGCTACTTAGCACGAAAGGATCTGGCTCAAGCCCCTTCCTTAGCATTTCCATGAACAGCTTTATTGCACCCTCACCATGGTCACACTGTGAGAGTGCTGTGATCATGGATGTAAAAGCTATAATGTCACCAGAAGAACATTCTTCAAACACTCTATTTGCATCACTGAGACAACTGCACTTCCAATAGGAATCAACAAGCCCATTGACAACATGAGCGTCAAATATGAAACCTATCTTCTCTGCAAGAGCATGAACCTGTCTTGTGGCACTGGCTGCCTCCAAGCTTGCTGTGGACTTGAGAACAGCAGCCAATGTTGTCCTATTCACGCCGAGACCCTCCTTTCTCAACCCGTAAAAGAGAGATAAAGCTTCATCATGTCGTCCTCCATGAGAACTACCTGATATCAGTGCATTCCACAGAATCAAATCCCTATGGGACATCCAATCAAACACCTTCCTTGCATCATCCAAAAAATGGTTCTTTGCATACATATCCACAAGACCAACACCTATATAACCATCTGAATCTGCATTGGCTTTGATCATTAACCCGTGGATTTGCCGACCCAAATCAAATGCACCAGCACCAGCACAAGCCTTCAGGATGCTAGACAACGTAAACACATTGGGAACCAGCCCTGAAGACTTCATCTGCAGTAACAAGTCTATCGCACGGTGATCGTGACCATTAAGTATGCAGCCAGAAATTAAAGCATTCCAGGAGACCACATCCGAATCAGGCATTTTCTCAAAAATCACAGAAGCAATATCAACAAGCCCCATTTTCACATACATGTCAACCAATGCATTGGCCGTGAACACATCCTTGTCATAGCCTGTCCGTACCACCATAGCATGCACTTGCCTTCCAGCCTCTATATTCCTAGAACCTGTGCAGGCATTCACCACGCAAGAGAACCCAAATTCAGTAGGCTGAATCCCACTACACACCATCTCACCAAACACCTGGATGGCATCGCCCCACTGGTCATTCTTGACATACGCTGACATCAGGCCATTCCAGGAGACAGCGTTCCTCTCGCTGCCAGCCTCATCGAACACCCTCCTCGCATCATCCATGAAGCCAAATCCGCCATACATGGCCACAAGCGCGTTCGCCACGAAGACGTCACTGCCGAACCCCGTTGCCATCGCCATAGCGTGCACCTGCGCACCGAGCCGGGCGTCTGGCACGCACTTGAGCACAACAGGGAGAGCGAACTCGTTGCAGCACACACCCCCCGCGCGCATGGCGTGGAAGGCCTGGATTGCGCTCCGGGGCAGGCCATTGTAGGAGTAGGCGGTGACGAGGGATGACCAGGAGACGTGGCACTGGCCAGGGATTTCGTCGAACACCCTGCGGGCGCAGCAGGGGTGGCGGCACTTGGAGTAGAAGGAGATGAGGTGGTTCCGGAATGAGGCGAGGAAGCCAGACTTGAGGAGGTTGCCGTGGAGGTGCGCCCCCGGGAGCAGCGCCTGCGCCGCAGCGTAGCGGGTGAGCTGCTGGCTGATGGTCCCGGCGCTTCTCATCGGGAAGGCGTTCTGGCACGAGCGGCGTTCTTGGGGAAAGGGGTTTTGGTGCCTTCACGCGGCTCTAGGGGTGGTAACGGGGGCGAGCCCCGGCGGGACTGCGCCCCCGTCGCCGAGAACCGGCCAGGAAAGATCCACCGGAACTCGCCTCCGGATCCTCCTGTCGGGCCTCGGGAACACGGTAGGCCCTTTCCACCGACGGTGTTGATGCGGCGGCGGTTGGCGACGTCAGCGCCGATGGATGTGGCTGATTTGGGAAGCAATGCGCGACGTGGGCAGTGGGACCGGGATATACATGGTCAGATGGGCCATGGCAAGCCAGGCTAGCCCGGACACATATGCATGGTAGCGTGGCCCGACACGGTATGACACGGCGGCTCGTAGGCCATGCTGGCATGGCCCGTTCGATCCTGTAGTGCCTGAGCTGATATCGTAGCTCGTGAGTTGGCAATGACACAACACGAACATTGTAGCGTGCCGACCCGGTACAGCATGGCTCACGGGTCGGCACAGCACGACAGGGAGGGGCGATCCATTCAGGTGGCAACCGCCTTCAGGCTATATGGCCTGCCGTCATCAACCTTCGGGTTGTGACCTATCGTCGACCATCATCAGCTTTCGGGTTATGATCGACCTCCACCAGTCTTCGGGCTGTGGCTTATCGTTGACCGTCATCGGCCCTCGGCTATGGCCTCCCGCCACCAGTCTCGAGCTATAGCCTCTTGCCGACCACCATCTGCCCTCAGGCAATGGCTCCTCCGACTCCGTCAATACCAATCTCCGAGCCATGAATTCGCCGATCTCCGCTGATTTCAGCCAGCCTCTACGCTGTGTTTGTTTCCGGCTATTCGATTGACTCCATGTTGACCTAAATAAACTAAAGATGGCCAAAGGATGTGTTAACGCCAAAATTTGGTAAGCCCCGAAACCCTCATCGGCTCAAGGTTTAAATTGGCTCAGAGCCAGTATCGGCTTGGAGTTTTGGTCAGCCGATGGGGATTTTCCCTTATCAGTATCTCCAGCAGTCGAATTCTTATTAGATTCGGTTTGAAAAGATCTTATCCAGAAGACACCGAGTTTAAGAAGGATACATCTTGTATCTATTAATTAGGAAGAATTTGTTAGCTTTCTATTTTATCTTTAGGAAAGTATGTTAGTATCCGGTAAGGATTCAGTTTGTTCCCTTTTATCTTTAGGAAAGTTTGAATTGTAATCTGTTAGGATCTCTGTTAGCCTACGGGTATAAATATGTAAGCCCGGGGTCCATGTAAAAAATAATAAAAAATCAATCAATACAATCTCGGCGCATCGCCACCTTTTACCTTTTTCACTTTGTTCATCATCCGGCGAGACTTGGCACCTGACGCGGGGCTGCATCGGCTTTGATCTCCGACGAAGGGGTAAGTCCAAGGTCCCGCCGGCCCAGGTATATTGTATCTATCTTTAGTTTCAATACTATTCATAGATACATCGACTTAGTTAGGACTTTCTCGGTTAGGTCCGAGATTCTGATCAAGTCGATGTTTTTGTAAACATAATGTTGCTTTAGGTAGATTTGTTATATCCATCACATTAGACAGATCTATCAGCTCCTCGAGTATTAGATTATCGTATACAATCTCGTGCTGCATCGGTTAGGTCCGACCTATTAGATTGTTATCGATAATCTAAGTCTTGTTAAGCCGATAGGTTCATACTAATGTTTCACTAGAGAGTTAGCCGGTCTTATCATATGTTTCGTTGAATCTAGTCCTAGTATCTCGATTTGGCTCTATCGGTTGTCTCTCATTTTAGGGTTTCTACCGATATCGGCTAAATCGTTATATTAGATTAGATTAGCTTAGGCATCTACCACCCTAAAAATTAGTCAAAGGCTTGATTGTCTAGATATTGCGTTTCTTTTCATACTTAGTGCTGCATCAATTCAGTTTGATCTACTAAGTCATGATTAGAACCGTAATCTCTAGCCTGCCTGTTGGCTGCCACTAAGGGTTTCGTCAAGGTTTCGGCCGACGAGTTATCTGGACATCGGCATCGGCTGGAATCACACAATCAGCTGTCAACAGATCGGCTATTCTGATTATCAGCCTATCGGCCGATATGATTTATGCTCTGCTGTTTTGCATATCTTGTCAGTGGCAGGATCAAACTGACTGGCACGCCTGCGATTCATCAATTTTAGGACCTGCACTGGAGCTAAGCAGATCTCCCAGACCAGCGTGTGATTCGATGTCAACACATCTTGCGGTGGTACGAATTTGGCGTCAACACATTTTTGGCACGTCCAGTGGGACCGTGTTTTTGACCACATATTGTTTTACACGGCTCATGGGACCCACAATCGCAACAAGATGTCTGATGAAGAAGTTAAAGCCGAGGAAGAACAATCTCTCAAGCCGATGAATGAAGACAGGGAACAATCTACCGAGCCGATGGACGACAAGGCACTTCAAGAGATGGTTGATGAAGTCGTTCATCGCGCTGTGTTCGATCAATCTGGAGTTTTGATAAATACATTATGTGGTTTTATCGAGAAACTGGTTCCTAGGATGATTGATGAGTGATTTGAACACCATCGACAATAACAATATTGGCTCGGGGGGCAAGTTTATCAATATCAGTATGAAGAGCCACATCAGCAATATCGGCCAGAGGAAACTCAAAGGTATTTGTCCAAAGAGGATTGGGCTGATATGATTGCAAAGGTAATGGAGGAGCAGTTTGGAATTAAACTCAAAGATCAAATTTCCGTGTATCGGCTGGCATATCCTGAGTGATTTGATGGATTCCACTTCCAAGCCGGTACGAGGTTCCAGATTTTTCTATGTTTTCAGGGCAGGATGGTGTCTCTACAATGGAACATATTTGCCGATTCATAGCTCAATATGGGGAGACATCGGTTGAAGTAGCTCTGAAAGTTAGATTTTTTTTGTTATCTTTAACTGGATCGGCTTTGACGTGGTTTTTGTCATTGCCACCAAATTCTATCAGAGGTTGGGCCAATCTTGAGAAGCAATTTCACTTATACTTCTTTGCTGGAGTTAGCGAGTTGACACATGCAAATTTGATATTAGTTAAACAACAAAAAGGAGTAAGTCCAAGGTCCCGCCGGTCCAGGTATATCATATCTATCTTTAGTTTCATTACTGTCCATAGATACATCGACTTAGTTAGGAATTTCTCGGTTAGGTCCGATATTCTGATCAAGTTGATGTTTCTATAAACATAATGTCGCTTTAGGTAGATTTATTATATCCATCACATTAGACAGATCTATCGGCTCCTCGAGTATTAGATTATCATATACAATCTCGTGCTGCATCGGTTAGGTCTGACCTACTAGATTGTTATCGATAATCTAAGTCTTGTTAAGCCGATAGGTTCATACTAATGTTTCACCGGAGGGTTAGCCGGTCTTATAATATGTTTCTGTTGAATCTAGTCCTAGTATCTTGATTTGGCTCTATTGGCTGTCTCTCATTTTAGGGTTTCTACCGATATCGGCTAAATCATTATATTAGATTAGATTAGCTTAGGCATCTACCACCGTGAAAATTAGTCAAAGGCTTGATTGTCTAGATGTTGTATTTCTTTTCATACTTAGTGCTGCATCAATTCAGTTTGACCTACTAAGTCGTGATTAGAACCGTAATCTCTAGCCTGCATGTTGGCTACCACTAAGGGTTTCGTCGGGGTTTCAGCCGACGAGTTATCTGCAGTGTTCGCCTAGACGGCGCCTAGACGGGTCTAGACAGCCTAGACGGTAAATGGTGGAAACCCATGCAGTTTAGGGGGTAAACGGTGGGCTAGACACTAGGCGGTCCTAGACGGTGCTAGGCGGTCTTGGACGGTCTAGACAGAGCAAGCTAGATGGTTTGTGGATGCGTGAAGACGGATAAAGACCTGACTAGGCGGCGGTCTAGGAAATGAGACATTTTGAAAAAACTCTAGGTTTTATTTTTCCCAACCCGTGGCCCTATTTTCCTCTTCCCTCCACTTCCTGGCTAATTTTCCTCCACGATTGCACGAGCTAGGGTTGGAGGAGGGAGACGCCGCCGCCAGCGACCTACAGCCGCTGTCGTCGCCTTCCACCTGCCATGGCGGCGCGGCCTCTCCCTCCTGGTGCGGCCTCCCCTCCGGCCCTTCCTGCTGGCTGCTCCCCCCTATCGGCTACTCCTCCCCGCCGGCTTCTCCTCGCTTGGCTTCTCCCCGTTGGTCGCCGCTCCCAGTCCCCGCCGTGGCCTTCCTTCCTTCGCCGCTGCAGCATCTCCCACGTGTACACCACTAATAGCTCCTTCGTGAATAGCAATGTCGTCGCGGGTTCAAATCCTCCCGAAGCTCAAGGTGCTAGTGCTAACAATGCCAATGCATGGACATTGAAAAGAAACTCGGATGATGTGGGATGGGATTATGGAACCTTAGTGGATAAGAAGAACAAGGATTTAATAAAATGTGACTTTTGTGATATGGTTGTGCGGGCTGGGATATATAAGAAACAAGATATATATTGTATTTTTTCAAAAATAGAAAAACCGTCCAAACCCGCCTAAGACTTCGTCTAGACTGCTAGACTCTAGACAGTGAGGTGCCATCTAGGAGCCATCTAGCATCTAGGGGAACACTGGTTATCTGGACATCGGCATCGGCTGGAATCATACAATCGGCTATCAACAGATCGGTTGTTCTGATTATCGGCCTATCGATGATTTATGCTCTGTTGTTTTGCATATCTTGTCAGTGGCAGGATCAAACTGACTGGCACCTGTGATTCATCAATTTTAGGACCTACGCTGGAGCTAAGCAGATCTCCCAGGCCAGCATGTGATTCGACGTCAACACATCTTGCGGTGGTACGAATTTGGCGTTAACAGGATGATGCAATAGGCTTGACCCTAGGCCTGGATGTACCATCCAACCCCAGAGTCGGGGGTTGCACCTACCAAAGTATACTCAAGTAGCTCCAAACACCAACTGGGAAACACAACTTGAAAGGATTTAGACCCTAAGGATGAATGTTCCATTTGCCCCTAGGCTCGGAGGCTGCTGTCGGGGTATTACCATGGGGTAGCCCACACGAGAGAAAGAAGGCCAACTGGACCAAAGGGGCCTCGGGCTGGGGACGGTGGCCCGACCTCATTTGGGGTCGCCCGTCCCGACCCTTGTTCTCTAGTCCGACCTCGGCCCCTTAGCCCGACCTCTACGGTTGGGGTCGGTGTCCCGACCTCGTTTGGGGTCGGTTGTCCCGACCTCTGCCCCCTAGTCCGACTGCAATCCCCTAACCCGACCTCAGTGAACGGCTTCGACCTGGAAAGGACAAGCTTTTCTCATTGGGAAGGAGGTGTACTCAGCAAGGTTCACCAAGGGGCAAGGTGGGAACAGCCTGATAGAAGATGATGTCACCCGATAGTACTGCACTCGTGGTACCTGCAGAGGGGTTTCTATGTACTTTTTCATACTATATTGTACTTGTTTTTACTTTATGGCCAAGCTTCCTTGCGCCCCAAGCCTCTTTGTAACTATCCCCTTGAACTATAAAAGGGATGACAGGTCGCGCAGGCAAGGGGGAAGCCAGATCCAATCCCGAATTATCTCTTGTACACCAATCTTGTTCATACACCATCCCAACAAAGAACACAGGACATAGACTTGTTATCCTCCGGGAGGGCAGAACCTGTCTAAAATCTTGGCTTATATTGTCCTCGAGTCGACCATCAGATTCATCGGTAGGACGTCCCGACCACACTTTTTACCTCCTCAGATAGCCTCATAAGAGGACTGATCGACTACCCGTCGATAATATCTATCATACAGTACCAATCTTGGTATTCAAGTAGGGCCAGTTCTTGGTGAATCGAAGACAAGGAAATCAAATCAAAGGCACAGTATATAACTTGCACCTATTGTTGCTATGATGAAGTATATGGTGCTTTTCTTTCTTTTGGACTAAAAATAGATAAAATCGTACATCCTAAAAATGGTAACACTAGATGTATGAGAATACAACTAGCAGCAGCCTAAATTGGTTCAAAATAAAAAAAATAAGTGTATTAGTAGTACGAACACAGACCTATTCACTAGTACTACAATCTACATCAAACATAGGGTAGTATCCTCTTTCAAGCAATCAAGTAATGCTACCCAGTGAAATTAATCTAATCGGAAGCGGCCGCTAAATCAAGCTAAAAGAGAACCACAGAGCTAACCGATGAATCGAATCATCCTTACATAAAGCTAGCCATCCAAAAGAATGAAATCAGTTCACCCCCTCAAACCCCCATGACTCATGATACATTCTTGTAGTTTATATTGCTGTATATTAATTAAATAGCAATTGCTCCCTTGACACTTTGTTTTTTGACACGGTGTGAACATAGAACCGATTCGCTGTCAAATGTGCTGCCTCTGAAAGCTCCGATGTTCACACGACACTGCTTAGATAACAAGTTTTCACTAGAGTGCTTGGATACTTTCAGTTGGAATTGCTATGAACTTGCAGTTTTATGACGGAGACATCAGTAGGTGAACGACACAAAGTTCACGGTAGGGGAAATCTCTCACAGAACATTTGTGAAAAATCTAGTACCTGAGGACATCGACAAGCTTCTCACGGAAGCATCTTCACCCCCCCTCTCCTCTGCGGCTAGGCGACGAACCAAGAACCAAACCCTACATAGAACATGGAAAAGAGAGTGGAAGGAAGAGAGACTCACCGTGAGAAGGTGGCCACCGGAGGGGATGATCGCCGGCAGTGACAAATCTAGCATTTTAACATACTGTATGTCACCAAAAAATTTAACATAATATTTTGATAATAATTGACACGATAAAGCTTTAATTCTTAGATTAAATAGAAACGATCCACTAAATACAATGTAAATAGTTTGATAATTAAAAATATATGTATAAAAGAATACCAAAGACTTATGTTGACGAGAAATTTCTCTCACGCGCTGGCCTGAGAGATCTGCTTAGCTCCAGTGCTGGTCCTTCTCGGCTGCCTGTGCAGTATAGGGCGTGTCAGTTGGTTTGATCTGTTAACCAACAAGAAAAACGAAGACATATGCGTTAAGTATTAGGTTAGATCCCCACTGGATCGGCTGAGGGAATCCATGAGCATATATATGCTATCCTAAAAATATATTTAAGCCAAGAGACTGGAATGGATCGGTGATACCGAGACAGCATTAGCCGTTTAACCTAAATACAGTAAAGGATAATAAATATATGTATTGATAACCTAACCGATACTGGAAAACTAACTATGGATCGGCTAGTACTCCGATGATTCTTATGAAAAGATATCATTCTTGAATCAGATATGCGTAGCCTGGAAAATCGGCCATCGGCTGTTGATAGCAGGCCGATTTCGGCTTGTGGTGTTAGACAAGAATGGGATCTTAACATAAGAGGCAATCATAACATAAATCTAGTAATAAATATACCAAAAATACATTAGGGCAGGTAAGGCCGGCTGAAACCCCGGCACTATCTCTTGAACATATAAATCTAACCGAACAGATCATTGGAAGTTTTAAAAATGACTTAATAGTTCAACGTTGATGCAACATTAAGTATAAAAAGAACGACCTGATCTGTTGTGGCTGATTCATACCTCTCGAGACGGTGGATGCCGCATATAAACTAGTCCAACCTTTAGATCTAGCCCTATCGGCTGCGGGTTCTCGATAGAACTGGCCAATGGTAGGATAGATCTAAGCATTGCTCCAGTTTATATGCGGCATATGGTAAATAGCACAGTATAAACCCCTGAATCTAATGTGTCATTACGATGGAAGCACTAGAATCAGCAGAACATACCACTAATGACAAGCATTTACCTGGATTTGGGGATCGAAATGATGCAGCCCATAGCCAAATCAATTGCTCGTCTGAAGAAAAGGTTTGGCGATGCGCCGAAGGTTGTTTGATTGACTGATCTCCCTTTTTTACAGGGGGTCTCGGGTCCTATTTATACCAAAGATAACATTATCTGTACAGACCCTGGACTCTATCTAAACTACTATTTAAAACACGACGATATCCTGGGAAGGACTCACGCCGCATTACAATAAACAGTCTAAACAAACTCCTAATTTACAGATACAATTGCCGTTACAGGACTCTATCCATAGATGGCAATATCTTTTAACGCACAATCTGATAACCGAATCTTCTATTTATCTTCAAACATTTGTACCAAAAACGGTTTTGTCTTCTTTGAAGCTAGAATCGGCTATCGGCCGCTCCTGTCCGATTCAACTTTAGCCAACTGGCCTCGCAGCCGATGCGGCCTCTGTTTCTCCGTCAAACCGGCCGATCCGATTCTGTTTCACCCTTGCCAGGACTTAGGGATTCAATTACCAAATTTAGGTGTTAACACATGCCCCCCAAGTCCGTGATACGAAGTGTTACTGATTTGTTGCTTGTTCAAATTCCCGCTCTTTTCTGACCTAAAACGCTTCGACTGCCCCAAGTGCCCTTTAAATAGCCCTTCGCTTCGACCGAAACGATCACGCTTTCAAAACTGACTCAAACACTTCGCAAACAAGCTTTCGCTTCCTCTCTCCTCTCCGGCGATTCACCGGCGTCCTTCATCAGATTCTGACGCTCCTCACGAACCAGAACCCATCATCATCACCACCGACTCTGATGGCTTCCAACACCGCCGCTGCGTCAAGCGCCTCTGTTGCACCGGCCACCGCCGCTGCACCAGCTGCCGCCGCTTCACCAGCCGCCGCCGTCGTCGAGTTCCCCGAGGTATGCCCACCAGTTCAAAACTCTTTTTCTTTAGATTTCCTTTTCCAGCTGTGCCTCCTAGCATTATTGCATTCATCATGCCTTTTACGGGTTCTTGATTAGCATTTTTTCCCTTCCAAACTGTAGCACCTGTCATATTAAGTGGTCATCCCAAGTTTGACCCAAGACAGGAGGTACTTTCTCGGCCCCATCGGCAACACTGACCCAACCGATGTGATTATAGCCGAAACCAACAGGATCCCCTACAACACCAACAAGCCATCCCTAGCCCACTGGAACAGGACTTTCAAGTCGTGGCCGACCACAGATGCAGCCTAGATTGAATGGTATAAGAGGGTGCGATCGGCCAAGTACGCTCAGTGGGAAGAGACTGGAATAGCCCAGTGCTTGGCCCTGTCCGTCGCTAGCATGGAGAAAGATGAGCCGCTTCTATCGGCTACGACATACTTTTGGAATGACAGCTTCAATTCCTTCATATTCCGGCAAGGGCCGATGACAATCACAATAGCCGACGTGTACATGACGACCGGACTAGACATCCTGGCGTCGGCTAACCCTGAAACCTGAACCGAAAGGGGCAGCACCAATTCAAAACCAAGGCCATCGGCGGGTGGAGCGGCTTCATCGCTCAAAACATGAAGGACGGATCAGTCGGCCACAGGGAACACGCCGCATTCCTTATGATGTGGCTAGAGAAATTCTTGTTCTGTGGCTCAAGCTGCCGGCCGACCGCCAACTGGCAGGTTGTAGCCGAACTCCTAGCCGACGGGGGCAAGCTTGCGCTGGGGAAATATCTCCTCGGCTATCTGTATCAGATGTTGCATCAAGCCGTCGCAAAGATAGCCGCCAACGCCCCTGTCAACACGACGGCCCCTGGTGGTTCTTACAGATCTGGTTGGTGCTGGCGAACCAGAAAATAGCCGGTCGGCTCCCCCTGACTAAGGCTGTTTTCCCAAGACTAGAGCCGATCGAAGACGAAGACGGCAACCGGATCACCACCACCAGATGCATGAGCTGTGGAGAAGCAGCGGCTGCTCATGTAGGCTCAAAGCAGTCGGCCAACCTGTTGGCCGAATGGTTCATTGCCCTGTACGACGGGCTGTCACGCGAGAATCGCGCCTGGTAGTTTTACCAGGACCGGACACTGTTTGAGTTGCCGGCCAATTTCAATTGGGAAGACATCAATTCAGCTGACAACCCAAGGTGCAGGGAGTTGTTCATCGCCGCTCTGACCCCCTGCATCCTGCCGACCGGAATCCATCAAGGCCGATCAGTGGCCAAAAGTTATGAATTTTACTACCCGGTGTCGGCTGCGAGACAGTTTGGTCTTGGGCAACTGCCCGTCGGCTTCTATTATGTCGACAAGATTGAGACGAGGGGAGTGGTGAGCCAAGAACTTATAATGCATCGGCCGCCGAGCATAGCCGGCCCTCCCCTCGCGATCGGCGAGATGACCTTGGTGCTCAAGAAAAGCGCGGCCTACGACCAATGGTGGGCCAAAATCAAGCGACACATCTTCCACCAGCGGTCATCTTATTACGTCGATCTGCTCCTGCCTGAAGAGATTCCATCGGTAAGCTTCAGACTCCAAATGATTTTCCCTTTTTTAATATCGGCCGATGTAGCCGATTAACACTTGCCCTCTGACTTGCAGGAGACCGAGACGGAGAGGCCGACGGTGAGCGACTTCGGGATCCCCATCGAATACCGTCTAGGTGTTCTGGATGGGGACGGCCTTGCTCCGTCGACGATCGGCTGGAACGCGCCGAAGCTGGCGTCCCTTCTGCGTGGACAGGTGCGCGAGCTGATCGCTCAAAAGAAAAGGGTTGCGCCTCTCGTACAGCCATCGGCCGCACCTGCCCCCAAGAAGCTGAAGGAGAAGAAGCCGGCCGCGTCAGCCGATAGCCTTTCCCCCTTGGACCCGAGCGTCACGCAGTTCCTTGATGTCATCGCCAGCGAGGAGATGCTGGCGGCTGTTGGAGCGGCGGCTGAACCTGAGAGCTCTAGCCACGAATCTATCAACGCTCCAGCCAACGTCACCGGTTCCAAGTCCCCCCGCGAAAAATCGGTCGGTAATCACTCACCTCATCAAATTCGGCCTCATGATGATATCACTTGCATCTAACTGAACAATTCTTCTCAGGTCAATAAATTGGCCAGCCGCACTCCACGTCACGTGCTATCGGTAACCGTCTCTTGCAACTTGATTTGTAGAACTTAGCCGACTTGACCGCTAACCCTTTCTTTTGCAGCCCCCACGATCTCCGTCGGCTGCCCCCCAGGCGTTTAGTGAGCACGTTGTGACTGCTGCGGGCGGCGGCAACGATGCTGGCGATGAGGCCCCGACGGCTGCGGGCAGCGAACCAGCCGAGCCAGTCGCTCTGGCCCTGGTGCCCACGGTAAGCCGACTGAATTTTATGATCAGCCCTGCCAACTCAACATTTTCTAATCATCTTTCTCTTTGCAGAACATAGCCAACCTCCTCAACTTTGACCTGTCGGAGTTCGAGGAATCCGGCGAGATCAGCGAGGAGGCGCTGGTGACGTCGGCCGAGGACCTGAGGTCCAGCCTAGCTGACATCAGCAACCGGCTGGAGGCCTCGCTGGACACGCTGGTGGTCGACAGCGGCTCGATCCGCGCACGCTTCAAAGAGATTCAAGGCCAGCTGCCGGAAGCTCTAGCCGATGCCATCGTGCCGGCCACCTTCTTGGAAGCCCACCAACTCAAATACGAGCGGGCACGGCAGCGAATAGCCGATCATCGCGAGAGCTAGATGTGCTCGGCCACCCTCCAGTCGACCAAGGAAGCCATCGAGAGCCAGAAGTCCGCCTTCAACCGCCTGAAAACTGAGCCGGCGGCCAAGCTCGAGCAGCTCCTCTCTTGCCAAGATCAGCTGATGGCCAATCTCGTTCAAGTCACGAACGAGATCGACGTCCATAATGAGTACATGGCCGGCCTGCCAGCTGAAATCAACGCTCAATGTCAAAGTATCAAGGTGGCCGTGGCGCATCTCCGAGACCTGGTGAAGGGCATCCAGCCAGTAGCTGGGTCTGAGGCCGACGACGTCAAGGCCATCGAGGAGGTGGATCAGATCAGGCGGACGGCGCTGTCGGCTATAGCCGACTTCTTGAAACAATGAACTTTGTAATATTTTAGCGTTCTGAAATCGGCTACTGCTTCATGTAATATATTCGTTAAACTTTTGTAATGTGCTTTAACTGATCAACTGCTCAAATTTTATAATCGGCTCTGGCTCTTGTATAATATAGTTCGTCAATCCTTTGCCGCTGTGCTTGTGGACAAGATCGGCTCCGGCCGCATGTAGTGTCTTGGTATAACCGTCGTCTCTAAATTGCTTACGCTGAAATTGTCCCTAGTCGTCTATGTCATATGACGTTTGCTGACCCCGAAACCACACCACAACCGTTGATCTTAACACTTGAATTACGGCTGTCGATCCCAATCACTTGAAACGCTTTTATATTGACTGCCGATTACGAAGCTTAAAAAATTTAGAATTTCATTTCCTGGCCCCCAATTTTGTAATCGGCTCGTGTACGTATTGCCCCCAAAATTTTGTTGATAGCTTTGGTGTCGACAAAATTGTGAATTCGAGCCATTTGCACCTCATTGCTGTCGCTATCGGCCAATCGTTAGCCGACCGTTGAAAACTCAGGGAAAAATGTTGCATAAAAATGCCTAAAGGCGATGCCTTATTGAAAACAAGACATCGGCTGTCATAAATCGGTTAAGCGACCAGAGCCGAATCATGAGTTGATCCATATACTTGGGTAGTATTTCTTCAGGTATTTTCCATTAAGAGCCCTTCCAAATACTTCTCCGTCCAGCCCTTCTAGCATGTAAGCTCCTTTAGAGACGCATTTGTGGATCTTGAAAGGCCCTTCCCAATTTGGTGACCACTTGCCGAATTTGCTATCCCTAGATCCAATCGGCAGTATCAATTTCCAAACGAGTTCGCCTTCCTCGAAAGATTTAGGCACCACTTTTTTATTATAATGCCCGGCTACTCGTTCTTTATCCTTTGTGACTTTCTCTAAGGCCCTCATCCTGGATAAAACTAGGTCTTCTGATTCGTCCACCATCAAGTGATAATAATCATCGGCTGTAAGTTGATCCCGTAGCTGAACGCGCCTTGAGCCGACGATGCTTTCCCATGGTAGCACCGCCTCATGCCCATAGACCAGCTTGTACGGAGGGACTTGAATTGATCCATGGCATGCCATCCGATACGCCCACAGTGATTCGGCTAATCGGTTGTGCCATTGTTTGGGGTACTCAGAGATCTTTCTTTTAATCAACTTGATCAAACTTTTATTTGAAGCTTCGGCTTGCCCGTTGGCCTGTGTGTAATACGGCGAGGAATTAAGTAGCTTGATCCCCATGCCATCGGCAAACTGAACAAACTCATCCGATACGAAGATAGATCCCTGGTCTGTTGTTATCGTTTGTGGGATGCCAAATCGGTAGATAATATGTTCTTTGACAAACTCGAATGCGTCCTTCGAATCCACTTTTTTCAGAGGAACTGCCTCCACCCATTTTGTGAAATAATCTGTCGCCACCAGAATAAATATGTGTCCTTTGCTTGAGGGTGGATTGATCTGGCCGATCATATCGATGCCCCATCCTCTGAACGACCAAGGCTTAATAATTGGGTACATAGCCGACGCTGGTGCTCGTTGTATGGCGCCAAATTTCTGACAATCCTGGCAACCCTTGTAATATTTGAAACAATCCTTCAGCATAGTTGGCCAGAAATATCCTGCTCGACGAAGCAGCCACTTCATTTTGTGGGCCGATTGATGCGTGCCACATATCCCTTCATGCACTTCTTCGATGGCCACTTTGGCCTGATTCTAAGGGTTACGCGGAGGCTATGCTAGCCAAAAACAAAAACTTTTACCGCGCAAACCAGGAACACTTGCAAGTAAGGGCCGATAGATTGTTACCGATTGGAGTATGCAGCGGAAATAGCCAATCAGGGCTATCCGATCTGGAACTGTGTAGCCGATTCTCGCAAGCCGACAGCCGATACCCGGGGACAGCCAATTCGCCAATCAGCTGATTCGCAGATGCTGCAGCTGATCCGAGTCATCCGACTGTGTTCTCGCGCCTCGCTCCGATGCGCTCGACCGCAGCCGATTCCTCCACAGCCGATGAACAGCGTGCAACGTAGCAGCGCCTCTACCAGTATCCACACGTCCGGGGACAGAACGCTGAACACCCGTGTGCTAGCACGCGATGCAAGGCTAGGGTTTGGCTCGAAAGTGGGGAGGGTTTCCGTGGAGATTGATCTCGGCGACTTCTGTTGTACGCGATGCAATTGACGTGATGTCCTGTGTTCTCCACCCCTCACCCCTTTATATAGAGTTGGCCGACTGGGACTCGTGGTCGATCAGGACTCTATTTTGAATCGGATCCCATCCGAATCTCATAGAGTTGGCCGCCCATACGTCGTAAGCCCATAGGACTCTATCCGATCGAATCCCTATCCGATCGAGCCGTATTCAAGTCCAACTCGAATGCCTGTTCTTATCCCCTTAAGCGTGCGACCCTGTAGGTTCAGGTATACTCGGTTTCGGCTATAGTCTAGCTTAGCCGATCGTCGGCTCGAGTCCAACTCAGCCGACCCGTCAACGCGGCGCCTAGCGGCACATATTGACACCATAGTATACAAGAATAATATCGGCTATGAACCTGTAATGTGTACACAAATCCCTTTGCCTCACGATACCAGTTAAGCTATAGGCAAGATGTGTGCCATCCCTTCAATAGCTTAACATTTCACTCAAACCGTATTGGATTATCTGTTTGTTGATTGACTCCTCAATCAACTTAGCATGGCCATGCATTTCCATAATCCATTACCTCGAGGGGCCCAGAGATATCTCTCCAAAGGAGGGGCAAATTCCATCTTGATCACTCACATCCCACTCCATGTTTCATAGCAAACCCGAAAACTACCTTTATAACTACCCATTTGAAATAGCGTTTGGTAGTCCCAAAGTAGGCTACTACACATGTTGGAATCCATGGTGATCTCAGGTCTAAGGACTTTGTACCAACACTACCTGAGACCAACTAATGGCACATTAATTCCTGTAGTGTCTCATGGTGAGTCTATCCAACAATGTGTTCTCCAACACATATGTCCATGTTTATTGATTTGGTATCTCCATACCCATGATCTATGAGACATGATCATCAATCAATAGACATGCCGATCTTAGAATCATATTAGTTCCAATAATATGATATATGATCAGGGATCATTTAGAAATAGATTCATACATAAAGAGTCTCATAAATAAGTCACGTACTTATTGATCAATACAAGATGTCTATTTCATGGAACTGAATAACACTTTATTCATAAATACATAAACATTAACGTGATATCCAACATCTCCATGTTGCCTCTAGGGCATATCACTAACATGATCGGCTCCCAAACACCTGAGCAGCACACCATCAATCGTCCGATAGTACAGATCTTCATCGAGCAAAACATATCTTAACGCCTTGTATCGTAGCTTCCTTGTAGCCGATTGAGAGGGGTTTTTGAGATAGTTGTAAACTTCGAACCTCCAATCATCGGCTGTAATGGCGGCAACCTCTATGTCAATCTCTGTCAACATCGGCCGATAGCCCGATGCCCCTTGAGCTAAATCATTGGCCTCCGTGTTCTTCTCTCTGGGGATATGTTTCAAAGTAACTAGCCAAAAATCATCCATTAATTCCCGGCATTGCTGATAATAGACCATCAGCGCATCGTTTTTGTATTCGTATTCTCCTGATAATTGGCTGATGACCAACAATGAATCTCCCATTATTTCGATGGTGTCGGCTTCAACTTCCTTAAGTAGATGTAATCCTTTAAGGACGGCTTCGTATTTGGCTTGGTTGTTTGTAGGTCTTGATAGCGAAAGCAAATTCGAAACTTGCCCCCCTGGGTGCAATAATGACTAAGCCGATGCCGTAACCGTTGGTGCAAACCGAGCCATCAAACGTCAAAGTCCAAGGCATAATTTCCACTGAGCCGATCGAGTCATTCCTGTGCTCCATAATAAAATCAGCTATAGCTTGTCCTTTGACTGCCCTGGGTGCCTGATACCTCAAATCAAACTCTGTTAGCGCAAAAATCCACTTTCCAATTCTTCCTTTCAACACTGGAGCCGATAGCATATACTTAACTACATCGGCTTTGCAGATTATTGTGCACTCGTTGGATAGCAGATAATGCCTTAACTTTGTACACGAAAAATAGAGGCATAGGCATAGTTTCTCCACAAGCGAATACCTTGTTTCTGTGTCTAGTAACCGTCGGCTGAGATAGAAGATGGCTTTTTCTTTGCCCTCAACTTCTTGGATTAAAACGGAGCCGATTGACTTGTCATCGGCTGATAGGTACAGATTAAACGGTATCCCTTTTTGTGGAGGCATTAGAATTGGAGGGGAACTCAGATAATCCTTGATGTTGTCCAAAGCCTTTTGTAGCTCTTTCCCCCATGCGAATGTTTGATCGGCTTTCAGCCGAAGCAGTGCTGTGAACGACTCCATCTTTTCTGAGAGATTGGCTATGAACCGCCTGATGAAATTTATCTTGCCGATCAACGATTGGAGTTGTTTCTTGTCCTTTGGAGGTTGAATTGTCTTGATAGTAGTTATGCTCCTTGGTGTGACCTCAATTCCTCTTTCATGAACAAGAAATCCCAGGAACTGCCCGGCCGACACGCCGAACGCGCACTTAAGTGGATTCATCTTCAGGCCATATTTCCTCGTCCGTTCTAACACTTGTCTCAGATCGGCTATGTGGCCCTCTATCTCCCTGGACTTGACAACTACGTCATCAATGTAGATCTCTACTAGTGAGCCGATCATATCGTGAAAAATATAGTTCATGGTCCATATGTTGCCCCAGCATTCTTCAGGCCGAATGTCATTACCACCCATTCGTACAAGCCGATTGCGCTAGGGCAGCGAAAAGCAGTCTTGTGGATGTCTTCGTCGGCCATATATATTTGATTATAACCTGCATTGCCATCCATAAAACTAATAATTTTGTGGCCTGAAGCAGCGTCGACGAGCAAATCGGCTATTGGCATTGGGTATTCATCCTTAGGGGTGGCCTTGTTGAGATCTCTGAAATCGATGCCTACCCTAAGTTTACCATTTTTCTTTAACACTGGGACAATGTTTGAGACCCACTCGGCGTATCGGCAGGGTCGAATGAATCCTGCATCGTATACTCGAGTGATTTTGGCCTTGATGGCATCGTACATATCGGCCTTAAACCTCCTGGGAGGCTGTTTGAACGGGCGATAGCCTGCCTTAATTCGCAGTTGATGGACCACTATTTATCGGCTGAGATCGGGCATATCGAAGTACTCCCAAGCAAAACAATCTTTATATTCTTTTAACAAATCAATAAGCTGGGATCTACAATGAGGAGATAGATTTTTGCTAATATACGTCGGCCTCTGCTTGTCACCAGAGCCGATGTCAATTTCCTCTAACTCGTCAGCCGACATGAAACCTTGCCCGAGCTTGCCATCATCTTCGTGTGCGGTGTCCATGCCGAAGACGCTTGAGCCCTCCACCATGTCTTGTTCAAAGCAGCAGCGACTCGTCATCTCCAATCGGCTGTATTGTGGAATTGGACACATTTAGAAAATCGGCTTGCCAGATTTTCCCAGACAAACAATCGATGCCTTCGATTTCCCAAAGTGGAAAATCGGCACTGATGACGCTAACTGACCTGTCGGCTGGTACGATCTCAATCTTGTCGCCATCCCATTGGATCAGGCTCTGATGCATTGTAGAAGGAACACAACAATTAGCGTGTATCTAGTCCCTCCCGAGCAGCAGGCTGTAAGACCCCTTCCCGTCGATGACAAAGAACGTTGTGGGCACGGTCTTATTACCGATGGTCAGCTCGACGTTGAGGACGCCCTTGGTTTTTGATGGGTTGCCGCCGAAGTCTTTGAGCACCATATTGGTCTTTATCAGGTCTTCGGCTCTCTTGCCTAGTTTTATGAATGTTGCGTAGGGCATTAGGTTGACTGCAGCTCCCCCATGGACTAGCATCTTGGACATCGGCTTGCCGTTGATGAACCCTTTAACGTACAACGGCTTCAAGTGCCGATTTTCGTTCCCCTTGGGTTTGTCGAAAATAGCTTGGTCCAGTGAGATTGCTAGATTTACCAAGTCGTCTTCAATGGTGCCTGCATCGACTTCAAGAGCACTGAATTCGGCTGGTAGTATGAACACCATGTTGACCGATGCAGAAACTTTGCCTTTCCCTTTGGCCGCCCTCCTGGCTTGTTCGGCTGGACTCTCCTAGGCTTGCTCCTCGTCGACTGTGGCGGTTTTCTCTTTGTGAACCCATCGCCTTTTGATCTTGCCGAGCCGACAGCGCTGTTCTTGGATCATTTGCCGAACCTCATCTTCTTTCCCTTTGCGTTTGAGTCATTGAATCCTCCTTTTCTGCATCTTTGTGAATAGATCGGATGGGCACCATTGGGGATTGGCCGATTCCTCGTCGTCGGCCTCTTCATCGTTGCGGTCTTCGTCGACGAAGAAGTCTTGATGGATCGGGCCGAGCCGATCATGGACGGACCGCCGCCTCTGGTTTAGCTGAACGACTCTAGGGATGAACTGCGCTGGGCTTGCGGCCGATGAGCTCGTGTGCTCGTCGTCGTGGCGATCGTTGCACGCGGGCAGTCGTCCTGTGTCGGCAGCCTCATGCCTTATTCCCCGCAGTACCTGAAAAAATCACAATGCCAATGCGGATCGACACTATTGTGGCTTACTTCGTACCGGCGGCTTTGGGTTTTCGGCTCGCGCCGACGAGGTGCTTCATTGCGAGCTGCTTCCCGCTAAGACTGGTGCTGAGGAAGGTGTCGGCTGTCATCACGGACTGGCCGTCGGTCAGCTGATCTGATAATGGGGCGCACCATGTTGATTGGCGCGGCGCGATGTCCAGTCGGCTCGCCCTCTGTGCTGGCCCCGATTGATACGTTGACTAAGCCGTGCGCCATTCTGTTCTGTCGATCAGCTTGCCTGGGGCCGGCTTGAACTGTGTTGACCGGGAAAGGGTTACCGTCTACCTTCATCGGCCGATATGAATCGGCAAACTTCAACTTCCCGGCTTCAATTGCCGACTGGATTTGCTGCCTGAAGACTTTGCAATCATTAGTGACATGAGATGTGGAGTTGTGCCACTTGCAATATTTCTTCTTCTTTAGTTCTTCGGCCGATGGGATCACGTGGTTTTCAGGGAGTTGGATCTGTTTCTCCTTGAGCAGCAAATCAAAAATCCTATCGGCTTTAGTGATGTCGAAGTCGTATCTTTCTTCTTTGGCCGTCTTCAGCAGCCGTTGGCAGACCATGGCCTTTTTGTTCTTGGCCCATTCGGCTGCCGCCACCTCTGCGTCATCGTCATTGGAATCGTAGTTTGATTCAACGACGACCTGAGTTATGTTATTGATGGCCTTCCTGATGTCTTGAAATCTTTGTTCGTGGGCCGTCACCTTCTGCGCCAAGTGGGCTAGGATATCGAAGTCCTGTGCGGAGAACCGCTCTCGAATCGGCAGGATCAAGCCGTGAAAGGCCAAATCGGCCAACTGGGCGTCCGATAGCACCAGGCTGTAGCATCGGTTCCTCATCTCCCTTAAGCGTTGGATGTATTCTTGAACCGATTCGTTGTGCTTTTGCCTGATATTGGTGAGGTCCGACAACTTCATTTCATGGTTGCCGGAGTAAAAATAGCCGTGAAATTGCTTTTCGAGATCGGCCCAGCACTGGATTGAGTTGTAGGGCAATGAGGAGAACCAGGTAAAAGCCGATCCTGAAAGAGATAGAGGAAACAGCTGGACTCTCAAGGCATCTGTAGCCGATGCTTCGCCGCATTGCGCCAAGAATCGGCTAACATGCTCGTATGTTGATACGTTGTTGTAACATCCCGAAAATCGAAGAACCGAAATCGGAACGTAAAAATCGAACTTTCAAAACCTTCGCTTGTTGCTTCTTCTCGGGTTTGTTGCTTCTTATTTGCCACTCGGTTGCATAATTTTTGACGTGATCAATTTCCCTTTCGGTGTTTTTGGATAATTTGGAGTTGTCAAAATGGAGGTGCGGAAGCCGCATCAGGGTTTTTAAAAAGGAAATCGGGGGAAAGCGCAGATTTATGAAAACGCGTTTTGGGAAAATACAAAACAAAATTTTTGGTTGGGAGAAGATAAATTAAGACACAAAATAAATAATAAAATTCTCGGGAGGCGTACTCGAAATGGGAAATTTTTTGAAAATAAAATGGGTGAATTATGAAATTAGGAAAAAGGAATTTAAATAAATATGAAAAATAATTATGGAAAAATAGAAGTCAAGAAAAAGTTTAAAATATAATGTTAAAAATTATTTTTGGAATATTAGGATTTATTTTGGAATTTTTAGAAGGAAGGAAAATAGAAATAGGAATTAAAAATCAAAAAAATCGGGAAAAATATAAAACGCACTGTTCATTGCGCATGAGGTGCTCGACGCCGTACTCGGCCCCGGAGCGCCCCGCCGCGCGTCGCCGCCGTACGCGCCGCGCCGTGAAGCGCCACGCGCCACGCAAGCGCGCGCGCCGCGCCCGCAGCGCGCGCCACGCGCCGCACGCACGCACGCCCGCCTGGACCCCGCCGCGCCCCGCAGCCGCGCGCCCGTACCCGGCCCCCTTGCCCGCGCCCCGCTCGTCGTGCCACGCGCCCGCCGCCGCTGCGACCCCGCACGCGATTGGTGCCCTCGCGCGCCCGCGTCCGCCGGACCCCGCCGCACCCGTGCGTTCGCCCACGCGTTCGATGCCGTACGCGGCCCGTTCGCGCGCGCGCCTCGCACCGTGCATCGCCAACCCGCGCCCGCCCGGCCTTCCGCGCCGCCGCGTGGAGACCGCCGCACCGCGCCCGCGCCGACCCCCTCCCTCCCATTTCCGTCCCGCCGCGCCTATAAATAGGCCGAGGCTCCCCGCCTCTCCCGCACCGCTGCCGCCTCCCTCTTCCATTTCCCGAGCACCAACGCCGCCCTAATCGCCGAGCACCACCGTCGCCGCGAGAACCGGGAGCCGCCGCCGTCGCCGCCGTGCGCCGAAGCCGCCCGAGCCTCGCCGTACCTCCCCGAGAGCCGCCGTCGCCGGTAACCCCGCCGCCACCCCTTCTTCCCTCGTGCGCTCGCGCCGGTCGGACTCTGTTTTCGCCTGGACCTCGGTCGAACATGTTGCGGCGAATGAACAGTGCGCCAGTAAAAGAAAAAGAAAAAAAGAAAAATAGGAAAAATTTGGGAAATTTTTTTGGAAAATTTGGAAAATATTTTGGGATGACTTGAGTAAAACTTTGGGCTAAAATAAATTATTTTCTCGCGTGTTTTCTCAGTGCAAAGTTTGAAATATTGGAATCGGACGTTTCCCGGAATTTCATTTCGCGTCGTTTTTAAATCCGGACTCCGTTTAATTCTTTCCCGCCATTTAAAAAGGCTTCTCTTTTGTGCTCAACCCTCAAACCTCGAGCACGAATTTCCTCCGCTGATATTTTCAAACTTAAATTCCCAAATTATTACGATCGCCGTATTTGCGAAAACCCTAGGAAATCGACTCGATTTCAAAACTCGGATTTTTCCTAAAGCGACCTTTGTCCGACTCAAGTAGAATTTTAGGCAAAACCTTTGGAGTCGTTTTCATGACCTTTATGGTTCTTTTCGATCTCTCGGTATTTTATGGAATTCTAATTGAATTCGATTGACCTTTCGCACGTACGGGTAGCACCTGAAGAAACCGGCATCGACCCCGTTGAAGATACCACTCCTCAAGCGTGCGAGCAAGGCAAGTCATCACACTCTTTGAACATATTGATCCTACTTTTGAAATGATGTTGATTTCAAATTACAAATTGCACGCTTTACACAAACAAGTACCTATGCTTGATATACCCGCTTTGATATTGATCACCATTAGAATTTATTCTTTGTAACCTTCGATGTGATATGACCGGAGAATAACTTCGGTACAAATGCTTAGCCCCGCTTACACTAGATCCCTGCATACTCATGATTTTGCAAGAAAGCTTTGTGCTCGGGCAACTACCTTAGGGAGGTAGTTGAAATACGGCTGTGGAGACATGAGCGCCACATGGCCATGAGAATGTTGAACTAGGCTTGTTGAAAATTGAAAATGTTATACAAATGTTTTAGACTGGGGCGGCTGGATGATTTGGGTGGATTCCGGAAAAGGCAAGTGCCGACCACGGTCAGTGGGGACCGAGCCATGAGATAGCCGGAAACGAGCCGTACAACCGTACTTCTCGAATGGGTATAGACCTAGCGACTAGATAGCCGAGCGGAGGCGTATTCTTGCATAGATGGTTCTCTATGATGTGGTTATGTGATGGAATGAGGCTGCGGCCTTTGTTGTGAATGATGGGATTAAATCGATATTAACTAAACTTAAAGATTGAGGAAGTTTTCCCTTACCCCGGTGCGCAACTCCTCTCACCGCTAGAAAAGGACGGCTAGAGTGCATGAGGGCTTAAGTTCATGGAGCGAGTGCTGCCAAAGCGAGGTTATTGAAAAGCTTTGCCGTGACCGTCTCATGTGTTGAGGCGTAGGCTCATTTGTTGGGCTCGCGGAGTACGGGTAAAGTGTACATCCACGCAGGTGTGAGTGAATCAATCTATTCGAATAGCCGTGCTCGCGGATATCGAGCATCGTGACAAGACTTTCGCTTGGCTAGACTTTAAACTTAAAACTGTGGGATGGGTGTGCATGATGATTTCATTGCTTGGTGGATCAACTTCTCGAGATGCGAGAAGGGGTAGATTCCCGAAAATCATGACGAATCGGAGGCGGAAGCCATCCTTGGAATCACGATGGATGGTAGACGACGAACCACCGGATTAATGAACTGTGAAATTAAAACTTGATTTGGCTAGTTGATAGGCTTGTGAAAAGAATTGTGAAAATTGGCTTGATGCAAAAGAACCCCACCATTCTTTGAATAACTCTATCATATGCATCAATTCCGTGTTGGCTTGCCGAGTACGGTTGGTACTCACCCTTGCTATACGCACAAACCTTCAGCTGATGGGAATGAGGAGCCGGAGGACCCATACGGGTATTACCAGGAGGGAGAAGGAACTGACGGCGCATACTAGATCTTAGCTCCGGTCGTTGCCTGTGGTGAATGACAAGCCACTGCCTCTATTCCGCTGCCGTACCTAAATTCTGTTTTTGTGTTGTATTCGGACCATAAGGTCCTGTGGGTTGAACATTGCCTTCGGGCCTATTGATGTAATAATAATGTAAGACTATTCGTGCATGTGCACCTGATTATCCAGTACTGTATTCGTGGGTACCAACTACTTGATCCAGGGAAATGGTACTATGAACACGAAAGATTCCCGTCTCAAAAATGGGGGTCCACAGTTGTCTTGCCCCGAGAACTTCAAAAAATCTAGGATTTTGTATCGGTTGGGCAACGGGATCCACTCGAAATGTTCTGGATAGGGATACCGATACATGTTCCCCGAGTCCTTTGGCTTGAGGCCGAATTGATCGCGCATGACATCTGCAATCAGATCGGCCCAAGTTCGGTTGTCTTGCTGTATCGGCTCATATGGGTCATATGGCGCGGGTGCTTGCCGATACAGCGGTGGTGGCGTCTGAGGCCTGTAGTGATGGTCTTGACGGCCTCCTTGATGCTGGCAGTGATGATCAGCGGGAGGCGGCCGATGCGCCGGTGGTGGCGTTGGTGGTCCGGAACGGCTATCGGCCACGGCGTTGTACCGTCTGTCCAGTCAATCCGGGCAACCGCTCGACCGCCGATTATCGTTGAACATGTTAGCAATCCGATCCTGGGGCAGCGGTTGCTGTCGGTTCAGCATGTTAATCACTGGCCTCGTAGCCGATTCAGTTGGATTGGGCTGGCCGAGGACCCCTCCTGGCGGCCCTGGTTGTGTTGGTGGTGGGATCGGCCGATTCTAGGTGACCAACGTCCTGTAACCAGGAAACTGGCCGTCTGTGAAGTACGTCGGCCCCTGCTGCAGCTGGTCGGCTATCTTGGCGTCGACCACAGTAGCGATCATGTTGTTGAGAGTGTTGACCAGAATGTTACTCTGGTTGACCAGCGCATGATGGACGGCCGAATCGATCCGGTCTTGCAAGGTGTGCAGGGCCAAATCATCTTGTTGCTGAATTGGCTCCTCCACCTTTTGTTTGCCTTTTGATCCACTGGAGGATGATGCCTTGAGCTCGTCCATGCTGAATTTATACTTTTGATGCACGGCTCCGGATCTTGTTTGGGTGAAAGATTGCAAGTAGTTGGCCTGGAGCTCTTCCACCATCTTCTTATAATCGGCTTGTTGCTCAGCCGATAACTGCTCCATCTTCACAGGTACGATATTGTCCTGGGAAACATTGGGGCTCTTGGAGTCGACCATCTTGTCGGCTGAGTCAATGCGTCCTAGTCGAGCCGACAGAGAAAGTCCCACTGGGCGTGCCAAGAAGCGTGTTGACGAGAAATTTCTCTCACGCGCTGGCCTGGGAGATCCGCTTAGCTCTAGTGCAGGTCCTTCTCGGCTGCCTGTGCAGTACAGGGCGTGCCAGTTGGTTTGATCTGTTAACCAATAAGAAAAACGAAGACATATGCGTTAAGTGTTAGATTAGATCCCCACTGGATCGGCTGAGGGAATCCATGAGCATATATATGCTATCCTAAAATATATTTAAGCCGAGCGACTGGAATGGATCGGCGATACCGAGACAACATTAGCCGTTTAACCTAAATACAGTAAAGGATAATAAATATATGTATTGATAACCTAGCCGATACTAGAAAGCTAACTATGGATCGGCTAGTACTCCGATGATTCTTATGAAAAGATATCATTCTTGAATCAGATATGGTAGCCTAGGAAATCGGCCATCGGCTATTGATAGCAGGCCGATTTCGGCTTGTGGCGTTAGACAAGAATGGGATCTTAACATAAGAGGCAATCCTAACATAAATCTAGTAATAAATATACTAAAAATACATTAGGGCAGGTAAGGCCGCCTGAAACCCCGACACTGTCTCTTGAACATATAAATCTAACCGAACAGATCATTGAAAGTTCTAAAAATGACTTAATGGTTCAATGTTGATGCAGCATTAAGTATAAAAAGAACGACCTGATCTATTGTGGCTGATTCATATCTCTTGAGACGGTGGATGCCACATATAAACTAGTCCAACCTTTAGATCTAGCCCTATCGGCTGTGGGTTCTTGATAGAACTGACCGATGACAGGATAGATCTAAGCATTGCTCCAGTTTATATGCGACATATGGTAAATAGCACAGTATAAACCCCTGAATCTAATGTGTCATTACGATGGAAGCACTAGAATCAGCAGAACATACCACTAATGGCAAGCATTGACCTGGATTTACGGATCGAAACGATGCAGCCCGTAGCCAAATCAATTGCTCGTCTGAAGAAAAGGTTTGGCGATGCGCCGAAGGTTGTTTGATTGACTGATCTTCCTTTTTTACAGAGGGTCTCGGGTCCTATTTATACCCAAGATAACATTATCTGTACAGACCCTGGACTCTATCTAAACTACTATTTAAAACACGACGATATCCTAGGAAGGACCCACGCTGCATTACAATAAACAGTCTAAACAAACTCCTAATTTACAGATACAATGTTGTTACAGGACTCTATCCATAGATGACAATATCTTTTAACGCAATCTGATAATTGAATCTTCTATTTATCTTCAAACATCTGTACCAGAAACGGTTTTATCTTCTCTGAAGCTAGAATCGGCTATCGGCCGCTCCTGTTCGATTCAACCTTAGCCGACTGGCCTCGCAGTCGATCGCTTCTCAGCCGATGCGGCCTTTGTTTCTCCGTCAAACCGGCCGATCCGATTCTGTTTCACCCTTGCCAGGACTTAGGGATTCAATTACCAAATTTAGGTGTTAACAACTTACTATGCTAGTTTTTTGACTAATTTATTCGACACTTTTAAAGGGACATGAATGCCTTAATTTATTCAGCGGTCTGACGCACGAGCGGCTGACGGCCGGTGCATAGGCGGCATGCAGGCACGTGGATGGCGCGAGGGTGCGGGCAGCAGCCGGCGCGAGGGCGGTGGCCGGCGCATGTGTTCGGTAGCACTGGTCCAGATGTTCGACAGCGGTTCCCGTCTTTCACTCTTCCCAAGTTTCAACTTTTGAGTTTCGAGATAACGAGCCGAGAAGATATGTTGCTCGTGTTATATATATATATATATATATATATATATATATATATATATATATATATATACTTCTTACGTGTGGACCAGGGTATGCCAGGACCCACCTGGCATACCCCTGCCTCCGCCACTGATCGCCGGATGGGAGAGCGCTGCAGCCGGGGATAGCACCGCGTCACCGTCACGTTGGTTCCGCTGGTGCCGCTTTCCCTGCGCGGCTCGTCTCCTGTGCGCAAGGGTTTTTTCCACTCCATATGGATAGCAGTTTTTTTTTTTGCCCAGGACGAGGGAGAAAGGCTAGGGTCAACCTAGATTCAATCCACAACGGGCTTAACCGAATGCATATTTTTCTATGTGGCGGGCTGCAATCCATGCATGTTTGATCCACAGGGATCGCAGCCCAATCTCAACCGTTTTCAATCCAACCAAACAAGGCCTTAGATGGAAAGGTGAGGGGACGTGCAATGCGGGGACTTGGGCTAGGACGCATGGCCAGCAAGCCTATGTTAGTGACATAATCCAAGCATGTCCTAACATAGGCACTCTTCAAACCGTCAGGAGCAAGGAGGTAGGTGCGGTCAGTGTACTTGGAGGCTAGAGTGATGGTGTCGTCACTGTCATTCCCGTTAGATGCTGGCTAGCTACTGCCATAGAACTTTTTCAACATGCCATGAGTAGCCGAGAAAGCCTATCGATACCAATATGCCCTAAAGCGCCGAGAAAACTACAGTCAGCCACATCTAGGAGCTAAGAGGGATATCTGTGGATGCATGGTGCAACAAGCTAACGGTCTGTAGAAATGGATGACATCCATGTGGCAGTGAGCAGCGCTAAAGTGTCTGCGTGCAATGTAACGACAACCTGTCAGACCTACTTTCAGTAGGCTTAATTTCAGAAAAGAGCTTTACAATTTTTTTTTATTGCTAAAGCTATTAATTCTTCGAGACCTTTGGAATGCATGTATTTATAGTTTAGTTCCTACAAAATCCTCAACAATGAAGGATCCCTAAATCCTTGATTTTAGCTGAATCTCAATGTAGATGGAACCTCTTGCCCTTGCCCTTGCTGCTGCTCACTCAGTTACCTACCTGCTGTCCGATGAATCAGTAATGACTGCTGGGTGAGTCATGGTTATCCTGACATGAAAATTGAAGGGGCACTACTACTGTATACTAACAAAGTACTATTACTAATACTCGTCTGCACACCATAGACCAAATTTCACATATAACTCCAACATTTCCGCCCAAACCTAACCAAACTCATCTGCTTCATCTGCACAAAAATTTCTACGGGCTAAACCAAGGTGAGACTAAGACACATCATACCATGTCTGATACACTGAAGAAGACATACATTCACACACAGGTTGATAGCACATCATCAGGATAAAACATCTTGCACATGCCGGTGTACGGAGTCCCGCAACAGCTCACTATTCCGACTACAAGCTTAAGGCTGAATAGCGGGATGCGTGCGCCATAAGCCCAAAGTGCAAATATCAGTCTCAAGCTCATAAGTGTGTTATCGACGTGCAAGGCTTTTGCTCGTTTTAAAAAAAAAGCTCATACCGTGTGTGTTGGTGGTTGGAAGACCAGAGCTTTGATAAAGATCTTGGAATTAATAGACCTAGCCCAAGTATAATTTAATTAATTTTTAAAATAAATTTTAAAAGCTTAATGAGGCCCATGTATGGCATGGTAAAGTGGAAAAATTTTAGTACCACCTTGGTAGTTTAGAGTGATGTTGTCCAACTTAAATAGTGGGACTTCTCTCGTCCTCCCAAAGTCATGGATGAGGGAGGGAAAGGGAAAACCACACGCGCGTGCTCGCTTGCCTCGCCGCGCCGGGCCTAATCGGATACGAATCGGGTTCAGTTGGAAAGTCATATCCGGATACGCAACCGAATCCGCTATGGGTGCTGCCTTGATGCGCAAGTTATTCGGGGCTATATATTTGTCTGCGCGCAGTCGTCTGGAATCAATCTAGTATGAGTTTTGCCACATTTCTCGCTACTACGCCGTCGCTGTAGGTAGTTTGCTCTAATCCCGTCGTCGGCGTGCACCTACGACCGGGAAAGCAGGTCTCCGGAACTGCCATCCTTACGATCCTGCACCGGGAGAGGACGAATAAGGTTTTTGGGAAGCGCTCTGCGTGACTGCTTAATTCGATTTGACGCGTCTTGCGCATCGGCTCGACGTGAACGCCTTCGTCGTCTACGTCCATGGCGAGTTCTGTGATACCTAAGTCTGCATACGCTTGGTGCGCATCTTTAGTTGTTTTGATCATGGTTGTTACTTTTATTTGTGCTAGTATGTTAGATCTGTTCATGCTAGTTTCTGTAATAATTTTGATCTATTTAATTAGACAATTGCCTATTTTCTCAACAATCCAAAAACCTATTATAGGCAATCTGTTCAATTTACTATGTCTTGTTTTGCTGATGCACTGAGGCCAGAAAAGTTTTCTGGTGTGCACTTCAAAAGATGGCAAGCAAAGGTCCGTCTCTGGCTTATTGCTATGAATGTGTGGGAAGCGAGACCTGGCAAACCTAAAGGAGAGCTTTCTACTGATGATCAGAAGAAGTTCTTGGATACCAACAATCTCTTCGTAGGATGCATTCTTGGTGTGCTCACTGATCATCTGTGCGATGTGTACATACATATGACAGATGCCAAAGAGCTGTGAAATACACTGGTTGCTAAGTATGATGCATCAGATGCAGGCAGTGAACTATACACCATGGAGAACTTCCATGACTACAGGATGATGAACAACCGATTTGTAGTGGAACATGCGCATGAGGTACAGTGCATTGTCCAAGAACTCGAACTCCTGAAGTGTCGTTCGCCTGACAAGTTTGTGGCTGGGTGCATAATTGCAAAGCTTCCTTCGTCTTGGAGAGGTTTCGCCATTGCTCTGAAACACAAGAGACAGGAGATATTAGTTGAAAATCTGATAGTGTCTCTAGATATAGAAGAGAAGGCTCGGGCTAAGGATACTTATGAGAAAGGAGGAGAGGGCCAGTCCAACGCCAATGTTGTCCAGAAAATCCCACAGGGCAAGAACAAAGGGAAGAACCATAAAATTCACAAGGGTGTGAAGAGTAATGTCTTCAAGAAGAAGAAGAATAAATCTGAGTTGACCTGCTTCACATGCGGAGAGCTGGGGCACTTCTCCAAAGATTGCCCAGACCTTGCAGATCGCAAAAGGAAGAGAGTTCATAGCGGGTCAAAAACTATCAACACAGTGACCATGGGTGACGGGTACGATAATTTACCTACTGTACTTTCAGTTTTTCAATCTACGAGTTAGTGGTTTGATACTGGAGCCAATGTCCATGTGTGTGCTGACATATCTATGTTTTCTTCTTATTAGGGCGCCCAAGGCTCAGTGATGATGGGAAACAGGTCGCATGCTGCTGGTGCGATAGATCTGAAGTTTACTTCAGGAAAGATTGTGCAGCTGAAGAACGTGCAGCATGTCCCCTCCATCAACAAGAACTTAGTTACTGGCTCCCTACTTTTGAAGGACGGTTTTAAGTTAGTCTTGGAGTCTAATAAATTAGTAGTGTCTAAGCATGGACAGTTTATTGGTAAAGGCTATGTATATGGAGGCTTCTTCTACTTTTCCCTATCATATTTTAGCAATAAGTTAGTAAATCATATTTGTGGTCATATTAGTGATGGTACAAGTGTTTGGCATTCTTATTTATGTCATGTGAACTTTGGCTTAATGTCTCGGCTATCTAGCATGCGTTTAATTTTGAATTTCACCATTGCCAAAGGTTCTAAGTGCCACAGTTGTGTGCAATCTAAGCAACCACAAAAACCTCACAAGATGGCTGAGGAGAGGAACTTGGCACCTCTAGAACTCATACATTCTGATCTCTGCGAGATGAATGGTGTGTTGACAAAAGGTGGAAAGAAATATTTTATGACGTTGATTGATGATGCTACTCGTTTTTGCTATGCTTTCTTACTGCAAACTAAGAATGATGCATTAGAATTTTTAAAATCTATAAAGCTAAGGTTGAAAACCAACTAGAAATAAAGATTAATGAGAGGGCCCCGCAGATCCCGTCTCCGAATCGAGCCGTGTTGGGGGTGGGGATGGGCCCGGGTTAGGGGGTTTACTCGATCCCCGATTGTGGTGGCGAGTTTTTCTCTAATATGTTTGATGAATTTGGTGAGGAATATGAAATTATTCATGAGAGGACGCCTCCCTATTCACCCGAGGGAAACGGGATTGCCGAGAGGAAAAATCGCACGATGACTGACTTGGTTAACACCATGTTAGACACTGCTGGTTTATCTAAGGCATGGTGGGGGAAGGCCTTGTAGACTACGTGTCATGTCTTGTGTAGAGTTCCAAATAGGAATAAGGATCAAACACCATATGAAATGTGGATTGAGGGAAAACCATCACTGTCTTACTTACCCACATGAGGGTATTTAGCTAACGTAAATGTGCCAATTACCAAGAAGCTGTTGATGAGAAAATTTTCTCACGCGCTGGCCTGGGAGATCTGTTTAACTCCAGTGTAGGTCCTTTTCTCGGCGTCTAATGTAAACAGACGTGCCAGTTGGTTTGATCTGTCAACCAACAAGAAACAAATAGACATGCGTTAAGGTTAGGGTTAGATCCTACTGGATCGGCTAAGGAAAAAAATTCACATATATTTGCTATCCCAAAGCATATTTAAACTAAGTGATTGGGATAGATCGGTTACACCGAGACAGTATAAATCACTCAATCTAAATATACATTAGGATAATAAATATACGCATTCATGGCCTAGCCGATACTGTAGACCTAACTGTGGATCGGCTAGTACTCTGATACTTCTTATGAGAAGATATTAATCTAACCTAAATGAGTTAAACCTAAATCATCGGCTGTCGGCTAGTGCTGACAGATTGATACCGACTTAAAGCATTTAACTAGATTAAGATCTTAATACAAGAGGCAGCTCTAATAAATCTAATAGCAAAAAGAAATATTAAAACAGGTAAGGCCGGCTGAAACCTCGGCACTATCTCTACAAATTTACATCTAGCCGAATAGATCATAATACTTCTAAAAGCGACTTAACAGATCATAGATGATGCAACATTAAGTACAAAAAGATAGCATCAGATGTAAATAGACCGATGTAAACCCCTCAAGACGGTGGATACAACATATAATCCAGGCCAACATCTAGATCTAGCTCTATCGGCTGCTGCTTCCAGAGAAGAACAAGCCGATGGCAAGATAGATTTAGACATTGTTCTAGATTATATGTCGTATATGATAACTTGCGTAGTCTAAAGCATCAAACCTAGAGTATCATGATGATGAAATCACAAGGTTCAATGAAATAAACCACTAATGACAAGCATTTACCTTAATCGGGGATCGAAACGATGCAACCCGAAGCCGGACCAAGAACTCGTCTAAAACAAAATGAGAGGCGATGCGCCAAGATTGTATTGATTGTGATATGTGATATGTTTTACAGGGGTCTCGGATCCTATTTATACCCAAGAATAACACTATTTGTGTAAGACACGGTTTCTATCTAATCCACTTAACAAAATACGATAATATCTCGGGATACAGTCCCATGTCGCATTACAATAGGAATATCTAAACAAATCCCTAATTTACATATACAATTGCCGTTACAGGACTCTATCCATAGATGGCAATATCTTTAACGCGCAATTTGGAAACCGAATCTACCATTTATCTTCAAGCTTTCCATCGGAAACGGTCCCATCTTCCTCTCTGAATCGGAATCGGCCATCGGCTGTTCCCATCCGATTCGGCCTTAGCCAACGGCCCCGTAGCCGATTCGGACTCACCGATTCTGTTTCCGCCCCTTCACGATCACGCATCTTTCCCGATTTCGCTTCAATCTCCGCTTCACACCCGAGGATTTGGTTACCAAATTTGGACGTTAACACATGCCCCCAAGTCCGTGATATGAAATGTTGCGGATTTTAGGTGATTCAAATTCCAGGCGCAATCCTAGCTTGACTCTGTTTCGACCGTTACAAAACTCTTTATATATCACCCCTCCAGCCGTCAAACGAGTCACGCCGTCAACAGATAGCCACCCCAGCAAACGCCCTCAAGTTCTTCAGCGCCCCATCCAGCTTTCAAAACCCGCAGCGGTGATCTTCTCCCTTGGCAACCTCCACACGAGCGATGGCCTCCTCTGCCACCGCATCGGCCGCTGCTCCTGCTGAGTTCCCTGAGGTAAGCCCTAATCGGCTAAAAACCCCCTTTTTACCGCTTTTATATGTAGATTTGCATTCTAGGGTTTCTGACTATGAACCTTATTCTTCCTTCCAATTGTAGCACCTCACCCATCAGATAATAATCCCTAGCCTTGTTCAGAAGAATAGATACTTTCTAGGGCCTATCAACAACAAGGACCCAAGTGAGTTGATAATAGCCGAAACCAATAGGATGCCCTACAACATGAGGAAACCTTCTCTGAACCATTGGGCCCACACCTTCAAATCTTGGCCCTCAATAGACAAGTCCTGGCCTGAATGGTACAAAAGGATGCAATCGGCCAAGCAAACCCACTGGGAAAAAATAGGGATAGCCCAATGCTTGGCCCTGTCAGTAGCCGACATGGAAAAGGATGAACCGTTGATGTCAGCCACCACTTATTTCTGGAATGACACCTTAAATGCCTTCATCTTCCAGCAAGGCCCAATGACAATCACCTTGGTCGACGTAATGATGACAACCGACTTAGATATCCTCTCATCGGCCAACCCCGAACAGTTAACTAGAAAGGGTCAACATCAATTTAAGACCAAGGCCATAGGAGGATGGAGTGGTTATGTGGCCATGAACATGAAGGATGGGCCAGTTAGTCCTAGAGAGCATGCTGCATTCCTAATGATGTGGCTGGAGAAATTTTTGTTCTGCGGATCTAGCTGTGGGCCGATAGCCAATTGGCAAGTTGTAGCCGAAGCTTTGGTAGACAGGAAAAAGATCCCCTTGGGCAAATATCTCCTCGGCTATTTGTATCAAACCCTCCATCAGGCCATCGCCAAGATAGCTACCAATGCCCCTGTCAACACCGGCGGTCCGTGGTGGTTTCTTCAGATTTGGTTAGTGCTGATGACCCAAAAAATATCCGACCGGTTGCCTCTGACTGAAGCACGTTTCCCGCGATTGGAGACGATCGAAGATGACGATGGGAACGAGATGACCACCACGAGATGCCTTAGCTATGGTGAAGCAGCAGCTATGCATGCCGGGTCCAAGCAATCGGCTGAACTGTTGGCCGAGTGGTTCATAATCCTGTATGATGGATTCACCAAGGACAACCGCTGCTGGTACTTTTACAGGGACAGGTCGCTCTTTGAGCTGCCCGTTGAATTCAACTTGGAAGAAATCAACTCGATGACTACCCCAAGTGCCGGAGTTGTTCACGGCCGCTCTCACCCCTTGCATCCCGCCGACGGAATCCACTAGGGCCGATCGGTGGCCAAATCTTATGAGTTTTATTATCCAGTGTCGGCTACTCGACAATTTGGACTTGGGCAACTACCCGTCGACTGCTACTATGCCGACAAGATCGAAACAAGGGGGATAGTGGACCAGGCCCCAATTATGAGCAAGTTGATGGACTTAGCCGGCCCCCCTCTTGGCAGCATTGGCAACATGGTGCTAGCCTACAAGAAAAGAACAATCTATGACCGGTGGTGGATCGAGATCAAACATCACTTCTTTCACCAGCGGTCCTCTCACTACATCACCTTGCTCCTGCCCGACGAAATCCCCTCAGTGAGTCCCGAATTCCAAGTTATTTCTCCTTCTTGAATCATCGGCTGATTTAATCTGATAACACTTAAACTTTTCCTTCCTTGCAGGTGACAGAAATAGAACGGCCGACAGTGAGTAACTCCGGTATCCCTATTGAATACCGCTTAGGCATCATGCCGAATGGGTGTGGGTTAGCTCCATCGGCCATCGTCTAGGAGGTGCCAAAGTTGAAGTAGCTGCTGCATGGGTAAACATGCCTGCCACTGGCTAGGCAAAAAAGAGCCACTCCAAACACAAAATCCTCATTTGCAGCCGCAAAAGAAGCGAAGAAGAAATGTACCGAACGCGCCACCTCGACGCCTCCCGTCGTGGATCCAAGTGTCAATCAGTTCCTTAACGAGGAGGTTGCGGACGAGGAGAGATCAGCATGTCGGGGCAGCGGTCGAATCAAGCGATTCGAACCATAATTCAATCAGCCCTCCACCGACACCCATCGGCTCCAAGCCCGCCTATGAAGAAACGGTCGTTAACCCCTGTCTTGTTAAATTCGGCTTTGAAAATAAGACCACTCTGCACTTAACCGAATCTGTTTTGTGTAGGCCAAGAAGTTAGCTCGCCGTCCTCCACGTCGTGCTTCACCAGTAATTATTTTCGGCCTGTATTAATATTTTGCTAACCCTAGCCGATTTACCAACTGCCACTTATCTTTCTTGCAGCCTCCTTCATTTCCATCGGCTACCCCCTAGGTGTCGAGCGAACACACGGCATCGGCTGTGGGCGGCCAGGAGGCTGAGGACGTCGCGAAGCCAACCGATGAACACGTTGATGCAGCAATTTCGGTCAGTGGTCATGTTAAAGAAGACACTATTCCAAACGACCCAGCCGAAGTTGAAGAAGCTATCCCCATACCTGCAGCAAGAGTGAGTTCAGCCTTATCTCTCTCCTCCAAACACTTTAAATAATTCACCATTTTAGCTGTAGCTTAATCTTGTCATTCCTTTTGCAGCCTCTGACCGATCTACTCTCCTTCGACATAAAAGAGTTTCTTGGTGACAAAGAGGGGGAGGCAACTAGCCCAGACAAAGCCCTAGCTGACGAGCTTAAGGAAAAATTGCAAGACATACGCCGTCGGCTAGATATTGACATAGACAGGCTAGTCGAAGAGTGTGGATCGGCCAAGTCTCGATTCTTTGAAATTGAAGGCCAGCTCCCTGAAGATCTTGTCACCAAAGTATCTGCTGCCGTTTGTATTGATCAACATCGGCCAAGGCTTGGGCGTGCAATGCAATGGATGATTGAAAGGCTTGCCCAAGCCGATGTGACTGCCAAGATCGAAGACGCGGTCAAGAGCGTGGAGGCCGAATAAGCAAAGCTGAATGAACTGAAGGCCGGCCCAACCACTTCTCAAACCCGGATCGCCAACTTGAGGGCCAAAGAAGCCGACTTGTTGCAGCAGTTAGAACAATGCCGAGCTGAGATTGCTGCCAATGAATGGGTGTTGGCCGACTTGCCGAAAGTTACCGAAGATCAAACAGGCAGATTGACGGCCACCGTCAGATATCTGAAAGAACTTCACAAATCAGCCAAGGTAGTCCCCGGCTCCGACGCCGAAGATCAAGTAGTGATTGACGAAGTAAAAGCAGTTCAAGCGGCGGCGATCTCGGATATAGACGCGTTTTTGAGCCTGTAATAGATGTAGCAGTCTTAAACCCTAAACGCTTTTTGTAATCGGCCTAAACTCGTCTTTATCTTGTAATCGGCTTATACAATGTCCTTCTTATTGTCATGATTGCCGATCACATTTTTGTCATAACCTTGAAGGCTTCAAAAACTTGAAAATTTTCAAAAATTTCTTCTTGATTTTGATGTCTGCCTTCTTGATCGTGTATATATATGCCCCCTAATTTTGTTGATGTCTGTGATGTCGACAAAATTATGGAATCCACTACTCTGCCGCTATCGCCGTTGTCGGCCAAACTTAGCCGATTGTAGAAAACTAGGAGGAAAAAACTTAGCGTGAAAAAGACCTAAAGGCGATGCTGGCATAAGTCAAGACATCGGCTAACACGAATAAGCAAGAACACAGCCGAATCATGAACTGATCCAAATGCTTGGGTAGTATTTTTTCAAATATTTTCCGTTTAGAGCCCTTCCAAATACTTCTCCATCCAATCCTTCTAACATGTAGGCCCCTTTAGAGACATATTTGTGGATCTTGAAAGGCCCTTCCCAATTAGGTGACCACTTGCCGAATTTATTATCTCTTGATCCAATCGGCAGTATCAATTTCCAAATGAGTTCGCCCTCTTCAAAAGACTTAGGCACAACTTTCTTGTTATAATGACGGGCTACTCGTTCCTTATCCCTTGTTACTTTTTCCAAAGCCCTCATCCATGACGAAACCAGGTCTTCTGATTCATCTACCATCAAATTGTAATAGTCATCGACTGTTTGTTGATCTTGCAACTGAATCCGTCTTGAGCCGATGATGTTTTCCCATGGTAGGACTGCTTCATGCCTGTAGACCAATTTATATGGAGGGACTTCGATAGATCCGTGGCATGCCATCCAATAGGCCCAAAGTGATTCGGCTAATCGGCTGTGCCATTGCTTCGGATACTCAGAGATCTTCCTCTTTATCAGCTTGATTAGGCTTTTATTTGAAGCTTCTGCTTGCCCGTTGGCCTGAGCGTAATACGGCGAAGAATTGAGCAACTTGATTCCCATGTCGTCGGCAAACTGAACAAACTCGTCCAATATGAAGATAGACCCCTGGTCTGTTGTTCTGGTTTGAGGAACGCCAAATCGGTATATGATATGCTCCTTAACAAACTCGATTGTGTCCTTAGAATCAACTTTTTAAAGAGGAATTGCTTCCACCCACTTCGTGAAATAATCGGTTGCCACCAATATAAATTTGTGCCCTTTACTCGAGGGTGGATGGATCTGGCCGATCATATCAATTCCCCATCCTCTGAACGGCCAAGGCTTTATGATTGGGTTCATAGCCGATGCTGGTGCTCTCTGTATAGCTCCAAACTTCTGACAATTCTGGCAGCCCTTATAGTACTTGAAACAATATTCCAACATCGTCGGCCAAAAATACTCCGCTCTCCGAAGCAACCACTTCATCTTGTGAGCTGATTGATGTGTGTCACATATTCCTTCATGCACTTCTCTGATAGCCACCTTGGCTTGATCAGCACTGAGACACTTTAACAGAACACCATCAATCGTCCTGTAATATAAATCTTCATCAAGCAAAACATATCTCAAAGCCCTGTATCGCAATTTCCTGGAAGCCAATTGAGAAGAGTTATGTAAATAATTGTAGACCTCAAACCTCCAATCGTCAGCTATAATGGCAGCAACCTCTATCTTAATATCCTTTGTCATCGGCCGATAACCCGATGCCCCTTGAGCTAAATCATTGGCTTCTGTGTTTTGCTCCCTGGGGATGTGCCTTAATGTGACTAGCCGAAAGCTATCCATCAAGTCTCGGCATTGTTGATAATAGATCATCAGCGCATCATTTTTGCACTCATATTCCCCTGACAATTGGCTGATGACCAACAGTGAATCCCCCATGATCTCGATGGCGTCGGCTTCAACCTCTTTGAGAAGATGCAATCCCTTGAGCACTGCTTCCTATTCGGCTTGGTTGTTTGTGGCGTGGGGGTTGATTGAGAATGCAAATTCAAAACTTGCCCCCCTTGGGGATATAATTACCAAGCCGATACCACAGCCATTTGTGTAAACCGAGCCATCAAATGTTAACGTCCAAGGCATGATTTCCACTAAGCCGATTGAGTCATCCCTGTGTTCCACTATGAAATCGGCTATAGATTGTCCTTTAACTGGCCTGGGTGCCTGACATCTTAAATCAAATTCTGTCAAAAAGCAAAAATCCATTTTCCAATTCGTCCCTTTAATACTGGAGCCGATAGCATATATTTGACTACGTCGGCTTTACAAACTATCGTGCACTCATTGGACAACAAATAATGCCTTAACTTGGTACATGAAAAATACAGACAAAGACATAACTTCTCCACGGGTGAATACCTTGTTTCTGCGTCCAGCAGCCGTCGGCTGAGATAAAAGATTGCCTTTTCCTTCCCTTCGACCTCTTGGATCAAAACCGAGCCGATTGACTTGTTGTCGGCTGATAGGTATAACTTCAACGGTATCCCTTTTTGTGGAGACATCAAAACTGCAGGCGAGCTCAAATAATCCTTGATGTTATCCAATGCCTTCTGCTGCTCTGCCCCCAAGTGAATGCTTGATCAGCCTTCAGTCGAAGCAGTGGTGTGAACGGATCCATCTTCTCTGAAAGATTGGCTATAAATCGCCTGATAAAGTTGAGTTTGCAGATCAAAGATTGTAGTTGCTTCTTGTCCTTCGGAGGCTGTATTGTCTTGATATCATTGATGCTCCTTGGTGTAACCTCAATTCCTCTTTCATGAACAAGAAACCCTAAAAACTGTCCGGCCGATACGCTGAATGCGCACTTCAATGGATTCATCTTAAGGCAATATTTCCTTGTCCGCTCCAAAACCTGCTTACGATCGGCTATGTGATTTTCTGTTTCCCTGGACTTGACAACAACATCATCAATATAAATCTCTACCAGGGAGCCGATCATGTCGTGAAAAATGTAATTCATGGCCCTTTGATAAGTTGCTCTAGAATTATTCAACCCGAATGTCATAACGACCCACTCGTACAAGCCGATTGCTCCTGGGCATGTAAAAGCAGTCTTGTGGATGTCTTCTTTGGCCACAAAAATCTGATTATAACCTGCATTACCATCCATGAAACTAATAATCTTGTGGCCTGAAGCAGAATCCACGAGTAAATCGGCTATTGGCATCGGGTACTCGTCCTTAGGAGTAGCTTTGTTTAAGTCCCTGAAGTCGATGCACACCCTAAGTTTACCATTCTTTTTCATTACTGGAACAATATTTGAGACCCACTCGGCATATCGGCAAGGACGAATAAATCCAACATCATATAGCCGAATGATTTCAGCTTTGATTGCATCGTACATATCGGCTTTGAACCTCCTGGGAGGTTGTTTGAATGGCCGATAATTCGGCTTGATAGGTAGCCGATGCACGACAATTGATGGGCTAAGACCAGGCATCTCAAAATACTCCCAAGCAAAACAATCTTTATATTCCTTTAATAAATCAATAAGCTGGGATCTACAACGAGAAGATAAATTCTTGCTAATATATGTCGGCCTAGGCCTGTCTCCAGAACCGATATCTATTTCCTCTAGCTCGTCGGCTGACATAAAACCTTGCCCAAGCTTGCCATCGTCATCATCCGCGGTGTCCTTGCCGTAGACGCTCGAGCCCTCCACGACGCCTTCAAAGCAGCAGTTGCAGCTCCTCGTCTCCGATTGGCGTATGGCGAGAATCGGACACTTTAAGAAAATTGTCTTGCCGATTTTCCTGACAAACAATCGATGCCATCGATCTCCCATAATGGCAAATCGCCATTAGCGATGCTTACTGACCTGTCGGCTGGTACAATCTCGATCTTGTCGCCATCCCATTGTATCAGACTTTGGTGCATGGTGGAAGGGACACAACAATTTGCGTGGATCCAGTCCCTCCCAAGCAGCAGGCTGTAAGACCCCTTCCCGTCGATGACAAAGAAGGTTGTGGGCATGGTTTTGCTGCCGACGATCAGCTCCACATTGAGTACACCCTTGGCCTCTGATGGGTTGCCGTCGAAGTCTTTAAGCACCATATTTGTTTGGATCAAGTCTTCGGCTCCATTGCCCAATTTTCTAAAAGTTGCATAGGGCATCAAATTTACCGCAGCCCCTCCGTCGACCAACATCTTGGACATCGGCTTGCCGTTGACAAATCCCTTCACATAGAGTGGTTTGAGATGCCAATTTTCAGTTCCTTCTGGTTTGTCAAAGATGGCTTGGTCTCGAGGACAAGGCTAGCTTGGCCAGGGTATCCTCAACGCTATCTCGCATCGGCCTCGGTGACTCACGACCGGCAATATGAAGACCATATTGACCGATGCGAGCTTTTCCTTTACCTTTGGCTGCCGTCCTGGCTTGATCGGCTGAGCTTTCTTCGGCTTTCGTCGGCTGGTGCAGTTTTATTCTTGGGCCTCCATTGTTTCTTGCCCAGCCGACGATGCTGATCCCGTATCATCTGCCGAACTTCTTCTTCCTGTCCCTCGCGTTTCAGCCTCTGGATTCTTCTCTTCTGAGTTTTAGTGAACAGGTCAGAAGTGCACCATTGGGGGTTAGCCGATTGCTCATCATCGGTACTTCTTCGTCGTAGTCTTCATTGTTTTCGTCATCATTGTCTTTGTCGAAAAGTCTTGATGGATCGGCTCAAGCCGATTATGAACGGACCGCTGCCTCTGGTTAAGTTGGACGGCCCTAGGGACGAGTTGAGTTGGGCTTCGAATCGGTGGGTCTCTGTACTCGTCCTCGCGGTACTCACTGCAGGCCGGGCAGTTTTCGATCGTCGGCAGCCTCATCCCCGATTCCCAACAGAATCAGAAAAACTCGCATCGCCAGTGCGGATCGCAGTCGCTGTGATGCCTAATGTAATGGAAGCCTGTAACCTCGGTCTCCCTCACATAAGGTCTGTTGCGCCAAGCTTCTTCTTCCCGCCAAAACCGCTGTTGAAAGAGGCGTCGGCCGTTGACCCGCCGATCGGCCAGCGAGACGCACCATGTTGATTGGCATGACTTGGTCTCCAGTCGACTTCTTCTCTGCCTTGACCCCTTTGAGAGTTTCACCTAAGCTGTCCGTCATTCTGTTCTGCCGATCAGCTCGCCTGGGGTCGGCTTGGACCATGTTGACCGGGAAAGGGTTTCCGTCTACCTTCATCAGCCGAGGTGAATCGGCGAATTTGAGTTTCTCGGCCTCGATCACCGACTGGATCTGCTGCCTGAAAACTTTACAATCATTAGTGGTATGGGAGGTGGAGTTGTGCCACTTACAGTACTTCTTCTTGAGCTCTTCAGCCGATGGGATCACATGATTGTCGGACAGTTGGATCTGCTTCTCCTTTAGCAATAAATCAAAGATCCTATTGGCCTTGGTGATATCAAAATTGTATTTCTCCTCCTTGGCCATTTTCAGCAGCCATTGGCAGACGATGGCCTTTTTGTTCTTGGTCCATTCGGCTGCCGCGACCTCTGCGTCATCGTCGCTGGAATCGGAGGCTGACTCGACGATGACTTGAGCTACTTTCTTGACGACCTTCCTCTATTCTTGAAACCTCTGTTCATGGGACATCACCTTCTGCGCGAGATACGCCAAACTATCAAAGTCCTGAGCCAAAAAGTGCTCACGGATTGGAGCGATTAGCCCGTGGAAGGCCAAATCGTCTACCTGGGCATCGGATAGCACCAGGCTGTAGCATCGGTTCCTCATCTCTCTGAATCTTTGAATATAGTCCTGAACCGATTCGTCATGCTTCTGCCTAATGCTGGTCAGGTCCGAAAATTTCATCTTATGATTGCCGGTGTAGAAGTAGCTTTGAAACTGTTTCTCGGGATCGGCCCAACTCTGAATAGAGTTGTAGGGCAACGAAGAAAACCATGTAAAGGCCGATCCCAAAAGTGAGAGAGGGAACAAACGAACTTTCAAGGCGTCTGTAGCCGATGCCTCGCCACACTACGCTAGAAATCGGCTGACGTGCTCGTATGTTGAAACATTGTCCTGCCCTGAGAATTTGGAGAAGTCCGGGACCTTGTATCGGTTGGGCAGTGGAACCCGCTCAAAGTATTTTGGATAGGGGTATCGATACATGTTCCCAGAATCTTTCGGCTTGAGACCGAATTGATTGCGCTTAACATCGGCAATCAAATCAGCCCAAGCCATGTTGTCTTGAACCTGCTATATCGGCTCGTATTGTTCGTATTGCATGGGTGCCTGCCGATACTGAGGTGGCGGTGTTTGAGGGCGGTAGTGCTGGTCATGATGGCCTCCTTGGTACTGGTACCGGAGTGGGTTGCCAGCAGGAGGCGGCCGATTCGCCGACGGTGGTGTCTGTGGATCCGAAAAAAGCTGTCGGCCACCAGTATTGTACTGTCCTCCCTGGCCGATATGGGCAATCGACTCCTGTTGCCGATTGTTGTTGAACATGCCGGCCAGCTGATCTTGGGGAAGGGGTTGTTGTCAGTTGAGCATAGTGATCGGCTGTCTTGAGGTCGATCCAGAAGGATTGGGCTGACTAGGGACTTCTCCTGACGGCCCTGGCTGCACTGGTGGTGGGATCGGCCGATTCTGGGTGACCAAAGTCCTGTAGCAGGGAAACTGGCCATCTGTAAAGTAGGTTGGCCCCCTCTGTAGCTGATCGGCAATCTTTGAATCAACCACAGTGGCAATCATGTTGTCCAAGGTGTTGACCAAAATGCCGCTCTGGTTGACGAGTGCATGATGCATAGCCGAATCGATCCGATCCTGCAAAGTATGCAGCTCCGAATCGTTTTCCTCCTGTTTTGGCTCCTCCATCTTGTGTTTGTCTTTCGTATCGCTTGAGGAGGATGCCTTGAAATCGTCCATGCTGAACTTGTATTTCTGTAGGACGGACCCAGATCGGGTCTGGGCATGACGATTGCAGGTAATTGGCCTGCAATTCTTCTACTATTTTCTTGTAGTCGGCCTGGTGTTCAGCCGATAATTGTTCTATCCTGATTGGAGCCACATTTTCTTCGGTGATCTTTGAGTTCTTGATGTTAACCATCACGTCCGATTCTTAGTGATCTGCTGATGGTCCCACCGAGCGTGCCAAGAAGCGTGTTGATGAGAAAATTCTCTCACGCGCTGGCCTGGGAGATCTGCTTAACTCCAGTGCAGGTCCTTTTCTCGGCTGTCTGATGTAAACAGGCGTGCCAGTTAGTTTGATCTGTCAACCAACAAGAAAACAAATAGACATGCGTTAAGGTTAGGGTTAGATCCTACTGGATCAGCTAAGGAAAAAAATTCACATATATTTGTTATCCCAAAGCATATTTAAACTAAGTGATTGGGATAGATCGGATACACCGAGACAGTATAAATCACCCAATCTAAATATACACTAGGATAATAAATATATGCATTCATGGCCTAGCCGATACTGTAGACCTAACTGTGGATCGGCTAGTACTCCGATACTTCTTATGAAAAGATCTTAATCTAACCTAAATGAGTTAAACCTAAATAAATCGGCTGTCGGCTAGTGTTGATAGATTGATACCGACTTAAAGCATTTAACCAGATTAAGATCTTAATATAAGAGACAGCTCTAATAAATCTAATAGCAAAAAAAATATTAAAACAGGTAAGGTCGGCTGAAACCCTGGCACTGTCTCTACAAATTTACATCTAGCCGAATAGATCATAATACTTCTAAAAAGAGACTTAATATATCATAGATGATGCAGCATTAAGTACAAAACGATAGAATCAGATCTAAATAGACCGATGTAAACCCCTCAAGACGGTGGATACAACATATAATCCAGGCCAACATCTAGATCTAGCTCTATTGGCTGCTACTTCCTGAGAAGAACAAGTCGATGGCAAGATAGATTTAGACATTGTTCTAGATTATATGTCGTATATGATAACTTGCACAGTCTAAAGCATCAAACCTAGAGTATTATGATGATGGAAGCACTAGGTTCAATGAAATAAACCACTAATGACAAGCATTTACCTTAATCGGGGATCGAAACGATGCAGCCCGAAGCCGGACCAAGAACTCGTTCTAAAAGAAAATGAGAGGCGATGCGCCGAGATTTTATTGATTGTGATATGTGATATGTTTTACAGGGGTCTCGGGTCCTATTTATACCCAAGAATAACACTATCCGTGTAAGGCACGGTTTCCATCTAATCTAATTAACAAAATACGACAATATCTCGGGATACAGTCCCATGTCGTATTACAATTGGAATATCTAAACAAATCCCTAATTTACATATACAATTGTCGTTACAGGACTCTATCCGTAGATGGCAATGTCTTTAACGTGCAATTTGGGAACCAAATCTACCATTTATCTTCAAGCTTTCCATCGAAAATGGTCCCATCTTCCTCTCTGAATCGGAATCGGCCATCGGCTGTTTCCATCCGATTCGGCCTTAGCCAACTGGCTCCGTAGCCGATTCAGACTCAACCGATTCTGTTTCCGCCTCTTCACAGATCACGCATCTTTCCCGATTCCGCGTCAATCTCCACTTCAGACCCGAGGATTTGGTTACCAAATTTGGTCGTTAACAGAAGTGTAAGCTGGGACCTAAAACAGTGGATTGTGTCTTTCTAGGATATGCTCAGCGGAGTATAGCTTATAGATTTCTAGTAGTTAAATCTGATGTACCTGATATGCATGTTGATACTATTATGGAATCTTGTGATGCTACATTCTTTGAGAATATATTTCCTATGAAAGATATGCTTAGAACATCTAGATTGTCATCTGAGATTACTCCTGAACCTCTACCTCCTGTTGAGTCTTCTGAACCGTCTGATGAGCTTGAGGCAGTTCCTGAGAAGGATGACAGTGAAGCAGCTCCTAGAAGAAGTAAGAGACCCAGGATTACAAAATCCTTTGGTGATTACTTCACTGTATATCTTGTGGATGATACACCCACAACTATCACTTAGGCATACGCATCTCATGATGCGAATGATTGGGAAAAGTTGTCCAAAGTAAAATGGACTCGATTCTATCCAATGGAACATGGGAGCTCACAGAATGACCCTATGGGTGTAAACCAGTGGGTTGTAAATGGGTGTTCAAGAAGAAGCTTAGGACTGATGGTACAATTGAGAAGTACAAGGCTCAGCTTGTGGCTAAAGGGTATACACAAAAGGAAGGAGAAGACTTCTTCAATACATACTCACCTGTTGCTAGAATGACAACAATTCAAACTTTACTTTCCTTGGTAGCCTCATATGGTCTGATCGTCCATCAGATGGACGTTAAGACAGCTTTCCTTAATAGAGAGTTGGATGAGGAGATCTATATGGATCAACCTGATGGGTTTATAGTGAAGGGTCAAGAAAGCAAGGTGTGCAGATTATTAAAATCCATGTATGGCCTGAAACAAGCACCTAAGCAATGACATGAAAAGTTTGACAGAACTTTAACTTCTATTGGATTTGCCATTAATGAGGCTGATAGATGTGTGTACTATCGCTATGGTGGGGGTGAAGAGTTATTTTGTGCCTATATGTGGATGATATTCTTATCTTTGGCACAAACATTGATGTGATCAATGATGTCAAGTTCTTCTTATCAAAAAATTTTGATATGAAGGATCTGGGAGAAGCCGATGTGATTTTGAACATCAAATTGGTTAAGGATGAGAATGAGATTACTCTTTCACAATCTCATTATATGGAGAAGGTCTTGAGTCGCTTTGGTTATATGGAAAGCAAGTCTTCTCCAACTCCTTACGATCCTAGTGTGATACTTTGAAAGAACAAGAAAATTTCTAAAGATCAATTAAGCTTTTCATAAATTATTGGTTCACTCATATACCTACTAGTGCAACAAGACCCGACATCTCTTTTGCTGTGAGCAAATTGAATAGGTTCATGTCCAACACGGGTGGTGATCACTGGCATGCACTTGAGAGGGTGTTGCGCTACTTGAAAGGTATGAGTTATGGGATTCACTATTCTGGGCACCCTGCTGTGCTTGAGGGATATAGTGATTCAAACTGGATATCAGATGTTGATGAGCTTTATGCCACGAGTGAGTATATATTTACTCTAGGAGGTGGTGCAATATCATGAAGGTCTTGCAAACAGTCTATATTGATGAGGTCAACCATGAAAGTAGAGTTGACTGCTTTAGACACAGCTACAGTTGAGACTGGATGGCTACGTGAGCTCTTGATGGACTTGCCTGTGGTTGAAAAACCAGTGCCGGCTATCCTAATGAACTATGACAATCAAACTGTGATAGTCAAAGTGAACAGTGCTAAGGATAATGCGAAGTCATCAAGACATGTTAAGATACGTTTGAAATCTGTCAGGAAGTTGAGAAACTCCGGAGTGATAAGTGTGACTTATATTCAAACAGACAAAAACCTGGCAGATCCCTTTATGAAAGGGCTATCACGGAATGTGATAGATAGTGCATCGAGGGAGATGGGGTTGAGACCCATATAAGTTGACATAGTGGTAACTCAACCTATGTGATCGGAGATCCCATGAATTAAGGCACGGGAAGAACTAGCTATTGGTTAACTGAGGAGAGCTATGTTTTCTATCCCTCTCTATGATGTAAAGCTCTTGAAGACCTGTAAGGCAGGTTGGCGACATGTCTTAATGTGTTTTATTGGCTTGGAAAAGCAAAGATGTTGTCCTACAGAACATTCTTAAAAGAACACACCTATATGAGTCCGACTGTCTAACGTCACACTCTATGAGAAGTGGGTATTCTCTAGTAAACTCATGGATAGACCTAGAAGTACGATGCATATGCTCCACCCGCAGTAGATTACTGGTGGTCTAGTACTGGTTATGACTTTAAGTAAAGCTCGTTTGCACAAAACTTGCAATTTAAGGCTTAGTCCATTGTTTAATTTGTGGATGAGTGTAGCTTGAAGCTCTAGGCAAGAGTTCAACTTAATAGTCCTTACTGAAACACTAGTATATCAAATAGTAGTGAGAAACAGGCAAATCTCTAAATGGATGTTTGAGATCTGGTGGGGGATTGTTGGAATTAATAGGCCTAGCCCAAGTGTAATTCAATTAATTCCTGAAATAAATCTCAAAAGCTCAATGAGGCCCATGTATGGCATGGTAAAGTGGGAAATTTTAGTATCATCTTGCTAGTTTAGAGTGGTGTTGTCCAACTTAAATAGTAGGACTTCCCTCCTCCTTCCAAAGCATTGGATGAGGGAGAGGAAGGGAAACCACACGTGCGCGCTCGCTCGCCTCGTCGGGCCAGGCCGTGGCCGTGGTCGTGAGCTGCCTGCGCAGTCGTTCGGAATCAATCTAGTCTAAGTTTTCCCACGTCTCTCGCTATTGCGCCGCCGCTGTAGTCTGCCCTAATCCCGCCGTCGGCGTGCACCTGTGATCGGGAGAGCAGGTTTCCGGAACCGTCATCCTTGCGATCCTGCACCGGGAGAGGACGAATATGATTTTTGGGAAGCACTCTACACGACTACTCAATTCATCTGGCACGTCTTCCTGCTACATCGGCTCGATGTGAACGCCTTCGTCGTCTACATTCGCGGCGAGTTCCTGTGATTCCTAAGTCTGCATATGCTTGATACGCATCTCTAGTTGTTCTGATCATGGTTGTTACTTTTATTTGTGCTAGCATGTTAGATCTGTTCATGCTAGTTTCTGTAATAGTTTTGATCTATTTAATTCAGAATTTAATTAGACAATTGTCTATTTTCTCAACAAGATATGGTGCAGAAAACCATCTCAATAAGAACATGAATCTAAATGGTTTCTCTCTACAGAACTGGGAGCTTGCGGAGTGCATCAGGAGTAGCCAGGAACGAAGCATTTCCTCTAGGTGTAAGCAACCATATCTTTCACCATATCCATATGCTTTGTGTGTCAAGGATGAACATACTCCCTCTTTTTTTATATAGATGATGTCGTTGACTTTTAGACACCATTCGTCTTATATAATTTTTTTAAATGCATAAGATATAAACCAATAAAACAACTCACAACAACATAAATTATAATTATGTAAATTTTTTGAATAACACGAATGATCAACTTGTGCCCAAAAATCAACTGTCATCTATTATTAAATACATAAATTTTTTAAATACCACGAATGATCAACTTGTGTCAAAAAACAACTGTGTCATCTATTATTAAAAAACAACACAAGTATAGTATCTCAGCCAGTGATGTGTGGTGGTTATTTTGCAAAAAACTCCTTGCATTTGCACAAAATAACGCATATGTCATCGAACCGTCTGATGCCATGTTTTGTTTTATCCTGAAAAACCCTCGTCTTTCAGAGAAATGCAATGTGAAGAAGAAAAAATTCCGCCTCTAGGGGTAGTGTAGTAAACATGAAAAACACAGGGTTTTTTCCAGAAAAAATCACATCTACCCTCGGTCGCTCCCCACCTCCTCCTCACGCCCTTAACACAAGAGCTCTGCCCCCCTGCGCCTCTGCACACCCGCACGGGCGTTGTACGTGCGGCGCCCGTTCGAGGCGGCGCCGGTGCCCTCTCTCTCCTTCTTCTCCCTCCTCTTGTGGCGGCGTTGCTGTCAGGGCCTGCGATGGTGACGGACCTGGCCGCGCGACCGCCGCCCATCGGAGCCGACGCTAGTGCCCCTTCCCTACTTCTTCACACGCCGCCGTCGCCTCCTCGCCCTTCTACCCATCGTAGCGGCCCGTGAGAAAGTCGGTGCCATCGGATCCAGTGACCCCGTCCTCCTCACCAGTGGATCCGATCGACCAGAGTAATATGATGCTATCTGACACCATACTCTTTATCTCTGCCATGCCGTTGTTTCCTCTCCCCCGCCCTCTCGTCTCGCTACCTAGGGTTTCGTATTTTGGTCTGGAGCCATCGGATCCGATGACCTCGGTCTCCCTTTGCCCTCTTATCCTTCTCGATAATTAGATATAGGGAAGTACCGGTGGTGGAGGTGGTGGGGGCACGGTAGGAAGGAGGGGACGGTGAGTGGGTACAAGGTGGCGGCGAGGGGGTGCTGTCACTTAGCCTCAACGGTGACCACCTCCTTTCCTCCCCATTGGTCGCCATCGTTTATCCTTTTTTGCTTGTTTCTACTCTCGCTACTCGTCTTCCTCCTCCCTTTGCCTTAAACCTCGAGGAGTAGGGAACAGGGGTGGACGCCATGGTAGCGACGATGCAGGAGAGGATGGGTGGCAACCAAGGTGCAGAAGGTGTACCGGAGTTACCAAAACAGGCACAAGCTCGCCGACTGCACCGTCATCGTCAAGGAGCTCTGGTAGTTACCCACAGATCCCATGCCAAACTCTCCTTTCCCTTGTCTTTTTTTTCCTTTTGTTTTCTACTCCTTCTGAAGCTTCTTGGAATTTGTTTACTGCTTGGTTTGGTGGAGAAAAGCTGCTAACTTTGGTGGAATTTATCTCAAATCTATTTGTTTTTTTTTCTCTGCTCGTGATGTGTCATGGGTTGGATGCGGTGGGAAAAAAAGCTCATTTCTTCAAGATTATGGCATCCTCGATGGAGAGATAATTGCATATTTAGGACTCTAATCGTTGCGTTTCTCACTTTTGTCATTTCTAACGTTCAATTTGCAAAAGTATGTCTCGAAATGTTGCGTATTCAATTTTCATGCCATTTCATGTATTTCATGTAATTTTAATTTTAAATACACGTATTTATCCCTGAAGTGACCGTTTTTCCCTTTATTTGTTCTTTTGTTTGCATGGCTGACGTCCCGATCTCCAGCGTTACAAAGTATTGTCACCTGCGTGACAATTGGCCTCATGGCCAACACAGCTTGCATGGCCACCATGGATCGCGCCTGCGTAGTGATGATTAATTTTCTCTCACTAAACGAAGCAGGAAATTATCTGGTCACCAACACAGCTTAATTATAATCCCGAGTCTCAAATAAAAGCTTAATTATAATCCCCCTTAATTATAATCTCATCGCTAAATGAACCAGCTTAATTATCTCATCACCAACGCAAAATTCATAAAAGAACACTGCAAACTTTTTCAGAGACAAATAAAAATAGTACAAGAATGAAATTGACACCTCAACCCCTTAATTGAGATGAATCCATTTTTGCACAGCAAATGAGTCCAAATTGACACGATAAAAATTAATTCATCTCATAACAACGACTTCATCTCATAAATCCATGAATTTAGCATGAACAAGTTAATCTCACAAAACCATAATTTTATTTTAAACAAGTTCCGTCTCATATCAAATGAAACATGACATTACATCTCATCCAAAAAAAATCATTCTCTAATATGTAGCCTTCTCTTTGGTGTCATCTTTTTTTACTCTTTGGTGTCATCTTTTTTTAGACGTAGTAGGCATCGTCGCAGGACTAGTGGTGTCAGATTGTGAAGTGCTGCCCTCCCTTAACAAGAATATAAGCTGGCTGCACATAAATATGGTACAATAATTAGTAGATGTATGAAAAAAATATTATGTGGTAAAATGTGTTAATATTTCTTACCTTCTAGTGACCCTTCCTGGACTATCTCATAGTATTTCTTCTCTAGTTGGCCTATGTGGGGTGCTAGGTTCTCCTGGCGTAGATTTTGTAACATTCTTACTAGGTTGTCTTCTTTTTCTGCAAGTAAATTAAATAAATTAATAATAAAACATTGCCTTGAGATTTAGATTAAAAAAATCAATACTTGCCTCCTTTTTGCTGTCCCATTGAGTGAGCACTTGGCACTAGCTTGCCTGTGATCTTTTTCACCATATTTCTTGCAAGTCATAGATCCTCTAATCATCGTCTTTCCTTTTGCATTGGTTGGAGCAGTAGCGTTGTCACATCCATTGTCACCTTCACCCTCGTTGGTACCTTCACAATCTTTGGAACCTTTCTTCTTGTGGCCACGTTTCATCCATCCCTTCATTCTTAGTTTCCTTCGTCTTCCTACCAGTAATTTAGCAAGAGGTGCACCAACTAAACATGATAGTTCAACTTGTGGCCATTGTGTTTTATCTGTCATCGGCTCAATATCTCTACCATAAGCAGTCTTGAATCTATTCACCGAGTAATATGAAGGAATACGTGGAGGCTACGAAAGCATAAATCAAAAATTTCTACCGTGCAATCCAGGAAAGCTTGCAAGGGTCTATATATCATTACCAATTGACGTGTAGTGCAGTGGAAACAGTCAATTTGATGCCAACCAACCTCGGATAAGTCTTGCTGACCTTAGAACCGTCTTTGCCGACCTCGGAATGCTTCGAGCCGACCTCGCCTACCCCGGGTCTGAATCGCCCGACCCCATCGACCTCGGTTCATCTCGCCCGACCCCGCCGCCGAATTGGATTCAGCTAATTAGATCTCGATGAGATTCAACACCACCGAATAACACCGCAATGTAGCGATGTCTCTACCGGTATCCACACATCCAGGGATGGAATCGCCGAACACCTTGTGTGCTAGCACTCGGCGCCCGGCTAGGGTTTCTCTCAGAAGTCGGCGACTTGGGTTTCTCTAGAAGATCTGAACTCGGTGACTTGTAATTGCGCTCGTGATCTATTGTGTCTTTTCTCGTACCAATTTCCACCCCAAGCGCCTCTTTATATAGAGTTAGCCGACTGGGCCTTGTGGCCCATCGGGACTCTATATTCAATCGTCTCTATCCGAACTGAGCCTATCTGAGTCCAACTCAAATATACGTTCCATCCCGTTAAGTGTGCGACCCTGTAGGCTCAGGTATACTTGGTTCCGACCTGAGTATAACTCGGCCGACCGTCAACAGCAGCCCTATCACGCCCAGAAATTCAAAGCCGAATTTCCAGACTATTTTGTGTATTTAATCCCTGTCCAGGCATCAACCACGGTACACAAAATGATAAATCAATACACAGATCCATACGTATAAATAAAGCGTATAAATATTTACAGGAAAAGAGGCACTTAGTCCTCGCACTCGAAAGAAAGCAGTGACAGCGGAAAAAGACGATCCTAACGGGGCTTCAGCTCCACTCCACATGCAAACTCAACTGGGGTCTGAGCCTTGGTCCTCAAACACCGTCTTCAACTCAGAAGCACTACACTTCTGAAGGGGGAAGAATTTGCAAGGCTGAGTACAACCAACGTACTCAACAAGCCACACCAAGGAATTCAAAAATGTGAGGGAAGGAAAGGAGAGGCTTGGGGCTACTTTGTAGAAATGCGGTTGCAAAACACTTTATTTCGCAAACTGGGAAAACTGTTGAGTAATTAGGTCCATATTAATCCTCCACTGAACAACGTTAAACCCACGTTGAACAAGCCCAACCATTCCCACCTGGTCTAATCCAGATTATTAAGCCAAAATTATTAAGCTGGGACTAATCATGGTGAAGCTGGTCGATCACCCATAACCATGGGCACGGCTATTCGAATAGTTTTACTCTGATCAGAGGTGCGCTACTTTACCCACAAGACACGATTCCACACATGTTGCCATGCCCCCGAAGTATCGCCACGATACTGCAAAGGGGGGAATCGTGACAAGACCTATAGCATAACCCCTCCTAACCAAGCGAACCACACCAAGGTTTCGCCCCCACTCCCGAACCCTGGGATGTGGGCAGCCCCCCCGAGTGCCGCGGTGAATCCGGCAGCCTAGCAACCCTTATACCGGGGCCGACTGAAACTCCATCACGCTCACCCTCGCCACAGATCGTTGGCTAGGGAAAAGCTATACTATGGATTTTCTCAGCAATTACCCATTCTTGCTTGTGGTAAGCACTGTATGTCTTCCAGGGGTTTCCCATGAACCGGTCCTTAATTGCCATGGGTGCGACAAGCCAAAACCATGCACCCACAGCCTACCATTTAGTCATATTTTAGTTGGGATAATTATGACCAAAAAGATATGGCTAGGTGTTCCGAGCTAGCAGCTCATCTGAACTAATTATAGATAGTGTGATTATCTCATTTAGTGAGCTAGTGGTAATTAAGCATGGCTAAGCATATAATTCTAGTAAAAGTCACGTAAGTGACTAAGGCTAGTCAAATTAACTCCCAATGTTTGACAAAGGACGGTTATCCAGAGGTATGGCACAAGTAAGCAGGTAGCTAATCCCATCATTTAATATAATTAGCAAAACAATGCCATTTTATTTGCAAACAGTAAAACATTTATGAAAATAGGTTCAATATGCTTCAAGGAAAGTGTGACTTGCCTTGCTTCTTCCAACCAACTTCCGAACTCTTCGCGAGCGCGAACTCCGAAACGACGAAAACTACACGCTGGCACACAAAACAAGGGAACACCCTAATAAAAACCAAATAACAGTACATGAAAAGTAAACCAACATGTAGAGCTCAATTTTAGATAAATTTTGCAATTTGAATGGCCCAATTTGGAGTTCGTATGAATTAGATATGAATTTTAGAAGTTTTGGATCATTTAAATGAATTCTGGAAATTAATTAGATTTATTACGAAATTTTTAATTATTTTTCAAAGCAAAAAGAGCTAGGGCTGATGTCAGCGGCCAAGGGTGGACGTCAGGCTGACGTCAGCCGCGGCAGCGGCGCGGTCCACGGGCCGGTCCACGGGCGGGCGCACCACATGGCGCCGACGCGGCAGCCACGCGGCGGCCACGCAGCAGCCACGCGAGCGGCCGGATGGACGGCCACGATCTGCCCCGAGGCGATCGGGCGGTGGAGGGCGGCGACGGCCGACGACGGCCGGTGACGGCGTATGCAGCTGATGGTCGCGGCAACGGCCATCGCGCGGCGGCGAGCGGCGGAGGGCGGCGAAAGGAGGGGGGCTCACCGGCGGCGGGAAAGAACGGCGGGTGGGCGAACGGCGGCGGCGGCGCGGCCGGGCTCGAGACGACGACGCGGCGGCGGTCCGGCCATGGTTAGCGGCGAAGAGGCGGTCGGGGCTTGGAGAGACATGGCGGAGCCGATGAAGGGGATGGCGTGGCTCGGAGAACCTGTGTGGCGGCTGGAATTGGCGGTCGAAGGGCGGCTATGGCGGCGGCGGCTCGGTCGCACGGCGAGGAGGGGTTTTCGGCGGCGATCCGAGGCCGGGAGACGGCGGACGAGGTGCGCGGCACGGCGGCAAACGCGGTGGCAGGCTTGGCGCTCGGCGGCGGGGTTTGGAACGGCGGTGGCGCTCGGTCGGAGGGCGGGGGCGAGCGGCGGAGAGAGGGGAGACACGGGGAGAGGCGGTGAGAGCGCGGCGGGCTCGGGAAGATTGGGAAATGGGAGAGGGAACTCGGCTGGGGCGTTTTATAGGCCGGGGAGGGGCTCATAAGGTCGGTGCACGACGGGATTCCTGGGGAGAGGCGGTGGCCGGCGTCGTTAATGGCGCGGGGTAAACTACGATTAATGGCGGCGGTCTTTGGGGGAAATTGAGGGAAAATGCGGCAGCGTGATCTCCGCGGCATTAGGGCGAGCGCGGGATGAGCGGGGGCTGCGGGATTCGTGGCGGCGAGGTCGCGGCAGAGGCGGCAATGGCAGTCGGGCCAGAGGTGAGGGGTGACAGGTGGACCCTACCTGTCATCGGCTCGGAGAAAGGAGGGACACGGTTTAGACTTTGCGGCGCGGGCACAAGGAGGCGGGCCGCGGCCACTGGGCCGGCCCGGGAAGGAGAGAGAAAAGGCTGTGTGCGCGGGTAGGAAGGAAAAACGGACTTCAGGGAATGGGCCGAAAACCGGCCCGAGAATGAGGGATTTTTAATTTGTTTTTCCATTTAAATTAATCGCATGAATGGTTTTGTAATTTTTATAAATACTTTCAGTGCCCAAATAATTCCAAGAAAATTTTTAAAAATAGATGGACACTCAAAGTATTTAATAAAAATATAACCAGACCATTTAGTGATTAATTTATTTATTAAATAATTACTAGAATGCTCTTTGTGGCATTAAAAATTATTTCTGGAGCTCCAAAATTTCACGGAAAATTTCAGAGAACACTTTAGGGCATGGAGAATATTTTAAAAATATTTTCAGCCATAATTTTTAAAGGAAATTTGAATTTCCTTCTTCACTTCCCTTAAGAAATTATTTTGCCTTTTTATTTAATTTCTGCAAAATGATTTATTTAATGATTTTTAATCCTGAACGAAAATCGGGTTGTGACAGGCCCCTAGCAGAACGTATTGACAGCAAAGTATACAAGAAGATCATATCGGTTGAACCTGTAATGTGTGCACAAATCCCTTTGACTCACGATATCAATTAAGCTATAGGCAAGACTCGTGCCATCCTATCAATAGCTTAATTATTCACTCGATCTCATATTTGATTATCTATCTGTTGATTGACTCCTCAATCAACTCGACATGGCCATGCACTTCCATATTCCATTACATCGAGGGGCCCAGAGATATCTCTCCCATAGGAGGGGCAAATTCCATATTGATCATTCACATCCCACTACATGTTTTATATCAGACGTGAAGATTACTTTTATGACTACCCAGTTACGGAATAGCGTTTGGTAGTCCCTAAGTAAGCTACTACACATGTTGGAGTCCATGATGATCTCAGCTCTAAGGACTTTGCACCAACACTACTTGAGACCAACTAATGGCACATTAATTCCCTATAGTGTCTCAGAGTGGGTCTATCCAACAATATGTTCTCCAACACATGTTCACGTCTATTGATTTGATATCTCCATACCATGATCTATGAGACATGATCATCAATCAGTAAACATGCTGATCTTAGAATTATATTTGTTCCATAGATATGATATATGATCAGGGATCATTTAGAAATAGATTCATACATAAAGAGTCTCACAAATAAGTCACATACTTATTGATCAATATAAGTTGTCTATTTCATAAAACTGAATAACACTTTATTCATTGATACATAAACATTGACCATGATATCCAACATATTCATATTACCTCTAGGGCATATCACTAACATAATAGTCATGCACAAACTGTTCAAGGTCAACTCCCCATTGTCGGGTTACAAATGCTAATACATGTTCACATGGCTTACCAGTGTGCTGCCATTCAAGACAAGTACATGTCCTTTGGTTTAACTTGACAATATGCCTCTCAACTCTGTTGCTATGGTTCCACACCTCTACACTCCAATCAGAACCTGGTACAATTTTCAAGTGGCCCAAACCTCTAGTATTTGCCTTCAGTTGATGCATAAGCATAATAGCTGGAAATATCCTGCCTTCAGGTAGCATGTATGCAATATTTCTTCTATTGTTCCATAATGTCATGATCTTTTCTCTAATCTTATCAGCAAGGTCACCAACATGTAAGTCTTTATAGTCTCTAATCCAATTATTAAATGACTCTGTAATATTGCTAGTGATGTAGTCACATTTAATTTTTGGTTTGAAAGCACACCAATACCATAATAGCTTATGATTGGTTTGTAACCATTTCACTGGTTCTGATGATACACTTACCTTTTTGCCATATTCTCATATAATATGTCTTCTCTGTAAGCCCTTTCTGCAGGATATATTTGGCGGAACCCTCTAAACCTTTTCTGAAAATTTTTCACAAGATGATAAAAGCATTTTCTTTGCTTTGCTCTTGGAAAAACATTCTTCATTGCATTCTCTAAGCCCTTGCAAGCATCAGAACAAACAGCAAAGAGTGGAGGATTACCTATTGCGTCGCTTCGGCCGGGCGCGGAGTCGGCATAGCCGGGAGCGAGGGCGCCGCCTCCGGGATCGGGGGTTGCGTGGCCGGGCGCGTGGTCATCACTGTAGGACACGGGGTTGGCGCGGCAGGGCGCGGCCGAGAGCGAGGGCACCACGTCCGGGATCGGGGACGACGCTGCCGGGCGCATGGTCGTCGCCGTAGGATGCGGGGTTGGCGTGGCGGGCACGGCGTCGCAGGTGGCCAGGCGCAGGTCGGCGCAGCGCGGAGCAAGGCGCCGCGGCCGGAACGGGACGGCTCAGCCGGCGCGTGGTCGGTGCTGCAGGACGTGAGGTCGACGCGGCCAGGAACGAGGGCGCCGCGTCCGGGATCGTGGGTTGCATGGTCGGGCGCATGGTCGTCACTGTAGGACACGGGGTCGGCGCGGCAGGGCGCACCCGAGAGCGAGGGCGCCGCGTCCGGGATCGGGGACGGCGCTACCGAGCGCATGGTCGTTGCTGTAGGACACGGGGTTGGCGTGGTAGGGCGCGGCGTCGCAGTGGCCGGGCGCAGGTTCGGCACAGCCGGGAGCAAGGGCGCCGCGGCTAGGAACAGGGGCGGCTCGGTCGGGCGCATGGTCGGCGCGCGGACGCGAGGTCGACGCAGCCAGGAGCGAGGGCGTCATGGCCAGGAGCGGGGGCGGTGTGGCTGGGCACGTGATCGGCGCTGCAAGACGCGGGGTCGGCGCGGCAGGGGACGGCGTCACCGTGGCCGGGCACAGGGTCGGCGCGGCCGGGAGGGAGGACGTCGCGGCCGGGTGTGCAGAGGGAACCCTAGCGGCACGATCCATGGCGGCGTAACGCTGGAGATCGAAACGTCGGCCATGCAAACAACAAAACAAATGAAGGGCAAAACGGTCACTTCAGGGAGAAATACGTGTATTTGGAATTAAAATGACATGAAATACATGGAATGACATGAAAAACGAATGCGCAATGTTTCGATACCTATTTTTACAAATTGAACGTTAGGAATGGCAAAAGTGAAAAGCGTAACTATTAGAGTCCCAAATATATAATTATCTCCTTGATACATAGTTTGTGAATTGGATTGTTGACGAAGGTGGCACGAGCTGGACTTCACGTGGCTGAGCCACAACACCGTTTCCCTCTTCGACTACCCCAAACTGGAGACCGCCGCATCGCGCTGGAACCGCGTTAGCCTCAATGCTTCCAAGGTCTTGGCCTCTCTTTCCCTTTCTGTGCACCACTTCGCTACCACCACAAATCCTCCAGCAAGCGATTCTTTTGGTTTTACTTGGACCACGTTTCATTGACTGCTCTTTTGTGTGTATGTGTAGTAGAAATTATTGTAAAAATTGTTCTTCATGCAAGGTGGGTCAGGGTTTATCCAGAGATGGCAAGGCTCTGGAGCAGCCATTCCAGCACTGGATCGAGGCTGAGTACAAATTGTACGGATCAACTGCTGTTTTTTAGTAGCTGTACTAGGATTCTTTTGCTTTAGATAGCACTACCTCTTTTACACAAATGTGAAAAGAGGCTGCTTTCGGTTATCGGTTGAGTTGTACCTTTTCAGTTGGGTGTGAAAATCGTTCATAAAATGTTTCATACCTTACTGTCATAGAAGCTTCTGTCTCTGTTTAATTAAGTTGATAATAGAAGCGTTGTGATGAAACTTTCACAGAAGTGTTCGTTTATTGTTAGATTGACCCATGGCATAGATGTGAGCACAGTTTGCATTTCTACTATGATATTTGGTGCGTAAGCCAGGCCGGCCAACCCTTCTTCTACTGGTAAGAAGTTGGTAGTGTTTTGTGTATTTGCAAAATATGTTGCTTGAATAAATTGGTTAGGAGGTATGTGACAAAAGAGATTTGTAGGCAGAGTAAATTGGTTCGGTGTTGCACTCTTATCTAAGAAATTTCAGTGAGTGGTTTGATTGTGCATTGATTTCAATGATCTTTGTGCATATGTAGGCTTGATATTGGAAAGGAAAAGATGTTGACTTTCCTGAGCGTCCCAGAGCTCGGCTGAAGAAGCAATGCATAAAATATCTATCTTGGTCCGATAAGATAATGTCTATAATTGCTCCCTACTATTGTATAAAGCCACATGGCACTCTCTTACAAGAATGAGTTCTCAGGGTTAGTACTCCAAAGTAACATAGAGACAGAAAACAATTACTGATGAAAAAGTTACCGCTGAGATATTTCAAGTGGAAATAGAGCATTCAAAATGAGTGATCTTGCATTACTTTGTAGAATAATTGTCATCTACAGGCTATTATTTGTTTAGTTTAATTAAAACTTTAAGATATTTTGACAATAAATTTGTTTTGCATTAACAATATTATTATGTTTTTTATAAACCTGATCAAACTTTAAAAAAATTAATTAAAAAAAGTCAAATGACTTATGATAGTTTTATTTGTTAGAAAAAAATAAAACAACTTATAATATTTTTCTTGAACACTTATCAAAATAAGGGAGAGGGTAAGAAACTTTACAACACACCCATAAACCTTGCATGAGTGTTGGGAAAACACACCAAAAGACAACCTCAACCTTGTTCATGAGGGTAAGAATGCTCTTAGCCCTGGCCAAACCCCAATCACGCAACTTTTCTCTATCAAGCAGCAAGGCTTCAGCCATGTTGGGAGAGAACATAATGATTGCGATGTTTCCATAACGTCTAGGTTCTCAAGACGATAATAGAATTAAGCCTTTTTCTAACCTGACCATCCATCTTTACTTCTGCACTTGCCCACCAGTCATAAAAGAAAGCAATATCTTGCGACGGAAGAGCTGGTAGCCTAATTTTTTGAAGAGGGTTAAACTAGAAAACGTGAGCGAGAACACATGATTTTTGAAGAAGGTTAAACCAGAAAACGTGAGCGAAAACACGATTTTTGAAGAAGGTTAAACCAGAAAACGTGAGTGAAAACACATCAGATGAGCACATGATAGATTGTTTCTGATCGCAAAGAGGGCAATGGGCTGGATGTGGAAGGCCGCGGCATGCAAGACGGTCAACGGTCCAGCACCTGTCATGACCCACTAACCACAAGAAAAAATGGCACGTGACTGGAGCTCAAGATTTCCAAATCTGAAAGAGGTTCATATAAAGTGTCTTGGCTGTGATAAATCTATAATCTATATAACTATATATATATCTATAAAACAAGTAATGTTTTCATTCAAAATTTTGTTTTGTCTGGCTATTTTGCAGAAACCCCTTGAGTTTTTTTCGAAATTAACTCGCAGTCCCAATGCTTAAAAAAAAGAGAGGGTTTAGATGAAAAAAATCTCATGCGCCCATTCCTTCCATCCCCATCCGTGTGTGAATCTATAAGCGGGTTTTCACCCAAAATTTTGTTCTGTCTGGCTATTTTGTAGAAAACCCTTTGAGTTTTTCCGAAATTAACCCGCAGTTCTAATGCTAAAAAGAAAGAGAAGGCTTGGATGAAAAAAAATCTTCTGCGCCTCTCCCTTCCGTCCCCATCCGTGCCGCGTCCCGACTTCATCCGTTACAATGCACAGGCACAATTGCTAGTATGTATTATTTATCGAAGGTCGAAAAATACCAAATGTGAGAATCTTCAACATCCAGCTGAAAGCTGAAGAATGACCTCCGAGAGAATATCCCACAGCACAAGCTACTCGGCAAAGACATCAACAAATAGGCCCTGGAACATCCGAAATCAAAGGTCAAGCCCATGCTTTGGGGGTGACATTTAAGGAATTTTTAGCATTTTTATTTTTTTAAGTTTTACAAAACTAATTTTCCATTTTGAAAAATTACAAATCTAGTCTCCTCCCGCCTTCTGGGAAGGCGAGATTTAAAAATCGCCTTCCCAGAGAGCGTTTTTGCTGACGTGACAGACGGGTGTTCGCCGCCGCCTGCCACACGGTTAAATTTTGCGATAAGGCCCTTCCCGCTCTTACCAAGGGTGTTTTTGCCCTGTAACACCAGGGGGCCGCCTGCAAAAGGGCGGTCGCCTTGGCTTTTTTGTAGGCGGCCCCCTTCCCGCCCTTCCAGAGGGCATTTTTGCACTGTGGATTCGGGGGGCCGTCTGCAAAAAGGTCAGCCGCGCTGGTTTTTTTAGGCGGCCCCTTTTCTGTCCTTTTAGAGGACGTTTTTTGCCCTTCCCGTCCTCTGAAAGGGCGTTTTTATCCTACATGCAATATAAACCCTGACCCTAATTGGCCTCAACGGATCGATTTGTCCCACAATTCGTCCATATTTTGTATTGTTGCAAATCTAAATGAAGTTTGGCCATGTCATTTGTACCTAAGAGTTTTCCTCGTAATTAAGTAATGTACACAGTCATTTACAATTTAGTACCTGAAGTAAGGTTAAATTGCATATACATATGTATACGCGGACGGGTTGGCAATTTTTACGTGGCCCCTTCGCCGCCCTATAGGAGGGCCCTATATCTAAGGCAACAGTGGAGGAGAATCCTGATGCCCTGAGAAAGGGAAAGTGGCCTCATTGCACTCAATAGTATGCACGAGTTGGTAGTATTACGTTGTATTGATGGTCAATGTTGCCTAATTAGGTCCTCGCAATGTGAACTGTTATTTAATTTGTTGTATCGCAGTTGAACTGTTGTTTAGTTTCTTATATCGCAGTTGAAATGTTATCGTGTGTGTAATGAACCCTAATATTCGAGGTATCGTACATATGTTGTTTGCATTACCTATGATCATAACATACTATTTTAACCAAGTTAACTTAGTAGCAATGGTTAAGCAACTGTGTGTCACATTGTTGCATAACCCATTAGGTATGGATGACAATACTTGTCATATGTCTTATGCATACATGATACAACTTACTCATCCCCGACGAGTCGAGGCTCGGCTATCCTACGGAACCGTTCTAGGGCATTAAGCTTGTCATCAATTTTCTCTTTCCTTTTCGGCGTTGTACTCCTTTTGTGTTTCACATTCAGTTACTTTTAGGCCGTTATATTAGGGAATGACATTGTCGATCCACCTAGTAAATACACACCTCCTTTGAATGCCCTGGTAAAGAAACACATGTAATCAGTTAGAGAGCCACTAGAGTGAAGACGTTTGCGGGATTGATAAAACGAAAGACGTATGTTGTATAAGTTGGGGCAAGAAATATCTCTGGCCATATGTTTGTGGTTCAAAGGGGGTAGCCATCTTGCAACGATCCCTACAAACACACATGGGACGCTCCGACCATTTAGGGAAACCTAGTGGGTTGTTCCTCCAATCTAAGCTTGCGATTTCGACGCAACGTTCGAACTCCATCCATGCCTGAAAGAATTGTTCGGTCGACTCAGGTTGTGTTATCATCCGACCGATTGAAGCAGGTCTAACCGTATCGATCCACTCTTTGTATGGACACCAACGTACATCCTCTTGGTTGTACATTTGTGATGTTCGAGGTTAGAAAATGGAACAAGCGAATAGGTTAAACAAAAAAAATGATACTCATGACAAAATCGTCATCCACAATCTCGGGACACACGAAGCATTTTTGTCCTCTAGTTGCTTGTCTTATGAATCTTACCACCTGGCAACGGAGACCACAGTGGCATTCTGGACGTTCCCGCCATGTGGATAGTGCTAGCTGATCCATAGGCCAATCCAAAGCTTCAGCACCAACTCGACGTTGGTACTCAGCCTTCCGCCGAAGGTAGTCTGACCTTGTTTCTCTTAGTGGGTAGGAGCGTATTCCATTGGTTTGTGGGTTCTCCATATCTATCCACTCAACGAAGTTGCAGACCCGACGATTTGCCTACATGAGGTGTTAACATGATGTACGATCAAGTTAGCATTTTCTGTGTGAAGATTTTGTAGCAAAAAGCATTGCAGATAAGTCATACCCGATCAATGTTGGTGCATTGGAAAAATCGTCTCCCCCAGTTTCCATGCGGAGGGACGACGTAAGTATGCAGCCATCTCCACAATGGCATAACAGACGGACACACCATGGTGGAATCAAACCACTCAAAGGATGGAGTCGCCAGTGGAGACGCTCAACGAATGGGCGATATGAAGAGCTCATTGTACGTGGAAGTGTAGAAAACAGAATGCAGATTTGAAGAGCTCGTATTCGGATCGAAGCAATATATAGTGGTGGGAGGTCAAAGTTGACAGCGACACATCGTGTAGGTTTGTCACGGGGCAAAAGCTGATAGCGACGTATCATGTAGGTTTGTCACTGGGCAAAAGCTGATAGCAACGTATCGTGCAGGTTTGATAGCGCCGAAAGTTTTTTTGTCGTTAGTAAGTATCATGCAGCGAACGACATGGAAGGATCTCGTGACATGTGAGTGGGACGAACGGACAGAGTTATGTACAAACATCCAACACAAAATAAATAATTATCATTTTTACACACATGTAGCATGCAGAACCTACTAGCGAGCCCTCTTACCCCTAGCCCTCCTAGCCTGTGCTCTAACGTGCCCCTGAGAGTATGTCAGCCTGTCTGGGGGCACGACACGACCAGCACGGACATCCGGCATGGGCGCCTCCTGTGGCTGGTCCTGGCTCTGTGGGAGAGGTGCTCCACCAAGCTGAGAGGCACCGATAACGTCCTGATCTGGGTCCTCCAGGTCATCGAAGTCGTCGCCCGTACCTGACCCCCCACGTCGCCCGCCCCGTACCCACCCGCCTACGACGATGATGCCCCCGAGCAGAAAATCCCCACCGAGTAGAATCCTCCTGTATATAAGCAATCTGAAGCATCAGTCATTAAAACTAATAAGTCTCTAGTACTCGTCGGACGACGATTGCTCACCTCCCGGCTGAGTGAAGGGACAAGGAATGGAGGATCTGCTCGCTCCAGCAAAGCCCGCAGTGCTGGCCCGAGTCACGAAAGGCCGAGGGATCGACGATCCACTTGCGCCAGCCGTATCCCCAGTCGAAAGCGTCAGACCTACGCGACATTCGGTTTGTTATATCACGTTATAGGGTTGCCACAATGAAAATGAACGGAACTAACCTGTGGAGTCACCAGCGCCGTGTGGTGACCATCCTGGTATTGGACCGCGTGGACGTGGAACTGCAGCAGCCGGTGGAGGTACCGTGTTGACGGCTGAACGGTACGAGATGCGCAAGATCGAACACGCTGTCGTTTGCATCCGCTGGAACGTCATCTTTTGTTCCACCTCATTGAGGTGAATGCCTGCGTCCAACCTCAGCATCACCGAGTCGATTTCGGCATTCAATGCCCGTGCGAAGTCGACCTACGAAAATCCAAACAAATTAGGTTTGTCGCTCAAATATACAGGAAAATCATGTTACGAAGGTATTAAGCCCGAGAAAGCATGACGTACCCCCATGAAGTAGTCCTGGTCTCGGTGCGTAGGGTAGGTGTCCGTGATCGCTGCCTAGTGCTGCTGTCGCGTGACTGGTGTGAAGGTCACGCGTTGACGCGTCCGTGGTAGGTAGCACCGAAGATAGGCAGTGTAGTTTTCCTCTGAGTGGGCGTAGATCTCGCCAATCACCTCCTCTGTGGCTATCAGCACGTATTGCTGCATACGTGGTTCCCAGAGGGTGCCTGCCTGCTATCCCCGTCGAGTCAACCTGCATACATAGTAATGGTTAACTATCATTCCATTTCATTCAACACAACAGTAGTAAAGTTGAAAGAGAAGTACTCACTGGTGGTCCTGGTGGGGAATGACAATCGGTACGTCTATCAGAAATCCCTGCCGCAGTCCGAACTGCCTCATAACTCGGCCTGGGCAGTGAGGCTCGACGCATATGTCGTACACCATCAGGATCAACGTCATACAGTACGGCGAGTCGCGCATGCACAATGACAAGAGGCCTAGAGGCGCTCTAGCTGCGACCGCCTCCTGCGTGTACGGCTCCCAAACAACGTCCGAAGGTTGGAGACGGTCCAACTCGAACACGAAGTCCGGGTAGCTTCGTCTCACCTGAGCGTGGGCGTAACGGCGCTGCGAAAATGAAATAATCAAATGGTTAGAAGTTTCGTTGAACACTGAAAATGTTAAACAAAAAACAATTTCTACTTAGGTTGCGGCGATACCAGTACGTGCCCATCGTAGGCCCGTTGGCTGGGTTCTCGAATGCGGGTGCTGAGTCGTAAGTAGCGGTGTCGATGATCGGTCAGCCGATCACGAACCGCTCCGCAGCCCAAAGCTGTAAAAGCAAAGGGCAGCCCATGAAGATCGCTCCAGGATCCGTCTTCGTGCATGCGTCGCACAACGCACGATAAGTGGCTGCGAGTACTGCTGAACCCCAGCTCCACTGAGGCACGAAGCCTATCTCCGCATCCGCTATCGACCGGGCATAGTGGATAAGCCCCCTCTCTACTGTGTTGCCAGACGAGTTGGTGAACATCACCCACCCGAATATCCAGAGCAGGTAGGCCTCCAACGAGCGTCTCAAGGAGTACTCGTCAGCGTCAGGGTGGAGCTTGTTGGTCTACAAAAGGAGAAAACCATGTTAACAATCATAATTGTAATGAAAAATAACGATGTCTTCAAGTGAACTTATTGTGAACTGCATGAGCCAAGTCTTCGTAGGCCCGGTGGTGGCGTAAGGGTAGATCGCCTGAACAGCCGGGAGCTCCGGTAGCCTCATCACATGAGCGAATCGCGCCATGATGTCCTCCGTCCATCCAGCAATAGCATCCACAGGGCCAGCAGCCTCTCCGGCCAGTGGTAGCCCTAGCAGGTACGAGACGTCCTGCAGCGTCGGTGCCATCTCCCCACAAGGAAGATGGAACGTGTGCGTCTCAGGACGCCACCGATCCACCAAAGCAGCTATCAGGGACCGGTCCGCATCCCACCATCTCGCCTGGTCATGCTCATCCGCACGCGCCTCAACAAGCCTGCATATCGCAATCAGGCCTGACTCACGCAACCTGCATACCATCAAGTATAATATTAGTGTCAAGTATGTGAAGTGACCTCAAGAAATTGTCGTAAATCAAAAGAGTATAATCGTACCACTGGACGTGTCACGGATCGACACGCAACAACTCACGCGACGGGCGTGGACGAAAGGTGGTAAGCTGCGCACCCTACACCACCGACAAGTACGACCTGTGCTCCCTGTCCACCAACCTGCTGAAAAGAGCTGGTGTATCGTCCGCTATACCTGCATACGTATGATTATTAATAAGCAATTGATAAGAAAAAAACAAAACAACATGAATACATGACATAAATGGTTCATGTCTTAATTCAAACTACCAAATACAACATACAAAAATCACAACAACATTAAAATAGTTCATGTCTCACAATGATAAATATTACACGCACGACAGATGCCAACAACATAACAAATATTACAACTATCGAATCAACACTAGAGTGAAAGGAGCAAAGAAAATAATCAAGCCGTTGCATCGCTAGTCGACGACGTAGTCGTCGGACGAGAACGTCTAGGACGTGGTCGCCTCGTTGTTGTTCCTTCTCTCGATGGACGGCTGCCATCGGTGGCCTGTCCGGATATACCCACACCTGCAACGGTTGGAGTTTCTGAATTCTTCGGGCATTTCTTGTATGTATGTCCGCGCTCATCGCATTTGCTGCAACATAGGGTCCTCCCCTCGGCCTCCGACTCGTCCATGTCGTTTCTAATGCGTCTCGACTGACGCCGTCCCTTTTTCAGCCTTAACTTCGACGGATCTAGAATGTAGAACACTTGTGGCCTCATTGTTGTGTACGATCCAGATATCTGAAAAACATATATCTCCTCCTTCCACGTATGAAAAATTGCTTCTTTCCTGTAGTACGGCGACACATAGATACCGGGAACTATGCCGCAATCCCCAGCTGCAGCAAGTATGTGTAAGCAAGGCAGATGTTTAAGCTTTGGCTTTATACAACTGCAACTACAACCGCCCTCCGCATGAAGCACACATTCCTGCATAGCTTGAATGTGGTTGATGCCACGTCTCCTCCTGTCGGCACACATGATCTCGTACCTATGAACTTGGGTTCCTTGGGAGATTACTCTGTGCTTCATAGCCTTTAGAATTTTGTCTTGCATATATTTCTTCACCACATTGCCAAATACAATGTTGTTATCGGCCATCAAAGAGGAAATTTTCTTAAATCTGTCCCTAAAGTATGCCTGAGTGCCATGAAGGATAAATTCCACAATACCCACCAATGGGAGCCCCCGAACTCCTCGCATCACCCAGTTGTACACCTCGGCCAGGTTGGTTGTCATTATACCATATCAAGCTCCGTCAGTGTCATACAACAGAAATCACTTTTCTTTCGGTTCATTCTCTATCCAGTGGGAGAAATTACGTATTGATGGTGCGGACCTCCTTCGCATTGTTGGCGGGTCATTATGCAATGGACCAAGAGGTACTACAGGCTCGCCATCCTGTGGCCGACGAGATTGCTCGTCGGTTTGCTTCGTTGTCAGCTCATCCAACCTTCTCCACAACTCATTGAATTTTTTCTCTTGACTGACCACATAGCCTCTTGAAGAGATCCATCAGGTGCTTGTTCTTGAATTGCTTGTAGAAATTGGCTCCCATATGCCGCATGCACCACCTACTCCAAACATCATGCCACCTAGCTGGAAGTCCCCTCTCCGACCAACCATTCTGAAGATAGTCAATTGCCTTCAGCATGCCCGCATGACGATCATGAATGAGACAAACATTGGGCCTCATATGAACGACTTGGCATCGAACTCTCTCCAAGAACCAATACCAGCTTTCGGTGTTCTCACTTTCGACAAATGCAAACGCCATAGGTAACACCTGGTTGTTTCCATCTGCTCCAATCATCGTCAGTATCTGACATCTGTATTTGCCTGTCAGAAAGGTTCCACCTATGCACAGCACAGGGCGACAGTGCACAAATGTGTTGATGCAAGCACCAAGCGAGAAAAAGGCTCTTTGCAGCACGCTCTTGCTCGGTTCAGTAGATGACGGAAAAGTCTGAATGTCGTAGTAGGTATTGGGGTTTCTCTGAGCAATGGTGGCTAAAATACGAGGTAAATTGTCATAGGATGCTTCAAATGTGCCATACCTCATCTCCAATATCTTTTGTTTCGCCCTCCAAGCCTTAAAATAGCTGATAGTATACTTGAATTTGTTTTCAATGTGCCTAATAATGGAGCCTGGTTCAAAGTTCGTGTTTTTAACAACATTGTTGTACATCTCACCTACAACAAACGCCGAGGTGATGTTGCGATGGTACTTATCTACCCCCGGCAACAGACATGTGTGCTCACCAACAATGCTCACTTTCCAATAGTCAATCCATTTCCCCTTGTATGCATGAAGGCGCCACAGACAATCATCCTTCATGCACTTCACATCATACACATAGTTCGTAGACTTCACCATCCTAAACTCTCTATGCAAAGAGACCGCCCAATGCTTCACCGCCTCTTTCATGTCTTCCTTATGAGCATACCTAGCACCCTGGATTACCTCGTTATCCTTGTATTCAAATGAAACCTGCTGCCCCTCCGAGATAACAAGCTGAGAGAAATCAGCTTGTTCCCAATCCACGGGCATGACATCTTCTTCCTCGTCCGATGATTCATCGCCCTTCGCCTGCTCATTTTCAAAATCCTCCCTCTCCATTTCTTCAACAATTGCTTCGATTCTCTCCCCCTCATCCGCCATGTCAATCGCCTCCTCCAAGCTTGCTTCATTGCTCGGACCTTCACCATACTCTGTTTGTATTGTATTACTACTATCGATTTCGTGCAATGCCACAAAAATAACAAGGGGCTAGGACCTTTCAAGTGCCATGTCCACATAACGTCTCCACGACTCAATGTTATCTATAGGCATAAGTTCCCAATAATATCCTTCTGTTGCACGACTTACTACAACGGATAGAGACATTGTGTTCACTCTTGTATCCACTTTAAATCCACGTAGCAACCAACTATAGACTGACTCAAATGTTTTATCGGCTGGTCTATCGATGCCCTTCGATTTCATCCTAAATTATGGCAGATCGACACCTTCTGGACCATATCTAACGTTGCCTTCACCGTGAACTATCTAAAATATGACCTTACTTGCCATAGTGCCTGACAAACAAATTGAAACTGAGTTTATTCCATACTACGAATATGTTGCCTAGATGATTCTGTGCCTAAGTTAATTTCTTTAACAATATGTTCTCTGTTCTACATCTTAAAATATCCCAAATCGGTTTGTTCATTTGATCTACTGCCAATCGTACCTCTTTTCTACATATGTTCATCCAAATCTGACAAATTTTCTAAACTAAATTAAATTAAATCATACTTTATACATAAACATAACAAACAAAATTATACACACAATTATCCAAATCGGTTTGTCCTATATCACATTGGCTAAAATAAATCATGTCCTCATTTAAACATCTACATCATAGTGCTTAACATCTATTCATATAATATACACATTGATCCGAACATATTCTACCTAAGTTCATCTAAATATTCTACCTAAGTTGATATAAATTAAATCATCTAAGTTGATCTAAATTAAATCATCTAGTTCAAACTCCCTAGATTAAATCATGTCCTATTTTATAAATCTAAAACTAAATATTAAATAACTATTTAAATATTAAAAAAATTAATTTTCCCTAATATTGCATTTACAAACTAACTAACAGAAAAAGTACGACGAGATATTGCATTTACCTCGGATGGAGTACGCAATCCGGCAGGTCTTCGCCGCTCTCCTTTCGCTTCCTCACCCTCTTCTCTTTTTTTCTGGATTTGGAGGCTGCAAATGAGGTGAAAATCGCTGGAGTCGGCTTATATACGGGGCCGGGTGGGGGCAAAACGCCTTCCGGAGGGCGGGAAGGGCAAAAACGCTCTCGGAAGGGCGGGAAGGGGCCGTCGCAAAAGCCGGGGCGGCCGTCCTTTGTAGGCGGCCCCCGGAGCTACAGGGAAAAACGCCCTCGAAAGGGCGGGAAAGTCCTTATCGCAAAATTTTCAACCGTGTGGCGACGGCGGCGAACACCCGTCCGCCACGTCAAAACGCCCTCCGGGAGGGCGTTTTTAAATATCGCCCTCCTAGAGGGTGGGAGACTAGATTTGTAATTTTTCAAAATGAAAAATTAGTTTTGTAAAACTTTAAAAAATTAAAAATGCTAAAAATTCGAAGTTTAAGTGCCACATTGAATCTGTTCATGGCATAGAGCAACCTTTGTGCTCCTTTATGATGCTTCTGGGAAAATGAAAACATTCTGCTATCTTGCATTGTTATATTGCTTTGCCCAGAAAATATATAGTGAGAAAAACAATTGTAATTGTGGCACGATTATTACCTGAACGAGCCTTTTATAACTTTGGTAAGAGAATGATGAAACGTATGTCCAAAAGTCATACATTAAAAGCCAGAGGGAGAATGTCAGCATTCCACAATATGTATGTTGTAATTGAAAAAAAATCTGTTAACTCTTGATAATTTGCCCTTGTCATGCATTTCGCTGATTTGGTTGGCATGGTAAAATTGCAACTAATAAAAAGCTTCACTTCCGAGAAACAAACACAGATTTGTTTTGAATCCCTAGATTTCGTTTCATTTCGGGAGAGACCTTACGGCTCGAAAGTGATACAATTGTACAGATTTACAGGCTGTAACAAGTTAATCCCACTGTTTTCTTTTAAAGAATGGCATCTCCTACCAAACTATATATGTATGGCTATAAAGGGATAAACTCCCCATGTAATTTTTTTTTACAGAACAAAAGAGAAGTGACCGATTGTCTTGCCATGCTTCTGGTACAAATTATGAGGTTCCAGTAAAGCCAATGGAATGAGCCTTCAGAATGACACGACAAATCGATAATCATATCATTGTCTCGAATTTGTCGAGTTTCTTCACTCTCTGGATAGATCTTATGAGTAATGCCAAGAATATGCCTGCATGGTTTCAGTTGGGAACAACAATTAGGCTGACTGAAGAACATGGTACTTATTTTCTCAGGACCTTAGAGCCTGCACGATGTAGCTTGATCAAGTTGGACATTTGCGTATTAAAAGGATCAACCTATGGTCAAGTAATATATCACATAAAAAGTAACAAAGAAGAATTGACGATGTGATGATATGGAGAAGGTATCAAACGTACTTCACGAAATAAGAAAGAAAACCTCACCTGCGCCAATGAAAGACCCGTTTGCGATTATTTGGTTTCCTTGACTACTCAATGTGACCCCAACATTCAGGAGCGTGCCACCGATGGCTGTATACATGGTCGCCATTTGAAGTACATTGGCCTTACGAGCAGCTCTTTCAGACTGAAAATGGCATTAAGTTCAGCATTTTTTCAGTCAGATTTCAGACCAGAGACAAAAAAGAAGCATTAGTATTCTGATAATTGCAGGCAGTGATGCTAAACAAGTGAATGGATGAGCTTTTAGTAATGATCAGTATGGGATTAAAAAAGAATAATTTTGTAGTTACTATTTGTCGATCAAGAATCATAATTGCATATTCTTTTAATTAAAACTATTGAAGATTTATGTATGACAACCAGTTTAGTGCTTAAATATTCATTAACATAATGGAAAAATGTGTTAAGCAGATTGTTTTCTTTTTTTTTCCTATCAATCTCCAACAACGTTAACAAGATGCTAGATGGTAAAAGAACTTGTTACCAGAATAATCTTACCTCAAGTACTCTGACTCTAAGTTTCAGATCACCAGACTCAAGTTGCCCAACAAAATCCTCAATTCTCTGTATTCTGTAGGGCATTGAGATAGTAGAGTCACGAGCCTGTCATGTATACCCAGCAGAACATTGATCAGTATGATGTGCCATTGCAGTTCACAAAATGCAGAAGATCAAAAGGGAGAAAATGTGCATCTGCTGGAATACTGGAAAAAGATTTGTGTCCTTACACTGTTTGCTTGCTTTCTTATCTCCTGGACCAGTTCAGGTGCACTTGTTCGTCTCTGTTTCAAGTCTAGCAGTTCCTGAAGTTCAAAAGAAATTATTCATTAGCCTTGCATGCACAAGCAAAGTCCAAAGATAGTGACTCCGCTGCTTAAGATAAAGGAAGGAAAGAAAATTGTCTCAGCAAAAATAACAAAGAAGCGTGTACGATACAAATTATTATTTACTTTATTTTGGCATACATTAACTTTTCTAAAATAGTTATATCAATGGACTTCTCAAATACGCAATATGGATATAGGGATAATAAAAGGATGGACAATAATTCTAACCTGTGCATATGGTGCGGCAACTTTCACAAAGGAAAAATCTGGATCCAATATGTATCCAATCCCTATCAAATATATTTATAACAACAAAGTCATTATCCTATAAATATGTAAACTTTTCTGTTGTCAATCACATACATAATAATATTGTACACTATACAGAGCTGTCACATTCAGAGGGAAGTTAGAAAAAAGTAATGAGCAGATTGTTTGAACAACCAATCTTATTAACAGCCTAGTTTTCCATCAGTGAACCATTACATATTTTCTAGCACAGGTAGATTAAAATTTGCATTTGATATTGATTTATGCCGGGCAATTAAGAAGAAAAATGCAGATAATGATAATTATTTCAGGAATATATATAAAAAAAGAGAACCTTCAAGAGTTGAGAATGCCCTTATGACGAATGTAAATGTGGATGGGAAACGAAAAGGTTGATCCTGTGCTATTGCAAACAAGTCCTGCAAATGGCAGAAAGAAAAAATATTAACTAAAATAGGCCAGTTTATAAAGCTAATCCTAAATTTTGTAAGACCAGACAACCTCTCCAATTGCAGCCAAAGTTTGCTGTTGGTCTGGCGTCTGACTCAGCAGATTGTCCAAGAAAAACTGTATGGACCTTCTAACCTGAATAACCAAAAAATATATATAAAAAAATATATATTAAATGCAATTCTTCCAGGAATTCCCATCTGGTAACTACAATGTTCTACAAACCGGTGAAAGGTCTCCAGTTGCCTGGAGGGCTTCTAGGTCAATTAGAGCTTTCATAACCTGCAAGACAGAGCTGAATGAGAGAAAGATGAAGTGCCTAGCGATATGAGCAACTTAACTTTGTAAAGGCATATGGAAGATAAAATCATAAAAAAATATACATATTACTGTATACATGTCTGTTCATATGAAGATACTGAGATACCTTATTTGCATCCTTCTCATACACAGCATAAAACAAGGAGAGTAATCTCTCCCGAGTGAATGATTTTATTTCACCCATCATTCCAAAATCATAATATATAAGGGAGCCATCCGTGTCTATAGCAAGGTTTCCAGGATGCGGATCAGCATGGAAGAAACCAGTCTTCAATATCTGTGTGGTACATAAAGAACTTTAGAGGGAAACCACCACATTAAAACATATTCAACTCACCTCTAATAGACATTGAGCATGAAAAAAAATACAAACCATAGGAAGTCAAATTCTTGAAATATATCTACCTGAATAAGGTAAGATTCTATGGAACGAGATGCAATCAGGGAACGGCTATAGCCCCGACTATCCAACAGACCCAAGTTGTTTATTTTAATACCTGTAAAAGTTAGATTGAGTAAAGTCAAATTGTCAAGATAAAGTTGCTGTAAGAGCAGGTCTGCCTTTAGCAGAGACATACTCTTAATCACAAAAAAAAACATATTCTACCAAGTTGCTATTGAAAGGACAACCATCCTATTACAATCCATGTCAGATCTTGATTATATATTTTAGAAGGAAAAATATGTTTAGTAGTATACTTGAGTACGAAAATAATGAGATTAATGAAGATAGAAACTTCTATTGTCAGATTTGACTAACAAGAAATTGACAATGTGGATTAACAACCATGAAATGGAGGAAGTATAAGACAAAAAAATTAATAATCTAATTTTGACATGCTACCATAATTTATTTTTATAAATTAGAAATTAATAAATTAAATTGAGATAATTTATTTACAAAATGATTACACACTGTTATCTACAAACGATCCAAAGAACAAAAGTTAATCCAATTCAACACTATACATGCTAATTTCTGTTACAAGAAATAACTAGCACATACCAGGAACGTACTCCAGAGTTAACACCTTTTCAGTTGTGTAGTCCCACATGATAAGCTAGAAAAATAACATAATGATTATTCATGTAAAACTTCAGAAAAAAAAGTCAAAAAGAATATGGCAGGTAGCCAAGTATTGCTTCAGTGCTCCACTTTGCTTATAATTTAAATTCACTACAGCGGATTGAACATAATCAAAACCATAGGCTAAGTCGTGGCTAATTCTATATATGGAGAACAACTTGCTCTGACCATATACTTGATGCTTTTCCTACCAAATAATCAATTGGAAAGTTATACGTGGCTTGGCCTGTCAGTTCCATATAAGAACAAGATCCAATTTATGGATGTCCATGACATATGCATACGAGCAAAACGAAAATGTAGAAGGATCAATAAAATAAAATAAAGAAATAAATATGACTAACTCCCCCACACCCCAGCGGGCACGTGCACCACACACCCCCAAATGATGCCTCCAATGTTGACATGCAAAAACTATGGCACTGCTGTAATAAAGGGGGAAAAGACATTTGGGATGCTGCATGTTTTCAATCGCCAGCCATGGTTTCATGCAGATGTCAATGATATCAAGGAGGTGATTATAGGAGAATGCCATGGTGGAAGAATAATGTCCACACAACCAGATTGATTATAACACATTACCCGCTCAACGGCTTCCCAATGGAGATATGGGTTTGGAACAGGACTAGGCAGATGGCATCTTAAAAAGGTTAAGCATATGGTTTCAGTCTGATTAATTCTTGCCATTAGAATTACAAGTTTCTATATTTAAGCGAAGTCAAGCATGGAAGCAAAACGCAAAAACAAGTTGCATTTTGAGGTCCAAGAAACGTACTGGCACACGGACCCACTTTATATTTCTGAAATCTCGACGAAATCTGTCTGCATTCTTTCCTTCATTGATATAATCAATTTCTTCATACAAAATTCTGAAACCACAAAAATCACGATGGCCAATTCTTACGTCAACCTCAGTTTCTGAATAAATACAATATTTTCCTAAATCTGTAAATGAACAAAAATTGACAAAGCCCTACTGATATTCCAAAAATTCTCCTTTTCTCTAACCAAAGATCTTCCATCTATTAGTCCTTATACCTCAACCTATGAGATATTTCAGTGACATTGTTCCCCTCCAAAGGACAGGTAAATTCATTTATAGATTTAAGTTCTAATGGATCCACGTGATGAACAGCATAAGCAATTATTTTTATTAAAAATAACAATCGGGGGTGCAATATCAGGTGCTACGGTGGGGGAACTAGTTATCTCACACAATACCAACCAAGGTTTTGGCAGAAATAGTTGGAATTTATTCTAGAACTGACAAATATAAAAAATATCAAGTTGATAGAATAATTCAGTAACCAACCATCATAAGAAATACATTCAAATGATCCAAGAAGACTATATTGCTACTTACTTGGAACATTCCTCATAAATACCAATCCAATCCCTTGAAGGACCACCAAATGTCTCACTTCTCTGAAAATACTCAGCTACTAGTTTTAGATTCCCTACAAGGTTATCAACATTAAACAACTTATGAATTATTTCATATCAAAGCCATCTATTTTTTCTTGAAAAGTAGGCATTTTAATTATGTTTATCATATTTTGGAAAATTAGTGAGCAAAAGAATAAATGGGTAACAAAGAAACACAAAACAAAATGAAAATAAACAAGAATATGCCTATGGTTATGATTTAATGAGTAGTATGCAGAAGATGAAAAGGAAAAGGATAACAAATCTATACTCCTTTGAAAAGACTTCAATGGTGATGACAGTGAATCTGCCACCTCAGCTAATCCAATTGTAGTTTTTACATATTACCCCTTGAACTTTTTAATATATACATAACAACTAGATCTTAATGAATAGCCTCATATAAAATTAAATGGAGGTGAGTATTCCTTGAAGCAAAAAAGTGGGTAACATATTGATGAAAAATATGCTTTTATTTATTTTAGGTAATATTATGATATTTTGTTCATTTTATCCGTAGCAAAGCATGGGCATTTAGCTAGTAATTGAAAAAGCATCATGAGTTCACATATTTCTTCTGGACATAAGACAAAATTTCTAACAAATTCAATGAAACTAAGCAGAATAGCTTGAAATCTCAACCTTCATCTGTCTATTTCTCAAACAGAAAATAATAATTTCTCTTACTTAGGTCAATGTCAAAAAGTTTTCTGAGCCCTGGTCTCTGCACTTTAACTGCAACTCGCTCTCCATTGTGAAGCACAGCACGATGTACCTGAACAACATATATGCAGGAACCTGTAAGCAGATTTTATTTATTAAAAGAAGATAGGATGAAGATCATCAAGGACACCAAACTTTGTAACTTAGTCATAGACATCGGCGTTTCCTCTCAAAAAACAAACATGGGCCATTAAGCTTAATGGTGTGCAGTCAGCAGTTACCACATGAAAGAACAACTGGAATCAGGTGATAATGAGCAGAAATGGTAGGCATTTCTTGGCATATACAGATATGAGAAACATGTAGTGAAGCAAAGATTGGCGTATACCGATATGAAAAGCATATAGTGAACAGCAGCTATTGGCTTTCATAGAGGAATTGAACAAGTAAAATGTACAGAAAAAATCCTTGAGAAAAAGGTGATATAGTATGAAAAACATACAGAGGACTAGCAGCAGCTATTGGATTTCATAAGGAATTGAAAAAGTAAAATGTATAGAAAAAATCCTTGAGATACAGTGACTGGTACTGAGAAGATCAGGTTTATGTGTTGACAAAGTGCAAAATTAAGCACCTGACCAAGACTGGCAGCAGCTATCGGACGGTCATCAAATTCTTTGTACACAACTTCAATTGGGCAACCCATTTCTTTCTCTATGAAAGCCTTTGCCTTCTCAGGAGAAAATGCAGGTACTCTATCCTGCACAAAAACAAACCAGAAGTTACATTGCATATACTTTTCTATGTTCTAATGAACTGTTTCAATGTTAGCTTACTCCTATAGATATTTCTCTTGCCGATCATCATTATGATAATAATTCTGTCCCTTCATTCATTGTTATGAATTTACAATCAGTTTACTAGAGAGTTATGAAAAATCAACAAGAGGAATACAGAAAATACTAGAGCAGTGTGTTAACACAAACACAGTAGAGTTAGCAAATAAATTAAGAATTTGATGATATGGAATCACAAAAAAAAACCTGCAATTTTGCAAGCTCATCCACAAATTCCCTTGGAAACAGATCAGATCTTGTGGAAGATAACTGTCCAAGCTTAATAAAAGTTGGGCCAAGCTGCAATACTTGTTCTCTTAACCATAAAGCAGTTTTCCTCCTCCGAACTTTCTGTGATATATGAGATTATTTAGTCCATGCATACAGTAAAATAAGTATATTTTCATTTTAGTAACCCAAAACCTTGTGATCCTCCACAAAAGAAGTAAAGCTTTCTCATAGGAAACTATAAATAGATGGTTTATAGCTTTTGTTCTTTCTAACTTTAGGGAATGCAAAATTGTTGACTTGATTGCTTATGTATATCATACAAATATACCTGTTTTTCCTCCGAGAAACCACCTGCATAGGCCCATTTGGCATTGTCGAAAAGAACGCGGATTCGAAAAGAAAGAACAAAAGACCAGATATCTGCACTCCTCTGCCAAGAGTTGTAATTATCTTTTGCCCAACTGAATCCTTCATCAGAGGGCAAAACCTTCAACTCCTCTTCAAAGGGATCGTCATTGGGTCTCATTCGCTTCTGGGTCTTCACTAGAGCAGACATCTTGCTACCTTTAACCAAACTAGTCCCATTAACAGAACCATTAATTACTGCTTTGGTCGAACCATTGAGAGCAGCATTAGGAGAACCATTGATGGCCACCTTGGTTGAGCCATTGACAGCACCATTTGGAGTGCCATTGACTGTGTCTGGCCGTACTCGGACACCACTCTTGCTCCTTTTCAACTCTGTTGTCGGGACCATCTTTATCGCGCGCCCATTGGAACCGTATTTCTGAGTCTCGGCTGACCGAGCTTCTGCACAGAACACCAGAGATCTCCTAACCAAAGACGTCTCATTCGACGATGCCCTGAACCTTTGGAGCTTCACATTGGAGATAGATGCTGAGAAGCTAAGATCAGCCAACATCATCGCCATGGCCAATCAAAAGCCCCTGTTCGTAGACCTTCCTCATCAGTATCAACAACACAACAAAAATGGAAATGTAATTGCAACGATATGCTAGCCTACCAAATGAAACTAAAACCTGGAGATAATGGTGTAAATTGTTAGAAGTATAGATATGTATGGTTAGAGATAAAAGTCAAATTAAATTATAGAGATAAGATAGAGTCCTAGAGATATAATTCTAGAGATAAATCTATCTTAACTTGTCTTGTACTTCAAGTCTCTCTCTCATACATGCCCCATGAGAGAGTCAATATAATATATCAGAATACAATAGAATAGATTTTTCACATGGTATCAGAGCTAGAGACCAACGTCGATCGATCCTAGGTCCTACCCATCTTTTTTTTTTTTGCGCTACCCCGGGGAGATGAGATGAATCCATAGGCTCTCCCTGGGGCAACGCATTAGCTAGCTAGCCGTTCCTATCATCCACTTGCACGGCCAGGGGAGATGAGAGATCAATCTCTATAATCTTTCTAGGGCGCCACATTAATTTAGCTACTAGAATTCTTCATAGAGTTTAGCCAATATTAGCATTAGATATGTTTCCAATTAGCCAAATAAAACCCGGTGACATCATCACCAGCCCCGAAGCAAAGCCGTCTCCATCTGTAGATCACATCCATCTCGGCGGCGCGCGCGATGGCTTCCAGGCGACATGCGCGATTGTATCCAAGTGGCGCGACAGCAATTGCTTTCAAGCGCTACTGCAACAACTTCAACGGCGCGCATTTATCCAAGCCCCGGCAACACACGGCATCACACGCGGCATCAATGTATGTTCCGACGACGCGCGGCTTCAACACCTTCATCCTGCGACACGTTCTGGTGACGTACAATGACGTATGGCATCAACGTCTCCATCCTATTGACTTGCAGCATCAAGCGTCTTGGTGACTTGCAGCATCAACTCTAACCACATGTATCCAGCAATCCATGCAAACACATGTATGCATGGCACGTCTTAGGAAGAAAGAAGGCAGACCACCTCGCTAACTCTAATCGTGACGTTCTTGACAAGGTCAATTAAAAAAGGCTGAAGCTTCGGCGCATGTACATCAAGCCGGCGAACCCTCCACGTTCGATCGACTTCATTGACTCCTACACGACCGCCGCAGGAGTGCTACATGGCCACCAACGACGCGTGCCACATCTGCTACCTCGTCTACATCAGTTGTACAATCATCATCGCTGACAACACATCTTGCCGATGGCCTTCGTCAACATGGTACATAACGCCGTCACCACATCATCCACAATGATGGATATCACGCATCCTCTGACAGATACATCTGCAAGATGCTTCATCAACGGTATCTACTACGTCAACTCCGACGACAATGACTGCATCAACCCGGCATCACTACTGTGGTGACCTCTTACACGGCACAGAAGGACCAACCAAAGTGGTGGCTTCATTTCCAATGACGTCCTCTGACATTCGCAAAACGTCCTCAACAGCATCCTCTGATACCTACAAGATGCAAGATGCTAACAATTGTAGTTTTTTTTTGCCTTTGGCTCCATCAACTACCATGACTACCACAACAACGACTACTAGATCGGCTACATCGATAAACGTCTATAACAAAAATCCTCTACAGCAACTCCAGTCAAAGCGTCTGTGTCATAGCTATCGTCCATGAGACTCCCTCTATGACTGCGGAATGGAATAGAGGAGAGTCAAGGGACGACACCGAAGGGGACGCAGGTACCAGGTGGAGGACCATCCATCAGAGATGCAATTGATGATGGTGAGTCGAAGAAGATGAAGAAACAAAAGATTCCAAATTCAGTCGCAATCGTTCGCTTCACTCCCGTTACGACTTACGACTGAGGGGGAATGTTAGAAGTATAGATATGTATGGTTAGAGATAAAAGTCAAATTAAATTATAAAGATAAGATAGAGTCCTAGAGATATAATTCTAGAGATAAATCTATCTAATATATCAGAATACAATAGAATAGATTTTTCACACAAATGTCCTAAATTAAAGAATTTGACTTCCATTTCGAAGAAATTAAGGACTGGATTAAATAAGCACCACATGGTTGCATATTTGCTACAGATATTCAGCGCACGTTCTTACAAAATCATCTAATATCTTGTTCGGAATGGATTAGCCAAGAGATTCATGAGAAGTGATCATACTCCGAACAGATTAGGGAACAAGTATCAAACATTGATTCCTGACCGAACTACAAATTTAAATCTCAGAATGTGAATTTTGTGTTCACCAGATTGCTTGACAATTCATCTATAAACACAAATCTACGGAACAACTAGAAGCAGACACCAAATTTGCCATTCTTGCTATTCCATTCCAACGACCCAGAAACAAAACACAAGAAACCATGCATACATCAACAACCAATCCTTCACTAAATCAATTCCCCATCCGGAATACATCAACCACCAATTCGCACACAAATTCGAAAACAGAAAAGAAAGAATAACCAAGATTTCACCCGGAGCCAGGAACGCACGGATTAACGAGTGGACGCGGAAGGAGGGAGAGTTGTGCAAGAAAGGGTCACCTCAGGTGGGCTTCTGATTTTCTTGGCGCGCCCGCAGGAGAGCGAACAGCGAAGGGAGCGAGGACGATGGAGACTCCGGTTCTCTTCTGCTTCCACTTTTCAACAAAAAATACTCAACTACTCAACTGGTTGGGAAGAGGACACACACCACTTCACACACCACACGAATACACGATAGAAGGGGAAGAAATGAGGCACACGAGGGGAATTTTATACTGTTCCGTAGCGAGTGGTGCCTGGTGACACTTTGCAGATAAGCCCCTTCACATAGCAGTTATTCCAGAAGAACTTCGAATGTGGTGTTCAGAATATTGCATGAATTTGGGAGGAAATTTTGGTTTTCGGAAGTAGTTTTGACTTTAATTTTTTTATCAGCGTGATCGGTGGATTGCACTACAGGGCGTACCTTCCATTCCATGTGAGCACGTTGTTGCCAAACGCATTGTTTGTCTAGCGTAGACGCTAAAATTCTTAGAAAATAATTGAAATAGAGTGGAAATACCATATCTCTCGGTAAATTTAAATCAGGTTTAATTCAATTCGGAATATTTATAAAAAATACTTAAAAGAATTCGGCATAAACTTGGTGTGTATCCTTTTTATCCGGAAAAAAATGCTAAGTTCGAAGATGAATTTTAGCGTGAAAAAGGTCCAAAACACACACCCTGTTTTTTATAGAGGTGGCTTATATAAGCTGAAGAAACGTAACCGAATGAACAATAACGTACAGTAGGACTTATTATACTTTTTTACTCTAGGCTCTATTGAGATTCACTGCAAAAATTTACACCCTATCACATCGAAAGTTTGGACACATAAATAAAGTATTAAATATAGACTTAAAAAATAACTAATTTACGAGACGAATCTTTTAAACCTAATTAGACTATGATTTGACAATAAAATGCTACAGTAAACTTATGCTAATGACGAATTAATTAGCTTAATAAATTCGCCTCGTCGTTTACGACGAATTCTCGTAATTTGCTTTTTATTAGTCTGTTTAATACTTCAAATGTGTGTCCAAAGCATTTATGTGATATTTTGACCAAAAATTTTTTAAGGATCTAAACACAGTCTAAGTGGTCTAAAAGTCAAAACTGAATATCATAAGAAAATGACAAAATAACATCTAAATTGATTTCAGAATTAAATTATAAAATTCAAAATATAAGTCACAGCTCAAAACCCAAGTATTGCATTCACCGTATGCCACAACTTCAAGATAGTCTACATACACCGATATATTTAAAGTTTGATCATTAATATCTCTTGTAGTTTTAATTTTACTTTTGAAACTGATAGGGTTAGATAGTCTTACAAAATACTTTCAAAATATTATCATGTCCATAGATATGTTTGCAGATTTTATACTACTATGTATAGTAATTAACAAGCAAAATTGAACTAGTGTCTTGATGACTAGTAACACAGGAAAACCGGGGTGACCGGAGGTCGAAGATGCAAAAAGGTCGGAGAAGCTTGGTAGAGAGCGTGGCAAAGCTACCCACCGGCAGCGAACCAGCGAGTGGCTGCCAGAGGACGGACAGTCACAGAGCAGGTGGAGTCTCCACTCTACTCTACTGTGGGATGATCAGTGAGAGGCCAGGTGGCCGCGTGCTTTCCAGTCAAATTGTATTGTACGACGGGCCCATTGGTCCACAAATGTTTTTTCAAAATTTTTTGTTCTCTTTGTTTTTTCTGGTTTGATTGCTTGGCAGTTGGCACAGTGGCACTTGCCAGTTTTTTTGCTGATTATTTCTCACATGCTGTACGCCTGTACGTTTTTGGTGAACGTCAGTCACTTAACCATCCATGCTGTTTTGTGTTACATTGGGCAGCAATAGATGTTGGTTGTTAGGATGTGTTTAAGAGGAGAGGAAAACAAAATTGAGGCCCTTTGATTTTATAGAAAAAATATAAAAATTTTGGAGCATTTTAAATTTTATAGAAAAATTTTCTATGAGAGTAGTTGAATCCTATCATATCTTTTGAAATTCCATAGAGATATTTTTTAAAATGAACAATTCTAAAGAGATTTCCAAGGAAAGAGCTCGAATCTTTTGAAAAATTTCCTTAGAGTCTATCCCTTTTATCCGATTTGTGTGTTTTTAGTCAATCAAATGATATTGTTTATGTTTTATAATTTTCTGTGTTGCATTTACATTTCTGTCGAATCATATTTTTTTATTTCTTTATTTGTCATTCCTATAATTTTTATTTCTTCGTTTTCCATTCCTACGATTCAAAGAGGCCTAAACAAATATAAAACGAGTTAAGCCATTATCATATGCATATTTAATTAAATATTAATTATTTTAAACTTAAAAGTGAGGCAGCAGGAAATAAAAAGAAGTTGGACGATCCCATTGAGTCATCGTTTAGAAAAAAACAACATTTCTTTTGCTGCCTTTCCAATTCGCCAAGCCAAAGTCTGCCATGGCTCATAGCCCTAGAAAATGTTGTCTTTTCATTCTTAAAATTATTTTTTTTCTAATTGCATAGTACCGTTTTATTCCAAGTTATGAAAATGCCACTGTACTGTTATTTTCGTTGATACCACCAAGTCAACGATCTTTGACCGTCTTTTATGATCAAAATATGCCCTTTCAATACAATATTAAAATGTTCTTTATCTTTTGACTGCACAATCGTAGGTGACTTATTCACATGGCAATAGTGGATCAGTGGGGAGATACTAAAATGAGAGTGTCGAAACTTGGTTTCGGTAATAGAAATTAGAGGTACGGTCAAATCGCCAATCACGATGGGTTAAGTGGAAAAAAGAGTTTAGACAGGTTCAGACCCTCTCGTGAGGTAATACCCTACTCCTGTTTCGGGGATTTGATCCGCAGAGTAACTATTGATCTCACGATCTTGTGTATCGCATAAATCTGATATCCCTCAAGGGACGTCTCTACCCTCCTTATATAATCTTAGAGGGCAGACTTACAAATCGGAAACCTTATCCTATTCTAAATCGGTCTTCCCAATCTTACCAAGTTATGACTATGAGCCGTTGCCTTATCTGATCGGTAACGAACACCCAAGTCATAGCATGTTTACATATTTACCGCGCGTAACCTATCACTATTACTAGTCGGACAAGCCTGCCATGAGGGTATCCGATTGCCATAATCTCCACAGTAGCCCCCGAGACCTTCGCAGTCGACGAGATAACTTTGACTTGAACCAAAGCAACACACAGCCGAATGACTCTCTGGCCGAGTGCTTCCGTTGCCGAGTGGTTCCATCATCTCTGACTGAATCTCCCGAGTACTTTATCATCTGATAAAAAGACTGTGAAAGGCTGAAAAATATCTCAAAAAATTCTCAAAAATAAATATCTAGGTGCATCTCCTGATGCACCTAATTAGGTGTAGCCCCCGACTATATGGTTAGTCAAAAACAGACTAAGCATATAGTCAAGAACTATAAAAAATCATACTCATATAAATGCTTAGCTCAAGCTAAAGCAATCATAAAAAGTCACATCACTCGGCAAACTCATGCTTATCCGAGTAAAATTCGCCCGAGTCGTCTCGGAACAAATAATTTAATTAACCCTCATGGGTAAGAAATTAATTCACTCGACAAGCTAATGCTTATCCGAGTTAACTTGCCCGAGTCATCTCGGAACAAATAATCTAATCAACCCTCATGGGTAAACAAATTTTTCAGTCATCTGAAAAATACGACCAAAATATTAAATAGCTCCTGCCATAATATTAGTCTTAATATAAAAAGATCTTCACCAAGGTGGAAAAATAGCATTGATATAATCATTTAATCAAATGCCTAAAAACCAAACAGTCCCTGTCTTCAAGACAGCCATGAAAAGCTTAATTGTTTGTCACCTTTCAAATTGCATCGTGCCAACTTCTCATGAAGTTGCGCAAACCGCGGTATGAAAGGATTTTAAAGGTATTGGGCTACGCGACACGTGCATATTGCCAGGGCAAATATGCTAAGCCCATCCACTTAAGTGCCTAAGGACACATGTCGAGCCATACCTTAGCTGGGCCATAAGTCTCTCATGGGCTCGGCCCAATCGCGAGATGACTTAACAAAAACCCTCAAGTCTTTTTACGAAGCCTCGAGGTCATCCCCGCCACTTTGTCTTCCCAAAATTTCCTCTTTCGCGTCACTGTTCACAAGCTCTCCACGGAGAACCCTAAACTCGCGCGCACCCAAATCCATCGATCTAGGAACTCTCATTCCACCACAAGCCATCTTCCGCATTCAGCCTCCAAGATTCCCTTGACGAATCCCCATCTCCCATGCCAGATCTGTTCTCCCCCAAATCGCATCCATGGCGGGAGAGAAAGAAATCCCCTTCGAACAATGGGCGACCTCGGACGTCAAGGAATCGACTCTCCGAGAGATGGTGAAGAACGGAGTTCTTTCGGCCAAAGAGATCATTGGCTGAAATCTGGCGGCCGGTGAAGAGTTCCCCACTCCAAACACCGGTGAGATCGTCGTTTTCACCTCTTTCTTCTACTGTGGCTTCGACCTTCCCACCTCTGAGTTCTTTCGGGGTCTCCTTGAGTATTACGGTCTTCAAATCTATCACTTGAATCCCAACTCCATTCTTCATATCGCAATCTTTATTCATGTCTGTGAAGCCTTCCTCGGCATCCTTCCCCACTTCAACCTTTTCCGCCACATCCAAACAAGGATGAGCCCTTCGTCGTTGGTGGAGCCGGCTTTCAACTCCACGGAACTCTCTGCAGAGATTATTTATCTCTCCCCTTGAAATCTTCCAACAAAGGCTGGCATGCGAACTGGTTCTACATCTCAAATCTTGAACCCGGTTTACCCAACTTTGTTGGCCTTCCACTAGTTCCAAGGCCTAACTGGAGCACTGTGCCGGTGGCCCAGGATTGGGATGAGGCAACAAGCTCTTGGCCAATATCCTTGAAATGAAGAAAAAGGGCCTTCAGGGAGAACAAATCACTCGGTACTTCATCAAGAACCGACTAGCGCCTATTAAAGAAAGATCCAAGCCTTCATTCGAGTATGAGGGTGAAAGGGACCGCGATTCCTTGAGCTATGAGACCCTGAAGACTCGCATGTACAAAATCTTTTCTTCTGGGATCACGGTTGAGCACAGCCACATGCTGCCGGTTCTCCCATACAACTTGTACCGTCCTCCTCCCCCGGTAAGCTGACTCAACTTCTTTAATCTCTTTCAATCTTAATCTTGCATCTCTTAGTGTATAAAAAATCCTCCTTGCAGGCGAATGCTTTCATCATCTCTAAACCGTACATGGTGTTAGTGATATGCACTAGAGGCAACATGGAGATGTTGGATATCACGTCAATGTTTATGTATAAATGAATAAAGTGTTATTCAGTTCCATGAAATAGACATCTTGTATTGATCAATAAGTACGTGACTTATTTATGAGACTCTTTATGTATGAATCTATTTCTAAACGATCCTCGATCATATGTCATATTGTTGGAACAAATATGATTCTAAGATCGACATGTTTATTGATTGATGATCATGTCTCATAGATCATGGGTATGGAGATACCAAATCAATAAACATGGACATATGTGTTGGAGAACACATTGTTGGATAGACCCACCATGAGACACTACAGAATTAATGTGCCATTAGTTGGTCTCAGGTAGTGTTGGTACAAAGTCCTTAGACCTGAGATCACCATGGATTCCAACATGTGTAGTAGCCTACTTTGGGACTACCAAACGCTATTCGTAATCGGGTAGTTATAAAGGTAGTTTTCGGGTTTGCTATGAAACATGGAGTGGGATGTGAGTGATCAAGATGGAATTTGCCCCTCCTTTGGAGAGATATCTCGGGCCCTCGAGGTAATGGATTATGGAAATGCATGGCCATGCTAAGTTGATTGAGAAGTCAATCAATGAGACGATAATCCAATACGGTTCGAGTGAATGGTTAAGCTATTGAAGGGATGGCACACATCTTGCCTATAGCTTAACTGGTATCGTGAAGCAAAGGGATTTGTGTACACATTACAGGTTCGAGCCGATATTATTCTTGTATACTATGGTGTCAATATGTGCCGCTAGGCGCCGCTATTGACGTGTCGCGAGTTAGACTCGGGCCGACGATCGGCTAAGTTAGACTATAGCCGAAACCGAGTATACCTGAACCTACTGTGGTCGCACGCTTAAGGGGATAGAATAGATATTCGAGTTGGACTCGGATACGGCTCGATCGGATAGGGATCCGATCAGATAGAGTCCTATGGGCTTATGACGTGTGGGGCGGCCAACTCTATGAGATACGGATGAGATCCGATTCAAAATAGAGTCCTAATCGGCCACTAGTCCCAGTCGGCCAACTCTATATAAAGGAGGGAGGGGTGGAGAGCCGTGACACGTCAATTGCATCGCGTGCAACGAAGTCGCCGAGATCAATCTCCACGGAAACCCTCCCCACTTTCGAGCCAAACCCTAGCCTTGCATCGCGTGCTAGCACACGGGTGTACGGCGTTCGTCCCCGACGTGTGGATACCGGTAGAGGCGCCGCTACGTTGCGCGCTCTTGATCGGCTGCGGTCGGGCGCACGGAGCGAGGCGTGAGAACGCGGCCGGACGACTCGAATCGGCTGATTGGCGAATCGGCCGTCTCCGGGAATCGGCTACACTGTTCCGGATCGGATTGCCCCGATTGGCTATTCCGCCGCACTCTACTCCAATCGCAACGATCTATCGGCCCTTACTTGCAAGTGTTCCCGGTTTACGCGGTAGAAATTTTTGTTTTCGGCTAGCGTAGCTTCCGCGTAACCCTTCACACGGTGCATCATGACGACGCGCCAGCTCGGCCTGCCAAGAAGCCAGCCGGCGACGTCAAGATCAGGAGTGAACCTGTCGGCAAAAGGGCTGCTGCTGATAAGGATATCATCAAGCGAGCGAGAAAAAAGAGGCTGGTGATCGATGACTCGGATGATGATGTTTTAGCTCCTCAAGCTGAAGTAACCCCTCCGAGGCCGTCCACCAGATCCACACCTAAAATTCACCGATCAACCAGGTATGTCTCATAATTGAAATCATGTCCTTGTTGAAAATCTTTCTGTCTTTGTCCCGATTGTTCCCATCTTTTTTTGTGTAGGAAGCCTCAGAACATAGATCCTACCGGGCAAAATGAGGCCACAAAGCCATTTGCAGTGGCAGAAGAGACAAAGCCCGCAGAACAAGAATCTCAGGGCCCTCTCCCGAGTGAGAGCGCTCCGAGTGAGAAGCTCCCACCTCCCAGTGAAGATATCCTGATGGAGGAGCCCCCGACTGCCAGCCAGGAAACCCCTGCTGGAAACCAATCGGCCGAAGAAGAGATCCCGACTGCCGCTCAAGGCGCCCCGGCTGAGAGCCAGTCGGGTGTGAGCCAAGAGGAAAAAGGCAGTCGGGAGGTACCAGTCGAGGACTCGGCCACCGATGCTGGTAAGATCCAAAGCAGTCTTCTAACTTTAATCTTCAATCTGTCTTTCCTTTGTCTTCATTTGTCTTCTTCAAATCGATCAGCCAAAGAAGAGGAGATCCCTAGGCTGCAATCTTCAGAGACCTGGATCCCTCCGATTAAAATAGAGTGGCATGACTCCGAGGGCTTGAAGCAGGGCATCATCTTGAATAAGCAGAAAGAGAATGAAGAAAGAGATATGCTTGTGGACAGCCTTAATGAAGCTACCCAGCTGCTAAATGTAAGCAACGTTCTTCTCTATCATAACCTCACGATTTCTTTTAGCTGACTAACTCTGAACTCGCGTGCAGAGAGTATATTGCTGATCAATGGCCAAGTCTGACGCCCTCGAGGAGCTGGTCCCCTACTTGAATTCCCTGGAGAACATCCAGCAGGAGCTCAAGGCCACTCGGGAAGAAGCTGCGTCAAGAGAGGCTGCCTTGCGGAAAGAGATTGCCGCGCTCTGAGAAGAGAACCTTGACCTCCGGGGTTTAGTCGGGAGTAAGTTTAATCATCTCGGTCTCTTTATGCCTCTATTTGTAATCTGTCTCGATCTTGACATCAGCAAATTTTCTTGTTGCAGAAAACTCGTCAGAAGTCCACATACTCCAGACCCAGCTGGAAGAAGCTAATGCTAACAAAGCTGAGTTGGAATCTGAGTTCGAAGGTAAATTCTTTTAAGATAGCATTCTTCACAAGCCTTCATCTTCGAGTGTCTGTGTAATCATATGTCTCTTGCAACTTATAAAGTCAAGACCCGAGCGCAATTCCATGTCTTCGTCGAAAAGGTCCGAAGAGCCGAAGGCGTAAGGGACGATATTGCTAATGTGGCCACACCGATCCTCTTGTCGCTGTTCCAGCATGGGCTCGGGACAAGCTCACTAGATGCCGTCGAAGTCTTCGACAAGCTCAGGAGGGCCCCGGAAAAGTACATAGCTAATATCTCAGAAGCGGCCACCATCGGAGCAGGCCTCGCTCTTGCGCAGGCTAAGTCACTCTATCCTCGGATAGACGTTAACTCAGTCGGAGAAGGCTTCGCTGACGGCACTTTAGATGAGCAAGCCTTAGAGTTGATCAGTGAAGCACAGGAGTCGGCCAAAAAAGTAGCTGCTGATGTAGTTGGTAAACTTTCGATCTTAATGACTTTGTGAATGTTGTTTGTAACCTCTGATGTAAACTTGTAGGTATCTAGCTTATTTATGTCAATGCCTTGACCCGAGTCTTCATAGAAAATCTCTTGAGTAATTTTTGTCCAATTGTCACCAAGCCTAGCCTTGATTAGGTCATCAAAAAATTCTCAGTCCTTATCTATTGAACTCGAATCAAAACACTAAACAATGATAAACCAAATATACACAAGTTATCGAAGAAAACCATGCTTTTATTGACGCATGGATAGCCTCCGACTGTCAACTCAAGAAGTCATCTTGCTTGAGGTTGGCAGTCGAGAGTAACATAAAACTTAAAGCAATTTAAGCATAGTATCGTCGAAGATGTTCGATATTCCAGGAGTTCTCCACCATGGATCCATCTTCATGCTTTAGTCAGTATGCTCCTGGCCGAGTCACCTCAGCGATTATGTATGGTCCTTCCCATAGTGAAGATAATTTGTGACGGTCTTTGGTGGTCTGAATCTTGCGTAGAACCAAATCGCCGACAATGAAGGCTCGCACCCAAACATTGCGACTATGGTATCGTCTAAGTCCTTGAAGATATCTTGCTGACTGGATCAAGGCTGCCTCACGGGCCTCTTCCAGTCGGGTCAGGTCATCCACTCAGTCTTGATCATAGCGCTCGTCGTTGAAACCGCGGACTCGAAGAGATTCATACTCCATTTCATTCGGCAACATTGCTTCTACCCCATAAACCAGGAAGAAAGGAGTTTGGCCGGTAGCCCGACTAGGCGTAGTCCGCAGTGACCATAGGACCGAAGGTAATTCTTGAACCCATTTGCCGGCATAAGGATTTAGTCTGTCAAACATTCGGGCCTTGATGCCTTGGAGAACCATGCCATTGGCGCGCTCAACATGTCCGTTGCTTTTAGGGTGTGTGACTTATGCGTAGCAGATTTTGATGCCAAAATCTTCACAGAATTCCTTGAAAACGCCCCTAGTGAACTGAGCCCCATTGTCAGTTATAATTCTGTTTGGGACGCCAAACTGGTGCACGATGTTGAGGATGAAGTCTCGTGCCTTGTCAGCGGTGATCGTAGCAACCGGCTTAGCCTCGATCCACTTGGAAAACTTGTCAATCGCGACGAACAGATGTGTGAATCCTCCTGGAGCCTTTTTGAAAGGACCAACCATATCCAAGCCCCAAACGACCATCATAATGGAATTGTCTATAGCTCTTGGGCTGGAACATGGCTTTGCTGAGCAAAGAACTGGCAACCTTCGCACGTGCGAACCACCTTGTCGGCGTCGGAGACCGCCGTGAGCCAGAAGAAGCCTTGTCTGTAAGCTTTGTCCACTAAGGTGCGTGCTGCAGCGTGACTGCCGCATACACCCGAGTGGATGTCTTGTAATAGTTGTCGTCCTTCTTCGGGCGTGACGCATCTCATTAGGACTCCAGAGGGGCTTCTCTTGTATAATGCAGAATCAATCATGACGTAGCCCTGACAGCGACGCCGGATGTGTTCGACCTCATCCCGGTCTTCCGACAGCTCTTGCTGAGTTAGAAACTTGATGAGTGGAGTTCTCCAGTCGGCGTCAAGCATGGCAACCTGGTTTGTAGCTTCCTCATTAGGAGTTGATTTGGCAACGACAGTCGGCTTGTAAAGGTGTTCTACGAAGACATCACTCGGAGTTGCTTCTCGCTTGGACCCGAACTGCACCAACTCGTCAGCTGCCTCATTGTTATGTCTCAAGACATGGGATAGCTCCAGTCCATCAAACCTGTCTTCAAGTTTGCGAACTTCTTGCCGATAGGCTTCCATGGTGTCGTTTAAACAGGACCAGTCTTTCATCACTTGGTTGACAACCAGCTGGGAATCTTCTCTCACAACCAACCATCGTATCCCGAGTGAAACAGCAAGTCGCAGGCCATGCAGCAGGGCTTCATACTCGGCGACGTTGTGTGAGGCGGGGAAATGAATATGAAGAACATATCGCAGCCTTTCTCCAGTCGGGGAGATCAGCACGACTCCCGCTCCCAAGCCAGTGATCCTCTTGGATCCGTCAAAGTGCATGGTCCAGTATTGTAGGTCTTCCCTAGGTACATCTTCTTGTTGTTCGGTCCACTCGGCCAGGAAATCTGCCAGGGCTTGTGACTTTATAGACGTCCTCGCCTTGAAAGTTAAGTCCAACGGCATCAGTTCCAGAGTCCACTTTGCGATGCGCCCAGTCGCCTTCCGGTTATGGATGACATCGCCGAGTGGAAAGAAAGTGACGACGGTGACCGAGTGACCTTGAAAATAGTGCGCCAATTTCCTCGCGGTTATCAGAACACCATATAATAATTTTTGTACCTCGGGGTAGCGAATTTTGGCTCCTGCCATCACTTTACTAACAAAGTAGATTGGCCTTTGAATCTTCTGGACTCGTCCTTCTTCCTCACGCTCAACGACGAGAACTGTGCTGACCACCTGGTGAGTCGCTGAGACATACAACAATAGGGGTTCCTGAGGCTGAGGTGAGGCTAGGATGGGCGGCGTCGTGAGAAACACTTTGAAATCTTCAAAGGCTTTGTGGGCTTCCATGGTCCATTGGAAGTCATGAGTTTTCTTTAATAACCTAAAAAAAGGCATGCCTCGCTCGCTGAGTCGGGAGATAAATCGGCTTAGCGTCGCCATGCAGCCAGTGAGCTTCTAGACATCTTTCTGGTTACTCGGGGGCTTCATATTCAAAATAGCATTGATTTTTTCTGGGTTAGCTTCGATGCCGCGATGGGGCACCATGAAGCTGAGCAGTTTGCCTGATGGCACGCCGAATGTGCATTTCTCCGGGTTCAACTTCATTCTGAAGGCCCGAATGTTTGCGAAGGTTTCTTCTAAGTCGGCAATCAGGTCTTCCTTCTGCTTGGTCTTGATGACGACATTGTTGACATAAGCTTCCACGTTTTTCCCGATCTGCGTCTGAAAGCATCTCTGGATCATGCGCTGGTACGTGGCTCCGGCATTCTTCAGACCGAAGGGCATCGTGATATAGCAGTAAGCTCCAAACGGTGTGATGAATGATGTTTTCAGCAATGGATTCCTTCAAGCCGATCCGTGGTAGCTCGAGTAACGCCCGTAAAACTCGTGAGCCGGCAAATGGCCGTTGAATCTACGACTTGGTCGATGCGAGACAATCCGAATGGATCTTTAGGGCAGGCTTTGTTGAGATCAGTGTAGTCGACGCACATGCGCCATTGCCCTGTCTTCTTCCGAACCAAGACCGGGTTAGCCAGCCAGTCGGGATGGAAAACCTCTTTGATGAATCCGGCGGCTAAGAGTTTTGTAAGTTCTTCCTTGATGGCATCTTTTCGATCCTGAGCAAAACGGTGTAATCGTTGTTTAATGGGTTTTGCGTCATCTTTGACGTGTAAAGAGTGCTCGATCACCTCCCTAGGAATACCGGCATATCAGACGGTTTCCAAGCAAAAACATCTTTATTATTTTGGAGGAAGGTGACGAGCGCGCTTTCCTATTTAGGATCTAGCTCAGCACCGATTACAGCGGTTTTGAAAGGATCCGATGGATCAAGGGAGATTTTCTTCATTTTGGCGTCGCCTTGTCCCGACTTGGCTATCTTCTTCGTGGGGATTTCACCCTCTTCGGATGTTGATGCAGCCAGTTGGATTTCTTCTTGGCCACGTGATCTCTCACGAGATTGGGCCATATCATAGCTTTCTTTGTCGCAGGTGAAGGCTTGTTTGACATCGCTGTGCAGGGTGATGACGCCGTTGGGGCCGGGCATCTTCATGCAGAGGTAGGTGTAGTGTGGTATCGCCATGAACTTGGCGAGCGCAGGTCTCCCGATGATTGCATGGTAGGCCGTTTCGAAGTCGGCCACCTCAAAGGTGATGTTCTCCGTTCGGAAGTTCTTCCGAACTCCGAAGGTGACTGAAAGGGCGATGTGCCCGAGTGGCATAGATGACAGCCTCGGGATAACTCCGTGGAAGGGGGCCGAACTTGGCTTCAACTTGGATCTTGGGATCTGCATCTCGTACAGGGTCTTGGCGAATAGAATGGTTAGGGCACTGCCCCCATCAATGAGGACATGCTTAAGATTTATGTTTCGGACCACCGGGTCTAGTACCAGGGGATACCGCCCCGGGTGAACCACTTGGTCAGGGTGATCCGAGCGGTTGAACGTGATGGCCACCTCCGACCATCGTAGATATTGTGGGACTTCAGGTTATGCTGCGTTGACCTCGCGGACAGTTAGCTTTTGCTTCCTCTTGGACTCATAAGCCTGCGGCCCCCCGAAAATATGATTCAGCTCTCCTACGGGGTGTTGAAAAGGCTCTGAGTTGCCAGTCGGGTTGTTCTTCTTGGTTCCCGATGGGCCGGCTTCGTCAGTCGGCTTCTTGTTTAGTTGTGTCGCGTATTGTTCGGCGAATTGCTTGTAGATGAAGCAATCCTTGGCCGCATGCTTGTGATATGAATGATGTGTGCACTGAGCTTTCATGATCGTGTCGTAAGCAGCGACCCGGGGACGGCGTTGGGAGTTGGACGTTGTAGCGACCAGATCCTCGGGCCAGTGCTTGCGGTCTTTCTGGCCATGATTGTTGTTGCCGTTATCCTTCTTAGGATGCCAGCTGCCTCCCGACTGCTTGTCGTCCCTTTTGTCATGCCGATCTTGTCGTGCCGCCTTGATCGCGTCATTGGATTTCGCGTAAGAATTTGCTGTCTCGAACATTTGTTTCACTATTTTCGGTGGCTTACTCCCAAATTTTCCGGTCAGCAACTCGTCACGGACACTCTTCTGGAAGGCGGCTATTATGATGTCGTCTGTGATGTTGGGGATCTTGTTGCGCTTCTCTGAGAAGCGCCGGATGTAGTCCTTCAGCGGCTCGTCTAGTTTTTGGATGACGTTGTAGAGATCGAAGTGGGTCCCAAGTCTTTCAAAAGTGCCCTGGAAATTGGCAATGAAGTGGTCCCGGAGCTCACTCCACGAGTTAATCGAGCCTCTTGGCAAGCTCGTGAGCCAGTTCCTGGCTGAGTCGACGAGGGCGACAGGCAAGTAATTGGCCATGGCCTTGTTGTCTCCTCCTGCTGCGCGGATGGTGAGGGTGTACACGGTCAGCCACGACTCGGAGTCAGTCTTTCCATCATACTTCTCGATTCCTGTGGGCTTGAAACCACTCGGCCAATCCACTCGGTGCAAGTCCCGAGTGAACGCAGGCACTCCGTCGTCGTTGCAGTCGGGCGATCTCCTATGGTCTTCATAGGAGCGCTGCTCACGCTCACGATGGCGCCGGTCAAGGACTTCCCGCAGATCACTCGGCGGGGTTCTTTGTAGGCTGCTAAGGTAGTCGGAGTTGTAGCTGCGACGGATCCGGTCGTGGACGGGTGGTCGTCCATGTCCTTTTTCGCGAGAGTCGGCCGATTGTTCTTGATGCCTTCGTGTTGTCTCGTGGCGGGGGTCTCTTGACCTAGTGAACGTCTTGGCTTGCTCGGGCCTCCTGTAGTCCTTCGACCGTAGCAGCGAAAGTCGGCTTCCGTCGGGTGTTTCAGCGATGAACTCAGTCGACATTCGTGCTGAGGTGGAGGGAGAGCAATTGGCTGTAGCCACGATGATGGTCTTGATCTTGTCCAGGATTGGTGTTACCGTAGCAGGTGCCGCTTCGATAACAGTGTCGAGGAGGGTGAGGGCAGCAACGGCGTTCTGTTGAGGCGTCTGGAAGATGTTGGTGTTGTCGACTCATGTCTGAAGTATGGCCTCTCAAGCGGATCGCCCAGTCGTCCTCAGGTCTCGTTTCCTCCTGTCAGCTTCTTCTCTACGCTTATTCTCTTCCTCCGCAAGCTTGTGCTCTTGCTCAAGCCTGGCTTGTTCTTCTTCTGCAATTCTATGGGCCATGGCCGAGTCGGTCTCGGCCACCTCAGCCATGAGGATGTCAAAGAACTTTGGCTCGTAATCCTTGTCGGAGTCGGAGTCGTTGGCCTCGTCCATGGTGATGTCGTAGAGATCATCGAAATCTGAAGAGCTGAGGTACTCATTGAGCTCCGTGGATGAGCATGACCCGAACGGTTGGAGGATGACGGCGACTTCCCTTGAGCCCGGATTCCTTGAATCTGGATCGTTCCAGTCCGGGCCATAGCTTGATGACGATGGTTCTTCCGAGTGAGTTGATTTCAACTCGGAAGAAAGGAGATTGCAAAAGATCTCAGCGGCGTTTGGTAACCCAAATGGTGCCGAGAGGGTTTCGCCTCCCGAGTGGGTGGATCCCAACCTGGAAGTTAGAAAGTTGAGGTAGATCTCAGCGTTGTTTGATAACCCAAACGGCGCCGAGTGGATTCCTCCTTCCAAGTGGATGGATTCCAACTCGGAAGTCAGAACATTGTAGTAGATCTCAGCGTCGTTTGGTAACCCGAACGGCGCCGAGCGGGTTCCCCCTCCCGACTGGTCCGAATCCGAATCGAGGAGGGAGAGCTTGCCGAATCTTTTGGCGGCGAAATTGTCGATGCCTGATGAAAATCCCATCGCGCTTGTCGGCGAGATGAAGAAGACGTCTTGACGCGCGAGCCCCTACCTGGCGCGCCAACTGTCGAAACTTGGTTTCGGCAATAGAAATTGGGGGTGCGGTCAAGTCACCAAACACAATGGGTTAAGTGGAAAAAAGAGTTTAGACAGGTTCAGGCCCTCTCGTGAGGTAATACCCTACTCCTGTTTCGGAGATTTGATCCGCCGAGTGATTATTGATCTCACGATCTTGTGTATCGCATAAATCTGATATCCCTTAAGGGACGTCTCTACCCTCCTTATATAGTCTTAGAGGGCAGGCTTACAAGTCAGAAACCTTATCCTATTCTAAGTCGGTCTCCCCAATCTTACCAAGTTATGACTATGAGTCGTTGCCTTATTTGATCGGCAACGTAACACCCAAGTCATAGCCTGTTTACATAATCACCACGTGTAACCTATCTCTATTACTAGTCGGACAAGCTTGCCATGAGTGTATCCGATTACCATAATCTCCACAGAGAGCCTTAAAAAAGAGTAAAAATATATTACATTTTTCGACATCTTATAGCATCACCAACAGCTCATTCAAATGATGTTCTATACTAAATTTGTATTTTGATGAAAAATATGGTCCAACAAACCACCCAAACCATCATCTAAAATAGATGACCATCCAAATTAAACTTCTGGTTACACAAATGAAGAATACTCTCCCATCATTCAAATGGAGGAGACTCTGACATAAATTTTGAAGTTTATGTTTGAGTGAAAGATTTGGATGATCTGTTGTAGATAGAAGAAGTATATACGCTCTATTTAGATAGGTGATTCTTTATCCATCTAATTTAGAAGATAAGATTTGGGTGAACTGTTGATGATGCTATGACGATTTGACGGTATAGTGCTATTTTTACAACTTACACTTGAATCAAGTGACATGAGAGTAAATAGACAAAATGCAAAAGTATTTTGATAATTGTAGAATGTACTGATGGCAAATGTATAAATATTTGTGTTTTTTATTATCCTAAACTGACGTAATTTGGAAACAAAATAGCTCGCCTTAAATGTTTTTCTGTGGCTTGCGCACATACGACCCTGGATTGAAAACAATGGAGTTAGCATACAACCCGTTATGATTCAACTAAATGAACTCAACTTTTATCTGGAAAAAGATCATGAAAAAATAAAACGAGCTTAATAGTCTATTAAGATCAGGAAAAATACTAGAACATGTTTTTTATATAAAAATGTATGGTGTTTTTATATTTTTAAAGGTACAGTATTATTGTAAAGATTAGCTCGACAAATTTTTACCTTAATTATATTGTAACTTATAATTTGTATCTAATTTACAAAAATCTCTCTGTAACACGCCATTAAGCGAAGGTCGTGAGACCAAATTTTTACCCGTGTGCACACTATAAACTTTTTCTTCTCAACTTGCACAAATCTTGCACAAATATTGAAGCAAAATTTTGTGACGGTCTCAAAAATCCGTACTTTTAAAAACATGTAAAGTTACGTAGAAAATTTTTACAAAACAAAACTTTTTGTGCACCCTATTTTTAAACATTTAAAACATTCAAAATTTACATGTATTATTTATTCTCCTTATTCTCCTTGTTTTAAATTAAAAATCCCAAAATTATAAATTCTTGTTCAAATTTTTGAAAAGTTTTAATTTAATCTTTAATTTCAGAAAATTCCTAAAAATTGAATTTAAAATAATTTTAAAACCCTAAACTAAATTCTTTCTTAATTTTCTCTAATCTTAATTTTAAAAATCAAATATTATTTAAAACTTTATTTCCCATTTTGAAAAATCCTAATTTGAGTTTTAATTTGGGAAATATTCCCAAGAAAAATCAAGATTAAGTCCTAAATCAATTTCCTTTTAATTCATCCCCAAATTTTTCTTTTCCCTCAATTTTTTCCTTATTCTTCATTTTTCTTTTTCTCTTTTCCTTTTATTTTTTTCTTCTTTCTTCCTTCCTTCCTCCTTCTCCTTCCTCCTCGGTTCAAACCGAACCATCGCTCGCCGTGGCTTTTCACCGTCAAGGCCGTGGGCGCCACCCGTCCACTGGGACCTAGCCTCCACATCAGCTATTCCTATCCTCATGCGCATGTGGCAACATTGGAATTGTGCACCAATCGTCATCGCTCAACCGAAATATTGCCGCCGCCTCATCAAACCGACGTTGCCAACGATATCTCATATGCAAGAACCGACCTTCAGTCTCTATAAAACGAGCACCCCAGACCAAACTTTAGATACAACTTCTCTTCCTTGATTCTTCCTCAACATTTCCCCCATGTTTTCCCTAATTTCTATATTCCGGATCATCTGAATTTGGGAGAAATCCGAAGGAGGGTCCTGAGGATCCTAGCTACCCGTGCACATCAATTCTAAAAAATTCATCGACACCAATCAGTTCTTCCTCAAATTAAAGGTACTAGCGTACTCTACATGTTTAAAACATTAATTCCCCTAGCTTGCCCAAGTCAAATTGATGCTGGAAGCCCACGGCCGATGAGCCCCCATACCCTACTCTGCTTCGGCCATCGCAGTGCACGCCGCCAACTCAACCCGATCCATTCCCGGCCAAATCAATAAGTTAGCTAGCTTCACCATAACCGTAGAAGCTCCCACACCCATAGTTTTGGCCGCGCCGTCGCCGGAATGCCATGACGACGAGCGCCGCTGCCACCATGGCTATCTTACCGCCCCTTCGACCCAACCAAGCACTAAAACGGAATCCTTGTGTCGACTAGTTGGAGTTAGACTCCTTTTCCCTTAAAGTCTGGACGTCTTTGCTGCCACGCTCTCTCTCTTTCTCTCATCAGTCAATGGTGCTAAGAAAAGAAGCAGAGAGGAGAAAGAAGAACAGTAGAAGGAAGAGGGAGAAAGGAATACAGAAGATAGAAACAGTGAAAGGGAGAGAGAAAAGAAAAAGAAAAGAAAGAAAATAAAGAGAAAAGAGAAAGAAAAAGAAAATTAGGAAATTAAGAAATAACTTTTAGAACCCTAGATTCTTCCCTAATTAATGAATACACCCTTCCAATCTTTCCAAATTAAAATTTCTTCTATTTTCCTTAAATTTATCTATGTTCTTTTTAGAAATATTTTTTAAAAATCCTTCAAATTTTTAAATAATTTTAAGTCCAAATCTGACCAATAATCCGAAAAGTAATTTGAGGCTCTTTTAAATTCCTTCAAATTTTATAACATCAAATCCCTTCTATTTTTCTTAAACCTATTTATTCTCCTTTTAAAAATATTTGAAATATTTCTTTCGACCCTTTTATTTTTATTCAAACCCAAATTTAAAACTTTAAAACTCTAACAAATAACCTTCCTATTTAAAATTTTAAGAATTAACCATTTTCCCCTTCAAAATATTTTATACATTGTTTATTTCTCTTTATTTTATTCAAGCCTAAATTTTAAGTTTTAGAATCTAAAAAATAACTTTCTCTTTAAAACTTCAAAAAATCACGTTTTAAAACTCTTTTGAATTTTTACATTTTATTTGGTATTTCTTTGATTCGTTTGATTTATTTTTATCATTTATCGATAGATCGCGACGTCGAGTTCATAAAGAAGATCAAACTCGACCATATCATCAACATAAACATCTTCACTACTACTCGAGGAAATAAAGAATTTGAGATGACTGGTCCTGAAGGCAAGTCAAACTATTTTTGATCATTTAGTCTAAAAATAATAAACCATCGTGTTTTAAAAAATATGTTTAGTTAAAAATGTTTCGTGAAATAGGTTAGATAAACTTTATTTCATCATTTCATATAGTCCTACATATTCTTTAGAATATACATCCTATTATTTCATGCATTAGAAAAATCTTATTATTTCATGCATTAAAGATACCTTACATGTAGAAAAGTAGAAGTTTATTGTTTCATATGATTAGATATATTCTTCTTCTCCTTAGAAAAATACCTTGATAGCTTGGACTAGCTATAAAACTATCACCATGATAAAATAAACATTATCACATGTACTAGTATTTCATTCATGCTCATAGGAAGCTATTTCATGTGTCAAAATAGAAAAATAATCTATTATTTTATGCGATAGGCAAATATAAGTCATATCATCTCATGTGATATGAGAATGGTTTTGACTGTATGTCAGAAAATATAAAAACTCTTGTGCTAGAATAAAGACATAGTTTCGCCCATCCGATGGACCAGTTATACTGACATAGCATTTATATATTTCTCTCCGATCTCCCTGGGGACTCAAGAGATTTATTAATGCGCACAACAACATTGGAGATTTGTAGTGTTGGTAAAGTCTTATTGGTGGACAGCTATGTAAACAGCGGATAACAACGCTGATACTAACCAGATCGGTATCATCTGTTAAGATAGCCCAAGGTTTCACCAAGCCAGGGCAAGTGTGTGACGAACAACTATTAAATAGGGGTGAGGACACCAATTACTGGTTAGAATTGGTGCCCCTATTAAGATAGCCCTTCAGGTCTCGTTCACACATCAGAAAAGATTAGAACTATATAAATGCTATGTTACCCTTAGTCTGGCTAACTAAGGTTAATCCCGGGTAAAGCTGGGCAAACACTGAAGAGTTTATTGTATTCAAATACACCGTACTCCCGGTTAATGGAGTTGTCTCTATGGGTGAATCCAGTTTAATGGCATGAGCAACTTTTCTAAAATACCGTTTTAAATTTTTATCATTCATATCTAAGTATAGGAAGGGGTAGAACCTAGGATCATATTAAGGCTAGGTTCATATTATTCTCTTTAAAGAAATCATGCATACCCATATGTATAGAATCATGTTTAGGTTAGGCTTATATTATTTCTTTTAAGGATATCATGTATCTCCATTTAAACATATAATACTGAATCATATTAAAACTAAGCTTATGTTGTTTCTTTCAACTATTTTGCATATTAAAATTAAATTTATACATTTAGTATTGAATCATGTTGGAGTTAAGCTTATATTATTCTTTTTAAGACATGTTGCATATTTAGTTAGTCTAAGTTCAGTTTGGTTTGCTGAGTACCATTGGTACTCACCCTTGTATATATAACATCTTCAGGAAATCTCGAAGCCAAAGAAGAATACGAACTCTAGGTCAACTCTACACTCGGGCTATCCCTGCAAAAGTGTCACATCTTTTCTATTGTATAATTGGTAATTGTACATTATTAGTTTGTAATATTAAACAAAGTTCTTGTATCTGTACTATCTCACGCATGACCGGACTCCTGGGAGGTTATGTGGTATTGTAGAGTTGACCTCTCCGGAGGAGACCCCACAGAGATGGTATCAGAGCAGAGCTTGACTGTAGGTTGTTCTAGGCAAGTTAGATTGAATTTGAAACATTATTTTCAAAAACTAAAATAAGTGCAAAATTTTTTTATCTATCCTTTATCTTAAATTCTTGGCCCCTCTTATCTATTTCCTTCCTTCGTACCCTCCCTCTATTAAAAAGGATTTTGTTTTATTCTCCTACTCAACTATTTCAAAAATATCGAGAGACGCTAGGGTGTAGTAAAGTTGAATAGTTTAATAGGAATTAGTATTAGCTAACCTTTTATAGGGTTACCGATAGGTTAGGTCAATCCAAAGTCAGTTGACGGTTTATTCGTCAAGATAGAACGATGAGTCATGCAATGTATTTTTCTTTGTGACTTCTAGTTAAAGCATGGGACTTTCGAGTTCCATAGCAATTACTGTAGTTCCTTGTTGTTTTAAAAGGTTTTAAAAAAATCTTAAACATGACTCTATCTATCACCCTTTTCTACTTCTTTGCTTTTTATTTTCATGCTGAATTCGTATCTTATCCGTTCAATTCTTATCTTTAAACATTATAATCAACAATTTTATAAATAAATTGTTACAGACCTATCCAAAAAATAAGATAAGATGTTGGGAACAGAAGAAGATGAAGCTATAGAGCAGCAAACAATGGAACAACAAACTACGGTTAACCAGGACAATGTTATTAAGTTCATGGAAACCATGGACCGGAACTACATCAGGTTATTTGAACAAGTTATCAGTCATATAACACGACCCGGAGTACCTAGTGTAGAAAGATTAGTTATGGGGTCAGAATCGACTTCCAGAGGACCAAGCCACCAAGGTTTGCCACTGCCCCGGAGCCTCTGGCAGCGGACGATTGGTTGCTGGATATTGAGAGGAAGCTAGACACAGCAGACCTTATCCTCCTAGAAATGCAAAGGTTGCATGTGATTTTTAGAATGGATTGGTTGCATAAGCATAAGGGGGGAATGGATTGTGAGGATAAGATTATTCGGTTAACAAATATAGGGGGAAAGATGTGGACTATAGAGCTAAGAAACCACTATTACTAGCACTACTAGAAATTTTGTATATGGTGGTAGCAGCAGGAGTGAAGAAAATACTGATCGTTAAAGAATTTCTGGATATATTTCCAACAGATCTTCTCGGAATGCCACCAAAAAGAGATGTTGAATTCTCTATTAAGTTTAGACCTAGTACCAAACCAATAGCAAAGGCCATGTATAGAATGGCTGCACCTGAGTTAGCAGAACTAAAAAGGCAAATAGATGAGTTGGAAGAAAAAGGATTCATCAGACCTAGTGTCTCAGAATGGGTAGCCCCAGTGTTGTTCGCAAAGAAAAAAGATGAGACACTAGGAATGTGCATAGATTACAGAGCGTCAAATGAAGTTACCATTAAAAACAAGTATCCCCTGCAAAGGATTGATGATTTATTTGATCAATTGAGAGGAGCAAAAGTGTTTTCAAAGATAGATTTGAGATCCGGGTATCGTCAATTAAGGGTTAAAAAGGAGGACATACCCGAAACAACCTTCATTACCAGGTATGGGCTATATGAGTTAACAGTAATGCCCTTTGGAGTAACCAATGCACCGGTTGTTTTCATAAATGTTATGAATAAGACATATATGAAATACCTGGATAAATTTGTGATGGTATTTAAGATGATGTTCTCATCTATTCCTCCAGTATAGAAGAGCATAAGGAGCATTTGAAACTGGCTCTGGTGAAATTAAGAGAACAACAATTATATGCCAAGTTCTCAAAATGTGAATTTTGGATGGAGGAAGTACAACTTTTGGGACATATCATAAACTGCTGAGGGAGTAGAAGTGGATCCATAGGAGGTGAAGGCAGTATCAAAATGGGAACAACCCTCAACAGTAAAAGATATTAGAAGTTTTCTTGGGATGGCAGGGTATTATCGGTGATTTATTGAAGGATTTTCAAAAATAGCCAGACCTCTTACTAATCTATTGAAGAAGAATATACCCTTTGAATGGACAGAAAAATGTGAGAAAAGTTTTCAGGAACTTAAGAAGAGATTGACCACCGCACCAGTGTTCGCATTACCAAACAATAGAAAGGATTTCCAAGTCTATTCTTACGCTAGATGTCAAGGATTAAGGTGCGTATTAATGCAGGAAGAGAGAGTTGTTGCTTACGCATTCCGCCAACTCAGACCACATGAGCAAAATTATCCAATCCATGACTTGGAATTAGCAGCGGTGGTTTATGCCTTAAAAATATGGAGGCAGTATCTGATCGGGAGCAAATGTGAGATGTTTACGGATCATTAAAGTCTCAAGTATATTTTCACTTAACCCGATTTGAACCTAAGACAGAGGAGATGGTTGGAGTTGATAAAGGATTATGATCTGAACATTCAGTATCATCCGGGGAAGGCTAATGTTGTAGTTAATACCCTAAGTCGGAAAACCTATTGCAATAATAGCATGCCCAAAACCGCTATAGGGAGAAATCTAGAAGTTAGGATTGGAATTTGTGGGTAAAGAAAGTATGACTCAAATGGAAGTGAGACCTACACTAGAAGATAAGATAAAGAAAACACAACAAAATGACCCACAAATCCAGAGGATTAAACAAGAATGACATGTCACGCCCAGAAATTCACACCAGAATTTCTGCAGCTAATTTGTGCATTACACCCTCGTCCACGCATCAGCCGAGGTACACAAATCGACGTTATTGATAATACAGAATCCTCGTCTTAGAAACAATATAAAAGAGTTACACAAATGCAAAAAAGGAAAAACCGACTTAAGCTAAACTTGACACGAGCGAAGCGGAACACCAACTCCACACTAAACCTTGACGAGAACAAGCCTACACCTCCTCGGAGACCTCGATCTCAACCTCCGGCACCGAAGGGGGAAAAAGAAGCAAGGCTGAGTACAACCACCGTACTCAACAAGTCACATCGGAAAAGGGGACATGATGCAAGATAAATAACAAGGAAAAGGTCAAGAGGTTCAATTTGCATAAACAGCATTTGCAGAATATAATAACAATATTTGAAGACAGTAAAACAGTAGTAATATTTAAACAGTATTAATTAAACACTGTCCAACGCTCAAACCACGTTGCAACAGGCCCATCCATCCACCTGCACTAATCATACTTCAACATTTCATTCAAACAAATAAAAGAGACTAATCAAGGTGAATCTGGTCGATCGCCCGTAACCGTGGGCACGGCTATTCGAATAGTTTTAACTCTGATCAGAGGTGTACAACTTTACCCACAAGACACAATCCCACAACACGTTACCGTGCGCCAGTACACCACCATGGTGCCCCGGAAAGAAATTGTGACAGGACCCTTCACATAACCCCCTCTAATCAATCGTACCACACCAAGGTTTCGCCCCCATTCCCATCGGGCAATGGGCAGACCCCTCTAGTGCCGCGGTGAATCCGGAAGCTGATCAACCCTTAAAACCGGGGCCGACCCAACTCCATCACGCCCACCCTCTCTGGGATACGTTAACTAGAGACAGCTACGCTATAGACCCAGCCATTACCCATGCTGGCTTGTGGTATGCACGGCATTTCTTCCAGGGTTTCCCGAGAACCGGTCCTTAATCGTCATGAGCACGCTAACCAAAGTCCAACCATGTGCTCACGACCCACCTTTTTCATAAATCAATATTATTAGAGACAGGGTCACAACTTAACATCATCTGAGAGTTAACTTCCAGTAATACTTGATTAGTGTGATTCCCTTCAGTGAGCTAGTTGCGCTAAGCAAGACCAAGCAAACCTTAAGCTATCATCTAGTCACATTGAACCCCACGTTGTCAATGGTATAAGGTAAACAATCCTATGGTTGAGTACAATAGGTATAAACATCCCATGAAATGACATTCTAAAACATATGCAGTATTTGAAAGAAAAAGAGATATTTACATAAAATTGGTACAATATGGTCAACGTAAGGTATGACTTGCCTTGCTCGGGACCGAGGAACCTCGGCGACTACTTCAAGAGAACGGGCTCGCCGAAAAACTCGAGATCTACACGACAAACAAAGCACTCAACAAACACCCTAAAAAGTCTACTGAAACAGCACTGAGAAGTATTTTTAATGGATTCTTGGCATTTTTCTGGATTTAATGAAATTTGAATGGGCTAAAACGGAGCTCGGATTCAAAAGATATGAATTTTAGAAGTTTAATTGCGATTTTTAAACTAAACAGAAAAAACTAAATTATTTATTGCGCAATTAAGTCCCTGGTGATGTCGTCAACGTGCGGCTCTGGAGCTGCGTCGGCACGATGTCATCGGGCGGCGTCGACCCTAGGGCGGCGTCGGCACGTTGACATAAGCGGCGGCGGGTGGACGGGTGGCGACGTGGCGCGTGAAGATTGGGCAGGGCGGCGGCCGAATGGCGCGGCGACACGTGGCGCACGCGGAGCCGAGGACGCGGCGGCGGATCGCTGCCACGTGGCGAGATCCGAACGGCTCGAGCGGCGGCGATCGGACGGCGGGGACGATGGCTAGGGTTAGGGTTTCACGGGCGGCGGCGGCGAGGGTTTTGCCCGCCGGCCTTGGCGGCACGGCGGCCGGACGGCTTGGCGAGCGGCGGCGTGCGGCGACGACGAGCCCCGGCGAGCGAGACGCGCGGCGACGATGAGCCCCGGCTAGCGGCGGCGCAAGGCACGGCGAACGCAAAAGGAAAAGGAAACGGCGCTCATCGGCGGAGGGGAAGAAGGCGACGACGATGACTATTTTTGGGGCTAAACCTAACAGGGAAACAAAGGAAGCATGCGGGTACGGGATGGCCGGGAAAACCTCGCCGTTTGTTTCGGACTCAGAGAGAGGATATTCGGCGGCCGTTTCGGGGCGGCGGCGGCCGTTGCGGCGCGCGAGAAAGGCGGGCACGAGTGCGGCGGCGCGGGCCGGAGCCCGGCGTGGGGCCCACGCGGCGCGAGGCGCGCGGAAACGGTGCGAAAAAAAATGGTGGGGCGGCGCGGCGCATGGCGGCGGTGGCGGTTGGGCCGGCCGGGCGCGAGGGAGATGGCCCCGGTGTCTCGGGTGGTGGTAGGGTGGTTCGTCCTCTCGACGTTCAAGAACTCGGCGAACTCGCCGCCGCCGTGCCGAGGAGGGAGCGCTCATCGGTGTTCTTGATGCGGTGCACTAACTTGTCATATTCATTCGTGAAATAGATCAAACAAGAAGATATGGTTATAAATGTAAGATCGTACGCCGTGTTCGAACTATTTTGATGGTATGCAAGAAACGAGTGCATTACGAGGCGAAAGGGATTTTTTTTTAAAAAAATCTAGTTGACCTTCATGAGTGTCCAGTCGTCCAAGAATTTGTGATCGGCCGAGGCGCCGTTCTCCGGCGTGGAGGAGGAAGAGAAGTACCGGAAGGGGGCCCCGACGGCGACGTCGCACCGGCGGAAGGGCACCCACACCCCGCGAACTCGGCGGCCTCACGCAGCGCGTGGCAAGTAAGCGGCGAGCACCCGTCGTCGGAGACGTAGCAGCCGCATCTCGCCGGCGCGCGGTAGTCGAGGGCGAGCAGCGAGAGCACCGTGTTCACGGTCACCAACGGCGGCTCCAGCACCGGTCCGCCGTCGTCACCAAGCATGTCCACCGCCGGCACTCGCATCCGTCCCCGCCCTCCTCCACGAGGTTCTCCGGCGCGTGACGAACCTGGACGGGGCTCCACTTGGCGCTCACGTTGAGCACGCACAGCAGCGTGAACCACGCCGCAGACGAGCGCCACGCGCCACACCGCGCCGGCGTGCGCGCCGCGCGGTGGCGTGGCGGCGAGGAGGGCGAGGAGGAGGAGGAGGACGGCGAGGCGGCGCCCTCCATCTCCACGCCGCGCGCGCTCTAGGGGCACCCTCTCCGCAGCGGCGGCTTCTTCCTCCCCGCCGCTCGATCCGGTGGCCGTGGCCGCCGCCACCGCCATTGCCGGATCGATCGAACGACGAACCGATCGAGCCATCGAGCAACGTACGGCAACCGCACACGCCACGCCCACGCCCACGCACCGCAACCGATCGAGCCGCGCGCGCGTAGGCGTAGCTAGGGAGCGAGTCACGTATACGAACGACGCACCAGTGGGCGTGGCGCGTGCAGAAGGAAAGCAGCGCGCCGTAGTATAGTAGTCGAACGTATGGCGTACGTACGTACGAACGTCTCGGTATGTATGCGGGGCAAGGGAGGGATGCCAGACTTGCGCGGGCGCGGCCAGCTCTTGGGCCTCGGCCCACGGGCGAGGGAGGAGGGGGGGCGGCTTGGGCCGGGACTTGGGCCGGCGGGAAAGAGCGGGAAAAGGACGGCCCAAAAGGGAAAAAGGAGGGGGAAAAAGAGGAAAAAGAAAAAAGGAAAAAAAGGAAAAAAGGATTTAGAGACTTAATTTAATTCCCGATTTCTTATTTAATTGATTAAAAATACTTAGAGTGCTCTAAAAATTCCAGAAAATTCTGTTAGCGTATTTTGACATGCGAATTTAAGAAAAATCCTACCATGTCGTTTCCATTTATTAATTGCATTTTAAAATTATTGGTTGGCTCCAGGTTAATTTCAGAAATTCCGATTTTTTGGGTAAATTATTTAAATGAATTAGGGAAAAACCCAGGTGTGACAACCTATCCCCTTAAACGGAATCTCGACCCCGAGATTCGGAGGTACCGCGAAAAGGTGCGGGTGCGCGGCCTTTAGCTCATCTTCTCGTTCCCAAGTAGCTTCTTCCTGAGTGATGAGTCCATTGAACCTTGCGAACCCGATAACCTTGTTCCGAGTCTTTCTCTCGCCGACCTCAAGAATACGCGCCGGTCTCTCTACGTAGGTTAAGTCCTCTTGGATTTCGATCTGGTCTGGACTCGCCTGCTCTTCTGGTACCCTTAAACACTTCTTTAACTGGGACACATGAAACACGTCGTGAATACCAGTCATGTTGGAGGGAAGCTCCAGCTGATAGGCCACTTCTCCTCGACGTTCCCGATCCTCGTATGGTCCCACGAAACGTGGTACCAACTTACCTTTGGTTTGGAAACGGTGTACTCCCTGAGTGGTGTAACGCGAAGATACACAAAATCCCCGCTTCAAAAGCGAGATCTCTTCGACGATTATCTCGTGTAGCTCTTCCGTCTGGACTGCGCAATCTTCAACCTTTCCCGAATCGCTCGGACTTTTTCCTCTCGCTTCACTTATTACTTCGTGCCAAACAACCGGCGCTCACCCGTCCGATCCTGCAATAGGGGTGTGCGGCATTTCCGTCCATACAAGTGCTTCATACGGTGCCATTTGAATGCCGGCTCGATAGCCGTTGTTGTAAGAGAATTCCGCAAAGGGCAAGCTTTTGTCCCACGCTTTTCCAAAATCAAGCGCGCATGCTCTCGCATGTCTTCCAAAATCTGATTCACTCTCTCGCTTGACCGTCTGCTTGCGGATGATAGGCCGTGCTAAAATTCAAACGGTACCGAGCTCTTCTTGCAACTTCTTCCGTAACTTGGAAGTAAACCGACTTCCCTATCTGACACGATCTTCTTAGGCACGCCATGCAAACACATGATCCTTGCGAGATAAAGCTCGCTAGCTTCTTCCCGAGTAGGTAGTATGCACCGGTATGAAGTGGGCCACCTTGGTGAGTCGGTCCACCACGACCCAAATTGAGTCATATCTCGACGTTGTGCGGGTAAACCCGTGATGAAATCCATTCCAATTTCTTCCCATTTCCACTGGAATCTGGAGTGGTTGCAACAATCCGGCGGGCCGTTGATGTTCCGCCTTAACCCGCCGACAAACATCACAAAGTGCAACAAACTCAGCTATCTCCTCTTCATACCGACCCACCAAAACTTTTCTTTAAGATCTTGATACATCTTTGTACCGCCCTGGTGAATTGAGTATTGGGTTTGGTGAACTTCCGTAAGGATCATCTTTTCAAATCCTTGTCTTTCCGGCACACACAATCTCTTTCCCATCCAGATTGTGCCGTGTTCGTCTTCCGTAAAACCACGAGCTTTTCCGACTCTCATGTTCTTCTTGAGTTCGGCCATCTCGGGATCCGATGCCCGAGCAGCCCGAATTTGATCAATGAGATTGGGTTGGGCTTCCAGAGCAGCCACAAAACCGAAATCCACCACTCGTAGATTTAGATACTCAAATTCCTGCTGCAACTGGTCGCACATTCCTTCGACACTGAGGGTGGTGCAGTAACTCTTTCGGCTTAGTGCATCCGCAACCACATTAGCTTTGCCGGGGTGGTAATGTATCCCTAAATCATAATCTTTGATCAGTTCCAACCATCTTCGCTGTCGGAGGTTTAAATCTGGTTGGGTGAAAATATACTTGAGACTTTTATGATCCGTATACACTTCACAACGGTTACCAATTAGGTAATGTCGCCAGATCTTCAGTGCATGAACCACTGCGGATAACTCCAGATCATGAGTGGGGTAGTTGTTTTCGTGTGGGCACAATTGACGAGGTTCATATGCGACCACTTTGCCCTCTTGCATCAACACACATCCCAACCCTTGGCGAGATGCATCGCAATAAACTTGGAAGTCCTTTGGGGGTCCGGCAAGATCAACACCGGTGCGACACCAACTTCCTCTTAAGCTCTTCAAAACTCTTGTTGCATTCTCGCCGACCACTTAAACTTCTCATCTTTCTTCAACGCTTGAGTCATCGGCTTGGCGATTTTGGAGAAGTTCTCAATGAAGCGGCGGTAGTAACCTGCAAGTCCAAGGAAACTTCGGATCTGCGTAACCGTTTTAGGCGGGGTCCACTTGGTAACCGATTCCACATTTGCTGGATCCACGGCTACTCCTTGGGCATTCACAATGTGGCCGAGAACCGTACCTCCTTTAACCGTAAAGCACACTTGCTAAACTTGGCGTAGAGTTGATGATCTCTCAACTTCTCGAGTACTATCCGAAGATGTTGCTCATGTTCCTCTTCCGACTTAGAGTAGACCAAAATGTCGTCAATGAACACCACCACAAATTTATCCAAGAACTCCATAAACACCTTGTTCATCGATTCATAAAGAAGGCCGGTGCGTTGGTTAACCCAAAAGACATGACCGTACACTCGCATACCCATACCGGTGGTGAAAGCGGTCTTGGGAATGTCCTCTTCCCAAATTCTCAACCGGTGATAGCCCGATCGCAGTCTATCTTGGAAAATACCTTGGCCCCTTTGAGTTGATCGAATAAATCATCAATCCGTGGTAGGGGATACTTGTTCTTGATAGTAACCTCATTGAGTGCGCGATAATCGACACACATTCTCTTGGTCTTGTCTTTCTTTTCCACGAAAATCACCGGAGCACCCCAAGGCGACGTGCTCGGGTGAATATACCCTTTTTTCAACTGTTCATCCACTTGCTTCTTTACTTCGGCCAACTCGTTGGCTCCCATCCTATACGGCCTCTTGTGTATTGGGGCGGTCCCGGGTACTAGATCAATCCGGAATTCAATTTCCTTTTTTGGCGGCATCTGAGTTAAGTCTTCAGGGAAAACTTCAGGGTATTCTCTGACGATGGGGATATCCTCTAACTTCACAGGGGTCTTTGCCGCCATTTCGGATGATTCCCCGGTGGAAATATGATTCAAACTTGCTACGGACTTGACTTGCATGGGGGAGCGAAAAACAATTCTTTCTCCTTTCGTATTAATTAAAGTAATGGTGCGTCTAGCGCAGTCAATTACTCCCTTATGTCTGGACAACCAATCCATCCCAAGGATGACATCTATGCCTTTGGACTAGAGGAGGATGAGGTTGGCTAGAAACATAGATCGTTGGATTTCTATGGTCACTGAGGGACAAAACTGAGTGGTCTCCAAGTGGTTTCCAGGGGTTTGAACCCGTATAGGTATCTTAAGTCCCACTACTGACAACCCATGTGCCCCAACAAATTGCTTTGAGATAAATGAATGTATAGCCCCCGAATCAAATAATACGGTGGCAGGAGTAGAGTTTACAGGAAACATACCCAGTATAACTTCAGGAGCGGTCTGTGCTTCCTCGGCGGACGCATGGTTGACTCGAGCCTGGATGAACCTTGGCCCAGCGCGTCTTGGCTTTGGACACTTGTCTGCAAAATGCCCGGGGTCACCACAGTTGAAACAGACTCGGCTTGCCCCGAGTCCTTCCTTGGAGGTGGTGGCCGAGATTGGTGCCGGGGTGGCGCCGTTGGAGGGCGTGGGGCCGGAGTACGCTGTTGTTGACCACCGCCACTACCGCGCTTGGAAGTTCCCCGGGTGATAAGGTCGATGCCGACGAACAATCATGGTGGTAGGTCCACTCGACTTCCAGGCATGAAACGCGCCTCTGCGATTTCTCGCTGAGGAGGTCGGGACCGGAATACTTTTCTCTTCTTGATCATCTTGTTGCGCCGATCTTCCCGTCGAATGGCCTTGTCAACCAGCTTCTCAAAGTTAGCATACTCTCCGGAGATAAGCTTGCCCGTGAGTTCATCATCCAAACCACCAAAAACTTTTCCCCGCCTTTCGCATCGGTGCACACATCTTCCGGGGCATAACGGGCAAGACGATTGAACTCGTGCGGATACTCGAATCGATCCGTTACCCCGCTCAAGAGAACGGAACTCACGCTTTTTCTCGTGCAACTATTCCCGTAGGAATGTGTGCGGTCCTGAAACTGCGACGAAACTCTTCCTAGGTAATCACGCTCCCGCCGGCGAGTAACTGTGTAGTTGTCCCACCAAGCCGAAGGACCCCAGAATCGATGAGTGGCAAACGAGACTTTCTCCTGGTCCGTGCACTGCAGCAGATCTAACTTCTTCTCTATGGCATGAAGCCAATCATTAGCCTCCATGGGATTAGTAGTACTGGAGAAGGTCGGCGGTCGGACACGAAGGAACTCGGCAACTTGACTGGGGTGGTGGGGCGGCAACCGATTGTTTCTGCGCGCATTTGTTGCAAGATCTCGTTGTTGCATCCGATGGTGTTGTTGTTGCATCTGCTGCATCATTGCAGCCATCATCTGAGTTTGTGAAGCGAGCACTTGAGCGATGGTGGGGTTCTCGGGTGGCGGTGGAGGAGCATTGCCATTGGCGTCGTGAGCCTCGTTGTTGTTGGCACCCGATCGCCCATTGTTGTCGTTCGCCCGCCGGTCCCGGTGTTCACCATCCGAAGGAGACGACCGACCGAAGAGAGAGAAAAGAAGAAAAAGCATGACTTAGAACTAATCTTTATTATTAGAATTCAAATGCATTGTTCGATCTTGACTAAAAACAAGGAAAAGCACCAAATATCCTTAATTGGTCGGTCATATCACACTTGATATCGACTGCCAGCTATCCCACACACAGCAGCCTAACACACAACAACTACCAAGAAAACAAACTAAGTTAAACGGTAAAACTAAGGAGGGCAACTAGAACGATCCACGAGACGGAGTCGAAGCCGCTTCCTTCGAAGATCCCCATTCTTCCGAACGGCTCCTAGAGTCCTCGGCGTCACCTCGACTTGGACTCTTCCGAATCGGTTGCCGTAGCCCAACCGATCCCGCCTCTTCCCTCCGAGGAATCTCGAGTCTCTTCTGAGTCCATGTCTTCACCGAATTCTCGAGCTTGAGTTACCGGAGATGGAGATCCAACCACACGCCACCTCCGCCTTGATTCGCCGAAGCCGGAGCAAAGGTGAGGCGTAACCCGCAGCAGGAGGAACCGGAACCGACGCCGGAACCGGAGCGGGTGGAGCCGGAGAAGGCGGTGGAATCCGAGGTGCCACTGGATACGGACAGCGCGATGGTGGTCTTCCGAGGCGTAGTGCGGAGCCCGACCCCAACCGGTGGCGGGAGTCCCTTCAACTCGCCTACCTCCTTCTTCGACGAACCACTTCGTCCCGCAATCGCGTGATCCTCGGATCTTCTTGTCGTTCACTCTTTGGTTGCCTTGTGTAGGTCGAGTGCATCCGATCCAGTCCTTTGAGCACGGTGCACATGTGGCCGAAGGTAGAGTCATTCTCCTCTGCTGTAGACTTGAATGCACCGACCTCCGAGGAACTACCTCGACGGGGATGGTAGCGGTAGGAGGAGGTGCGAAGGTCGCATCATGCAGCTCCCTCATCCCGGCCAACATCGTAGGCGGCTTCTTGACAAGCGTGATCCGACGTGCCTCCGAAGCCGTGACCTCCATGTTGGGAAGACACGTTCCCACAAACCCGTGAACCTCCAACCGAACACGGTAGGGCAACTCGCCACCGAGAGGCGCAACCGTTGTATACTCCGGTGCTTCAGATATCCAATTGCAAGAGCCATACGCGCCGCCGCAACGAAGCCTCGCATCCCTTTTCCGCAGTGCGTCACGGGGAACCCGGCCATCTATAGAAACAAAGGAGTGGGAAAATCAAAACATGCTCAAAAACCCACGACCAACATCCCATTTTCGCAATTCCTAAACCCTAGACCGACTCCACTTTTCAAAACACCCCTTTTTTTTAAAACATATGCACATGAAAAGAATTAGAGGGCTCTTAAGGTTTCTAGTTGGCTTGTCCTACAGTCACAGGAAGGCTCTGATACCAACTTGTCACGCCCAGAAATTCACACCAGAATTTCTGCAGCTAATTTGTGCATTACACCCTCGTCCAGGCATCAGCCGAGGTACACAAATCGACCCAGTGTTGTTCGCAAATAAAAAAGATGAGACACTAGGAATGTGCATAGATTACAGAGCGTCAAATGAAGTTACCATTAAAAACAAGTATCCCCTGCAAAGGATTGATGATTTATTTGATCAATTGAGAGGAGCAAAAGTGTTTTCAAAGATAGATTTGAGATCCGGGTATCGTCAATTAAGGGTTAAAAAGGAGGACATACCCGAAACAACCTTCATTACCAGGTATGGGCTATATGAGTTAACAGTAATGCCCTTTGGAGTAACCAATGCACCGGTTGTTTTCATAAATGTTATGAATAAGACATATATGAAATACCTGGATAAATTTGTGATGGTATTTAAGATGATGTTCTCATCTATTCCTCCAGTATAGAAGAGCATAAGGAGCATTTGAAACTGGCTCTGTGAAATTAAGAGAACAACAATTATATGCCAAGTTCTCAAAATGTGAATTTTGGATCGAGGAAGTACAACTTTGGGACATATCATAAACTCGAGGAGTAGAAGTGGATCCATAGGAGGTGAAGGCGATCAAAATGGGAACAACCCTCAACAAGAAAAGATATTAGAAGTTTTCTTGGGATGGCAGGGTATTATCGGTGATTTATTGAAGGATTTTCAAAAATAGCGACCTCTTACTAATCTATTGAAGAAGAATATACCCTTTGAATGGACAAAAAATGTGAGAAAAGTTTTCAGGGAACTTAAGAAGAGATTGACCACCGCACCGTGTTCGCATTACCAAACAATAGAAAGGATTTCCAAGTCTATTCTTACGCTAGATGTCAAGGATTAAGGTGCGTATTAATGCAGGAAGAGAGAGTTGTTGCTTACGCATTCCGCCAACTCGACCACATGAGCAAAATTATCCAATCCATGACTTGGAATTAGCAATGGTGGTTTATGCCTTAAAAATATGGAGGCGATTCGATCGGGAGCAAATGTGAGATGTTTACGGATCATTAAAGTCTCAAGTATATTTTCACTTAACCCGATTTGAACCTAAGACAGAGGAGATGGTTGGAGTTGATAAAGGATTATGATCCGAACATTCGATCATCCGGGAAGGCTAATGTTGTAGTTAATACCCTAAGTCGGAAAACCTATTGCAATAATAGCATGCCCAAAACCGCTATAGGGAGAAATCTAGAAGTTAGGATTGGAATTTGTGGGTAAAGAAAGTATGACTCAAATGGAAGTGAGACCTACACTAGAAGATAAGATAAAGAAAACACAACAAAATGACCCACAAATCCAGAGGATTAAACAAGAATGACATGTCACGCCCGTAAATTCACACCGAAATTTCGCCTAATTTGTGCATTACACCCTCGTCCACGCATCGCCCGAGGTACACAAATCGACGTTATTGATAATACGTAATCCTCGTCTTAGAAACAATATAAAAGAGTTACACAAATGCAGCGAAAAGGAAAAAACTGACTTAAGCTAAACTTGACACGAGCGAAGCGGAACACCAACTCCACAAACTAAACCTTGACGAGAACAAGCCTACACCTCCTGGAGACCTCGATCTCAACCTCCGCACCGAAGGGGGAAAAGAAGCAAGGCCGAGTACAACCACCGTACTCAACAAGTCACATCGGAAAAGGGGACATGATGCAAGATAAATAACAAGGAAAAGGTCAAGAGGTTCAATTTGCATAAACAGCATTTGCAGAATATAATAACAATATTTGAAGACAAGAAAAACAAAGAGTAATATTTAAACAAGATTAATTAAACACCGTCCAACGCTCAAACCACGTTGCAACAGCCCATCCATCCACCGCACTAATCATACTTCAACATTTCATTCAAACAAATAAAAGAGACTAATCAAGGTGAATCGGTCGATCGCCCGTAACCGTGGGGCACGGCTATTCGAATAGTTTTAACTCTGATCAGAGGTGTACAACTTTACCCACAAGACACAATCCCACAACACGTTACCGTGCGCCAGTACACCACCATGGTGCCCCGGAAAGAAATTGTGACAGGACCCTTCACATAACCCCCTCTAATCAATCGTACCACACCAAGGTTTCGCCCCCATTCCCATCGGCAATGGGCGACCCTCTAGTGCCGCGGTGAATCCGAAGCCGATCAACCCTTAAAACCGGGCCGACCCAACTCCATCACGCCCACCCTCTCGGGATACGTTAACTAGAGACATACGCTATAGACCCACCATTACCCATGCCGGCTTGTGGTATGCACGGCATTTCTTCCGGGGTTTCCCGAGAACCGGTCCTTAATCGTCATGAGCACGCTAACCAAAGTCCAACCATGTGCTCACGACCCACCTTTTTCATAAATCAATATTATTAGAGACAGGGTCACAACTTAACATCATCTGAGAGTTAACTTCCAGTAATACTTGATTAGTGTGATTCCCTTCAGTGAGCTAGTTGCGCTAAGCAAGACTAAGCAAACCTTAAGCTATCATCTAGTCACATTGAACCCCAAGTTATCAATGGTATAAGGTAAACAATCATATGGTTGAGTACAATAGGTATAAACATCCCATGAAATGACATTCTAAAACATATGCAGTATTTGAAAGAAAAAGAGATATTTACATAAAATAGGTACAATATGGTCAACGTAAGGTATGACTTGCCTTGCTCTGGAGACTGAGGAACCTCGGCGACTACTTCAAGAGAACGGGCTCGCCGGAAAACTCGGGATCTACACGACAAACAAAGCACTCAACAAACACCCTAAAAAGTCTACTGAAACAGCACTGAAAAGTATTTTTAATTGATTCTTGATATTTTTCTGGATTTAATGAAATTTGAATGGGCTAAAACGGAGCTCGGATTCAAAAGATATGAATTTTAGAAGTTTAATTGCGATTTTTAAACTAAACAGAAAAGACTAAATTATTTATTGCGCAATTAAGTCCCTGGTGACGTCATCAACGTGCGGCTCAGAGCTGACGTCAGCACGACGTCATCGGCTGGTGTTAGCCCTAGGGCTGACGTCAGCACGCTGACATAAGCGGCGACGGGCGGGCGGACGGGTGGCGACGTGGCGCGCGAAGATTGGGCGGGGCGGCGGCCGAATGGCGCGGCGACACGTGGCGCACGTGGGAGCCGAGGGGCGCGGCGGCCGGATCGCTGCCACGTGGCGAGATCCGAACGGCTGGAGCGGCGGCGATCGGACGGCGGGGACGATGGCTAGGGTTAGGGTTTCACGGGCGGCGGCGGGCGAGGGTTTTGCCCGCCGGCCTTGGCGGCACGGCGGCCGGGACGGCTCGGCGAGCGGCGGCGCGCGGCGACGACGAGCCCCGGCGAGCGGCGGCGCGCGGCGACGACGAGCCCCGGCGAGCGGCGGCGCAAGGCACGCGAACGCAAAAGGAAAAGGAAACGGCGCCACCGGCGGCGGAAGAAGGCGACGACGATGACGATTTTTGGGGCTAAACCTAACAGGGAAACAAAGGAAGCATGCGTCGGCGCAAGAGGGATTTTATAGGGCGAAAAGAGATTGAATCGGCACGGATGGTCGGGAAAACCTCGCCGTTTGTTTCGACTCGAGAGAGAGAGAGAGAGGATATTCAGCGGTGCTTGGGGCGGCGGCGTGCGCGCGAGAAAAGCGGGCACGAGTGCGGCGGGCGCGGGCCGGAGCCGGCGTGGGGCCCACGCGGCGCGAGGCGCGCGGAAACGACGCGAAAAAAATGGTGGGGCGGCGCGGCGCATGGCGACGTGGCGGCTTGGGCCCGGGCGCGGGGAGATGGCCCCGACAGTGGGGCCCACTGCTGGTGGCCGCGGGCAAGGGAGGATGCCGACTTGCGCGCGCGCGCCGGCCTGGGCCTCGGCCCACGGCCGAGGAGGAGGGGGGACTTGGGCCGGGAAAGAGCGGGAAAAAGGACGGCCCAAAAGGGAAAATGGAGGGGGAAAAAGAGGAAAAAGAAAAAAAAGGAAAAAAAGGATTTAGGGACTTAATTTAATTCTTGATTTCTTATTTAATTGATTAAAAATACTTAGAGTGCTCTAAAAATTCTAGTAAAAATCCTGTTAACGTATTTTGACATGCAGAATTCAAAAAAAATCCTACCATGTCGTTTCCATTTATTAATTGCATTTTAAAATTATTGGTTGGCTTCAGGTTAATTTCAGAAATTCCGATTTTTTTTCAGGGTAAATTATTTAAATGAATTAGGGAAAAACCCAGGGTGTGACATGACATAAAGGCAAAGCACCAGGCCTTACAAAGGATGCCAATGGAGTGCTTAGATCCCAGGAATATATCTGTGTTTTAGATATAAAAGAGTTAAAGAAAATTATTTTACAAGAGAAATATGAATATAAGAAAGAAACTGAGAGTTGTTTAAGAAAGACAGAAAAGCTATAGTAGTAATCGAAGAAGAGACTTGAGTTTTAAAGTTGGGGACTTTGTCTATCTAAAAGTGACACCATTCAAGGGTGTACACAAGTTTTAGATGAAAGAGGAACTATCTCCAAGGTATATTAGGCCATATCAGATTTTTTTTAAGAAGAGAGGAGAAGTTTCCTATAAGCTATATCTACCGCCGGAGTTAAGTAAAGTACATCCGATATTCCATGTTTCACAACTTAAGAAATGCTTGAAATAGTCAACCGAAAAGGTACCACTACAAGATATTAAGTTACAACCTGATTTAACCTATGCAGAAGAGCCTGAGAAAATATTAGAAGTATCTGAACGGAAACTACAGAATCGTAATATTAAATTTTGTCGAGTCCAATGGAAGAATCACACAAAGCAGGAAGCAACTTGGGAAAGAAAATCGGAGCCATAAAAGAGGTTCCCACAATTGTTCGAGGCTCAGTCGAATCTCAGGGATGAGATTCTTTTGAGGGTAAATCTGTGACAGTCTAAAAAATTCGTACTTTTAAAAACATGTAAACTTACGTAGAAAATTTTTGCAAAACAAAATTTATAGTGCACTCTTTTTTTAAAACATTTAAAACATTCAAAATTTACTTGCATTCTTTATTCTCCTTGTTTTAATTTAAAAATCCCAAATTTATAAATTCTTGTTCTTATTTTTGAAAAGTTTCAATTTAATCTTTAATTTAAGAAAATTCCTAAAAATTGAATTTAAAATAATTTTAAAACCCTAAACTAAATTCTTTCTAAATTTTATCTAATCTTAATTTAAAAAAATCAAATATTATTTAAAACTTTATTTCCTGTTTTTGAAAAATCCTATTTGACTTTTAATTTGAGAAAAATTCCCAAGAAAAATTAAGATTAAATCCTAAATCAATTTACTTTTACTTCACCCCAAAAGTTTCTTTTCCCTAATTTTTTCCCTTTTCTTCATTTTTCTTTTTCCCTTGTCCCTTTTATTATTTCCTTTCTTCTTTCTTCCTTCCTTCCTCCTTCTCCTTCCTCCGGTTCAAACCGAACCGCGCCCGTCGTGGCTTTTTGCCGCCAAGGCCGTGGGCGCCACCCGCCCACCGGGACCTAGCCTCCACATCAGCTATTCCTATCCTCATGCGCATGTGGCAACATTGGAATGGAGCACCAATCATCATCGCTCAACCGACATATTGTCGCCGCCTCATCAAACCGACGTTGCCAACAATATCTCATATGCAAGAACCGACCTTCAATCGCTATAAAATGAGCACCCTGCACCCAACTTTAGATACAACTTCTCTTCCTTGATTCTTCCTCAATATTTCCCCATGATTTCCCTAATTTCTATATTCCGGATCATTTGAATTTGGGAGAAATCTGAAGGAGGGTCCTGAGGATCCTAGCTACCCGTGCGCATCAATTCTCAAAAAATTCATCGACACCAATCAGTTCTTCCTAAAATTAAAGGTACTAGCGTACTCTACATGTTTAAAACATTAATTCCCCTAGCTTGTCCAAGTCAAATTGATGTTGGAAGCCCACAGCCGATGAGCCGCCATACCCTACTCTGCTTCAGGCGTCGCAGTGCACGCCGCCAGCTCAACCCGATCCATTCCCGGCCAAACCAATAAGTTAGCTAGCTTCACCATATACCGTAGAAGCTCCAACACCCATAGTTTTGGCCGCCCGTCGCCGGAATGCCATGACGACGAGCGCCGCTGCCGCCATGGCTATCTCACCGCGGTCGGCTCGTTGTATCGCCCCTTCGAGCCAACCAAGCACTAAAACGGAATCCTTGTGTCGACTAGTTGGAGTTAGACTCCTTTTTACCTTAAAGTCTGACCGTCTTTGCTGCCGCACTCTCTCTCTCTCTCATCAGTCACTGGCCAAAGAAAAGAAGCTGAGAGGAAAAGAAGAACAGTAGAAGGAAGAGAGAGAAAGGAATACAGAAGAATAGAAACATTGAAAGGGAGAGAGAAAAGAAAAAGAAAAGAAAGAAAATAAAGAGAAAAGAGAAAGAAAAAGAAAATTAGGAAATTTAGAAATAACTTTTAGAACCCTAGATTCTTCCATAATTAACCAATAGACCCTTCCAATCTTTCCAAATTCAAATTTCTTCTATTTTCCTTAAATTTATCTATGTTGTTTTTATAAATATTTTTTTAAAATTCCTTCAAATTTTTAAATCATTTTATTCCAAGTAAAGTCCAAATTTTGAATTTTGGAGTCTCGACCAATAATCCCGAAAAGTAATTTGAGGCTCCTTTAAATTCCTTCAAATTTTATAACATCAAATCCCTTCTATTTTTCTTAAACCTATTTATTCTCCTTTTAAAAATATTTGAAATATTTCTTTCAACCCTTTTATTTTTATTCAAACCCAAATTTAAAACTTTAAAACTCTAACAAATAACCTTCCTATTTAAAATTTTAAGAATTAACCATTTTCCCCTTCAAAATATTTTAAATACTCTGTTTATTTTATTCAAGCCTAAATTTTAAGTTTTAGAATCTAACAGATAACTTTCTCTTTAAAACTTCAAAAATCACATTTTAAAACTCTTTTGATTTTTTTCATTTTATTTGGTATTTCTTAGATTCGTTTGATTTATTTTATCATTTACCGATAGATCGCAACGTCGAGTTCATAAAGGAGATCAAACTCGACCATATCATGGACATAAACATCTTCACTACTACTCGAGGAAATAAAGAATTTGAGACCACTGGTCCTGAAGGCAAGTCAAACTATTTTTGATCATTTAGTCTAAAAATAATGAACCATCATGTTTTAAACAATATGTTTAGTTAAAAATGTTTCGTGAAATAGGTTAGATAAACTTTATTTCATCATTTCATATAGTCCTACATATTCTTTAGAATATACATCCTATTATTTCATCCGTAAGAATCTTTTAATTCATATAGGTTATTATTTTATGCATTAGAAACATCTTATTATTTATTATTTCTTGCATTAAAGATACCTTACATGTAGAAAAGGATAAGTTTATTATTTCATATGATTAGATGTATTCTCCTTCTCCTTAGAAAAATACCTTGATAGCTTGGACTAGGTATAAAACTATCACCTTATAGAATAAACATTATCACATGTACTAGTATTTCATTCATGCTCATAGGAAGCTATTTCATGTGTCAAAATAGAAAAATAATCTATTATTTTATGTGATAGGCAAATATAAGTCATATCATCTCATGTGATATAAGAATGGTTTTGACTGTATGTCAGAAAATATAAAAACTCTTGTGCCAGAATAAAGACATAGTTTCGCCCATCCGATGGACCGGTTATACCGACATAGCATTTATATATTTCTCTCCGATCTCCCTGGGGACCCAAGAGATTTATTAATGCGCACAACAACACTGAAGATTTGTAGTGTTGGTAAAGTCTTATTGGTAGGCAGCTGTGTAAACAGCGGATAACAACACCGATACTAACCAGATCGGTACCGACTGTTAAGATAGCCCAAGGTTTCACCAAGCCGAGGTAAGTGTGTGACGAACAACTATTAAATAAGGGTGAGGACACCAATTACTGGTTAGAATTGGTGCCCCTATTAAGATAGCCCTTCAGGTCTCATTCACATATCAGAAAAGGTTAGAACTATATAAATGTTATGTTACCCTTAGTCTGGCTAAGGTTAATCCCTAGGTAAATCTGGGCAAACACTGCAGAGTTTATTGTATTTGAATACGTCATACTCCCGGTTAATGGAGTTGTCTCTATGGGTGAATCCAGTTTAATGGCATGAGCAACTTTTCTAAAATACCGTTTTAAATTTTGATCATTCATATGTAAGTATAGGAAGGGGTAGAACCTAGGATCATATTAAGGCTAGGTTCATATTATTCTCTTTAAAGAAATCATGCATACCCATATAATATAGAATCATGTTTAGGTTAGACTTATATTATTTCTTTTAAGGATATCATGTAACTCCATTTAAACATATAATGAATCATACTAAAACTAAGCTTACGTTGTTTCTTTCAACTATTTTGCATATTAAAACTGAATTTATACATTTAGTATTGAATCATGCTAGAGTTAAGCTTATATTATTTTTTTAAGACATGTTGCATATTTAGTTAGTCTAAGTTCAGTTTGGCTTGCTAAGTACCATTGGTACTCACCCTTGTATATATATCTTCAGGAAATCTCGAAGCCAAGGAATAATGTGAACTCTAGGTTGACTTTACATTCGGGCTATCCCTGTGAAAGTGTGAATATTTTGTATTATATAATTGATAATTGTACATTACTAGTTTGTAATATTAAACGAAGTTCTTGTATCTGTACTATCTCACGTATGACCGGACTCCTGGGAGGTTATGTGGTATTGTGGAGTTGACTTCTCCGAAAGAGACCCCACAAATTTAACGGTTTAAAATTATGTAAAATTTTTATATAATTATATTGTATTTATATTTAATATAGTTTTGAGAGAAAATATATCGATAAATATATATAGTAAAATCGTTATTTTATACTTAAACTAGGTCTATTGGCGCTCAGGACTAGGCCCATGGATCCTGGGCGGCGGCGCATGACCTGACCCATGTGGCAAGACTTCAGGCCTAATCCTCTGCGGAATCCCGGTCCATCTCCACCGTCCATCCATCTCCAGTCCCATCTCTCCACTCAACCTTCTTCGTCTCCTCTCCTCGCCGCCGCCGCCGCCGCCGCCGAATAACATAGCAGCTGCCGGCCGCCCCAGCAACCCACGGCGCACGGGCAAACGCCGGCTCGGAGAATCAGCGCCAGTTCTCGCGGCAGGCGGAGGCGGCTCGGATTCCTACCCCTACGAGGACAGCTTGATCGGTTGCTTTCCGCTCCTCACCCGGTGCCGGGGAATCCTCGAGTCGTCTTCCCCCACCCCCGATCCCCCGGCGTTCTTCTTGCAATCCGGGTCTGTGTGATGCACGGCGGCAAGAAGTTCGGCGGCGGCCGCCCGCCGACGGGGACTCCGTCGCTGGCCTGGTCTTCCGTCGTCGTGGTCGTCTCGTTGCTATGTGGGGCGTCCATCGTGCACAACATCTACAAGCCCGACATGGTATACCTTTTGTCTACACCTCCTGGCCATGTGCGTAACTTGTTTGACGTAATGCCTGATCTGTTCTGCTACCGGCGTGCTCATTGTTTCTGCTCTTGTAGACCATTCCACCAGTGGAGAGCACGGATGGGGGCAAGCAGAGCTAGATGAGTTCAAACGTTCGTGCTCCGAGTGTCAGAGGTTCCCTTTCTTCCTCAGTATGCATCATCTTGTGAGATGGACCGATGGCAGACTTAATCTGTCAGAATTTTGAGACCCAAATTAAGCCAGTGTTGCTCACTAGTATTTTTTAACAGACTGCTGCACTGCATTTTATTTATTCTAGTACTTGGTTAATTGGTGATGGTTTTTCTACCAAAACATTATGATCCCAGTCTTGAAGGAATGCAAGTTGGAAAAGAGGATGAGGCAATTTTATCCATTGCTTTATGGAGGAGAATGTAGTTGTCCCCTTTTCTTTTCAACGCGCGTGCTTATTAATTCAATGTGGAATAAGTCCATTTGACCCTAGTTGGAGACATAGTACAAAAAGTCGAACTGGCAATCGACTTGGCCAGGCTACTGGTTCAGTGGTTTAGGCGTTTTGCTTCCTGACCCATTTTCCGACTCAACCAGTGGTTTTTATAGATCAATATTTCATTTATTTTTATTTTATGTTAAAATTACAAGTAAAGGATGCCAAATATTATAATTAATACGTATCTCTATAATTCTAGAAGGAAACAAGATGAATTAATATATATTTTTTGCAGGGAGAGTATTAAAATCCAGATCTGATAATAAAAGAGATACCAAACAAATTGTTGCAAAGTAGGTATAGCTGCACTCAATCTCACAGATGTACAGATGAAGCACCTCCTCTGAGCATAGGCTCGAAACAGTACACCTAGTCTGCAGCGCTGCCCACTGAGAGCCTTGGATGGAGGCAAACCAGTAGGCAGTAGTCAGAAGTAATATGTCCGTGCTAAATAATTATTATTATGCATAAAACAAGAAGGTATTGGGACAGTATATTTTTTAGCCATGGAGACCATTCAACAAGATATTAGGACAATATATGTACCGATAAGATATTGGGACATTATATGTTTTAAATATATAATTTTGGCCTTTCCACGTTACTTAGTCACTGCTCATTCGCTCGAACGGCCAAATGGTCTTCTGTATGTTTTCTAGGATCAAATTCTCCAGCCAATTTCCTTCTTTATCACCTTGCAGCATAGCATCCTTCAAGCTCTTTAATTCCTTGTGAATAAAATCAGTCTGCAGACAATATTTTGACCTATAAGTTGATTTACTAACAGTGCCATATACATTTGAAATATATACTCCAGAAACATAGAAAGTATTTAACGAACTACAGAATGTAGCGAGCCGCCCGCCTCCTCTTCTGAGAATATGCAAAAGTAAATATATATTCGTCAATGAATCCCGGCTCAATCCTCTTTAGAAGTCAATATATTCCGAAACCAAAGTAAAGAAAACCAAAACTATGGACATGAGCTTAGGACTATATGGTACATACTTCAGTAACCAGCATTCACATTAGAAGTAAATGCAGCGGATAAACTGAAGACAAAATTATATGGCAACATACTTCAGTAATGAAGAGTAAAATACATAATACATTTTCTCAGTCCATCTCGATGAAAACCTCTTGCATCTTGCCATAGATTTCCAAACGGGTAGCATGATTCATCAAGTGTTTGTTGGCAGTTTGAACCATCTTATTGCGTAGCAGCTAAGCAAATAAAGGAAGAAGATGCATGAGCTGATGAGCAAATGTGGCTACTGTAGCAAATAAAACACTTCGGTCTGGACTTAAGGACAACAAGGCTTCTTGTATGTAGGAAGTACTCCATTAGATTGTGGTAGTGCCAAGTTATTATCAGCCAAAAACAGATATTATGGATGTTGGGCTTCAATTTGGTAAGAAAATACAACAAGGGTATTTTCAATCATACCCATTCAGTGCATATACATTTGCTTATTTATAGTCATAAAATATAATCGTGGAGTCATTTACGTGCTGATTTAGCATACATAGCACATTCCATTCATAACACATAATGGTCGTTTCAGCCTCGCAAATAGATATATGTGCAGTGACCAACTCATACTACTGTTCACGTCACTCGACAGAGTAGTCACCAGGGTTCTCCTTTTCGTCGGCCTATGCCATGCCGTCCCTCGTCGGCACGGCGAATTTCGTACGAAAACCGCGAAAATCGCCGGCGATGAACAGTAACAAATTTGAATTTGAATGATTTCGTGCGTACCGCGAAAACCGCGTCAAAAACCGCGAAAACACACCAAAACCGTGAAAACCGTGAAAACTGTAATTTAAATTTGAACCAAATCTAAATCCACATCATGCCGCGGTTTTCGTTCAAACCGTGCGAAAACCATGCCATATATCGCGGTTTTCGTGACAAACATCGCGAAATTTATATTTTTTATAATATATATATATATTTGTGTTAAAATGAATTTTTTCAAATTTTTTGAATTCCCATAAAATTATTTAAACGAAACTGCGAGGATGCCATGCCGCACCCTGCGAAACGGGCGAAAACCATGAATTTCCGACCAGCTTTCGCGAAATTGAAAATCCTGTAGTCACAAGTTAATTACATGAAAAGCAAGCTACAATAAAAGTTCGGAGTTCAAGAAGAGGAAGAGATTACCTGACAGCACACAACGGCTCGTTAGTACAGCCCGCTGTCAAGGCGTGGGAGGGTGGATCGAGGTGTGGTGTGGGAGGCTGTGAAGTATACTATGAATCATGATCAGGCCAACAATACAAGGGTTATAATCCAGAATGAAAAGTAAACTGCAAACGAATGTTTGCACAGACAAAAACTCACAAGGAAAAAGACAGCTCCACCTTCATCGATAATTCTATACCTGAGTATTTTTAAATTCTAAACCAACCGATGCTTAATTAATCTTGTCTTTATTTTTTGTGTAGCCTCCTCGCCCTCCAACGCCTGCCCCATGCATCAAGTGAACGAACTTCATCGGCTAGGGACAACCATAACATCAAAACAGAAGCAGCATCGGCTCCCATCATCCCTGTAAGTCCTTTTGCTTGACTTCATATCGGCTACTTCAAGTTTTTTAACATTTAACAATCTCAACGTTACCTTCTTCAGGATCTATCCGACATGTTTCCTTTTGACATCAAAGAGTTCATGGATGATGAGGAAGACACTACTGACAAAGCTCTAGCTACTGCTGCCGATCACTTGAAGGCTTTACTGCAAGACTTGGCCCGTCGGCTAGAAAGCTCCTTGGATTTCCTTGTTACCAACTGTGGGCCAATCAGAGTCAGATTTAAAGAAATCCAGGACCAGCTTCCAGATCACATAGCCGATGCCATCTCTCAAGCTGCATACCCGAACAACATCGACACAAGTTTGAGAGAGCCAAACAACGGATAGCCGATCAGCGAGAGAGAACAGCGCTTGAGGCCACAATTGAAGCCAATCGACAATCCATACTTGAAGACAAGGCCAAGCTTGATAAAATGACTGCTGAGCCCACCTCCAACCTTGATCGGCTGCGCAAACGTAGAGAAGAGCTTCTAGCTGCGCTCGCCAAGTGTGATGCCGATATAGCATCCGAAGAGCAAAGGATTGCCGATCTTCCCAGGGCAATATCAGAGCAAAAATCCAAGTTGAAGGCTTCAATGAGGAATTTGTCAGATCTCATGAAGGCCTTAAAGGTGATCCCTGGGAATGATGCAGCCGACGCCAAAACCATTGAACAGATTAATCAAATTCGACGAAGAGCGATATCAGCAATCAACGAATTTATATCCGGCTAAGCCGATTCATGTAATAGGGCTAGAGCTTGAACACTATGAACTTTTGTGTCGAATCTTGTAAATTTCTGCAATATAGCCCCCTGTGTTGATCCTTACAAACCTGTGTTGAAAATTTTGAAGTCCACTTGAGTTCACTTTTTGTGTGTATGTATGCCCCTCTAATTTTACAATGTCAACCGATCATTGATAAAATTATGGCCTAATTGAGGACGATATCACACAAAATCAGCCATCATACATTGGCAAAAACACAACCGATTATGATAAGAATAACAAGACTAAGGGCGATATAACTTTTATCGTCCATCACATATCGACACAGCACAGTTGATTATGATAAATTTGAAGAGATTAAGGGCGATATAACTTATATCGGCCATCTAAAGGCGATGTAAAATCATCGGCTACCATGTATCGGCATAACACAGCTGAATCATGAATTGATCCCAACACTTGGATAATATTTTTGCAAATACTTTCCGTTGAGAGCCCTTTCAAAAACTTCTCCATCAAGCCCTTGCAACATGTAAGCTCCCTTAGAAATAGACTTGTAGATTCAAAAAGGCCCTTCCCAATTTGGTGACCACTTGCCGAATTTATTATCTCGAGTCCCAATCGGCAAGATCAACTCCCAAACCAACTCGCCTTCTAAAAAAGATTTTGGCACAACCTTCTTGTTGTAATGACGAGCGATTCTCTCCTTATCCCTTGTCACCTTTTCCAAAGCACGCATCTTGGATTGAACCAATTCTTCCGATTCATCTACCATGAGATTGTGATAGTCATCGGCTGCCAACTCATCCTGCAAATCAATTCTTCTTGAGCCGATGACACTTTCCCATGACAACACAGCTTCATATCCATAAACTAACTTGTAGGGGGGAACTTGGATCGATCCGTGACAAGCCATCCGATAGGACCATAAAGTCTCAGCCAATCGGCTATGCCACTGCTTTGGAAACTCAGAGATCTTCCTCTTGATCAACTTGATCAGACTTTTGTTGGATGCTTCTGCTTGTCCATTGGCTTGTGCATAGTGCAGTGAAGAATTCAACAACTTGATTCCATGCTTTCTGCAAACTGGACAAACTCATCAGATACAAAAATAGATCTCTGATCGGTTGTAATGGTCTGAGGAACACCAAATTGGTATATGATATGCTCTTTGACGAACTGAATTGCATCCCCAGAATCAACCTTCTTCAACGGAATTGCCTCCACCCACTCTGAGAAATAATTGGTTGCCACCAATATAAACTTATGTCCTTTACTCGAGGGTGGATTGATCTAGCCGATCATATCAATTTTCTAAACCTCTGAACGACCATGGCTCTATTATAGGATTTATAGCCGACACTGGTGCTCTTTGAATTGCTCCAAACTTCTGACAATCTTGACAACCTTTATAATATCTAAAGCAATCTTTCAACATAGTTGGCCAAAAATACCCAGCTCGTCGAAGCAGTCATTTCATCTTGTGAGCCAATTGATGAGTACCACATATACCTTCATGCACTTTGCCCATCACGACCTTGGCTTGATCGGCACTCAAACATCTTAACAATACTCCATTAATCATCTGATAATATAGATCATTATCCAGCAAAACATATCTCAAAGCTTTGTAATATAATTTTCTCAAAGCCGATTGAGAAGGATTCTTCAAATAATTGAAAACATCATACCCAATCATCGGCTGCGATTGTAGCAATTTCTACCTCGATGTCCTTGACCATCGGCTTGTATCCCGATGACCCCTGAGCTAAATCGTTAGCTTCAACGTTTTGCTCTCGAGGAATATATGTCAAAGTCACTAGCCGAAAACTTTCCATCAACTATCGGCACTTTACGTAGTAGATCATCAATGCATCATTCTTGCACTCATATTCTCCAGCTAATTGATTGATGACCAACAAAGAATCACCCATGATCTCCACGGCATCGGCATCAACTTTCTTCAAAAGTTGCAATCATTTAAGAACTGCTTCGTACTCGGCTTGGTTATTGGTAGCATAGGGCTTAATAGTATAGGCAAACTCAAAACTTGCCCCCTAGGTGTGGAGATTGTGGCAATCGGGTATCCACATGGCAAGCTTATCCGACTGGAGGTAGGGATAGATTGCGCCTGCTATATCTGTAAGCCGAACTTGACTTAGGTGTTACGGTTGCCGATAGAGATAAGGCAATCGGCCTATAGTCACGGTTTGGTAAGATTGAGGAAACCGTCTTAGAGTAAGATAGGGTTTCCGACTTGTAAACCCTTCCTCCCAAGACTATATAAGGGGGGTAAGGGGTGTCCCTTGAGGGATATCTTAGACTTGATCAGAGATTAGATTCTAGATACGACCTCATAAGCGAGAGCTTTAGATCACGAGATCAATAAAGACACTCGGTGGATCGAATCCACCGAAACAGGAGTAGGGTATTACCTCTCGAGAGGGCCTGAACCTGTCTAAACCTTCTTTTCCTCCTAACCCATTGTGCTTGGCGATCTTGACTGCGACCCCAGAAAATATATTGCCGAAACCAAGTTTCGACAGTTGGCGCGCCAGGTAGGGGCCGCGCGTCGAGACTTCTTCAACAATCTCGCCGACAAGCGTGATGGGATCTCCTTCAAGACTCGGCGACTTCGCCGCCAACTTCGCCGGCGACTCCTCCCTCGACTCGGATTCGAACCAGTCGGAGGGAACAACCTACTCGGCGCCGTTCGGGCTCTCCAACAGCGCCGAGATCTTCGACAACATCTTGAAGACCAAGATGCGATCCACCTTCTTCGACGACGGACTTCACTCGGCGCCATTCGGATTACCGAATACCGCCGAGATCTGCGCCAATCTTCTTGCCTCCCCGACGGAAGCAATCTACTCGGTGAAGACCTTTCGGTGCCGTTTGGGTTACCAAACATCGCCAAGATCTACACCAATCGCTCTCCCCGAGTTGGCGAGGATCCACTCAAGAGCCCGATCCCCAAGCTCCGACTCGGACCGGAACGATCCGATCCGGGTTACCCAGATCAAGGGAGGTCGCCGTCATCCTCCCGTCCTTTGGCTCCCGTTCATCTTCGAGCTCAACGGATACCTCGCTCCGCCGGCTTCGACAATCTCTACGGCATCCCCTCCGACGAAGCCGACAACTCCGACCGCCATATGGATGCGAGCCGAAGTGCTCTGACGTCCTCATGGCCGAGCCGGATGAGTCCGACTCACCATGGCCGAAGGCTTGCCAAGAGGAGCGAGCGAGTGGAGCTTGAATGCAAGACACCAAGAAGACAAACAACGCAAAGACGAGGCCGATAAAAGGAAGCGGATCTCGCGTGCAACTGACGATTTGCGCAGAGGCCATCCTCCAAACACGGGTTCGCAACACCAATGTCTTCCGCACGCCACAGCGAGAACGTCGCCGCCGCACTCACGCTCTTGGATACCGTCATGGAGACGGCTCCGCCAACGTGACTCCTATGGCCGGATAAGATCAAGACCATCGTTGCGCCACGGCTAATGGCCCTCCCACCACTTCGGCAAGAAGGCCGACTGAATCCGTGGCCGAAACGCCTGACAAGAGCCGGCTCCCACCCCTAAGGTCAGGAGACTACAGGAGGCCCGAGCCGGCTCGGTCGTCAACTAGGCCAAGAGGCCCGCCTCCCGAGTCCATGCCGAGGCACCAAGAGCGCACGGCCGACTCCCGCCGCAAACGACATGGACGTCCACCCGTCCACCACCGAGTCCACCGCAACAGCCAGCTACCCAACCAACAACGTAAGACCCCGCCGAGTGATCTCGCGGGAGGTCCTCGACCGCCGCTACCAAGAGCGCGACCGTCGCACTCGTGAAGATCGGAGGGGATCACCTGATAGCGGCGACGATGGAGTACCGGCCTTCACTCGGGAGCTCCGCCGAGTGCATTGGCCGAGTGGCTTTAAGCCCACCGGGATAGAAAGGTACGATGGCAAAACCGACCCCGAATCTTGGTTAACTGTATATACCCTTGCCATCCGAGCTGCAGGTGGCGACAACAAAGCCATGGCGAACTACCTGCCCGTGGCCCTCGCAAACTCGGCCAGAAATTGGCTCACCAGCCTGCCAAGAGGCTCAATCGGCTCGTGGAGCGAGCTGAGGGACCACTTCATCGCCAACTTCCAAGGCACCTTCGAGAGGCCCGGCACGCACTTCGACCTTTACAATGTCATCCAGAAGCCGGACGAGCCTCTGAAGGATTATATTCGTCGCTTCTCCGAGAAGCGCAACAAGATCCCGAACATCACCGATGACATCATCATCGCCGCCTTCCGAAGGGAGTCCGTGATGAGCGCTTATCGGCAAGTTCGGACGCAAGCCACCGAAGACGGTGAAGCGATGTTTGAGACGGCGAATTCATACGCCAAATCAAACGACGCCATCAAGGTCGCCCGTCAAGATCGGCCCGACGAAGAGAGGACAAGCAAGCGGAGGAAGCCGAAATCCTAAGAAGGATGGCGGCAACAACAGAACCAGGGCCCGAAAGATCGCAAGCGCCGATCCAAGACCCGTGGCCGCAACCTCCAATACTCAACGCCGTCCCCGAGTCGCCGCCTATGACGCCATCATGAACGCCCGGTGCACCCACCATCCGAATCACAAGCACGCGGCAAAGGATCGCTTTATCTAGCCAGCGAATAGCGCGCAGCTCAACAAGAAGCCGATCGACGAGGCTGGCCCGTCCGGCGCCAAGAAGAACAACACGGCTGAAAATGCCGAACCTTTTCAAGATCCAAGTGGGGAGCTCAACCACATCTTCGGGGCCCGTTAGCTTATGAATCCAAGAGGAAACAAGCTAACCGACGGAGGTCAACGCGGCTCAACTCGAAGTCCTCAATATCTGCGATGGTCGGAGGTGGCCATCACCTTTGACCGCTCGGATCATCCCGACCGAGTGGTCCACCCGGACGCTATCCACTCGCCCCGGACCCCGTAGTCCGCAACATCGGCTTAAGCGCGTCCTCATCGACGGGCGCGCCCTCAACATCCCGTTTGCCAAGACTATGGATGAAATGCGATCCCGAGGGCCGAACTCAAAGCAAGCTCACCCCTTCCACGGAGTTATCCCGGGCTATCTTCAACACCACTGGCATATCTCTCTCCCAGTCACCTTCGGAGCCCGAGAGAATTTCCGAACGGAGAACGTCACCTTCGAGGTGGCCGACTTCGAAACGGCATATCATGCCATCATCGGAAGGCTGCGCTTGCCAAGTTCATGGCGATCCCTCACTACACTTATCTTTGCATGAAGATGCCGGGTCCCAACGGCGTCATCACTCTTCGCAGCGACGTGAAGCAAGCCTTCACTGCGACAAGGAGAGCTGCGACATGGCCCAATCTCGCGAGAGATTACATGGCCAACAAGAAGTCCGATTGGCTGCATCAACTGCAGAGGGCGAAGTCCCCGCGAAGAAGATAGCCAAATCGGGATCCGGCGACGCCAAGACCAAGAAGATCTCCCTTGATTCGCCGATCCCTCCAAAACTGCCGTAATCGGCGCCGACCTAGATCCTAAATAGGAAAGCGCGCTCGTCACCTTCCTCCAAAATAATAAAGATGTTTTTGCTTGGAAACCATCCGATATGCCCGGAATTCCTAGGGAGGTGATCGAGCACTCTTTGAACGTCAAAGATGACGCCAAACCAATAAAACAGCGATTACGCAGGTTTGCACAAGATCGAAAAGATGCGATCAAAGAAGAACTCGCAAAGCTCTTGGTCCGGCTTCATTAAAGAAGTCCTTCATCCCGACCGGCGGCCAATCCAGTCTTGGTCCGCAAGAAGACGGGGCAATGGCGCATGTGCGTCGATTACACCGACCTCAACAAAGCCCGCCCCAAAGATCCATTCGGGCTACCTCGCATCGATCAAGTCGTCGACTCAACAGCCGGCTGCGAACTCCTGAGTTTTTTGGATTGTTACTCGGGCTACCACCAGATCAGTCTGAAAGAATCCGACTGCTTGAAGACATCTTTCATCACACCGTTCGGGCCTATCTACATCACCATGCCTTTCGGCTCGAAGAACGCCGGAGCTACATACCAACGGATGATCCAAAGATGCTTCCGCACGCAGATCGGCAAAAACGTTGAAGCTTATGTCGACGATGTTGTCATCAAGACCAAGCGAGAAAGAAGACCTGATCGCCGACTTAGAAGAAACCTTTGCAAACATCCGGCCTTCGAATGAAGTTGAACCCGAGAAGTGCACCTTCGGCGTCCCATCGGGCAACCGCTCGGCTTCATGGTATCACATCGCGGCATTGAAGCAAACCCGAAAAGATCAACGCCATCTTAAACATGAAGCCCCGAGTAATCGAAAGACGTCCAAAAGCTCACGGCTACATGGCGGCGCTAAGCCGTTTCATATCCCGACTCGGCGAACGAGGCATGCCCTTCTTCGCTGCGAAAAGACAGACGACTTCCAGTGGACCACGAGCCGACAAGGCCTTTGAAGATTTCAAAGAATTCCTTACCACGCCACCCGTCCCGGCTTCACCTCAGCCCCAGGAACCCCTCTTGCCGTACGTCTCGCCACTCACCAAGTGGTCGACGGTACTTGTGGTTGAACGAGAAGAAGAAGGACGGGCCCGAAGATTCAAAGACCAATTTACTTTGTCGCAAGTATTGGCGGAGCCAAAATCCGATACCCCTGTACAAAAATTGCTTTATGGTGTTCTAATAACCGCGAGGAAATTGGCACACTACTTTCAGTCACTCGGTCACCGTCATCACCTCTTTTCCACTCGCGACGTCGTCCCACAACCGCGAGGCAACCGGGCGCATCGCCAAGTGGGCCTTGGAACCGATGCCGCGGACTTAACTTTTAAGCCCGTGACGTCCATTAAGTCACAAGCCTTAGCGGACTTCCCGGCCGAGTGGATCGAACAAAAGAACACGTACCTCGGGAAGACCTCCAACACTGGACCATGCACTTCGACGGATCCAAGAGGATCACCGGCTTGGGAGCAGGAGTTGTGCCGATCTCCCGACCGGGGAAAGGCTAAGATATGCCCTTCACCTCCACTTCTCCGCCTCACACAACGTCGCCGAATACGAAGCTCTCTTACATGGATCGCGCCTTGCGCCTCACTCGGGATTCGTCGACTTATTGTGAAAGGCGACTCCACTGTCGTCAATCAAGTGATGAAAGACTGGGTCTTGCTTAAACGACACTATGGAGGCCTCACCGACAAGAGGTCCGCAAGCTTGAGGACAAGTTTGACGGACTCGAACTCTCACATGTCCCGAGACATAACAACGAAGCCGCCGATGAGCTAGCACGCTTCGGATCTAAGCGCGAAGCCGCTCCGACGATGTCTTTGTCGAACATCTCTACGAGCCAACCGTCACGGCAAAGACAGCTCCCAACGAGCAAACCACGAACGAAGTCACCATGATCGATACCGACCGGAGGACGCCGCTCATCAAATTCTTAACTCAAGCAAGAGCGCTGGATGACCGGATGAAGCGTAACGCGTCCGGCGTCGTTGCCAAGCGTACGTCATGGTCGACTCCGATTTATACAAGAGAAGCCCCTCCGGAATTCTAATGAGGTGCATCACACCCGAAGAAGGGAAACAATTACTCCAAGATATCCACTCGGGCATATGCGGAAGCCACGCGGCGGCACGCACTCTAGTCGGCAAAGCTTACGGACAAGGATTTTTTCGCTTACCGCGGTCTCCGACGCGGATAAAGTCGTAAGAACCGCGAAGGCCGCCGCTCTTTGCCCGACAAAGCCATGTCCCGCCAGAGCTTCAAACAATCCCACTTTCCCGGCCGTTCGCGTATGGGGCCGGACATGGTTGGCCCCTTCAAAAAGCTCCAGGAGGTTTCACACACCTCTTCGTCGCAATCGACAAGTTCTCCAAGTGGATTGAAGCCAAGCCGGTTGCCACAATCACTGCCGACAAAGCACGGGATTTTTCCTCAACATCGTGCACCGCTTCGCGTCCCAAACGTAATCATAACCGATAATGGGACTCAATTCACAGGAGGCATCTTCAAGGAATTCTCGCGAAGACTTCGGAATCAAGATCTGCTAGGCATCGTAGCTCATCCCAAAAGCAATGGGCAAGTCGAGCGAGCAAACGGCATGGTTCTTCAAGGCATCAAGGCTCGCGTCTTCGACCGGCTAAGCCCTTACGCCGGCAAGTGGGTCCAAGAACTTCCCTCGGTTCTATGGTCGCTGCGAACTACACCCGGTCGGGCCACCGCCAAACTCCTTTCTTTCTCGGTCTATGGCGCAGCCATGTTGCCAAACGAGATGGAGTTTGAATCCCTCCGGTCCGCAGCTTCAACGATGAACGCTACGACATCGACCGAGTGGATGACCTCACCCGATTGGAAGAGGCCCGCGAGGCAGCCCTCATCCATCGGCCAAATACCTTCAAGGGCTCGGGAGATACCACAGCTTGCAACGTGCGAGCACGAGCTTTCATCGTTGGCGACCTGGTCCTACGCAAGATCCGACCACCAAAGACCGACATAAGTTATCTCCCTTATGGGAAGGACCCTATATAATCGCCGAAGTGACTCGGCCCGGTGCCTACCGCTAAAGCGCGAAGACGGGTCTATGGTGGAGAACTCCTGGAACATCGAACATCTTCGGCGGTTTTACGCCTAATTTGGCTAAGGCCTCATGTTTTCCTTGATCGCCAACCTCAAGCAAGATGACTTCTTGAGCTAGCAATGGGGCGATACACATATCAATAAAGCTCGAATTTTCCTCATCAAATTTTTGTGCATAATTTGGTTTATCATTGTTTAATGTCCTTCGACTCGAGCCCAGTGTCTAAGGACCGAGAGTTTTCCGATGACCTAATCGAGCCTAGGCTTGATGACAGCACGAAAACTACTTAAGAAATTTCACGCAAAGGCTCGAATCAAGGCATTGACATAAATAAACTAAAAATAGTCACAAAGATTTCATGACAAGAGTGTTACGATTACATGACATTCATAAAGCAAAGTCAAAATACGTTCGTAGTTTAAAATTGTTTACTACATCTAAAGAGATCTTCTTCGCCGCCTCTTGCGCCTCGCCGAGCATATCTAAGGCCTCGCTCGTCTCTGTTGTCCCCTCGCGAAGCCCTCCCGATTGAATGAATATCCACTGGGGTAGAGGGACTTGGTCTGCAAGAGCGACCACCCCCATGTTGGCCGCTTCGGTGATGTTTTTAGATATCGCTCGGGAGCGCGAGCTTGTCGAAGATCTCAATTGGCCCTGCGATAGCGGCCCCAACCCCTTGATCAAACAAGGCTGCCAAGATCGGCGTGGCGGCATTGGCGACCTCTTCCCGTATCTCGTCGCTGGATTTGATCCGCCCGAGTAAGACGTCATACTGGGCTCTGGTCTTCATCTTATAAGCTGCATGGAGTTCCGATCGTTCAAAGCACTCGGGAATGAAGCAAGACATGAGATTCAACTTCAAAGAAGGTTACCTTCAAATTCGGCCTCCATTTCGGCCTTGTCAAGGTTGACCGCTTCCACTGGACTTGAAGCGAGTGGACCTCAAGAATTTTCTACAACAAAAGAGGATTATCAATAGACAAGATCAACAAAAGAATCATGATGAAGTCGGGAGAGGCGGGCTTACTTCCGATTGATCCGCGGAGGTCGAGGTTCGCTTCCCGAAGCTCCGAGATCTCCTCCTTAAAGCGGCCTCCTTGAAGCGGCCTCCTCCCGAGTGACCTTCACTGTCGCCGAACGTCCTCCAAGGAGTTTAAGTGAGGCACCAGCTTTTCGAGCACCTCGGATTTTGCCATTGAGCGGCAATATTCTTTCGCATGCGAAGCGTAAGGATGATCGATCAAGGATAACGAAGATATAATCAAAAAGAAAGATGAAGGCTTACGTTGAGCAAGGCCGGGTCGCCTCGTTCGTGCTCTCGACGAGGGCATCCCTTTCATCCTTTCACTCGCCGGTCGAGGATGATGCCCCGTCTCTCGCCTTCCGAGTCCCGCCACTCGATTCGACGGAGGAACCCAGTGTCCGCGAAGACTCGTAACTGTGGATCTCTTCTACCGTGGTGGGCAAACAAGAAAGACCAATGAAGACATGAAAGATTCAAAATTGAAAGAACAAAGGAAAGTTCCGAAGCAAGTCTCACTGGCTTCGCGGCGCCGCCTAGGTGGGGCAGCCGGCCCTTCTTCTTCTTCGGGCTCGTGCCGAGTGACCCTCGGCGGGGGCGCGGCCGCAGCCGAGGGTTCCCGCAACCGACGGTCTCCGGTCGGGATATCCCGCCGGCGCGGGGCTCTTCCCCGGGGCGCTCTCCTTCGAGGAGAAGGGTGCTTCTCCGAACGCCGCACTTGGTTGCGGGCTCCGGGTTTTGGCTCGACGGCCTTGGCGCTTCGGGAGCAGCGGCCGGGTCGGCCCTTCATCCCTCCGACAGATCTATATCCCGGGGCTTCCCGCACAAGTAAATACAATAAGATAAAGAAGAGTTTTCTACGAAAGAACTCGGACTTTGGTTTCGTAGCTTACGGTTGATCGGCGGATCTCTCGGTGCGTCCGCGGCGATCGCCTTAGAGGCGGGGACTCGACCGGAGGAGCCGGACGTCGTCATCCGAGTCCTCGATGATCGCCGCCTTTTTGCTTGCGCGCTTGTTCGAGTCCTCACTGCGCCGCCCGCTTCCCGACCGGATCAGCTTGATTTTTATCCCGCCCGGGCTTTTGGCGACGCTGCTGGCATCATGAGCCATCTTATATGGCTTGGAGGTGATAGAGGCGTTTTCCTGCAAAAGGGAAAGTGCAACATTAAATGACAAGACGTCAAGATTAAAAGATAATATAAAGCAACCAATCGGCTTACCTGGAGGAGGAGGTCGATGGATGCCGAATGGAAGGACTGGTAGTATGAGGGCTCGCTCGACCGAGATCCCGGATGAGAAGAGCTTGTACATCCGGATCTTCGTGATCTCGTATGTGAGTGGATCCGGTCCTCCCGATTGGGTCCGTTCCGCCTTCGTACTCAAGGCCGGCTTCAACCGCTCCCGATTGGCGCCGCGCACTCGATGAAGTGCCGAGTGATTTGTTCCCGCGAAGGTTCCTCTTCTTCATCGCCAGGATCTTCGCGAGCGATCGTTGGCTTCATCCCATTCTTGGGCTACGGGACGGTGCTCCAAGATGGTTTGGGGACAGGAGGAAGACCGACAAAGGCGGGAAGGCCGGGTTCAAGATTGCCGATGTAGAACCGCCGCGTGCCGCCTTTGTTCGAGGATTTCAAGGGAGAGAGAAGTAGTCTTTGCGGAGAGATCCGCGAAGCCGAAGCCTGCGCCCGCCAACGACACAAGGTTGGTCCTTGTTCGGATGGGGTTTCGTAGAACATACGACTAATGATTGAAGTGAGGAAGAATGCCAAGGAAGGCTTCACACACATGAATGAAGAGTGCTATGTGAAGCATCGAGTTGGGGTTCGATGGTAGATGTGAAGACCATAGTAATCCAAGAGCCCCCGAAAGAATTCGGAGGTGGGAAGGCTGAATCCGCAATAGAAAAAGGAGGTAAAGACAACGAGCTCACCGGTGTTTGGGGTCGGGAAGTCCTCCCCGCCGCCGGCACCATCCCACAAGTTCCTTGGGCGGAAGCACGCCGTGCTTCACCATCTCCCTTGAGGGTGTACTCCCTCACGTCTGAGGTGGCCCATTGGTCGAACGGAATCCTCTTTTCTTCCGCCATGAGAGCGAGGTTGTTGGGGATCGGATCTCGGCCGAGAAGGGTTAGATCTTGGGCGATAGATGTGGGAGTTTTGGCTGCGGGAGCTAGTTGTCGCGGCAAGCAAGCTTCTTGGCGGATGGACTGAGGAGCGCGCAAGCCTAGGGTTCTCCGCGATGAACCGATGAGCGATTGCGAGAAGGGGAATTTTTGGAAGATGAAGAGGCGGGGACGACCTCGTGTCTTTATAAAGAAAGATTTGAGGGTTGCGCTAGGTTTTCTGGTGAGTGGGCCGAGCCCATAAGAAAATCTATGGCCCAGCTAAGGTGTGGTCCGATACGTGTCCTTAGGGACTTAAGCGGATGAGCTTAAGCAGACTTGCCCTGGCAATATGCGCGTGTCCGAGTGCCCTGTACCTTTAAAAGATCCTTCCATACCGCGGTTTGCCTGACTTCATGAGAAGTCGGCACGATGCAATTTGGAAGGTGACCAACAGCAGAGTTTTTATAGCCACCTTTGGTGAACAAGGGTCGTTTGGTTTTTCAAAGATTTGGTCGGTAATCTTGCCGATGCCGTTTGTTTTCCACCTTGGTGAAGATCTTTATAAGATTGAGACCAGTATTATGGCAAAAGCTATTTAATAACTTGGTCATATTTTTCATATGATTGAAAGAACTTAGGGATGATTAAAATATTTGTTTCGGGATGACTCGGGCAGATCTACTCGGATAAGCATGAGCTTACCGAGTGTTTTTTACCCATGAGGGATGATTGAATTATTTGTTCTGAGATGACTCGGGCAAATTTACTCGGTTGCGTATGAACTTGATGAGTAATGAGATTTCTATGATTGCTTTAGCATGAGCTAAGCATCTACATGAGAATAATTTTTTATAGTTCTTGACTATATGCTTAGTCTATTTTTGACTAACCACATAGTCGGGGGCTACACCTATAATTAGGTGCATCAGAGATGCACCTAGATATTTATTTTTGAGAATTTTTATGTATATTTTTCCAGCCCTTCACGCCTTTGGAGCCACTCGGGAAGATTCAGCAGAGATGATGGAATCACTCGGCGCCAAAAGCACTCGGTCAAAGAGATTTTTGGTTGAGTGCCGCTTGGTCTGAAGCCGAGTTGTCTCGTCGACCGAAAAGGACTCGGGGCTACCGTGGAGATTGTGGCAATCGGGTATCCACATGGCAAGCTTATCCGACCGGAGGTAGGGATAGATTGCGCCGCTATATCTGTAGCGAACTTGACTTAGGTGTTACGGTTGCCGATAGAGATAAGGCAATCGGCCTATAGTCACAGCTTTGGTAAGATTGAGGAAACCGTCTTAGAGTAAGATAGGGTTTCCGACTTGTAAACCCTTCCTCCCAAGACTATATAAGGGGGGTAAGGGGCGTCCCTTGAGGGATATCTTAGACTTGATCAGAGATTAGATTCTAGATACGACCTCATAAGCGAGAGCTTTAGATCACGAGATCAATAAAGACACTCGGCGGATCGAATCCACCGAAACAGGAGTAGGGTATTACCTCTCGAGAGGGCCTGAACCTGTCTAAACCTTCTTTTCCTCCTAACCCATTGTGCTTGGCGATCTTGACTGCGACCCCAGAAAATATATTGCCGAAACCAAGTTTCGACACTAGGTGATATGATGACCAAGCCGATACCACAGCTATGAGTACACGGAATCTCGATGCCGAGATTCGGAGGTACTTGCAAAGAGATGGGGAGAGCGGCCTTTAGCTCATCTTCTCTTTCCCAAGTGGCCTCTTCCTCAGAGTGATGAGTCCATTGAACCCGACAGAACCTTATGAGCTTGTTCCGGGTTCTCCGCTCACTTGTCTCAATGATATGAGCTGGTTTCTCCACATAAGTCAAGTCTTCTTGAATCTCAATCTGATCCGGACTTGCCTGTTCTTTTGGTACCCTCAGACACTTCTTGAGTTGTGATACATGGAATACATCATGGATACCAGCCAATGTGGATGGAAGCTCAAGCCGGTACGCTACTTCTCCTCACTGTTCCTGAATCCGATAAGGTCCCACAAAACGTGGTGCCAACTTGCCCTTCGTTTGGAAACGGTGCACCCCCCGAAGCGGAGTGACACGAAGATACATATAATCTCCTGCTTCGAAAGCTAGGTCCCTTTGACGGTTGTCTGCGTAACTCTTCTGGCGAGACTGCGCAATTCTCAACCTTTCCTTAATGTTCTGACCTTTGCTTCCGCATCACTTAACACTTCGGTCCCAAACAGCTGACGCTCACCAGTCTGGTCCCAAAAGAGCGGGGTACGACACTTTCGTCCATACAATGCTTCAAACGATGCCATCTGCAAACTAGCATGATAGCTGTTGTTGTAAGAGAATTCTGCGTAGAGCAGACTCTTGTTCCATGCTCCTCCAAAATCAAGGGCACAAGCTCACAGCATATCTTCCAAGATTTGGTTCACTCGCTTGGTATGGCCATTGGTTTGCGGGTGATAGGCCGTGTTGAAGTTCAAATGAGTACCAAGTTCCTCCTGCAAGTCCTACCAAAACTCTGAGGTGAACTAACTCCCTCGATCTGTTACTATCTTCTTGGGTACCCCATGGAGGCACATGATCCTTGCAAGATACAATTATGCTAATTTCTTCCCTGAGTAGGTGGTATGCACTGGGATAAAGTGAGCCACCTTGGTGAGTCGATCGATGATGACCCAAATGGAATCTTGCCCTGATGATGTCCGAGGCAATCTGGTGATGAAATCCATCCCTATTTCTCTCCATTTTCACTCTGGGATCTGGAGTGGTTGTAACAGTTCAGCGGGTCTTTGGTGTTCTGGCTTCACTCGCTGGCATACCTCACAAAGTGTAACAAACTCAGCTATTTCCCTCTTCATGTTGACCCACCAAAAGTTTTCTTTTAGATCCTGGTACATCTTAGTACTTCCCAGATGGATAGAGTACTGACTTTGATGGGCTTCAGTGAGGATCAAATTTTTTAGTTCTTTGTCCCCTGGTTACACAACCTTGTACCCATATAGATTGTTCCATGCTCGTCTTCCAAAAAGTCACGAGCTTTCCCAACTCTCATGTTCTTCTTAAGCTCAGCTATATCAGGATCTGAGGCATGAGGTGCTCGGATTTGATCTATGAGAGTAAGTTGGGATTCAAGAGCGGCCACAAAACCAAGTTCAACGATTCCTAGGTTTAGGCACTCTTGATCTTCTTGCAACTGTGCACACATTTCTTTTGTGTTGATAGTGTTGCAATAACTTTTTTGGATCAAGGCATTGGCAACCACATTAGCTTTGTCGGGATGATAGTGTATGCCTAGATCATAATCCTTTATCAGCTCCAACCACCTTCGCTAACGGGGTTCAAGTCTGGTTGGGTGAAGATGTATTTCAAGCTCTTGTGATCCGTATACACTTCACAACGATTGCGGATCAGGTAATGTCGCCATATCTTCAAAGCATGAACCACTGCAACTAGTTCCAAGTCATGGGTTGGATAGTTGGATTCATGTGGACGCAACTGACGGGAAGCGTATGCGACCACTTTGCCTTCCTGCATCAACACACAACCTAGTCCTTGGCGGGATGCATCACAATAGACTTGGAAGTCCTTGGTTTGATTAGGTAGGATTAGAACCAGTGCGGACACCAACTTCTTCTTAAGCTCTTCGAAACTCTTGTCGCACTCTGCGGTCCACTTAAATTTCTCATCTTTCTTCAGCAATTGCGTCATTGCCTTCGCAATTCTGGAGAAATTTCCAATGAACCGACGGTAATAACCCACAAGTCTAAGAAAACTTCTGATTTGGGTAACGGTCTTTGGTGGAGTCCACTTGGTCACTGATTCCACATTAGAGGGGTCGACCGCTACTCCTTGAGCATTCACGATGTGTCCGAGGAATTGCACTTCCTTTAACCAAAGAGCACACTTGCTAAACATAGCATATAGCTGACGATCCCTTAACTTCTTGAGCACTAAATAGAGATGTTACTCATACTCCTCTTCTGACTTGGAGTAGATCAGTATGTCATCGATGAACACGATGATAAACTTCTCCAAAAACTCCATGAACACCTTATTCATCAAGTTCATGAAGTAAGCATGTGCTTTGGTAAGTCCGAAAGACATGACCGTGCACTCATATAAACCATACCGAGTGATGAAAGCGGTCTTGGGAATGTCTTCCTCTCGAATACTTAACTGATGATAGCCTGATCGTAGGTCTATCTTAGAGAACACCTTTGCTCCCTTCAATTGATCGAACAAATCATCGATCCGCGATAAAGGGTACTTGTTCTTAATTGTCACCTTATTGAGTGCGCGATAATCGATACACATCCTCTTGGTCTTATCCTTTTTCTCCACAAATATTACCGGAGCACCCCTAGGTGATGTGCTCGGGTGGATGTAACCTTTCTGCAGTTGCTCATCAACTTGCTTCTTGACTTCCGCTAACTCATTAGCTCCCATCCTATAGGGTCTCTTGTGGATTGGAGTAGTTTCAGAGATCAGGTCAATCCGGAACTCTATCTCGGGTGGCAACGAGTTAGGTCCTCTGGGAAGACATCAGGATACTCACAAACTATGGGTATATCCTCGAACTTCTTTGGGACCTTGCCTTCCTTTTCAGATATTTCCTTGGTAGAGTTCTGATTCAAGCTTTCTCCCAACCTTGATGGCTTTGGGGAATGGAAAACAACTTCCTTTCCATTACCATTGGTTAAGGTGATCGTGCGACTTGCACAATCTATCAGTCCCTTATATTAGATTAACCAGTCCATCCCAAGGATTGTTAGTGATATGCCCTAGAGGCAACATGTTGATGTTGGATATCATGGTCAATGTTTATGTATAAATGAATAAAGTATTATTCAGTTTTATGAAATAGACAACTTGTATTGATCAATAAGTATGTGACTTATTTATGAGACTCTTTATGTATGAATCTATTTATAAACGATCCCTGATCATATGTCATATTATTGGAACAAATATGATTCTAAGATCGACATGTTTATTGATTGATGATCATGTCTCATAGATCATGGTATAGAGATACCAAATCAATATACGTGGACATGTGTTAGAGAACACTTTGTTGGATAGACCCACCATGAGACACTACAAAAATAAATGTGTCATTAGTTGGTCTCAAGTAGTGTTGGTGCAAAGTCCTTAGACCTGAGATCATCATGGATTCCAACATGTGTAGTAGCCTACTTTGGGACTACCAAACGCTATTCCGTAATTGGGTAGTTATAAAAATAGTCTTCGGGTTTGCTATGAAACATGGAGTGGGATGTGAGTGACCAAGATAGAATTTGCCCCTCCTTTGGAGAGATATCTCAGGGCCCCTCGAGGTAATGGATTATGGAAGTGCATGGCCATGCCGAGTTGACTGAGGAGTCAATCAATAGACAGATAATCCAATACGGTTTGAGTGAATGGTTAAGCTATTGAAGGGATGACACACATCTTGCCTATAGCTTAATTGGTATCGTGAGGCAAAGGGATTTGTGTACACATTACAGGTTCAGAGCCGATATAAATTCTTGTATACTATGGTGTTAATATGTGATGCTAGGTGCTGCTATTGACGGTCGGCCGAGTTGGACTCGGGTTGAAACCGAGTATACCTGAACCTACAGGGTCGCACGCTTAAGGGGATAAGAACAGGCATTCGAGTTGGACTCGGATACAGCTTGATCGGATAGGGGTCCGATCGGATAGAGTCCAGATGGGCCTATAGGCCCAGTCGACAACTCTATATAAAGGGGCAAGGGGTGGCGAGCTGCGTGATCGCACTTGAACCGAATCAATCTAATCGGGTGGCTTCAGAAGTCGACGAGTTTGAGATCTCCACGGAAACCCTCCCCACTCCTGAGCCAAACCCTAGCCTTGAATCTTGTGCTAGCACACGGGTGTCAGGCGTTCTGTCCCTGGACGTGTGGATACCGGTAGAGGCACTGCTACATTGCTGTGCTGTTTCGACGCCTGCAAATCGACTGCGGCGGATTGGCAGCGTGAGCGCGGTTCGGCGAATCGGCGAGTCGACTAAGGTTGAATCGGCTCCGGCATCGGCGAATCGGCTACATGGAATCGGCTACAGTCAGGCGATACGGCGAATCGGCTATGTGGGGAATCGGCTGTCAGCGAATCGGCTGTGATTGGCCAGTACTGTTCCGGATCAGATAGCTCCTGATTGGCTATTTCCGCTGCACTCTACTCCAATTGGTAACGATCTATCGACCCTTACTTGTAAGTGTTCCTGGTTTGCACGGTAGAAATTTTTTGTTTTTAGCTATCGTACCCTTCGCGTAACCCTTCAAGGATGACATCTAGGCCTTTTGATTTCTGAAGGATAAGGTTGGCTAGAAATTCGGACCCTTGGATTTCTATTGCCACCGAAGGGTAGAAATGGGCGGTGTTCAAGTGTTTTCTAGGGGTTTGAACCCGCATGGGTATCTTATGTTTCAATATTGATATCCCATTTGCCCCAACAAACGCCTTTGATATGAACAAATGTGTTGCACTCAAACCAAACAAGACTGATACGGTAAATGAGTTCACAGGGAACATACCCAGTATTACTTCTGGTGCATCCTGGGCTTCTTCTGTCGAAGCGTGATTCACCCTTGCTTGGACGAATCGAGGTGCACGCTTGGGCTTTGGACACTTACCCACAAAATGTCCTAGCTCGCCGTAGTTGAAACAGTTGCCTGGTTTACTTCCGCCGTCCTTCTCCAGCGGTGCTGGCTTAGGCTGCTGTTGCGGTTGCGCCATGGGAAGACGCAGGACATGATTTTGCTGCTGCTGCCCATTGCGACTATTACCAGCTTGGAAATTTCCCGGGTGATATGGCCGATGCTGTCGAACGATCATGGTGGTAGGTTCATCTTGACCTCTGGGCGTGAAGCATGACTGTTGTGGATTTCCCGGTTGAGGTTGAGGTCTGAACTGAGCAGCCTTCATCTTCTTGAGCATCTTGTTATGCTGGTCTTCTTGGCGGATAGCCTTGTCGACCAACTTCTCAAAATCCGCGTATTCACCCGAGATGAGCTTGTCTGTTAACTCATCATCGAGTCCTACCAGGAACTTCAGCTGACGTTCGGCGTCGGTGCGCATGTCGTCGGGAGCATAACATGCCAATCGATTGAACTCGTGTATATATTCCGTGACGGATCGGTTGCCTTGTTCAAGGGATCTGAACTCCCTCTTCTTCTGCGCCAAGATCCCTCCAGGAATGTGCGCCTTCCAGAACTGGTGGCAGAACTCTGCCCAAGTGACACGGGTGCGTCTACTCGGCAGGTAACCAAGAAGTTGTCCCACCAGACAGAGGCGGGGCCTTGGAGTTGGTGGGTGGCAAAGGACACCCTCTCTTGGTCCAAGCATTGAAGCAGATTCATCTTCTTCTCTATGTCATTGAGCCAATCATTGGCTTCCATGGGGTTTTTGGTGCTCGAGAAAGTTGGGGTTCGGACACGGAGAAACTCCGATAACTCTGATGGAGGGGGAGGTGGGGGTGCGAACTAGTTATTATTGTTGTTTTGTTGTTGCTGAAACCGTTGCATCATTTGAAGCTGCATTTGTTGGTGCTGCTGTTGCATTTACTGCATCATCGCAACCATCATCTGGGTTTGATTGGCAAAGACTTGGGCCAAAGTGATGTTTTCTGGTGGCGGTGGTGGAGCATTGTCGTTGGCCCTGGTGGTGTTCTCAACGGACTTGGTGTTAGCATTGGAGCCACCGTTCCTTGTGTTCACCATCTGAAGGAGCAGACCTATCAAGGAGAGGGAAGGAGAAAAACAGATTGGACTTAGAAGTTTGAACTTTATTAATTTAGAACTGATTTCATCTGATCTTTATTAAACACTTAAAACTCACTCAACATCCTTTATTTGGCAACCCATATCCACACTTGATACAGGTTGACCTCTACCCCACACACAAACGCACCTAGCACACAACATCTAACAAGGAGAGAAAAAAACTAAGAAACCGGTAAACTAAGGGTAGCGACTCTCTAGCGGCCGGAGCAACTTCTGCGATCGGTGGAGTCGAACCCACTCTCCTGAGAGTCTCCGACTTCCTTCTCCTCCGAACGCCTCCAGGAATCCATAAACTCCACATCTCCTCCCGGTGTCTCGAAGCTAGAGCTACTGCTGCCTCCGCTACTACTGGACACGGAGATCTATCCTCCTCTTCCTCCTCCGCCCTGGGTCTGAGCAGGGGCCGAAGCAGGGGCATGAGCTAGGGACGGTGGCAGAGCCGAAGGAGGAGTCCTGGGCGCTAGCTGCATGCACACAGGGGCCTTGGTGGTCTTCCGGGGCGTGATCGTGATTCGGAGGATGTTGGGAACTAGAAGTACCTTCAGTGTGGCGATCTCCTTCTTGAGGCGGTCCACCTCATTCTTCAAGCTCTTGATCTTGAGGATCTTCTGGTCATTCAAGGCTTTGGCTGCCTTGTGAAGCTCCGCGTGCATCTGGCCCGACCCTTTAATCACAGTCCTCATGTAACTAAAGGTGGTGTCATTCACCCCTGCTGCAGACTGGAAGGAGCTGACAACCGATGAGCTTTCACGTCGGGGATGGAAGCGGTAGGCAGAGTGGTGGAGATGGTAGTCGTGCATCTCCCTCATCCGGGCCAGCATTAGGTAAGCAACCTCTTGGTAGGCATGCTTGTCCGTTCCTCCCGAAGTAGTGACCACCATGTTCGGGAGGTTGGTGCCGATGAAACCGTGCACCTCCAAGCAGACCTAATGGGGCAACTCGCTGCTAAATGGCGAGACGGCGGTGTACTGTGTTGCGTCAGGATAACCCACTGCCATCCTTGCCAACTCCACAATGAAACCTTCCAAACCCTAACCATGGTGGGTAAAGGGATGGCCTGCCATCTAGAGAAGACAAAGGAGGGAGAATCAATGCATGCTCAAGCCCAAGTTAAATAGAGCAATAAAGGACTCAAGTAAAACAAATGAGTAAAGAAGGGTTTTATGCATGAAACATTTCTATGAGGCCAAGTGAAGATACTATTGACACATTCTGGGAAATAAAATAATGCTTAAAATTAATGCTTAAGTATATTAGGTATAAAATCTGCGACCATTCCCACCTAAACTTGACTTAGGACTTCTATCCCTTTGAAATCCCAACTGACGTTCGAAATAAGATTGCAATGGTTTTTCAAATTTATTTTCAAAAGTCCTATTACTTAGACTGACTTGGTTTTCAAAACTTTCCGTTTTAGAAACCGATGAAGATTTTTTTCCAAACCCGAGGAAACAGAACCCCATTTTACGACAATTGTTGATAATACAGTTCCACGTCTTAAAAACATTACAAAAAGATTACAAAAGGGCAGTGGAAAAAGAAAAGGAACTAGGCCTAGTCTTGACGCTTGCAGTGCGGCGCCATCAACTCCACAGGCAATCTCCAGAGCGTAGGACCAAGACTACTTGTCTTCGAAAACTTTTGCTTCTTCGAGCACTGGCTCTGGTGAAGAGGCAAGGATGAGTACTTCCACGTACTCAGCAATTCATACCAAAAGAGAGGGGTTTGAATGCAAGGAGAGATAAGGATTTCGCTAAGGTTTGCTTTTTAGCGCAAACAGCTAGAATTTTCACAAACACGGGAGTTGAAGGAGGGAAAAGTTGTAAATTAAGTATTTAAGTAGTATTATTCCCAACACTTTCCAACGTTATCCCAATGTTGCGACAGGCCCAAACCATCCAACTATACTAGTCAAGTTCCATTATTCAAATCTTAGCAGTGTGAGACTAATCACGGTGAATCTGGTCGATCACCCATAACCGCGGGCGCGGCTACTCGAATAGCTTTACTCGATCGAGGTGTACATCCGTACCCATAAGACACAACCCTACAACACGTTTCTATGCGCCTAATACCGCCACGGTACCTATAGACCCTCGTTTTTGTAACATGAATCAATCGTGTTCATATTACCATTTCCCTGGATCGAGTAGTTTGGTACCCATGAATACATTGCTGAATCATCAGGTGCACTATACATCCATTGGCTTACACAAAATATTACAATATAGGGCCCGAAGGCAATGTCTAGAACATAGGACCAAATGGTCCAGAATACAACCAAAAGCAGAAAAATAGATAAGGCATCGGAGAGAAGGCAGCGGCACGCCATTGCCACATGCAACGACCGGAGCTAAGACCTACTAGACACCATCATCCTAAACCCTCCTGGTGGTATGCATACGGGTCTTCAAGGTCTTCATCACCCACATCTAAATGTTTGTGCGTATAGCAAGGATGAGTACCAACCGTAGTCATTAAGCCACCATAACAACGATGCATATGATACGGGATAATCAAGGAATGGCTGTGGTTCTTTTGTGTAAAGCCAGTTTTGCAATTCTTTTCACAAGCCTAAGACCTAAGACTGAGAAAGTTTTATTTCCATAGTTCATTTAATCAGCGACAGTTCTGTCCTCCATCCATTGTGATCCCACAGATAGCTTCCCACCTTTGGGTCGTCATGATTTTCTGGGGTCTACCCCTTCTCGCCTTCCGAGAAGTTGATCCACCAGTACATAAAAATCATCATGCATTCCCATCCCATCATTTTAAAATTTAGTCTAGCCAAGTGAAAAACTTTGTCCCGCCGCTCCATATCCGCGAGCACGGCTATTCGAATATACTGATTTACTCACACTACAGTGGATGTACACTTTACCCGTACTCCGCGACTGCCCAACACATGAGCCTACGTCCCAACACATGAGACGTGTCACGGCAAAGACTTTCGATAACCTCACTTTGGCACTACCCACTCCATGAACTTGAGCCCTCATGCACTCTAGCCGTACACAGTTTCTAGCAGTGAGAGGAGTTCTGGCGCTCCCGAGAAGGAAAAACTCATTCATTCTTTAAGTTATAATTAAATCCAATTTCAGTTCATCATTCCACATGTAGGCTTTCCACCCATTCTCATACGTAAGAACCACTATGCACGGATACTGCCTCCGTTCGGCTATTTACTCCGCTAGGTCTATACCCATTCGAGAAGTACGGTTGTACTGGCTCGTTTCATGTTTATCTCATGGTTCGGTTCTTAATTGACCAGGGATGACACTTGCCCTTTTGGAATCCACCCAAATCATCCAGCCGCCCCAGTCTAAAATATTTGTTTATTTTAGTTTTTCATCGAAGAAACATTTCATCATTGTCATGGCAATGTGGCGCTCATGTCTCCACATGTCGTACACCAACCACCTTGCCTAAGGTAGTTGCCCAAGCATATGGCATTTGATAAATATGATTGTGCATAAATCTAAAATAGCATGGGCTAAGCATTGTTGAAGAATAACTTCGAACGCACAACACTATAGGGTACAAAGAATAAACGAGTATTCAATATCAAGGCAGGACATATAACAAGTATGGGAGTTCATATATATATATATATATATAGCATGCATATTTGATTTTAAACAAACATAAGTTTGCAAAAAAGTTTAACATGCTCAAAGGTAGTGATGACTTGCCTTGCTCGCAACCTTGTTGACCTGGGTCTTCGACGTTCTCAACGGTTCCCTTGGGCTCTATTAATACATGCGAGAAATCCAAATGAATTCAATTAGAATTCAAATAAAAATCACAAAAAGCCAAATAAAATCGTAAAAGCGACTCCTAACGCTAGTCTACGATTTTAGACGAATTTAGGTTTGAGTTTCGATGAAATCTGAGCTAAAACGAGCGAGTTATAATAATTTGAAGTTTTGCGATTTTACCGATCTAATTAATTATAAGGTGACATTATTTCAACTTTATTCATTTTAAATTGTAGAAATATTATGGTCTATGATTTGAAAATATAATACAGGGAAAAGAAATGTTCAATTCAAATTTTATCTCCAAATTTATCGGGCCGACAAACCCTAGGACTAAAATATTCGAATCCAAAAATAATTATCCCTAAGGCTCGACACTATTTAGAAGTTTACATTTTTCAAAATTCATATGCTAAATTTAATATTTAATAACAAACTAAATTATAATTAAATTCCTAAAGTGATAATTAAATAAATCGATTTACGCGATAATTAATACTTTAACTTTTAATTAATTCCAAAATTAAAAGTTTTATCTAAAGAAAAGAGAACATAAATTTTACTCAAAATTCCCCAAATATTTTTCCCAAAATTTCCTTCTTATTTTATTATTATTTTTTCTCTTTCTTTCTTCTTTTCTTTTCTCTTTTCTTTTCTTTTCTTCTTCTCTTTTCTTTTCTCTTTTTTTCTTTCTCTCCCTTCTTCTTCCTCTGTTTCTTCCTCCCTCCCCTTTCTTCTTCCTCTCTACCTCTCTCCCTTCCCTTCTTCCCCCTTCTCTCTCTCTTTCTCTCCTTTGCTTGCTTGGCCGACGCATGGGCGGAGGGGAGGGGATGACTTACCGGTGGCGGTGGCGGCGCAAGAAGACGTCGGCGCAGCGGCGTCGACACCCGATGCGGCGGCGAGTAGAGAAAAGGGGAGAACAGAGAGGAGAGTGGCGGGAAGAAGTGGCAGGGGGAGGGAGAGGAGCGCGGGGCGCCTTTTATAGGCGCCGATGGCTAGGGGGAGAAGGGGGTCTTGAAGGGGACGACGCAGGTGGCCGACGCGCGGCGAGCACAGAGCGGGGACGGGCGCGGCGCGGCGTGGTGATGGCAGCGCGACGTGTGGCGCGGGGCACGAGGACGATGGACGGCGCGGCGCGAGGGCGACGTAGGCAGCGCGTGCAGCGCGGGCCAGCGTGGCGCAACGCGTGTCGCGCGCGGGCGAGAGTGGGGCCCGGGTCGAACAGCTTTGTACTTATGAACAATGTGTTGGCACCTTTTTTGACGAAGGCACGAACACGATCGAATCACCTAAAGCCTTGCGGTGGTTCTTGGTACAGAGTCACCAACCACTTCAATCTAGCAAGAACTAGAACAAAGTGGGTTTTGTAGATCGAATCGGCTAGCAGAACCGATTTAGATGGATAGATTAATAATTACTTGTCTCGTGAGTAAACGAAAGGTTTTCAGGACAAACCTACAAAGAGATGTCGCACTCTCGCAGCGGCGGCGGACGGTTTACGACGCAAACCGACAAAGATGGACTAAACTAGGGTAAAATAGAAAACATGGCTCAAAGATAGAAGAATATAGGAAAAAACGATTCAAGTAGATTTGTGTATTGTGTATGATTGCTTCGATAACTTACAATTGAACCGGCCTTGGCCCTTATATAGGGGTTGGTCTTGCCCTCTACAGGCCCTTCTCCACGTCCTATTCGGGATAAACATGTTTGGAAACCCGAGATACACTGTATGAAGAAAGGAAACCCAAAGACCGACGAAGTCGTCTAGGTTTCGGACTCGCGGTCGACCGACCATATGCCTCCTGGCCGACCGGCCCCATCGCCCGGCCGACCGGCCTATACCCGGTCGGTCGACCCGCATCTCCGAAGAAACCGGAAAAATTTCCAAATATTGGCAATCTTTCCTATTCTGATTTCTAAGTGCCAATTTTGGGTGTAAACACAATGCAATTTTTCTTTTCTCCCGATTATCTTTTTTCTCGCTTTTAAATTTTTTTGTTTTTGTGTTCCACCTCTATTAAAAATATAATTTGCCCCCAAATTTAAGTTTAATTTAATTTTAAATCTTTGCTCAACTTTATTATTATTATTATTTATATGTCCATATTTATATTTTTTCATTCTTTATTTATTATTAAATAATCATTTTATATTTTGCCAAAAATAAAATTTTTATCCAAAAGTTAATTTTTATCAACCTTAGCTTTTCCCAATTATATATTTTTACAACATTTATTTCTATTCTTCATGTTGCAATTTCTTTTCCTTTTAGGGTTTTCAAAACCTTTTTGACTTTTCCGCCTTTTAGAATAATCCGTTATTTATAACACGCAACACAAAAAACTCATGAATAAGAGGCAAATAATTACGATAAGATGCAACAATACAAAAGTTTTGTAAGTTCCAAATTTTAAATTTTTGATTTTTAAGTCTTCGATTTTTAGGGTGTTACAGTACCCCAGAAAAGGACTGTGATATGACCTTTCATATAACACCCCGCGAACCAAGCGAACCACGCCAAGGTTTCGCCCCCACTCCCAACCGAGCAGTGGGCAGCCCTCCCGAGTGTCGCGATGAATTCGGCAGCCCAGCAACTGGTAAGCCGCCGCCGACTGCAACTCCTTCACTCTCATCCTTGCCAAGGTTCGTCGGCTAGGAGAGGCTACACTACGAGACCCACTGTTGCCCATTCGGCTTGTGGTTTGTACAGTAATTCTTTCGGGGTTTCCCGTGAACCGTCCTTAATTGCCATGGGCGCGACAATCCAAACCAATGCGCTCATAGCCCACCATTTGTCATATTTTATTTGTTAATCCAGCTCACAGGATAGCAAGATTAGGTCCTTCATTTTATGTGTATAGAGTAGCGTAATTTAGGTGAAATAACACATTTAGTGTGCTAGTTGATCTAAGCAGGGCTAAGCATATCCTAGGCCAAAAATAGTCATATTAATGCCCAAGTTTGTCAAGGGTTCATGGTGTTAAAAACCTAAGGATGGTACTACTAATAAAGGTGTAATAATCCCCATGAAAAGACATTACAAAATAAATGCAATTTAACAAAGTAAACAAGGTATTTTCGCAAAATGGGTGCAATATGATCAATAATATAGCATGACTTGCCTTGCTCTTCGACTCGGGGAAACTCCGCAACGACTTCAAAGAAAACGGGGTTGGCGGAACTACCCGGATCTACGCAACAAACAAAACACTCAACAAAACATGCTAAAGATCTACTAAAACATGGAACAAAACCATTTTAATGGATTATTAGCATTTTTATGAATTTAATTAAATTTGAATGGACTTAAACAGAGCTTGGATTAAAAAGATATGAATTTTAGAAGATTAACTATGTTTTTACTAAAGCAGGAAAATCCTTAATATTTTATTGTGCAATAAATCCCGAGATTGTGTCAGCACTAGGGCTGACATCAGCATTGACGTCATCGGCCGCGGGAGCATCGGTCCATGGTGGACCAGGTCAACGGGCCAAGAACGGGCGGTGCACTTCATGGCGCACACGTGGCATGCCACGTGGGCTGGCATGATTGGGCGGTCCCGATCTACCGAGGAAGATCGAAGGCCAAGGAGGGCCCGGCGACACGGTGGCGGCGACGGCGCGGCGGCCGGAGATTGGCCGACGTCATCGAAGCGGCGGTGCGGGGTGGCGGAGTGGCGTGACTTGCGCGCGGGCGAAGCCATGCGCACACGAGAGTGGCAGCGCGGGCTCGGGCCGAGAGAAAAGAGGTGGGATGGCTCACGGCGGGCGCCGGAGTTGAGGAAGACGACGGCGCGGGCGGCAAGAGGGACGGCGAGAGGCAACGGGGAGTGCCGGGCGAGGGTGCTCGAACATCGGCGAAGGGGATGAAGGCGGCGAGAGGTCTGGCGTGGCTCGGGATGACGGAGAGCGACGACCGAACGATGGCGGAGGACGGAGGGCAAAGGGCTCCGGTTGAGCGGTGCTAGAGTAATGGGGTGCGTGAGGAGCTTGAGTGAGTGCGTGGGGAGGACAGGAGGGTTTCGGCCGGCTTTAATAGGGAGGGGGCTTCGGGCGCAGGCGGAGATGGTGGTAATTCCTCCCGGAGTAAAGAGGGAGAGGAATTGGGGAGTAAATTGCCGGGAGTTGAATCCGGCAATTTACGGGCACGGGAGCGACGGACGGGGGCAGAGACGACTGGTGGGAGGGACGGGGAGTGATGACGGCGTTTAAAGGCGAGAGGGAGAGGCGGGGCAGCCGTGATCCTCATGGCGACGGGGCGGCGTGAGCGGCGGCGGCGAGGCCGGAGGTAGGGGACGGGCCTGATAGGTGGGTCCCACCTATCAGTGTCCCGGGAGCCATGGGAGGGGATTTAGATTTTTTCACGCGCACCAAAGCTTAACGGGCCTCGGCCTTCGGTCGGCCTGCGAGAGAGAGAGGGAGAAGGCGGCGGGTGCGGGAAGGGATGGGCCGTCGGCTCGGCCGGTGGCCCAAGGCCAAAAGAAAGAGCGGGAAAAGGACTAAAGAGAGATAAAAGATTTTTCCCGGGATTTATTAATTCTGATTTTGATTTTAATTGGTTAAAAATTATCTATAGTTCTTTGAAAATTCCACTAAAAATCATCTTAATGTATTTTGGCATGTAGAATTTAAGAAAAATCCTACCATGCCATTTTCCTCTAGAAATTGCATTTTAAAAATTATTTCTTTGCTGTAGGCAATTTTTTTTTTGCAATTGTTCCTTTTGCGATTTTTCTTTAGTGATTTTTAAAAGGGGAAACACCTCAGGGTGTGACAGTCGAGTACAATAACAACCATCCCACATGACATTATATAATAATGCAAATTTAATAGAAAGCGAGACATTTGAAGGTAGGTACAACATTTTCAATGAGAAATCTATGACTTGCCTTTCTCTGGTGCTGTTGGGACCTCTGCAACAACTTCAAAGTAAAGCAGAGCGTCGGAACTACCGGAATCTACGTGACAAACAAACTACACAAGAAAACAGGATATAAGTATACTAAAACAGGAAACAAAACCATTTCTAATGGATTCTAGGCATTTTTATGAATTTACTACAATTTTAATGGACTTAGACGGAGCTCGAATGAATTTTCTATAAATTTTAGAAGATTCACTATGTTTTTACTATAAATAGAAAAGTCCTTAATTATTTATGGTGTATTAAAGACCGAGGGCTAATGTCAATGAGAGGAGAGGCCTGCACCCAAGTGCAGGCCCCACCCCGTCGGTGACACAAGGCGGTCGGTTCACCGTGGACCAGGACCAACGAGGCGGTCCACGGGAACCGACGACCACGGGGTGGCGCGTGGTCGGGGCACGGCGCGACCGTACCAGACCGACACAGTGGACGATGGTGCATGGACACCGACGGCAGCGGCATGGAAGGTGGCGGCGAGCGGTGCGAAAGGCGGTGACTCACACGGGAGCGGAAACACATGGAATATGAGGAGAGAAAGGGAGGGATTCCTCACTGGTGATGGACGACAGCCGACGCAGAGAGGACAACGACAATAGGGATGCACTGAACCGAGGGTCGGACGGGCATCGGCGGTACATAGGAGAGGAGAGGAGGGAAATTAGAGGAGGAAAGGAGGAGCTCGACGATGGGCATTGTCGACCAGAGGGCGGGAAAAGGGAAGAAATCACTGGCGAGAGACGGGAAAGGGGTTCTATTGATGGAGAGCAGCGTCTAAGCGGCGGTCGGGGTGCTTCACGGCCATGTGAAGCCTACGACGACACCGGCCATACCCGGTGGCGACCCGAGCAATGGCGAGTGGCGATCGGAGGTGGTGGAGTTGCGGCGGTGCTAGGCGAGGCAACATGGGAGCAGAGGAGAGCGTGGGGATCGGTGGCGGTTGAGGAAAGGAGGAGAGAGGAGCTCAGGGACGAAGATTTCTAGGCGCGGGGTAGAGGGGCGGCTCTCCCTTAAGTGGATGGCAACGACGGTGGCATGGAGGTGGTGGGAGCGATGAAGTCGGGGCAAAATTGGCGCGGGCAGGGTCGTTGCGGGGAGTGGGGAGTGCGGAGTTGCAGTGCATCTACGCGGTAACGGGAAATGGGGAGGGAGGTGGCAGAGTAGGCACCGAGGTGGGGGAGAGACGATTGTCTCCTACGGATTGGTCGGTCAAGGTAGAAGACCGGCCTAACGGTGGAACCCACTGTCAACGCCGGAGAGAGAGATGGAGGGGCGAGTGGTGGGCTTGGCCGCGCCCCGTCGGCCCAGTGAGGAGTGAGCGCGCGGGAGTGGGCTGAAATCGCCCATAGTCGGGAAAAAAGAGAAAAGGAAAAGTAAAACGAAAAGGAGATTTGGATTTAATTAAATTATGAAAATTGGTTTTTAATTGTAAATTTTTTCTTTGCTCTGGAAATTCCACTAAAAATCTTGTTAATATATTTTAGCATGAGGAACTCAAGAAAAATACCAGCAAGCCAATTCCACTTATTAAATGGATTTATTAATTAGAGTTTTGCTCTAGGTTTATTTTCAACAATTTCTTCGGGCAATTGATTAAATAATTTAAGGCTAGGAAGGGGAAACTTCAGGGCGTGACAAACCTACCACCTTTAAACAGAATCTTGACCCCGAGATTCAGAGGTGCTGGTGAAGAGGTGCGGATGAGTGGCCTTTAGCTCGTCATCTCTTGCCCAAGTGGCCTCTTCTTAGAATGATGGTTCCACTGGACTTGGCAAAACCTGGTTACCCGATTCCTTTGTTCTTCTCTCGCGGGTTTAAAGAATGCGGGTCGACTTCTCCACATATGTCAAGTCCTCGTGGATCTCGATATGATCGGGACTTGCTTTCTTCTTAGGTACTCTCTTTAGCTGGGAGTCGTGGAACACGTCACAGATACTAGTCATGTTGCAGGGAAGCTCGAGTTGGTATGCAACTTCTCCTCGGCGTTCCAGGATTCTGTGTGGTCCCACAAAGCATGGTGCCAACTTTCCTTTTGTTTGGAAGCGGTGTACTCCCTAGAGTGGAGTGACACAGAGATACACATAGTCGCCTATTTCAAAACTGAGCTCTCTTCGACGGTTGTCTGCATAGCTCTTCTGTCGGGACTGGGTGATCCTTAGCCTTTCCTGAACGGTCCTTACTTTCTCCTCTGCCTTGGTCAAAACTTCTGCCCCGAACAACTAACGTTCTCCCGTCTGATCCTAGGAGAGCGGTGTGTGGCACTTCCTGCCATACAATTCCTCAAACGGTGCAATCTGCAAAGTAGCCTGGTAGTTGTTGTTGTAAGAGAACTTGGCATACGATAGACTTTTGTCCCAAGCTCTGCCAAAGTCGAGCGCACAAGCTCTCAACATATCTTCCTGTATTTGGTTGACCCTTTCGGTCTGCCATATGTTTGAGGATGGTAAGCTATGCTGAAGTTCAAATGGGTTCCCAATTCTTCTTGTAGTTTTTGCTAGAAATTTGAAGTGAACTGGATTCCTCGATCAGACACGATCTTCTGAGGCACTCCATGTAAACACATGATTCTTGCTAAGTTAAGTTCTGCTAAATTTTTCCCAAAATAGGTAATATGCACCGGAATAAAGTGAGCGACTTTCGTGAGTCGGTCCACGATCACCCAAATAGAATCTAGGCCGGTGGAAGTTCTGGGCAAGCCTGTGATATAATCCATCCCAATTTCTTCCCATTTCCATTCCGGAATCTTAAGAGGTTGTATCAATCCTAGTGGCCTCTGGTGTTTTGCCTTCTCTAACTGACATACATCATAAAGTGCGACGAATTCAGCTATTTCTCTTCTCATGCTGACCCATCAGAATTTTTTCTTTAGGTCTTGGTACATCTTGGTACTGCTAGGGTGAATGGAATACTTAGTTTGATGGGCTTCTCGGAGGATCAGGTCCTTCAGTTCCTTGTTCTCAGGCACACAATATTTCTCCCATCCAGATTGTTCCATGTTCATCTTTAGTGAAATCTCAGGCCTTTCCAACCCTTATGTTCTTTTTGAGTTCCGCTATCTCAGTGTCGCCTGCTTGAGCTGTGCGAACCTGGTCCACGAGCGTAGGCTGTCTCTAGGACAGACATGAACCCGTGCTCGACTAGTCCCAAATTCAAGCGTTCTAGGTCCTATTGCAGGTCACTGCACATCCCTCTCGTCCAAGCGGCATTGCAATAGTTCTTCCTGCTCAGGGTGTCTGCCACCACGTTAGCTTTGCTAGGATGGTAATGTATCCCCATATCGTAGTCTTTGATTAACTCCAACCATCTTTGTTGTTGGAGGTTCAAATCAGGTCGGGTGAAGATGTACTTTAGATTTTTGTGGACCGTATGGACCACCGCAGCTAACTCCAAATCATGAGTCGGGTAGTTGTTTTTGTGAGGGCGCAACTGGCGTGAAGCATATGCAACCACTCTGGCTTCTTGCATCAACACAAACCCCAATCCTTGGCGGGATGCATCACAATACACCTAGAAGTCTTTCGTCTGGTTCGACAAAATCATGATGGGTGCGGTCACCAAATTTTTCTTGAGTTCTTTGAGACTTTTGTTGCATTCTACTGACCACTTGAAATTTTCATCCTTTTTAATAGCTGTGTCATTTGCTTAGCAATCTTGAATAAGTTCTAAATGAACCGGTGGTAGTAACCCACGTGTCTAATAAAACTCTGAATCTGGTGACCGTCTTTGGTAGGGTCTACTTGGTAACTGACTCCACATTTGTTGGATCTATTGCCACTCCTTGAGCATTATGACATGACCGAGGAACTTAACTTCCTCCACCTAGAAGTCATAGTTACTGAACTTGGCATATAACTGGTGCTCCTTCAACTTTTCAAGTACCAGCCGGAGGTGCTGCTCGTGTTCTTCCTTGGACTTGGAGTAGATGAGTATGTCGTCGATCAATACCACCAGGAATTTGTCCAATAATTTTATGAACACCTTATTCATTATGTTCATAAAGAAGGCCAGTGCATTGGTGAGTCCGAAGGACATAACAGTGCACTTGAAAAACCCATACGGAGTGGTGAAGGCTGTCTTTGGGATATCTTCCTCGTGTATTCTCAACTGGTGATAGCCTGATCGCAGATCTATATTGGAGAAGACAGTGGCTCCTTTCAACTGGTCAAACAAGTCATCAATTGAGTGCGTGATAATCAACACACATCCTCTTGGTTTTGTCTTTCTTCTCCACAAAGATCACCGGAGCACCCCAAGGCTGCATGCTCAGGCGAATGTACCCTTTTTGTAGCTGCTCGTTGACTTTCTTCTTGACTTCTACCATTTCATTGGCTGCCATTCTATAGGGTCTTTTGTATATAGGAGTTGTTCCTGGTGCCAAATCAATCTAGAACTCGATTTCTCTTTTCGGTGACATAGTTGTGAGATCCTCTGAGAAAACCTCAGGGTACTCTCTGACTAAAGGAGTGTGCTCCAACTTCCTATGATTTTTCTCCACTGCTACTATCTTCTCCTCACCAGTAGCTTGGTTCAGACTCACTCCATGCTTTTGTGGCATCGGGGATTGGAAAGTAACTTCTTCGTCCTTGTCGGTCAGAGTGATGGTGCGTCTCGTGTAGTTGATCACTCCTTTATGCCTCGTCAACCAATCCATTCTGAGAATGACATTTAGGTCTTTGGATTCAAGAAGGATGAGGTTGGCTAGAAATTGTGATATTTTGATTTCTATCATCCCTAAGGGGCTATAGCTGACAGAGGTTAAGCTATTTCCCGGGGTTGTAAACCCACATCGGTGTGCTAAGTTCCTCTTTTTTTAGACCATTACCCCAACAAATCTCTTGGATATGAAAGAATGCGTTGCACCAGAATCAAATCATACTGTAGTAGGGATTGAGTTCACAGGAAACATACCTAGTATGACCTCTAGTGCTGCCTGTGCCTCCTCTGAAGACGCGTGGTTGACTCGCCCCTAGACAAACTTGGGCCTAGTGCGCTTTGGCTTCGGGCACTTGTCGGCGAAGTGACCGGGCTCATTGTAGTTGAAGCAAACTCCCGGCTTTCCTTCAAACTCCTTCTTGGGTTGAGTTGACTGAGCTTGGGCCATTGGTGGGCGTGGCGCTGGGTTACGGTTGTGTTGCCCACCACTGCTGTTGTTGCCACGGTTGGTGTTGTTGTTGAAATTGCCTGGGTAGTACGGATGATGTTGGTGGACAATCATGGTGAGGGTCCACCTTGTTGCCCAGCCATGAAGCGAGGCTTCTGTTTGTTCCCCTGGTGTGCCCTGAATATAGCTGTCTTTCTCTTACGGTCCATCTTATTGCGCTGATCCTCCTAACAGATAGCCTTGTCTACAAGCTTTTCAAAGTCGACATAGTCTCCAGAGATCAGTTGGTTGGTCAGTTCGTCGTCAAGACTAGAGAAAAACTTCTCCTACCTCTCGGCATCGGTGTGCATGTCTTTAGGTGCATAGCGTGCAAGGCGGTTGAACTCGTGCATGTACTCTGTCACTGTTCTATTTCCCTGGTGGAGTGCATGGAACTCCCTCTTCTTGTGTGCCACTATCCCATCGGGGACTGTTGACGACCAAATTTGGAAAGCAAATTATCTGGTTTGGATCTAAAGCTGAAGCCAATTCGGAGAGAATTGAGTTCTTCCGAAGACGGAGTGCGCGCCAAGTGCAGACCAAATTGGCTGAAGGTTTCGTCAGCTGGTAATTGAATCGACTAAGGTAGCTATCGGCGGATACCGAATCAGACAAGGATAGCTGATGTAGCCGATTTTGATAAGGATAGTAGATATGACCGATGTCGATGGGAAAGCATTAAAATCATTATTAGATTCGGTTTCAAGTGCTTCATGGATGTTGCTGTACACGGATAAAGTCCTGAAAAGACAATTGTAACTATTAATTAGGATATTTTGTATGGTTTCCTTGTAAATTACGTCAGCAAGAGTCTATTTTAGGTAATTGTCGTAATTTGAATAGTATTAGAGATAAGAGTCGTGTCCGATAAGAACTATGTTTTGTAATTAGGTATAAATATGACCCGAGACCATGTAATTATGAATCAACGATCAGATCAATACAACCTTCGGCGCATCACCACCTTTTCCTTTAGTTTCGGGCCCGTTTGGTAGGGCTCCTGATTCTATGATTCTCTGATTCTCCTAAATTAGATTCTGAAAAGAATCAGAATTGGTATAATAAAGTAATAATTAGAACAATGTTTTAGGTGATTTTCTGGTGATTCTTGGGAGAAACTGGTTTCAGGTGATTCTGAGGAGAAACTGCTTTTTAGGTGATTCTCACTCCCTATGTAAAACTGATGAATCACTTGAAGTGATTCTTCTCAAAATCACTTGCAAAATAACCCGTTTGGCAGAGATTCTACTGATTCTGTTGAGAATCAGAGAGGAGAATCCCTACCAAACGGGGCTTTAGTTTTGACAAGTTCTTGCTTTGCGTTGGGGTGCATCGGGTTTCGATCTCCGACAAGAGGTAAATCTTGTTTTAAGCACTTTGCACTCTCGGGATTAGTGCTTCCATCTTCATGATACTCTAATCTTGTCTTTGTAATCTGCTGAGTTATCATATGCATTATATAACCTAGACCAATGTCGCCATCTAATCTCAGTCAGCTTGTATCTATCGCTAGATAACAACCGGCGAAATTAGATGTCAAGGTTGGCTTAGATTATATAATGTATCTACCATCTCAAAAGGCTTTTGTCGGCATGTTTGGATCTCATATTTCTCTTTATGCTTAATGCTGCATCGGTTAAGTCTGATCTATTAAGTAATATTTAGAACTATAAAGATCTATCTTGTTTACAATTGCTATTAGAGATAGTATCGGAGTTTCAGCCGATCTTATCTGATTTAACTTATCTTGTTTGTTTTATTCTCATTTGATATGTTAAATCTGCCCTCTATATTTAGATCTCATCATACTAAATATGTTAAGCATGTTATCAATCTGTTAAGGAACTTTAACATTTGATTGCTGTTTGTTTAATATATTTAGTTTGCCATGATATCTGAGTATACAACAGTATCGGAGTACTAGCTGATACATGTTAGATTAATCTCTTCGGCTATGCTGTGAACAAGTATAATCTTTTTCTTATAGTATTTTTAGACCTAAGTGATTTATTTTGTCTGGGTACACTATCGATCTATCCCAGTCACTTGATTTAAATATGCTTTAAGATGTAGATTGCATTCTGTTTACATCTACAGCCGATCGGATGATGGCATTGGCTGATGGCGTCGGCTGATGGCGTTTGTGCATATTTGCTTGAGTGGCTTGATTCAGCTGTAGCAGCGTCGATGATCTGCTCAATTTCCTCTTCCATGGCCACTTGATCAATGGCCTCTTCCACGTCTGGGTCTGTTAACGACCAAATTTGGTAAGCAAATCCCCGAGTTTTGAGCAAGGATTGAAGTGGAATCAAGGGAAGCGCGATCCTCAAAAACAGGGGCTACATCAGTCCGTATCGGCTAAGGAGCCAGTCGGCTGAGTCCGAATCGGCTAAGGAGCCAGTCGGCTGAGTCCGAGTCGGACCAGGGTAGCTGATAGCCGATTCCGATTGGAAATAGAAAATGAGACCGGTCCCATTAGGAAAGCTTAAAGATAATTACTGGATTTGTTTTCCAAAGTACTTTACAGACGTTGCCATCCACGGATAAGGTCCTATAATGAAAATTGGATCTATAATTTAGGATATTTTGTATAGTTTCCTTGTGTAACACGGCATGAGGCCCCGTCCCGGGATATTGTTGTACTGTGAATAGTAGATAAGAATAGAAGTCGTGTCCCATGCGGACTTTGCATTAACCGGGTATAAATAAGGCCCGAGGGTTTGTTGTAATCAAGAGAATCAACTCAATACAATCTCAGCACATCGCCACCCTTCTATTTTATTTGCAATCTCGACGAGTTCTTGCCTTGCTTCTTGGCTGCATCGGGTTCCGATCTCCAAGCAAGGTAATTCCTTGTTATAAGCGGTATGTGCTATCGGGTTAGTGCTTCCATCATCATGATACTCTGATCCTGTTGTTGCAAATTGCTTAAGTTATCATATACGACATATAATCTTGATCAATGTCTAGATCTCTCTCGCGATCGGCTAGCATCTCCTCGAAGATAACAGCCGACAGAGCTAGATCTTGGGATTGATTTAGGTTATATGGCGTATCCACCATCTCGAAAGGTCTTCATTAGCTTATATAGATCTCATGCTTCTTTTTGTACTTAATGCTACATCAATTTGATCTATTAAGTCACTCTTAGAATCATATAGATCTATTTGGCTCAATGATTTCTATTATCTGATTTCTATTAGGGATAATATCGGGGTTTAAGCCGATCTTACCTGTTTTAGTCATCTTATATGTTTTATTATTGTTAGATGTGTTAGAACCGCCTTTTATATCAAGATCTTAGTCTATTTAAATATGCTAAGCTCGACATCAATCTGTTGAGTCATATTAACAGCCGATTGATCATTGTTTAGTGTATTTAGCTCAGATTAATATCTTAGTATAAAACTTTATCGGAGCACTAGCCGATTCACATTAGATCTACGACATCGGCTAGGCTGTAAATATGTATAATTATTATTCTAAGCTTTTTGATATAAGTGATTTGTATTGTCTTGGTACACTACCGATCTATCCCAATCACTTAGTCTAAATGTGCTTTGGAATAGTAATTATGCATTATGGATATCTATAGCCGATCGAGTAGGATCTGATTATAACTTAATTGCGTATTCTTTGTTTTCTTGTTGGTTATAGGATCAAACCAACTGGCACGCCCTACACACCGAAGGCAATCCAATTTGGACCTGCACTAGAGCTAAGCAAATCTCTTCGGCCAGTGTGTGGGGAAATTTCTCATAAACAAGCTTTTGGCATGCCCAGTGGGACTCTTGGGACAATGGTTGACACCAAAACTTCGGATATTGACCAGGATAACATAATCCCAGTCACCCTGGATAAGGTGACTCCGGAACAGAAGGCTGAAATCGAGGAGATGATGAATAAGTTGCAGAATCAATATCTGCACTCCTTTGTCCAGACTCGGTCAGGTACTGTTGTACAAAGATACAAGATAAAGTTCCCAGGAGAGGATGAGCCCGAGCCGAGCCCCAGCAAGGACAAAGGGAAACGAAAGATGGAGGAGATCAAACAGGAAGAGGATTGCTCAGAGCTCCACACACTGCAGGACAGAATCGACTCGGCCGTCCACCATGCTCTTATCAACCAGTATGGGGTACTGGTCAACATTTTGAATAACATGATCAGCACAGTGGTGGACTCCAGAATAGCCGAGCAGCTACCAAGGGGCCCAGTTTTCCTCCCTGATGGCCGATTCCTTGGCTACAGGACCTTATCAACACAAGGACCACCGATTCCTCCTGCAGGACAGTCGATTGCTCCAGGATCGGCCCCCATCCAGCCAAATCTCCAATCATTAGCTATAAGGCCGCCACCCAAGGTTTTGACCAGGCAGCAACCTCAGTATTCAGGCCACGAAATCCCGACGGTGTCCCACGAGCAGGTGGAAGCCATGTTCAACGCCAATTGGCAGCCCCTCGCCAACAAAGCGTCGATTGGCAACCATACACCAGGTTTCCCTCAAAACCCGGTTGGTGCGCAGCTTCCCCCTGAAACAACAACCTCCAGTGATGCCTCAGCCGCCTCCCGCCATGCCTCAGTTCACACACCAATATCTAGGGGGCAACTTCGGCCAATATTATCAGCCTCATTCACCCTAGATGCAGTATCGGCAAGCTCCATTTCAGTATGATCAGTACGAGCCGATACATCACCAACAACCTCAAGAGGCACAGCAGCAAAACAAGCCTTGGGCCGACCTGATAGCGGACATAATGCAAGATCAGTTCGGCCTCAAACCAAAGGACTCGGGCAACATGTACCGGTACCCCTATCCGGAGTACTTCGAGAGGGTTCCTTTGCCGAACCGGTACAAGGTACAAGATTTTTCAAAATTCTCTGGGCAAGACAACGTTTCAACATATGAACACGTTAGCCGATTTTTGGCCCAATGTGGAGAGGCATCGGCCATGGACGCGCTCAGAGTGAGGTCATTTCCACTCTCGCTATCAGGATCAGCTTTCACATGGTTCTCTTCTATTGCCTACAACTCAGTACAAAGCTACATCGATCTTGAGAAGCAATTTTATCGCTACTTCTACTCTGGCACCCACGAGATGAAGTTGTCGGATCTCACAGGCATTAGGTAGAAACACGATGAATCGGTTCAAGACTACATCCAAAGATTTAGAGATATGAGGAACCAATGCTATAGCCTGGTACTGTCCGATTAACAATTGGCCAATTTAGCCTTCCAGGGTCTTTTGGCTCCCATCAGGGAGAGGTTTTCGGCCCAAGATTATGAGAGCTTAACCCACTTGGCTCAAAAGGTAACAGCGCATGAGCAGCGATTCTAGGAGGCCAAGAAAGCTTTCAAGAAAGTCAGCCACGTCGCTTAGGCCAGTCTCAATGCAAGATTTCATCTCCCAGTTTCCAAGATCATGAAATATACAATGAAACATATTTTTTCCTCAATGCATAGTTTCATCGTACAGTTTCGTAGGTTGTTTTAGCTTTTTTTTGTTCCATTGGTCCTGCAGTTTCATGAAACGACCAATGAGAAGCAGTCCATGAAACTAAGGAAGACTCTTAGTGTGGGTTTCACCCGGTTTCCAACGTTTTGGAAACAGTGCTCTATAGTTTCATCCCCATGAAACCTTTCCCCTCTCTCTCCTCCTCATTTCATGCAAAAATAATAAATATGCTGATGTGGCACCTTATTTAATGTGCATGAAACCCTCCATGAAATCCCATTGAGACTGGCCTTATGCCTCGGATTCAGATTCAAGCGATAACGACGCCGAGGTAGCAGCAACCGAATGGGCCAAGAACAAGAAGACCATCGCCTACCAATGGGTTAAAATTTTGGCTAAAGAGAAGAAGTACGACTTCGACATTACAAAAGTCGACAAAATTTTTGATCTGCTACTTCGAGAGAAGCAAATCCAACTTCCGGCCAATCATGTCATCCCATTGGCCGAAGAATTTAAGAAAAGGAAATATTGCAAGTGGCATAACATCGGCTCCCAAAGACCAACGATCGCAAGGTGTTTCGGCAGCAAATACAATCGGTATTGAGGCAAGAAATATCAAGTTTGAAGACCCCAAGAAGCCAATGAAGGTTGATGGGAATCCTTTTCCCGTTAACATGGTCTACGCTAGTGGTGGTCCAGCCGATTGTCAGCCCAGGAGATCGGCCAGCCAATTCAGATTCATGAAGGAGTTCGACGACGCGGACTCAGCCGACCGCCAGCCCAGGAACATGGACAGCCGACACCGATTCCATATGAGGTTCCAGAAGGAGGAGGAGGCCCAACACGACAAGCCTTATCAGAGGACGCCCGATCTGCTGGGGGTAGCCCACTTACGTCACCATGACGGCTGCGATCCCCACTAGCGATGTGAATCTTTCCGATTCTGCTGGGAGCAAGGGACGAGGCTGCCCACATGGAAAATTCCCTAGCCTACAGCAAGTTCAGGGAGGACAAGTTCAGGGACGAGCCGAGAGAGAGCTCTAGCCGATTTGTGCCCAGGGCTGTTCGGCTAACAAAAGGAAACTCCCAGTCCACAAATGACTTGGCCCAATCCACCAAGACTTCTTCCAGGACGATGACAAAGAAGATGACAAAGAAGAACAGCCTGCCAACCCCCAATGGTGCCCCTCTGGAATATTCACAAAGAACCAGAAGAGAAGGATTCAGAGGATGAAGAGCAACGGGCAAGAGGAAGAAGTCCAAGAACAGATCAATCATTGGCTGCAATAGGGTAAGAAACATTGGCGAGTCAAGATGAAAGATGCCGCCTCAGCCGATGAGAGTCCAGCCGACAAGGCCAAGAGGGCGGCAAAAGGAAAAGGAGTAGCTGCTACATCGGTCAATATGGTGTTCATCTTGCTAGCTGAATTCGAGGCTGCGAAGGTCGATGCAGACACAGTAGAAGAGACCTTGGCCAGACTAGTACTGTCCTCGGAGCAAGCAATATTGGACAAACCTGAAGGGATTGAGCATCGGCACTTAAAGCCGCTATACGTTAAAGGATTTGTAAATGGGAAACTGATGTCAAAAATGCTAGTCGATGGAGGAGCCGCCGTCAATTTAATGCCCTATGCTACTTTTAGAAAGCTGGACAAAGGAGACGACGACCTGATAAGGACAAATATGGTGCTCAAAGATTTTGGCGGGAACCCATCGGATGCCAAAGGAGTTCTCAACGTCGAGCTGACCGTCGACAGCAAAACATTCTTTGTCATCAACGGGAAGGGGTCATATAGCCTGCTACTAGGAAGGGATAGGATCCACGCCAACTGCTGCATCCCTTCAACAATGCACCAAAGCTTAATCTAGTGGCAAGATGACAAGATCAAAATCATGCCAGCCGACAGGTCAGTCAACGTAGCCAACACCGACATAACCTTATGGGAGGTCGATGGCATCGATTGCCTGTCTGGCAAAGTTTGGCAAGCCAATTTTCTAAAGGTGTCCGATTCTGATATACAACCAAATGGAGACGAAAAGCCTCAATTATTACTTTGAGGGCGTCATTGAGGGCTCGAGCGTCTACACCAAGGACACCGTGGACGATCTGGATGGCAAGCTGGGGCAAGGTTTTATGTCGGCCGACGTGCTTGAAGATGTGGATATAGGTTCAGGAGATAGGCCTAGGCCGGCATACATTAGCAAAAATTTGTCTTCTCATTTTAGAACCAAGCTTATTGATTTGTTAAAGGAATATAAAGATTGCTTTGCTTGGGAGTATTTTGAGATGCCTGGTCTTAGTCGATCGATTGTTGAACATCGACTCCCCATTAAGCCCAGATATCGGCAATACAAACAGCCTCCCAGGAGGTTTAAAGCCGATATGTATGATGCGATTAAGGCCGAAATCACTCGACTGTATGATGCTGGTTTTATTCGGCCCTGCCGATACGCAGAGTGGGTTTTCAACATAGTTCCAGTGATTAAGAAGAACGACAAACTTAGGGTGTGCATCGATTTCAGAGACCTAAATAAAGCTACCCCTAAGGACGAATACCCCATGCCAATAGCTGACTTGCTAGTAGATGCAGCCTCCGGGCACAAAATAATAAGTTTTATGGATGGCAATGTTGGATATAATCAGATCTTTATGGCCGAGGAAGACATTCATAAGACGGCTTTCAGGTGTCCAGGAGCAATCTTGCTTGTATGAGTGGGTCGTTATGACTTTTGGGTTGAACAACGCTGGAGCTACATATCAAAGGGCCATGAACTACATTTTTCACGACTTAATCGTCTTCTTGGTGGAAATTTATATTGATGATGTTGTTGTCAAGTCCAAGGAGGTCGAAGATCACATAGCCAATTTAAGAAAAGTCTTGGAGAGAACTAGAAAATATGGCTGGAAGATGAATTCCGCTAAGTGTGCATTTGGCGTATCGGCTGGTCAATTCTTGGGTTTTCTTGTTCATGAAAGGGGGATTGAGGTGACACAAAGGAGCATCAACGCTATCAAGAGCATTCAGCCTCCGCAGGACAAGAAGCAGCTGCAATCTTTGATCGGCAAGGTTAAGTTCATCAGGCGCTTCATTGCCAATCTGTCCGAAAAGATGGAGCCATTCACACCTTTGTTGAGGTTGAAAGCTGATCAAGAATTTATTTGGAGGCAAGAACAACAAAAGGCTTTGGACAACATCAAGGATTATCTGAGCTCCCCTCCACTATTGATCCCTTCGCAAAAGGGAGTACCTTTCAAGCGATATCTATTGGCCGACGAGAAGTCTATCGGCTCAGTCTTAATCCAGGAGTTCGAAGGAAAGGAGAAAGCAATTTTCTATCTCAGCAGAAGACTTTTGGATGTAGAAACAAGGTACTCTCCCGTGGAAAAGTTGTGCTTGTGCCTATATTTTCCATGTACAAAGTTGAGGCATTATTTTTTATCCAACGAGTGCACAATAGTTTGCAAAGCCGAGATAGTTAAATACATGTTATCGGCTCCGGTTCTGAAGGGACGAGTTGGGAAGTGGATCTTTGCCTTGACGGAGTTTGACTTGAGGTATCAAGCACCCAAAGCAGTTAAGGGGTAGGCCATAGTCGATTTTATTGTAGAACACAGAGATGACTCAATCTGCTCCGTTGATATCATGCCCTGGACACTGACTTTGACGGATCTGTTTGCACACATGGATGCGACATCGGCTTAGTAATCATCTCACCAAGGGGGGGCAAGTTTTGAGTTTGCTTTTACAATTGTGCCTCATGTTACAAATAATCAACCAGAATATGAGGCTGTCCTCAAGGGTTTGCAACTGCTGAAAGAAGTTGAAGTCGATGCTGTCGAGATCATGGGCGATTCACTTTTGGTCATCAGCCAGTTGTTAGGACAATACGAATGCAAAAATGACGTGTTGATGGTCTATTATCAATAGTGCCAAGAGTTGATGGATAGTTTTCGGCTTGTTACCTTAAAGCATATCCATAGGGAGCAGAATTTGGAAGCAAACGATTTGGCTCAAGGGGCATCAGGCTACAAGCCGATGACGAAGGAAGTTGAAGTGGAAATTGCAACCATCTCAGCCGACGACTAGAGGTATGATGTTCATAGTTATTTACAGAATCCTTCCTAGTCGGCTTCCAGGAAATTGTGTTATAAGGCTTTACGATATGTTTTGCTCGACGATGACTTATATTATCGGACGATTGATGACATGCTACTCAAATGTCTAAGTGCTGATCAAGCCAAGGTTGCCATGGGAGAAGTGCACGAAGGGATCTGTGGTACTCATCAATCGGCTCATAAAATGAAGTGGCTACTTCGAAGAGTTGTGTATTTTTGGCCGACTATGCTGGAAGATTGCTTTAAGTATTATAAGGGCTGTCAAGATTGTCAGAAGTTTGGAGCCATCCAGAGAGCACCAGCATATGAATCCAATCATCAAGTTTTGGTCGTTCAGAGGATGGGGAATCGACATGATTGGCCAGATTAATCCACCCTCGACAAAAGGACACAAGTTTATATTGGTGGCAACCAATTATTTTACCAAGTGGGTGGAAGCAATTCCTTTGAAGAAGGTTGGCTCTGGGATGCAATCAGGTTTATCAAGGAGCATATTATTTACAGATTTGGCATCCCTCAAACTATTACCACCGATCAAGGGTCTATCTTTGTCTCAGACGAGTTTGTTCAGTTTGCCGACAGCATGGGGATCAAGTTATTAAATTCTTCACCATATTATGCTCAGGCTAATGGACAGGCAGAAGCCTCTAACAAGAGTTTGATGAAGTTGATAAAGATGAAGATCTCTGAGTAGCCAAAGCAATGGCATAGCCGATTGCCCGAATCATTGTGGGCTTATAGGATGGCCTGTCATAGATCAATCCAATGCCTCCTTACAAGTTAGTCTATGGACATGAAGCTGTTTTGCCATGGGAGAGTGTAATCGGCTCACGAAGGATTCAACTACAAGATGAGTTAACAGCCGATGATTATCACAATCTGATGTGGACGAATCAGAAGGCTTGGTCTTGTCAAGGATGCGTGCTTTGGAAAAGGTGACCAGGGATAAAGAAAGAGTAGCTCATCATTATAACAAGAAAGTTGTGCCTAAATCTTTTGAAGAAGGCGAGTTGGTCTAGAAATTGATACTGCCGATTGGTACAAGGGATAACAAATTCGGCAAGTGGTCACCTGACTGGGAAGTGCCTTGGAAGATCCACAAGTGCGTCTCTAAGGGAGCCTACATGCTAGAAGGACTAGATGGAGAAGTGTTTGGAAGGGCTCTTAATGGCAAATATTTGAAGAAATACTATCCCAATGTTTGGATCAACTCATGGTTCGGCTAAGTCCTTGCCGATCCATGCTAGCCGATGTGTTGTGAAATTACACACATCGCCTTTAGGAAAATTTCAGGCTAAGTCCTTGCCGATTCATGCTAGCCGATGTGTTGTGCAATTACACACATCGCCTTTAGGAAAATTTCACTACAAGTTTTTCTCCCCTTTGATTTTTCAACTCGGCTGAGCCTAGCCGATAGGTGTTAGTTGGTTTTATTTTATAATTTTATAAATGCTGAAGACAACATTGAAAAATTAGGGGGCATATATCATACAAAATCAGAGGACTTCAAAATTGTTTGGGACTTTGAAAACTGTTGAGACAGCCAAGACAGGAAGACTGAAGGGATCGACAGCAGATATATTATAGCCTATGAGGCATAGGCATTCAAGACACAGCTTGCCAATTACAAAAGTTATATATATTATAGAGTGTTTACAAGGTTTTCAAAAGTTAGCCTATTACATGCCGAGAAAGTTCTTGATGGCCGATATTGCTTTTTGCTTAACAGCTTTGATTTGGTCAATTGTTGCAATATCGTCTTCTTCAGTGCCCTGGATCACTTTTGATGATTTGCTTAAGTCTCCCAAGTACTTGATGGATGATGCCACCTTGGTTCTTTGATCCTCAGTAGCCTTGGGGAGATCGGCTAATATCTTCTTTTTCTCGGTGATCTTAGTTTCACACTGCTCCAGCTTTGCCACCAACTCGGCTCTTTCTACTTCCAGTTGATCGATCTCTGCCTGAGTAGCCGATGGCCCGGTAGCTAGTTCATCTAGCTTGGCTTTATCATCAATGATACTCTGCTGAGTGGCCTTGATCATAATCTCCAGATCGACTTGCACTTTTCTTTTGATCATGCGCGCATTGCCCACTCCAGTCTGTATCGGTATTGATCAACATAGGCAGCTTGGGAGATTGTCTCAGTGAGTTCTTCTGGGAGCTGATTCTGGATATCATTGAAGCGCGCCCTGATCGGCCCACAGTCAGTGACCAGCTGGTCCAGGTTGATGTCCAGCCGACGGATGATGTCCAAGAGCTTTTCTTTGAGCTTGTCGGCTATCTGGGCCTTGTCTTGGCTTGTGACTTCCTCGTCCTCACTGATGAACTCTTTGATGTCGAAAGGGAGCATATCGGCTAGAGTCTGCAGGCAAAAAATTGAGGTGATCAAGACTTAAAGTGAAGTGCAAACGGCCGATATAAATCCTTGAAGAAAAGTGTTCTTACTCTGACAGCAGGAGCTGGCGCTTGTTCTTCTTCTTCGATATTGTGGCTGCCCCTAGTCGATGGAGTCCTTTCTCTTGATACATGGGGGGCAGCCGATCGAGATCGTGGGGGGGCTACAAAAGACAAGTGTTAGTTTAAATCGGCCAAGTAAAAGGGAAGAAGGAAGAAGACAGGGTTAGAAATTACTGGAGAAGCTAGACGTGGGGGCCGATTGGCCAATCTTTTGTACTGCAAGAAGAAGTTTGGTTAGGGATTAAATGATTATGATTTGGAATCAAACTTGAAGAGCCAAGATACATACCAGTCGCCTAGGGGGTGAAAGAGTCCGTTGAGGCTGGTCATCGGCTGGCAGTGTGGTTGCACTGTGACTTGAACTACTTGTTTCCACCGCCTCTTGAACGACTCGAGAGATGTCTTCGTCCATGGCCTCTTTATCAATGGCCTCCTCTATGCTGGGATTGAGAGAAGGTATGCTGTCGACTGGTGCAGCAAGCTTCGGCTTCTTTTGCTTTTTAGTTGGTGCAGCCGATGGGCCCGCAGCCGACGAGGCAACCCTCTTCTTCCTCGACATGGCTTCACGAGTCTGGCCATGGAGCAAGGTCTTCATTTTCGGCGCCTTGAAACCAATGAGAGATGGGGCGTAGCTGCCACCGTTCCGGATCAGCCCCCGGCGATATTCGATTTAAACTCCCGAGCTGCTCACTGCAGGAGGATCCGAGTCTGTCGTCTGCAAGGAAGAAATTAACCAAGTACTAGAAGATGACGACAGCCGATCGCTTGAAGAAGAAAACATGAAGGTAAAAGTACTTATAACGGGAGTCGATTTTGGCTGAAGAGCGGTGAGGTAGATGGAGGCGTGCTAATGGAGGATATGTCTACTAAGCTCAGTCCACCACTTGTCGTAGGCTTCACTTCTCTTATGGGCCAGCTCCAGTATCCTGATGCTGCCGAGAGGGGGTTTCTCTATGTTCATTAACCAATCCATCATTATCCTTGAGGTGATCTCCCCTCTCGTCTCAATCTTACCAGCATAATAAAAGCCGATTGGCAGCTGTCCAAGGCCAAGTTGTCCGCCAGCCGATATGGGATAGTAGAATTCATATGACTTCACAACATTGCGACCTTGATGGATCCTAATCGGCAGTATGCAAGGAGTGAGCGCTGTGGTGAAGAGTTCTCTGCACCTGGGGTATTTTTCTGAGTTCGCGTCATCAAAGTTCAGCTCAATTGGCAGTTCAAATTTTGCACGGTCTTCACAAAAGAACCAAGCCCGATTGCTTTTGATAAAGCCGTCATGGAAAAGAGTGAACCGGTTGGCTAGCAGCTCGGGTGTCACCTTGGATCCAGGGTGAACAGCGGCAGCCTCTTGAAAGGACAAGCATCTCCGAGTGGTTACTTCTTCCCCTTCATCATCCTCGGTCGGCTCTACTAAGGGGAATCGTGCATCGGCTAGACTAGGTCGTCTAGAGATCTTCTGAGTTAACAGCACTAACCATAGCTGCAAGAGGCACCAGGGGCCTATAGTGCCTATCGTTACATTGGATGCTATTTTAGCCGATGCCTGATTTAGGGTTTGATAGAGGTAACCCAGTAGAAACTTGCCTAAAGGAATTTGGGTCCTGATGACTAAGGCCTCGGCTACCACCTGCCAGTTTGCTGTGGGCCACAACTGGAGCCATAGAAGACGAATTTTTCCAACCACATCATGAGGAATGCGGCGTGCTCCCTAGGGCTGATGGACCCGGTACCCATGTTCATATTGATATAACCTGTCCAGCCCCCAATGGACTTGGTCTTGAAGGACTACTGACCTTTGCTGTCCAGTCGATTTGGGTTAGCCGACTATAATATATCCAAGCCAGTTATAATGAATACATCGACTAACATAGGGGTCATTGGGCCTTGAAAAAGAAAGGCATTGAAGGTATTGTTCCAAAAGTAACATACGACTGATATAAGTGGTTCGTCCTTAGGCATATCGGCTACAGAAAGAGCTAAACATTGGGCTATGCCTACGTCCTCCCAAAGGCTGTGCATGCTGGCCTCCATTCTCTTATACCAAGAGGGCCAGGATTTTTCAGTCGAAGGCCAAGATTTGAACGTACCATTCCAAGGCACTAGGCTGGGGTTTGATACTCTATAGGGCATCCTATTAGTTTCGGCATTGATGATATCAGATGGGTCCTTATTGCCGATAGGCCCTAGGTAGTATCTCTTGTCATTGATCAAACTGGGAATTACTATTTGGTAAGCAAGATGCTCCAAATGAAAAGGAAAAGTGAAATCAAGATTCTTGAAGCCTAGAGTTCAGATCTACGAATAAAGGCGAAAAAGAAAGGGATTTAGCCGACGGGGCATACCTCAGCAAACTCGGCGGGAGAAGAACTAGAGGGAGAAGCGGAGGCCGCCATCGGTTTGATTTCGGTTGCCGGAGGAAGGGGATCACCGCGACGGGGTCGAGAACACCGAGGAAATCGTCGGGGAACTCGAGAACGTTTCTGGCTAAGGCTTGTATGGATTCCAAAGGTGATGGCGTGAGTTTGTTCGGCGCGGAAGGGATGTTATTTAAAGAGTTTTCGTAATGGCCGAAACAGACTCCCCTAGGTTTTTCTCCGAGGATAGGATTGCACAAAATCAGCAACATTATCAATATCGCGGACTTGGGGGGCATGTGTTAACGACCAAATTTGGTAAGCAAATCCCCGATTTTGAAGCAATGATTGAAGCGGAATCAAGGGAAGCGCGCGATCGTCGGAAACAGGGGCTACATCGGCAGGGTCCGAATCGGCTAAGGAGCCAGTCGGCTGAGTCTGAGTCGGACCAGGGTAGCCGATAGCTGATTTCGATTGGAAATAGAAGATGAGACCGGTCCCTTCAGGAAAGCTTAAAGATAATTACTGGATTTGGTTTCCAAGGTCCTATAACAAAAAATTGGATCTGTAATTTAGGATATTTTGTATAGTTTCCTTGTGTAACACGGCATGAGGCCCCGTCCCAGGATATTATCGTACTGTGAATAGTAGATAAGAATAGAAGTCGTGTCCTATGCGGACTTTGTTGTAATCGGGTATAAATAAGGCCCGAGGGTTTGTTGTAATCAAGAGAATCAACTCAATACAATCTCAGCGCATCGCCACCCTTCTATTTTACTTGCAATCTCGACGAGTTCTTGCCTTGCTTTTGGGTTGCATCGGGTTCCGATCTCCAAGCAAGGTAATTCCTTGTTACAAGCGGTATGTGCTATCAGGGTTAGTGCTTCCATCATCATGATACTCTGATCCTGTTGTTGCAAATTGCTTAATTTATCATATACGACATATAATCTAGATCAATGTCTAGATCTATCTCGCGATCGGTTAGCATCTTCTCGAAGATAACAACCGACAGAGCTAGATCTTGGGATTGATTTAGGTTATATGGCGTATCCACCATCTCAAAAGGTCTTCATTAGCTTATATAGATCTCGTGCTTCTTTTTGTACTTAATACTTCATCAATTTGATCTATTAAGTCGCTGTTAGAATCATATAGATATATTTGGCTCAATGATTACTATTAGGGATAGTATCGGGGTTTCAGCCGATCTTACCTGTTTTAGCCATCTTATATGTTTTATTACTGCTAGATGTGTTAGAACCGCCTTTTATATCAAGATCTTAGTCTATTTAAATATACTAAGCTCGGCATCAATCTGTTAAGTCATATTAACAGTCGATTGATCATTGTTTAGTGTATTTAGCTCAGATTAATATCTTAGTATAAAACTGTATCGGAGAACTAGCCGATTCACATTAGATCTACGACATCGGCTAGGCCATAAATATGTATAATTATTATTCTAATGAGCTTTTGGATATAAGTGATTTATATTGTCTCGGTACACTACTGATCTATCCCAATGTCACGCCCGAAATTCACACAGAATTTCGCAGCTAATTTGTGCATTACATCCTCGTCCAGAATCACCGAGGTACACAAATCGACGTTATTGATAATACGAATCCTCGTCTTAGAAACAATATAAAAGAGTTACACAAATGCAAATGAAAGGAAAATAAAACCGACTTAAGCTAAACTTGACACGAGCGAAGCGGAACACCAACTCCACAGCTAAACCTTCACGAGAACAAGCCTACACCTCCTCGGAGACCTCGATCTCAACCTCGCACCGAAGGGGAAAAGAAGCAAGACTCGAGTACAACCACCGTACTCAACAAGTCACACCGGAAAAGGGGACATGATGCAAGATAAATAACAAGGAAAGGTCAAGGGCTCAATTTGCATAAACAGCGTTTGCGTATATAATAATAATATTTGAAGACAAGAAAAAAGAGTAATATTTAAGCAAGATTAAATAAACACTGTCCAACGCTCAAACCACGTTGCAACAGCCCATCCATCCACCGCACTAGTCAAGCTTCCACATTTCATTCCAATAAAATAAATGAGACTAATCAAGGTGAATCGGTCGATCGCCCGTAACCGTGGGCACGGCTATTCGAATAGTTTTTACTCGATCGAGGGTGTACAATCGTACCCACAAGACACAATCCCACAACACGTTACCGTGCGCCGGTGCACCACCACGGTGCCCGGAAAGGAATTGTGACAGGACCCTTCACACAACCCCTCTAATCAATCGTACCACACCAAGGTTTCGCCCCCATCCCCATCGGGCAATGGGCGCGCCCTCTAGTGCCGTGGTGAATCCGGAAGCTGATCAACCCTTAAAACCGGGGCCGACCCAACTCCATCACGCTCACCCTCTCGGGGATACGTTAACTAGAGACAGCTATGCTACGGGCCCACCATTACCCATGCCGGCTTGTGGTATGCACGGCATTTCTTCCGTGGTTTCCCGAGAACCGGTCCTTAATCGTCATGAGCACGCTAACCAAAGTCCAACCATGTGCTCACGACCCACCTTTCTCATAATTCAATATTATTAAAACCAAAGTCATATCTTAATATCGTCGGAAGATCCACTTTAGAAATAAACTTGATTAGTGTGACTCCCTTAAGTGAGCTAGTTGCGCTAAGCATGACTAAGCAACCTTAAACTATCATCTAGTCACATTGGATCCCAAGTTATCAATGGTATAAGGTAAACAAAATCCTATGGTTGAGTACAATAGGTATAAAACATCCCATGAAATGACATTCTAAAACATATGCGTATTTGAATGAAATAGAGGTATTTACATAAAATAGGTACAATATGGTCAATGTAAGGTATGACTTGCCTTGCTCTGGAGACTGAGGAACTTCGGCGACTACTTCGAAGAGAACGGGCTCGCCGGAAAACTCGGGATCTACACGACAAACAAAGCACTCAACAAACACCCTAAAATGTCTACTGAAACAGCACTGAAAAGTATTTTTAATGGATTCTTGACATTTTTCTGGATTTAATGAAATTTGAATGGGCTAAAACGGAGCTCGGATTCAAAAGATATGAATTTTAGAAGTTTAATTGCGATTTTTAAACTAAACAGAAAAGATTAAATTATTTATTGCGCAATTAAGTCCCTGGTGACGTCACCCGTGCGCGGCACAGGGCTGACGTCGCATGACAGCGGCTGGCGTCAGCCCTAGGGCTGACGTCAGCGCACGGCTGGCGCGCGCGGGAGGCGGGGCGCGGCGGCCGGATTGCCGCCACGTGGCGCGATCCGAGCGGCCGGATTGCGGCGACGTGGCGCGATCGGAGCGGCCGACGGCGCGATCGGCGGCGCGGATCCGTCGCGATCGGACGGCGCGGATCCGTCCGATCCGCAAGATCGGACGGCACGTGGGGCGGCGCTAGGGTTAGGTTAGGGTTAGGGCGCGGTGGCGGCGGCTCAAGCTTGCTCGCCGCCATGGCGCGCGGCGGCCGCCGGACTTCGCTGCACGGGAACAACGACGGCGGGCGGCGCGATGCACGGAAACGACGGCGGAGAGTGCCGCGGCTCGGGACAACGGCTCGAGGCAACGGCAACACGGGAAACCGAAGGGGAAAAGCGGCGGCGAACTCACCGGAGATGGGGAAGACGACGACGGCGGTGACGATTTTGGGGCTAGACTGAACGGGAAACAAAGGGGAAACGCGGTGGCGCATGAGGGGACTTTATAGGGGCCGAAAAGAGGCCGGATTGCGCACGGGTTGAGCGCGAATCCTCGCCGTCGGTTTCGGACTCGGAGAGAGAGAGAGCGAGATATCCGGCGGTCGTTGGCGGCGACCGCGTTCGGCGTGCGGGAAAGCGGGCACGGGTGCGGCGGCGGGGCGGAGCCGGCGTGGGGCTCACGCGGCGCGAAGTGCGCGAAACGGCATGAGAAAACGACGGGCGGCGCGGCTATGGCGGCGGCGGCGGCGGCCGGCCGGCGCGAGGGAGGCGGCTCGACAGTGGGGCCCACCTGTCGGTGGCCCTGCGCAAGGAGGGCGCCGACTTGCGCGATGCGGCCGGCACCGTGGCCTCGCCCACGGCCGTGGGAGGAGCGACGCGGGAGGATCGGGCCGACGGCCCGTTACGGCGACGGGCGGGAAAACCGTGCGGACGTACGGAAAAAAAAAAAAAAGGAAAAAGAAAAAGAAAAAGGGATTTAGGGACTTAATTAAATTCCTGTTTTCTTATTTAATTGATTAAAAATACTTAGAGTGCTCTAAAAATTCCAAGAAAAATCCTTAGCGTATTTTGACATGAAGAATTCAAGAAAAATCCTACCATGTCATTTCCATTTATTAATTGCATTTTAAAATTATAGGTTGACTCCGTGTTATTTTCAAAAATTCCGATTATTTCGGGGTAAATTATTTAAATGAATTAGGGAAAAACCCGGACGTGACACCCAATCACTTAGTCTAAATGTGCTTTGGAATAGTAATTATGTATTATGGATATCTATAGCCGATCGAGTAGGATCTAATTATAACTTAATTGCCTATTCTTTGTTTTCTTGTTGGTTACAGTATCAAACCAACTGGCACACCCTACACACCGTAGGCAATCCATTTTGGACCTGCATAAGAGCTAAGAAAATCTCTAAGGCTAGTGCGTGGGAAATTTCTCATCAACAGGGTCCAAGGATGGTAGGCTGTCGGCTGGGGCTGTCTTTTGCTTCTTCAGTTTTTTCTTCTGTATAGCCGATGGACCAGCAGCCGATGACTTGGCTCTTTTCCTTTTTATCGGCTCACGAGTCTGGCCGTGCAGCAGGCTTGCTACTCTTTGTACTTTGAAGACGATGATGTGTGGACCCCCGTTTTTGAGCATGGGAATCGTTCGTGTTGATAGTACCATTTCCCTGGATCGAGTAGTTTGGTACCCACGAATACAATACTGAATTATCAGGTGCAAAGTGCATGAATAGTCTTACACCAAAAGCATTACAATAATAGGCCCGAAGGCAATATCATTACATATAGGACCTACCGGTCCGGATGCAACCAAAATCAGAGATTAGATAAGATAGCAGACAGAAGGCAGCGGCATGTCGATCGCCTACAGGCAACGATTGGGGACTAAGACCTATTGCGCTCCAATGTCTTCATTCATCCTGGTAGTAGGCGTAGGGGTCTTCCTCATCTCCTTCATCTGGAGATTTGTGCGTATAGCAAGGGTGAGTACCCAACGTACTCAGCAAGCCAACACGGAATGATGCACATGATAGGGTCATTCAAAGGGTGGCTGTGGTTTATTTGCACAAAGCAAATTTTCGCAAATCATTTCACAAACCTAACATCTAGCTAGTCAAGTTTTAGTTTCAGAGTATATTAAGTCGGTGACGGTTTTGTCTGCCATCCATCATGATACCAAGGATGGTTTCCCGTCTCCGGATCGTCATGGTTTTCTGGGGAGTCTATCCCTTCTCGCAGGTCGAGAAGTTGAGTCCACCAGCACAAAAATCAGTATGCATACCAACCCATCATTTTAAAATTTGTGAGTCTAGCCACGGGAGAAACTTGTCACGTCGCTCATTAACCGCGAGCACGGCTATTCGAATAGATTGATTTACTCACACTGCAGTGGATGTAAACTTTACCCGTACTCCGCAACTGCTCATTGAATGAGCTTTCATCCCTCTATATGGGACGGTCACGGCAAAGCCTTTTGATAACCTCACTTTGGTAGTACCCGCTCTATGAACTTAAGTCCTCATGCACTCTAGCCGTCATTTCCTAGCAGTGAGAGGAGTTCTGGCGTTCCTGGGGTAAGAGAGAAAACTCACTTAATCTTTAAGTCATCGTTAAGTTCAGTTTATTATTTACATAAAGGCCTTTTGTCTTATCACAATCACGGGCACTCTACCATTGGTAGGCCCAGGACACTCTACCTATTGGTAGGTCCTTAACTCAACACCTACACCTGAACCACTATGTAGGGATACTGCCTGCGCTCGGCTATCTACTCCGCTAGGTCTATACCCATTCGAGAAGTACGGTTGTACTGGCTCGTTCTGAGTTCTAGTCTCATGGCTCGGTCCTTAATTGACCAGGGACGGTACTTGCCTTTGCCGGAATCCACCCAAATCCATCCATCCGCCCCAGTGTAAAAACATTGGTTTTGCATTTTTGGTTTTCATAAAAACTCATGTCATCATGTTCTAGGCAATGTGGCGCTCATGTCTCCACATGCCGTATTTCAACTACCTTCCCTAAGGTAGCTGCCCAAGCATATAGCTCTTTGTAAAAGTATGAGTATGCAAGATTCTAGTATAAGCATGGCTAAGCATTTTACCGAAGATATCCTCCGGTTGTATCACATCGAGGGTTACAAAGAATATTTCTAAGGGTAATCAATATCAAGGCATAGTACATTAGCATAGGTATTCATTTGTGTATAGCATGCATGTTTTGAAGTTTAAATCAACATCATTTCGCAAAATAGGATCAATATGTTCAAAGGGGAGTGTTGACTTGCCTTGCTCATGACCTTGATGGCTTGAGTCTTCGACGCTCTCAACGGTTCCCTCGGACTCTATCGTACGTGCGAGAAATCCAATTTGAATTCGATTAGAATTCAAATAAAATCCAATAAGATCCAATAAAAGCCAAATGAATCGCGAAAGCCGCTACTAATACTAGGCTACGATTCTACGTGGATTTAGGTTCGAGTTTTGATAAAATCCGAGTTAGAATGAACGAGTTACAACGATTTGAAGTTTCGCGTTGAACCGATTTAATTAATCATGATGTGGCATTATCTCGAGTTAATACATTTTAATTTTGAGAAATATTACGGTTGGTGACTCAAAATAAAATAACAAAGAGAAATGGTTAATTTTAATTTTTATCCAAATTTTATTAAGCCGACAAGTCCTAGGGTTAAAAATACTTGAATTCAAAAATAACTACTTAACCATGAAGCTTAGACGCTATACTAAGTAATTTAGAATTTTAGTTTTAGAAAAATAATATCCGATGACAAGCTAGGTCGAAAAGAAATTCCTAGATAATAAACTACGCGACGCTTAAATATTTCCAAATTCATATTTTAATAGTCGGCCCTTAATTATTTATGAAATCCGAATTTGTTTCCGAGAAAATATATATTTTTCCAGAGATTTTCCCAAAATATTTTCCAAAAACTTTTTCCTAAATTTTCCTAATTTTTCTATAAATTTTTCCCATTTTTTCTTCCTTTTCTCTTTTCTTTTCTTTTCTTTTTTTCTTTCCCTCCCCTGCTTCCTCTGTTTCCTCCTTCTCCTTCTCTATTAGTGTCGGCGACTGACGGGGAGGAGGGAGAACTGCGGCGAGGGAGGGCCGGCTCAAGGGGGCAAAGGGGTCCTACACCATCTAGGAGGTACGAGGACTTCATTTCACGGCTCGGTCGGGCCGGAGAGGCGGCGGAACGGGCCGGCGATGGCGAGGTGGCCGTGGTGGCGGCGGCGCTCGTCGTCGTGTTATTCCGGCAACGGCACGACCAAACTAAGAGGCCTTGGAGTATCTACGAGGTATGGGGAAGCTAACCATGGCAAGAGTTTGGCCGGAAAAGCACGACATTGGCCTGGCGACGTGTGCGCGCAGCGACCGGACAGGGGAAGCACGGCGGTGCTCGTCGACGGCGTGCTCTGGTGGTTGTTCAGGTCGGGAAAACTAGGGAAAAGGAAGCTCTTGACATGAGGATTGTATTCGTACCTTCAATCGGAGAGGAAATCGGCCGAAGACGATGAATTTTGGAGAATCGATCTCGGGCGGCTACAACTAGGGTTCTTCAGTTCTTGATCAAATTGGAATGGCACAGTGTATAATAAGTGGGGGAAGTTTAGAGGAATTGGAGAAGAGTGACTCACGAAGAAATTTTTTATAGGAAGTTTGATCTGTCATGGCCTTTTTATTGACGTTCCATGTCGGTTTTGGTTCGGGAGGATGCCGACGGCCACGTCACGTGTGCGTGGGGGACACGGCGACGTGCGGCGAGCGCCAAAGAGGGGCCTGGGGTGAGGAGCGACGCGTGGCGCGGCGCACGGGGGGGCCGGGCATGGCGTGGGGTGCAAGGTGGCGGGCGGCGTGGCATCGCGCGCAATGGCGGCGGCTTTGCGCGGCGAGCGCGCGGCGTGCGAGGGGACGGGGCCCGGCCGGCGACGACGCGTGCCGGCGCCGGGGTGGGGGCCCGGCACGGTGAGCGACGCGTGGGCGCGAGGGCGGCGGGGTCCGGCGAGGCGCGAGACGCGTGGGCGGCGCTCGGGAGGGCGGGCGCGGCGCGAGACGAGTGGCGGCGCGGCGCGCGAGGGCGGTGCGCGGCGCGCGTGCGGGCACGCGGGCGGCGTGGGGCGTGCGGGCGCGTGGCGCGAGGGTGGCGGGTTCCGGGCTCGGCACGCGCGCGCGCGCGCGCGCGCGCGTCGCGTGCGGCCGGGAGGGGCCGGACGCGGTCGAACACGTGGCAACGGATGAATAGTGCATTTTCACAATTTCCCGAATTTTAAATCCTATTTTCCCATTTGTTTTTCCTTTCACCTCTAAATTTTAAAATAAAATCTAGCACACCCAAAATTAAGTTGTAAAATATGTTTTTAACCATTTCACCCACTTTTTATTATTTTAAAATATATTTTACATATTTAATTTAATTCTTTTCCTAAATGCAAGAAATTTTGACTTTGATTCAAAATAATTTTCTAACCACTCTAGGCTCCACATATGTCCTTAAAAAATATTTTATCACTCATATTGCTCACTTGAATATTATTTCTCCATCACAAAATAATGTTTTGATCCCAAGTATATTTTTATAAATCCTCCGCCCATCCTACTTATATTCTTTGAAATTTCCAAATCTTTTTCTTTGAAATTTTCTCCCCTTTGGGATTTCAAATCATTTGTTTTTTCTCAAACATCAAGATGAATCACTCCCATTATAAACTCCATGCAACAACGCCGGCAAATAAGAAGCAATAAACACGATGAGAAGCAATAAGCCAAAAGTTTTTGTAAGTTCCGATTTTTAATTCCTAATTTTTAAACTCTCCGATTTTCAGGGTGTTACATGATGGAAGGAGTAAGTCCTCCACTGCTTGGAAAGAGCCCCAAAGCATATTGGATCTCGACTCCTGTGTTGCTGACATGAGGAGGAGAAGAATCGGTTGTCTGCAAGAATAAAAGATATTGGTTAAGTGTTAAACAATGCTAGCCAATAATTGAGTAATTTGACAAAGGGAGGAGGTACTTACATCAGGGACCAAGTCTTGGAGAAGTGTGGTGAGGTACATTGAAGATGGCTGATGGAAGAGATGTTTCTTGAATTCAATCCACCATCGATCAAATGCTAAACTCCTCATCATTGCCAAGTCCAAGGTTCCTATGCTGCCAAGAGGAGGACCTTCAATGTCCATTAGTTTCAACATCATCTGATTCGAGGTAATCTCTCCCTGGTCTGGATTTTGTCCACAAAGTACAGTCCAATCGGCACCTGTCCTTGTCCCATCTGTCTGGCAGCTAACATTGGGTGGTAAAATTCATACGACCGAAGCACGTTTCTGCCTTGGTGGACGCCGATTGGAAGGATGCAGGGGGTGATGGCAGTAGTGAAGATTTCCCTTGGTTTTTCATACTCCTCATAGTTTATTTCACTGAAGTTGAAATCAGAAGGGAGCTCAAAGTCTTGGTAATCTAAGTAGAAATAACAAGGTTCTGGTACTCTAGGAGAAGCCGTCATAAAACTTGGTAAACCAGTCGACAAGAAGTTGAGCTGATAATTTGGAGCCAGGATAAGTGCAGGCAGCCTCTCTGAATGATATGCATCGACGTGTAGTGACTTCTTCTCCATCTTCATTCACAGTCGGCTGCAGTAATGGAAACCTAGCCTCTGATAATGCAAGCCATCCAGCAGTCTTTTGGGTAAGGAGGGTTAACCACAGTTGTAAAAACCACCATGGGCCCCCAGTTCCTATGACTGAATCGGCTGAAAGCTTGGCCGATGCTGTGTTCAAGGCTTGGTACAAGTACCCCAACACATATTTGCCTAGGGGGACTGTCTCCTTTGCCACAAGGGCTTCGGCTATATGTTGCCAGTTGGATGTTGGGCCACAACTTGATCCACAGAAGACAAAATTTTCAAGCCACATCATCAAAAAGGCGGTGTGCTCTCTGGGGCCTATTGATCTAGTGCCCATATTCTGGCTAATGATGCCATTCCAGCCTCCTATGGCCCTGGTTTTGAAGGAATACTGGCACTTAGCATCAAATCGATTGGGGTTAGCCGATGAGGTTATGTCCATGCCAGTGATCATCATTATGTCCAGCAGGTTAGGAGTCATCGATCCTTGTCGAAAGAGGAAAGCGTTGAAGGTGTTGGACCAGAAATAGCTTGCAACCGATATGAGGGGTTCATCCTTGGGCAAATCGTCTATAGCGAGGGCCAAGCACTGGGCTATGCCTAACTCATCCCAATGAGTTTGTTTGCTGGTCGATATTCTCTCGTACCAAGATGGCCAAGATTTGTCGGTTGAAGGCCATGACTTAAAGGTTCTGTTCCATGGCACTAAGCCAGGGTTTGACATCTTATAGGACATCCTATTGGTTTAGGCATTGATAAACTCAGTTGGATCCATGCTACCAATTAGGCCAAGGAAATACCACTTATTGTGGAGATTATGGCAATCGGGTATCCACATGGCAAGTTTATCCGACTGGAGATAGGGCTAGATTGCGCCTACCAAATATGTAAACCAAATATGACTTGGGTGTTACGTTGCCGATTGAGATAAGGTAACGGCCTATAGTCACGGTTTGGTAAGATTGAGAAAACCGACTTAGAGTAAGATAGGGTTTCCGATTTGTAAGCCCGTCTCCCAAGACTATATAAAGGGGGTAAGGGGCGTCACTTGAGGGATATCAGCCTTAGATCAGAGTTGATAAGTAAGAGCTTTAAACTTTAGGAGCTACAGATCTTGAGATCAATATACACTTGGCGGATCGAATCCCCGAACAGGAGTAGGGTATTACCTCACGAGAGGGCCTGAACCTGTCTAAATCCTTGTTTTCCATCTAACCCATTGTGCTTGGCGATCTTGACTGCACCCCCAAAATTCTATTGCCAAAACCAAGTTTCGACAGTTGGCGCGCCAGGTAGGGGACCGCGCGTCAAGACTTCTTCGACAATCTCGCCGACAAGCGCGATGGGATCTCCTTCAGGATTCGGCGACTTCGCCACCAACGACATCGACAAGTTATCCTCCTACGACTCGGATTCAAACCAGTCGGGAGGAGAAACCCACTCGGCGCCATTCGGGCTCCCGAACAACGCCAAGATCTATGGCGAAATCTTGGATTCCAAGATGCAGTCCATCCACTCTGAGGAAAGAACTCACTCGGCGCCGTTCGGACTACCGAACACCGCTGAGATTTGCAGCGACCTTCTCATCTCCCCAACAAAGATAATCTACTCGGAAGAAGACCTCTCAGCACCGTTTGGATTACCAAATGCCGCTGAGATCTACGGCAAGCTTCTCTCCCCCGAGTCGAGGTCGACCCACTCGGAGGAGTCCACATCCTCAACCTATGACTCGGACTGGAACGATCCAGATCCGAGCAACCCAGGCTCGAGGGAGGTCGCGGTCATCCTCCAGCCATTTGGCTCGTGCTCATCATCAGAGCTCAACGAGTATCTCAGCTCTTCAGGCTTTGACGACCTTTATGGCATCCCCTCGGACGAAGTTGATGACTCCGACTGCAACAAGGACTACGAGCCGAAGTGCTTTGACATCCTCATGGTTGAGGTGGCCGAGACCGACTCAGCCAAGGCCCGCAAGCTCGTGGAAGAAGAACGAGCCAGGATCGAACAAGAGCACAGGCTGGCGGAAGAAGAGAAGAAGCGCAAAGAGGAAGCCGACAGAAGGAAGCGGGATCTAAGGGCAGCCGGACGATCCGCTCAAGAGGCTATACTTCAAACGTGGGTCCGCAACACTAATATCTTTCAGACGCCACAACAAAACGCTGTTGCTGCCCTCACACTCCTGGACACCGTCATCGAGACAACGCCCCCTGACGTGACTCCAATCTTGGACAAAATCAAGACCATCGTCGTGGCTACGGCCAACGGTCATCCCTCCACCTCAGCACGAAGACCGACTGAGTCCATGGCTGAAACGCCCGACAGAAGCCGACTCCCGCCGCTGAGGTCAAGGGATTACAAGAGGCCCGAACCAGACCGGTCGGCAACCAGGTCAAGAGGCCCACGCCACGAGTCCACAAACAAACATCAGGAGCAAATGGCCGACTCCCGCGAGAAGCAACATGAACGTCCACCCGTCCACCACCGCGTCCGCCGCAACAATGCCTCCAGCCACGGGCAGCCACCAAGACCCCGCCGAGTGATCTGTGGGAAGTCCTCGATCGTCGCTACCAAGAACGGGATCAACGCACTCGGGAAGATCAAAGGGGATCACCCAACAGTAATGACGATGGAGTACTAGCCTTCACTCGGGAGCTTCGCCGAGTGCATTGGCCAAACGTGCTCAAGCCGATTGGAATCGAGAAGTACGACGGCAAGACCGACCCCGAGTCATGGCTGACCGTGTACAGTCTCGCCATCCGTGCGGCAGGAGGCGACAACAAGGCCATGGCCAATTACTCGCCCGTGGCCTCGCCAACTCGCCCAGAACCGCTCACGAGCCTGCCAAGAGGCTCAATCGGCTCGTGGAGCGAGCCGAGGACCACTTCATTGCCAACTTCCAGGGCACCTTCGAGAGGCCTGGAACCCACTTCGACTTGTACAATGTCATCCAGAAGCTGGACGAACCTCTGAAGGACTGCATCCGACGCTTCTCCGAAAAGCACAACAAAATCCCCAACATCACCGCCGACATCATCATCGCCGCCTTCCAGAAGGGAGTTCGTGATGAGCTGTTGATCGGGAAGTTTGGGCGTAAGCCACCGAAGACGGTGAAGCAGATGTTTGAGACGACAAATTCTTACGCCAAATCCAACAATGCCATCAAAGCGGCGCGCCAAGACCGGCCCGACAAGAGGGATGACAAGCAGGCGGGAGGAAGCTAGAATCCTAAGAAGGATAACGGCAACAACAACCAGGGCCAGAAGGACCGCAAGCGCTGATCCGAAGATCTAGTTGCCGCAACTTCCAACTCCCAACGCCGCCCCCGAGTCGCGGCCTACGACGCCATCATGAATGCTCAGTGCACGCATCATCCCAATCACAAGCACGCGGCTAAGGATTGTTTTATTTATAAACAGTTTGTCGAGCAATATGCGGCACAGCTCAACAAGAAGCCGACTGAAGAAGCCGGCCTATCGGGCGCCAAGAAGAACAACACGGCTGAGAATGTCGAGCCTTTTCCAGACCCCGTGGGTGAGCTGAATCACATCTTCGGGGGCCGCTAGCTTATGAATCCAAGGGGAAATGAAGCTAACCGACCGAGAGGTCAATGCGGCACAACCCGAGGTCCCACAAGACCTACGATGGTCGGAGGTGGCCATCACTTTTGACCGCTCGGATCATCCCGACCGAGTGGTTCACCCGGGGCGCTATCCACTCGTCTTGGACCCGGTGGTCCGCAACATCAAGCTCAAGCGTGTTTTCATCGATGGGGGCAGCGCCCTCAACATTTTGTTCACCAAGACCTTGGACGAGATGCAGATCCCGAGGGCCGAACTGAAGGCAAGCTCAGCCCCCTTCCATGGAGTTATTCCGGGGCTGTCATCTACACCACTTGGGCACATCGCCCTCCCGGTCACCTTCGGAGTTCGAGAGAATTTTCGGACGAAGAACGTTACTTTCGAGGTAGCCGACTTCGAAACGGCCTACCACGCCATCATCGAAAGACCTGCACTCGCCAAGTTCATGGCGATACCTCATTAGACCTACCTCTGCATGAAGATGCTGGGTCCCAACGGCGTCATCACTCTTCGCAGTGACGTGAAGCAAGCCTTCACCTGCGACAAGGAGAGCTGCGACATGGCCCAATCTCGCGAGAGATCACGTGGCCAGCAAGAAATCCGATTGGCCGCATCGGCTTCGGCAGAGGGTGAAATCCCCGCGAAGAAGATAGCCAAATCAGGAACCGGCGACGCCAAGACCAAGAAAATCTCCCTTGATCCATCGAATCCCTCGAAAACTACTGTAATTGGCGCCGAACTAGATCCTAAATAGGAAAGCACGCTCGTCACCTTCCTCCAAAATAATAAAGATGTTTTTGCTTGGAAACCATCTGATATGCCTGGAATTGCTAGGGAGGTGATTGAGCACTCTTTACACGTCAAAGATGGCACAAAGCCGATCGAACAACGATTGCGCAGATTCGCGCAGGATCGAAAAGATGCCATCAAGGAAGAGCTCACAAAGCTCTTAGCCGCCGGTTTTATCAAGGAAGTTCTACATCCCGACTGGTTAGCCAACCCGGTTTTGGTTCGTAAAAAGACAGGGCAATGGCGCATGTGCGTTGACTACATCGACCTCAACAAAGCCTGCCCCAAAGATCCATTCGGGCTGCCTCGCATCGACCAAGTCATAGATTCAACAGCCGGCTGCCAACTCTTGAGCTTTTTGGACTGTTACTCGGGCTATCACCAAATCAGCTTGAAGGAATCCAACTGCCTGAAGACATCGTTCATCATGCCGTTTGGGGCCTACTGCTACATCACCATGCCCTTCGGCCTAAAGAACGCCGGGGCCACATACCAACGCATGATCCAGAGGTGTTTTCAGACGCAGATTGGGAAGAACGTGGAAGCTTATGTCGACGATGTCGTCATCAAGACCAAGTAGAAAGAAGACCCGATCGCTGACCTAGAAGAAACCTTCGCAAACATTCGGGCCTTCAGAATGAAGTTAAACCCGGAGAAGTGCACTTTTGGCATACCATCAGGCAAACTGCTCGGCTTCATGGTGTCACATCACGGGAATGAAGCCAATCCAGAAAAGATCAACGCTATCTTGAACATGAAGCCCCCGAGTAACCAGAAGGATGTCCAGAAGCTCACTGGCTGCATGGCGGTGCTAAGCCGATTCATCTCTCGACTGGGCGAACGAGGCATGCCCTTCTTTAGATTGCTAAAGAAAATGGACGATTTCCAATGGACCATGGAAGCCCACAAGGCCTTTGAAGATTTTAAAGAATTCCTTACGACGCCGCCCGTCCTAGCCTCACCTCAGCCCCAGGAGCCCCTGCTAGTGTACGTCTCAGCCACTCACCAAGTGGTTAGTACGGTCCTCGTGGTCGAGTGCGAAGAAGAAGGGCGGGTCCAAGATTCGAGGCCGATCTACTTTGTTAGCGAAGTTCGCAGAGCCAAAATTCGCTACCCTCGTACAGAAATTGCTATATGGTGTTCTGATAACCGCGAGGAAACTGACACACTATTTTCAGGGTCACTCGGTCACCGTCGTCACTTCCTTTCCACTCGACGATGTCATCCACAACCGGGAGACAACTGGGCGCATCGTGAAGTGGGCCCTGGAGCTGATGCCGCTGGACTTAACCTTTAAGGCGAGGACGTCTGTAAAGTCACAAGCCCTGGCAGACTTCTTAGCCGAGTGGACCGAACAGCAAGAAGACGTACCTCGGGAAGACCTTCAATATTGGACCATGCACTTCGACAGATCCAAGAGGATCACCGGCTTAGGAGCAGGAGTTGTGCTGATCTCCCCGACTGGGGAAAGGCTAAGATACGTCCTCCACCTCCACTTCTCCGCCTCACATAACGTCGCCGAGTACGAAGCCCTGCTACATGGACTGCGGCTCGCAGTTTCACTCGGGATACGTCGGCTCGTCGTGAAAGGGGACTCCTAGCTTGTCGTCAACCAAGTAATGAAAGACTGGTCCTGTCTAAACGACACCATGGAGGCCTACCGACAGGAGGTTCGCAAACTTGAAGACCAGTTTGATGGACTCGAGCTATCACACGTCCTAAGACACAACAACAAAGCAATGACGAGTTGGCGCAGCCTTCGGGTCCAAGCGAGAAGCCGCCCAACGATGTTTTTGTCGAGCACCTCCATGAGCCAACCGTTGCGACAAAATCTATTCCCAACGAACAAGCTGCAATCGAAGTCGCCACGATCAACGCCGACTGGAGGACACCACTCATCAAATTTTTAACGCAGCAAGAGCTGCCGGAAGATCGAGATGAGGCAGAACGTGTCCGACGTCGTTGCCAAGCTTACATCATGGTTGACTTCGATCTGTACAAGAGAAGTCCCTTCGGAGTCCTGATGAGATGCATCACACCCGAGGAAGGACAACAGCTACTCCAAGACATTCACTCGGGCATATGCGAAAGCCACGCGGCACCACGCACCTTGGTAGGCAAAGCCTACAGACAAGGTTTTTTCTGGCTTACTGCGGTCTCCGACGCGGACAAAGTGGTACGAACCTCTGAAGGTTACCAATTCTTCGCCCGACAGAGCCATGTCCCAACCCAAGAGCTACAAACAATCCCATTATCCTGGTCGTTTGCGGTATGGGGTTTAGATATGGTCGGCCCTTTCAAGAAGGCTCCAGGGGGATTCACACACCTATTCGTCGCAATCGACAAGCTCTCCAAGTGGATCGAGGCTAATCCGGTTGCCACAATTACCGCTGACAAAGCACGGGACTTCATCCTCAACATCGTGCACAGGTTCGGCGTCCCAAACAGAATTATAACCGACAATGGGACTCAATTCACAGGAGGCATCTTCAAGGAATTTTGCGAAGACTTCGGAATCAAGATTTGCTATGCGTCAGTCGCCCACCCCAAAAGCAATGGACAAGTCGAGCGTGCCAATGGCATGGTCCTTCAAGGCATTAATGCCCGCGTGTTTGACCGCTTAAATCCTTATGCCGGCAAGTGGGTTCAAGAGCTCCCCTCGGTCCTATGGTCCCTGCAGACCACGCCCAGTCGGGCTACCGGACAAACTCCTTTCTTCTTGGTTTATGGCGCAGAAGCCATGTTGCCAAACGAGATGGAGTATGAATCCCTCCGAGTTCGCAGCTTCAACGATGAACGCTACGACCCAGACCGAGTGGATGACCTCACCCGACTGGAAGAGGCCCGTGAGGAAGCCCTCATCCAGTCGGCAGAATATCTTCAAGGGCTCAGACAATACCATAGTCGCAACGTTCGAGCACGAGCTTTTATCATTGGCGATTTGGTTCTACGCAAGATTCAGATCACCAAGGACCGTCACAAGTTATCCCCCTTATGGGAAGGACCGTACATAATTTCTGAGGTGACTCGGCCAGGTGCATATCGATTAAAGCGTGAAGACGGATCTATGGTGGAGAATTCCTGGAACATCGAGCATCTTCGACGATTCTATGCTTAAATTGACTTAAGTTTCATGTTTCTTCTTGACTGCCAACCTCAAGCAAGATGACTTCTTGAGTTAGCAGTCGGGAGCTGTACATATGTCAATAAAGCATGGTTTTTTTTCGACAACCTGTGCGTATTTGGTTTATCATTGTTTAATGTTCCTTGATTCGAGTTCAGTGTTTAAGGACTGAGAATTTTTTGATGACCTAATCGAGCTTAGGCTCGGTGATAGTCGGACGAAAATTACTTAAGAAATTTTACATAAAAACTCGGATCAGGGAATTTACATAAATAAATTGAATATTCACAAGTCCACACCAAAACGTCACAATCATACAATGTTTACAAGACAATTAAGGCCGAAAGTTGTTTACTACATCAACAGCAATTTTCTTAGCCGACTCCTGCGCATCACTGATCATGTCCAGGGTTGCTCATCCGAGGTGCCGTCGGCGAAGCCTTCCCCGGGGGTAGAGGGACCTGGTCTGTGCAAGAGCAAGGCCAGCCCCCATGGTAGCAGCCTCAGTGATGTTGGCCAAGTATTGGTCGGGGGCTCTCCGCAGCTTATCGAAGATCTCGACTGGGTCCAGTGAGCTAGCCCCGACTCCCTGATGAAACAAAGACAGCAGGATCGGCGTTGCTGCGTTTGCAACATCTTCTCTGACCTTTCCGGCTTGTTTGACCCTCTCAAGCAGAACGTCGTATTGAGCTCGGGTCTTGACCTTGTAAGCTGCCAAAGACATATGATCATACAGCGCGTTCGAAGACAAAGCAGTATAAAGAACATCGTTTCGAAGGAGCTCACCTTCAAACTCGGTCTCCAGGTCGGTCTTGCCGAGGTTGACTGTCTCCAGCTGGACCTGGAGCGAGTGGACCTCCGATGAATTTTCTACAAACAAGAAAGGTTGTCAGCAACCAGAATCAACACAGAAACCATAAAGAGACTGAGAGGGTTAAGCTTACTCCCGACTGAATCCCAGAGGTCGAGGTTCTCCTCCCGGAGTTCGACTATTTCCCTCCTCAGGGCCGCCTCCCTCGACGCGGCTCTTCCCGAGTGGTCTTCAATTTTTGCTGGACTCCCTCTAGGGAGTTTAGATGCGGGACCAACTTCTCGAGCGCGTCAGACTTAGCCATTGATCGACAATACTCCTTCTGCACGTAAGATCTGAAGTTGACCGACTGAAAAGAAATGATGATGCAACAACAGAAAAAGATCAAGACTTACGTTGAGTAGCCGAGTCGCCTCATTCAGGCTGTTGACAAGGGCATCTCTTTTCTCGCTTTTCGCTTGCTTATCTAAGATGATGCCTTGCCTCTGGCCTTCCGAATCTCGCCACTCGATCTTAATCGGAGGAACCCAGGTTCCAGAAGACTGCAACCTGGGGATCTCTTCTACTGTGGCTGATAGATCAGGAGGAATAGATGAAGATACGAAAGAGTTAAACTGAAGATTGAAGATGAAATGTTAATTCAAGACTTACCGGTTTCGGTGGCCGAATCCTTAACTGGAGCAGCCCTGGTCTTTTCCTTCGACTTTTGACCGACGGGTCTTGCCGTGGCCTTTTGAGCCGCGCCGGGCTTCTCCGCGCCAATTGGTTTCTAGTCGGGGCGTCCCGGCTGACGGTTGGGGGCTCCCTCCTCGGGATATTCTCGCTGGGAGGTGAGGGCTTTCCACCCGAAGCGCTCTCGCTCGGGAGAGGGCTCCGGGGTTTTGGTTCCGTTGGCTTGGATGCCTCGGATGTTGCGGCTGGCATTGGTCCCTCACTCTGCCCTGCAGGGTCTATGTCTTGGGGCCTCCTGCAAAGAGAACGACAGGAGCAATCGGAATCAAGATGAAGACATTTTTAACGAAGAGTTCAAACTTCAGTTGTAAGGCATACCTGGATGATCGGCGGATCTTAGACGCCGCTTTCGGTGACGGCCTTGGAGGGGTTGCTTCAGCTGGAGGGGCTGGGACATCGTCGTCCGAGTCATCAATGACGAGCCTCCTCTTGCTTGCCCGTTTGCTGATGTCCTCACTCGAGGCCGCCCTTTTCCCGGCTGGATCACTCTGGATCTTCACGCCGCCGGCTGGTTTCTTGGTAGGTCAGGTCGGCACATCGTCGTGAGGAATTTTGTAGGGCTTCGAGATGATGGAGGCATTTTCCTGCAAGGAAGTTTCTTACAACACTAAGAAGTGTGACATCAAGATTACAAGGCAATGAAAGAGTTCAGTCGGCTTACCGAAGGAGGAGGTCGATAGAGACTGAAGGGGAGGACTAGCAGCATGAGGCTGCGTTCGACCGCAATTCCAGTCGAGAAGACCTTGTACATTCGGATCTTCAAGATCTCGAAGCTGAGGGAGTCACGGTCTTCCCGATTGGGGTCTCTCTCGCCCTCATACTCGAAGGCTGGCTTCGATCGTTCTTTAATCGGCGCCAGTCGGCTCCTGATGAAATACCGAGTGATTTGCTCGCCGCGAAGACCTTTTGCTTCATCTCCAGGATCTTCGCTAGTAACTTGTTGGCTTCTTCCCAGTCTTGGGCTACTAGCACGTTGCTCCAGGTATGCTTAGGCATAGGGGGAAGGCCAACGAAGTTTGGCAGGCTGGATTCAAGATTGCTAATATAGAACCAGCCCGCGTGCCAACCCTTGTTGGAGGATTTCAAAGGAAGGGAGAAATACTCCTTGCGGAGGGATCCGTGGAGTTGGAAACCTGCCCCACCAACGACGCAGGGCTGGTCCTTATTCGGATGCGGCTTAAGGTAAAACATGCGACGAAAGAGTTGGAAGTGGGGGAGAATGCCGAGGAAGGCTTCACATACATGAATGAAGAGAGCGATGTGGAGCATAGAGTTGGGGTTCAAATGATAGAGACGAAGACCATAATAATCAAGAAGCCCCCTAAAGAACTCGGAGGTGGGGAGGCTGAAGCTACAGTAAAAGAAAGAGGTGAAGACGACGAGCTCACTGGTGTTCGGGGTGGGAAACTCTTCACCCGCCACCGGGTGCCAGCCCACGATCTCCTTGGGGGGAAGCACTCCGTGCTTCACCATCTCCTTGAGGGTGGACTCCCTCACATCCGAAGTGGCCCACTGCTCAAAAGGGATTTTCCTATCATCCGCCATGAATGTGGTTTGTGTGGGGAGCAGATCTGGCTTGAAGGATGGGGATTTGAGATGGGGGTCCGAAAAGATGGATGCGGAGGCTAGCTGTGAGCGGAGCGCAAGCTTCTGAATCGGTGGATTGGGCGTGCGCAAGGACTTAGGGTTCTCCGCTGCAAGCTGATGAACAGTGTTGCGATTGGGGAATTTCTCTAGGAAGACGAAGTGGCGGAGAGGACCTCGAGGCTTTGTATAAAGATTTGAGGGTTGCGCTAGGTTTTCTCGCAATTGGGCCGAGCCCATGAGAGACCGGCGGCCCAGCTAAGTCTTGGCCTGACGCGTGTCCTTAGGGACTTAAGTGGATGAACTTAAGCGGATTTGCCTTGGCAATATGCGCGTGTCTGAGTGCCCTATACCTTTTGAAATCCTTTCATACCGAGGTTTGCTTGACTTCATGAGAAGCTAGCACGATGCAATTTGAAAGGTGACAAACAGCTAAGCTTTTTATGGCTGCCTTGGTGACAGGGGCTGTTTGATTTTTTTTAGCATTTGATTGAATGATTATGTCAATGCTAACTTTCCACCTTGGTGAAGATCTTTTTTAGATTGAGACCAGTATTATGGCAAGAGCTATTTAATAATTTGGTCATATTTTTCAGATGACTGAAAAACTTATTTATCCATGAGGGATGATTAAAATAATTGATCCGAGATGACTCGGGTAGCTTCACTCGGATAAGTGTGAGCTTACCGAGTGCTTTTTCACCCACGAGGGTTGATTGAGTTATTTGTTCTGAGATGACTCGGGCAAATTCACTCGGATAAGCACGAGCTTGCCGAGTGATGAGGTTGCTTTAGCTTGAGCTAGGCATCTACATAAGGATGATTTTTTATAGTTCTTGATTGTATGTTTGGTCTGTTTTTGGCTAACCACACAGTCGGGGGCTACACCAAATTAGGTGTATCGAGAGATGCATCTAGGTATTAATTTTTTCGATATTTTCCAGCCCTTCACAGTCTTCAGAGCCACTCGGGAGATTCAGGCAGAGATGATGGAATCACTCGGCGCCAGAAGCACTCGGCCAAAAAGTTGTTTGGCTGTGTATTAATTGGGTTCGAGTTGAGCTATCTCGTTGACTGCAATGGACTCAGGGGCTACTGTGGAGATTATGGCAATCGGGTATCCACATGGCAAATTTATCTGACTGGAGATAGGGATAGATTGCGCCTACCAAATATGTAAACCAAATATGATAAGCAAGAGCTTTAAACTTTAGGAGCTACAGATCTTGAGATCAATATACACTTGGCAGATCGAATCCCCGAAACAGGAGTAGGGTATTACCTCACGAGAGGGCCTGAACTTGTCTAAATCCTTGTTTTCCATATAACCCATTGTGCTTGGCGATCTTGACTGCACCCCCAAAATTCTATTGCCGAAACCAAGTTTCGACACTTATCATGAATGAGGCTAGGAATTGCAATTTGGTGAGGAAGGTGCTACAATGAAGAAAGAAGGGAAAGAACAAATTATGAAAAGGGAGAACCAAATTGCGGTAATAAAAGGGTTACAACCGATGGGGACTTACCTCTGGGAACTCTGCTGATGGCGCGTCAGGGGTGGTGCTTGGAGTTGCCATTACTGTGGGAGAGATTGTCGTCGTAGGGGAAGTCGTCGGTGGGCGAGATGGAGCACCGAGGAGATTGCCGATGGATTTGGGGAATCTTTTGGGCTAAACGGGTGTAAGTATAAGTGATGGCGTGAAAATTTCAAGGCACCTAGGCGTTTTTTTTAAAGAGGTGCAGTAACAGGCAAAACGAAAAGCCCTAAAATTTCTTCAAGATAAGATCAATCAAATCCGCAATAATGACAATATCACGGACTTGGGGAGCATGTGTTGACGACCAAATTTGGTAAGCAAATTATCAAGTTTGGATCTAAAGCTGATGTCGATTCAGAGAGAATCGAGTTCTTTTGAAGACAGAGTGCGCGCCAAGTGCAGACCGAATCGGCTGAAGGTTTCGTCGGCTGGTAATCGAATCGGCTAAGGTAGCTATCGGCTGATACCGAATCAGACAAAGATAGCCGATGCAGCCGATTCTGATAAGGATAGCTGATATGACCGATCTTGGTGGGAAGCATTAAAATCATTATTAGATTCGGTTTCAAGTGCTTCACGGATGTTGCCGTACATGGATAAAGTCCTGAAAAGGCAATTGTATCTATTAATTAGGATATTTTATATGGTTTCCCTGTAAATTACTTCAGCAAGAGTTTATTTTAGGTAATTGTCGTAATTTGAATAGTATTAGAAATAAGAGTCATGTCCGATAAGGACTATGTTTTGTAATTGGGTATAAATATGACCCGAGACCATGTAATTATGAATCAACAATAAGATCAATATAACCTTCGGCGCATCGCCACCTTTTTCTTTAGTTTAGTTTTGACAAGTTCTTACTTTGCGTTGGGCTGCATCGGGTTCCGATCTCCGACAAGAGGTAAATCTTGTTTCAAGCGGGTACTCTAATCTTGTCTTCGTAATCTACTGAGTTATCATATGCATTATATGTCATGCCCAGAAATTCAGACCTAAATTTTCGAAGCTATATGTGTATTAAAATCCATGTCCAGGACCAGCCAGGGTACAGATACGACAATGGTTGATATTACAGTTCCACGTCTTAGAAACATTACAAAAAGACTACAAAAGAGAAGCAAAAAAAAGAAAAGGGGCCTAAGCCTAAACTTGATGCTTACCACGTGGCTTCACCAACCCACAGGCAACTTCCAGAGTGCAGGACAAAGCCTACTCAACTTCATCTTCTTCTTCGGCTTCTTGCTTAGGTTATGGTGAAGAGGCAAGGATGAGTACTTCCACGTACTCAGCAAGTCATAAGGCGATGCGTGCGTCACAACAAATCGGCTAACACGAATCGGCTGGACAAACAGGGCCGAATCATGAATTGATCCATACACTTGGGTAATATTTTTTCAAATACATTGCATTTAGAGCCCTTCCAAATACTTCTTCACCCAACCCTTCTAACATGTAGGCTCCTCTAGAGACGCATTTGTGGATCTTGAAAGGCCCTTCCCAATTTGGTGACCACTTGCCAAATTTATTGTCTCTTGTTCCAATCGGCAATATCAGTTTCCAAATGAGTTCGCCCTCTTCAAAAGACTTTGGTACAACTTTCTTATTGTAATGACGGGCTACTCGTTCTTTATCCCTTGTTACTTTTTCCAGGGCCTTCATCCTTGATAAAACTAGGTCTTCCGATTCGTCTACCATCAGGTGATAGTAATCATCGGCTGTGAGCTGATCTTGTAGCTGAACTCGTCTCGAGCCGATGATATTTTCCCATGGCAGCACTGCCTCGTGCTCGTAGACCAACTTGTATGGAGGGACTTGGATAGATCCGTGGCATGTCATCCGATACGCCAAAAGTGATTCGGCTAATTGGCTAAGCCACTGCTTAGGGTACTCAGAAAACTTCTTCTTAATTAATTTGATCAAACTTTTGTTTGAAGCCGCTGCTTGCCCGTTGGCCTGTGCATAGTACGGTGAGGAATTAAGTAATTTGATCCCCATGCCGTCGGCAAATTGAACAAACTCGTCCGATACGAAGATAGATCCCTGGTCTGTTGTTATTGTTTGTGGGACGCCAAATCGGTAGATAATATGCTCTTTAAAAAACTCGATGGCATCCCTAGAATCAACCTTTTTCAGAGGAACTGCTTCCACCCATTTTGTAAAATAATCTGTTGCCACCAGAATTAATTTGTGCCCTTTGCTTGAGGGTGGATTGATCTGGCCGATCATGTTGATACCCCATCCTCTGAACGGCCAAGGTTTTATGATTCGGTTCATAGCCGATGCTGGTGCTCTCTGCACGGTGCCGAATTTCTGACAATCCTGGCAGCCTTTATAATACTTGAAACAGTACTCCAGCATCGTCGGCCAAAAATATCCTGCTCTCCGAAGCAACCACTTCATCTTGTGAGCCGATTGATGCGTGCCGCATATCCCTTCATGCACATCTCCGATAGCCACTTTGGCTTGATCAGCACTAAGACACTTGAGCAGCACACCATCAATCGTTCGATAGTAGAGATCTTCATCGAGCAACACATATGTTAGGGCTTTGTATCGCAGTTTTCTTGAAGCCAATTGAGAGGGGTTCTGTAAATAGCTGTAAACCTCAAACCTCCAATAATCGGCTGTCATGGCAGCGACTTCTATCCCAACTTCTTTTATCATCGGCCTGTCGCCTGATGCTCCTTGAGCTAAGTCATTGGCTTCTGTATTCTGCTCTTTGGGGATGTGTTTCAGCGTAACTAGCCGAAAGCTATCCATCAATTCTCGGTATTGTGGATAGTAGACCATCAGCGCATCATTTCTGCATTCATACTCCCCTGACAACTGGCTGATGACCAATAGTGAATCCCCTATTATTTCTATGGCGTCGGCTTCAACTTCTTTGAGAAGATGCAACCCCTTAAGCACTGCTTTGTATTTGGCTTGATTGTTTGTAGCATGAGGGTTGATAGAAAAAGCAAATTCAAAGCTTGCCCCCTAGGTGAAATAATGACCAAGCCGATACCACAGCCGTTAGTGCACACCGAGCCATCAAATGTCAGTGTCCAAGGCATAATTTCGATTGAGCCGATTGGGCTATCTCTATGCTCCACGATAAAATCGGCTATGGCTTGCCCTTTAACTGCCCTTGGCGCTTGATACCTCAGGTCAAATTCAGTCAGGGCAAAATCCACTTTCAAATCCGCCCTTTTAATACTGGAGCCGATAGCATGTACATAACTACGTCGGATTTACAGACTATCGTGCACTCATTGAATAGTGGATAATGCCTTAACTTGGTACATGAAAAATATAGGCATAAGCATAGCTTCTCCACTGGCGAATACCTTGTTTCTGCATCTAGTAGTCGTCGACTGAGATAGAAGATAGCCTTTTCCTTGCCCTCAACCTCTTGTATTAAAACCGAGCCGATTGACTTGTCATCGGCTGATAGGTACAGCTTGAATGGTATCCCTTTTTTGTGGAGGCGTTAAAACTGGGGGGAGCTTAGATAATCCTTAATATTGTCCAAAGCCTTTTGTTGCTCTGCCCCTCATGTGAATGCTTGATCGGCCTTCAGCAGAGGTGTGAACGGCTCCATCTTTTCTGAGAGATTGGCTATGAATCGCCTGATGAAGTTGATTTTGCCAATCAAGGACTAGAGTTGTTTCTTGTCCTTCGGAGGCTGGATTGTCTTGATAGCATTGATGCTTCTTGGTGTAACCTCAATTCCTCTTTCCTGAATTAGAAACCCTAGAAATTGCTCGGCCGATACGCCGAACCCGCACTTTAACGGATTCATCTTCAGGCCATATTTTCTTGTCCGCTCCAAAACTGCCTGAGATTGGCTATATGGTCCTCTATCTCCCTGGACTTGACAACGACATCGTCGATGTAGATCTCCACCAGAGTGCCGATCTTATCATGAAAAATGTAATTCATGGCCCGTTGATATGTTGCCCCAGCATTTTTTAGCCCGAACGTCATAACGACCCATTCATACAAGCCGATTGCCCCAGGACATCAGAAGGCAGTTTTATGAATGTCCTCTTCGGCCATGAAGATTTGATTGTAACCTGCATTGCCATCCATAAAGCTGATAATTTTGTGGCCTAACGCAGCGTCTACGAGCAAATCGGCTATGGGCATTGGGTATTCATCTTTGGGGGTAGCCTTATTCAGGTCTCTGAAGTCGATGCTTACCTTGAGTTTGCCGTTCTTTTTCAACATTGGGACAATGTTTGAGACCCACTCGGCGTATCGGCAAGGCCGAATGAATCCAACATCGTATAGCCGAGTTATTTCTACTTTAATCGCGTCGTACATATCGGCTTTGAACCTCCTGGGAGGTTGTTTGAACGGCCAATAACCTGCCTTGATTGGCAGTTGATGAACAACAATAGATCGGCTAAGACCGGACATCTCGAAGTACTCCCAAGCAAAACAGTCTTTATATTCTTTTAACAAATTAAGGAGTTGGGTTCTACAATGAGAAGATAGATTTTTGCTAATATACGTCGGCCTCGGCTTGTCACCAGAGCCGATGTCAATTTCTTCCAACTCGTCGGCCGACGTAAAACCTTGCCCGAGCTTGCCATCGTCTTCGTCTGCGGTGTCCATGCCGAAGACGCTCGAGCCCTCCACCATGTCTTGTTCAAAGCAGCAGCTACGGCTCGTCATCTCCAATCGGTTGTATTATGGAATTGGACACATTTAGAAAATCGGCTTGCCAGATTTTCCCAGACAAACAATCAATGCCTTCGATTTCCCAAAGCGGCAAATTGGCACTGACGATGCTAACTGACCTGTCGGCTGGCACGATCTCGATCTTGTCGCCGTTCCATTGGATCAGGCTCTGATGCATCGTGGAAGGAATGCAACAATTGGTGTGTATCCAGTCCCTTTCGAGCAGCAAGCTGTAAGACCCTTCCTGTCGATGACAAAGAATGTTGTGGGCACGGTCTTATTGCCGATGGTCAGTTCGACGTTCAGGATGCCCTTGGTTTCTGACGGGTTGGCCGAAGTCGTTGAGCACCATATTGGTCTTTATCAGGTCTTCGGCCCCTTTGCCTAGTTTTCTGAATGTTGCGTAGGGCAATAGGTTGACTGTGGCTCCCCCATCAACTAGCATCTTGGACATCGGCTTACCGTTGACGAATCCTTTAACGTACAACGGCTTCAGGTGCCGATTTTCAGTCCCCTCGGGTTTGTCGAAAATAGCTTGGTCCGGGGAGAGTGCTAGTTTCACCAAGTCGTCTTCGATAGTGTCTGCATCGACTTCAGGAGCACTAAATTCGGCTGGCAATATGAATACCATGTTGACTGATGTAGAAACTTTGCATTTCCCTTTGGCTTCCCTCCTGGCTTGATCAGCTGAACTCTCCTGGGCTTGCTCCTCATCAGCTGTAGCGGTTTTCTCTTTGGGGATCCATCGCCTTTCGATCTTACCCAACCTTTGAATTCTTCGTTTCTGTGTTTTAGTGAAGAGGTCAGAGGGGCACCATTGGGGGTTGGCCGATTCTTCATCATCGGCCTCTTCTTCATCGTAGTAGTCGTCGTTTTCGTTTTCGTCGAAGAAGTCTTGATGGATCGGCCCTAGCCGATCGTGAATGGATTGTCGGCGCCGGTTGAGCTGAACGGGCCTTGGGACGAACCGAGTTGGACTGGTGATTGGCCGGCTTCTGTGTTCGTCCTCGGGTTACTCGCTGCAAGCCGGGCAGTTTTCTAGCGTTGGCAGCCTCATCCCGGTCTCCCAGCAGTGCCTGAAAAATTCACAATGCCAATGGGGATCGGCACCGTTGTGATTCTCGTTGTACCGACGGCCCCGTGTTTTAGGCTCTTGCCAATAAAACCTTTCAAAACGGGCCTCCTCCCGCCACGATTGCTGTTGGGGCCGGCGTCGACGGCTCGTGTTGATCGGTCATCGATCAGCTGATCGGGCAATGGGGCGCACCATGTTGATTGGCGTGGCTTGACTTCCAGTCGGCTCTCCTTCTGCATTGACCCCTTTCAATGTTTTGGCTAAGCTATATGTCATTCTGCGCTGCCGATCAGCTTGCCTAGGGCCGGTTTGAATCATATTGATTGGGAAGGGGTGGCCATCTACCTTCATCGGCCGATTGGAATCGACGACCTTGAGTTTCCCGGCTTCTATTGCCGACTGGATTTGCTGCCTGAAGACTTTGCAATCGTTAGTGGCATGGGATGTGGAGTTGTGCCACTTGCAATATTTTTTCTTCTTGAGTTCTTCGGCCGACGGGATCACGTGGTTCTCAGGAAGCTGGATCTGTTTTTCTTTGAGCAATAAGTCAAAAATCCTGTCGGCCTTGGTGATGTTGAAGTCATATCTTTCTTCTTTGGCCGTCTTCAGTAGCCACTGGCAGACGATGGATTTTTTGTTCTTGGCCCATTTGGCTGCCGTGACCTCTGCGTCATCCTCGTTGGAATCGGAGTCTGACTCAACAACGAATTGAGTTATGTTCTTGGCGGCCTTCCTGGTGTCTTGAAATCTTTGTTCGTGGGCCATCACCTTCTGTGCCAGATGTGCCAGGCTGTCGAAGTCCTGAGCAGAGAAACGTTCACGGATCGGCGCGATAAGGCCATGGAAGGCCAAATCGGCTAGCTGGGCATCCGAGAGCACCAGGCTGTAGCATCGGTTTCTCATCTCTCTGAAGCATTGGATGTATTCTTGAACCGACTCGTTGTGCTTCTGCCTGATACTGGTGAGGTCCGACATTTCATTTCATGATTGCCGGAGAAGAAGTAGCTATGAAATTGTTTTTCGAGATCGGCCCAGCTCTGAATTGAGTTGTAAGGCAATGAAGAGAACCAGGTGAAAGCCGATCCCAAAAGCGATAAAGGGAACAACCGGACTCTCAAGGCATCTATAGCCGATGCTTCGCCGCACTGCGCCAGGAATCGGCTGACATGCTCGTAGGTTGAAACATTGTCTTGCCCTGAGAACTTCGAAAAATCTGGGATCTTCGTATCGGTTGGGCAATGGAATCCGCTCAAAATGCTCTGGATAAGGATACCGCTACATGTTCCCTGAGTCCTTTGGCTTGAGGCCGAATTGATCGCGCATGACGTCTGCAATCAAATTGGCCCAAGTCCGGTTGTCCTGCTATATTGGCTCATATCGATCATATGGTGCCGACGCTTGCCGATACAGTGGTGGTGGCGTCTGGGGCCTGTAGTGATGATCTTGACGGCCTCCTTGATACTGGTAGTGGAGCGGATGATCAGCGGGAGGCGGCCGATTTGCCGCTGGTGGCGTTGGTGGACCCGGAAAGAGCTGTCGGCCACCGGCATTGTACTGTCTGTCCAGGCCAACCTAGGCAACCAGCTTTAACTGCCGATTGTCGTTGAATATGTTGGCGATCTGATCCTGGGGCAGTGGTTGTTGTCGGTTCAGCATGGTGATTATTGGTCTAGCAGCCGATCCGGACATATTCGGCTGATTGAGGACCCCTCCTGGCGGCCCTGGTTGTACTGGCGATGGAATCGGCCGATTCTGGGTGGCCAACGTCCTCTAACTAGCAAACTGGCCATCTGTGAAGTAAGTCGGGCCCCGCTGTAGTTGGTTGGCTATTTTGGCGTCGACCACACTAGTGATCATGTTGTTAAGGGTGTTGACAAGGATGCTACTCTGGTTGACCAGCGCGTGATGAACGGCCGAATCAATTCGGTCTTGCAAAGTATGCAGGGCCGAATCGTCTTGTTCCTGAATCGGCTCCTCCACCTTCTGTTTGCCCTTTGATCCACTGGAGGGGGATGCCTTGAGCTCGTCGATGCTGAATTTGTACTTCTGATGTACGGCCCCGGATCTTGTTTGGGTAAAAGACAGTAGTTAGTTGGCCTAAAGCTCTTCTACCATCTTCTTGTAATCGGCTTGCTGTTCAGCCGATAATTGTTCCATCTTCACAGGCACGATGTTGTCATGAGAAACATTGGGGCTCTTGGAGTCGACCATCTTGTCGGCTGCGTCGATGCGTCCTAGCCGAGTTGACAGAGAAGGTCCCACCGGGCGTGCCAAGAAGCGTGTTGACGAGAAATTTCTCTCATGCGCTGGCCTGGGAGATCTGCTTAACTCCAGTGCAGGTCCTTCTCGGCTACCTATGTTGTTCAAGGCGTACCAGTTGGTTTGATCTGTTAACCAACAAGAAAAATAGAAATATATGTGTTAAGTATTAAGTTAGATCCTACTGGATCAGCTTCAGGAATCAATTTATATATATATGCTATTCCAAAGTGTATTTAAACCAAGTGACTAGAATAGATCGGCTGTTGCCGAGACAATATTAGTGACTTAATCCAAATATACAAAAAAAATAATAAATACATGCTTTAACGATCTTAGCCGATGTCATAAGTCCAACCGTGAATCGGCTAATGCTCTGATTTATCTTATGAAAAGATATTAATCTGAGCTAAACGCGCTAAACCTAGATCAGTCGGCTGTCTGCTGAAGCTGACAAACTGATTCTGGCTTAGGGCATTTAACTAGAGCAAGATCATATAAGAGGCGGTTTTAATAATCTTGATAGCATATATCAAAAGAACATTAAAACAGATAAGGCCGGCTGAAACCCCGGCACTGTTTCTAAGCAGAATACATCTAGCCGAGCAGATCATGAAAGCTCTAAAAACGACTTAATAGTTCAACACTGATGCAGCATTAAGTATAAAAAGAATAGTCTGATCTACTGTAGCTGATGTAAATACCTCGAGACGGTGGATATCGCATATAATCCTGACAACCTTTAGATCTAGCTCTATCGGCTGCCGATTCCTGACAGAAGTGAGCCGATGACGAGATAGATCTAAACATTGTTCTAGATTATATGCGATATATGATAACTAGCGCAGCATAAATCATCAAATTTATAGTGTCATAATGATGGAAGCACTAAATTCGATGAGATACGCCACTAATGACAAACATTTTACGTGAACTTGGGGATCGAAACGATGCAGCCTAAAGCCGGATAAATTGTTCGTCTGAAGAAAAAGGAGGCGATGCACCGAAGGTTGTATTGATTGTGATAATAATGTCCAATTACAGGGATCTTGGGTCCTATTTATACCCAAGAATAACATTATCTGTACAGACCCTGGACTCTATCTAAACTACTATTTAAAATACGACAATATCCCGGGAAGGACCCATGCCACATTACCATAAACAGTTTAAACAAATTCCTAATTTAAGATACAATTGCCGTTACAGGACTCTATCCATAGATGGCAATATCTTTTAACGCGTAATTTGGAAACCGAATCCTCTATTTATCTTCAACCACTTTCACCGGAAACAATTTTATCTTCTCCTCTGACTCAGCATCGGCTATCAGCTATCCTTTTCCGATCCAACCTCAGCCGATTGACCTCATTGCCGATCGTTACTCAGCCGATTTGAGCATAGCCGATGCAGCCTTTGCTTCTCCGCAGATTATTCCGCCAATCCAATTCCGCTTCAAATTCGACCTTGAACTTGGGGATTTGGTTACCAAATTTGGTCGTTAACAGGGTGATAGTGTATACTTAGGTCATAGTCCTTGATCAACTCTAACCACCTTCACTGCTGAAGGTTCAAATCCGGTTGGGTGAAAATGTATTTTGAGGCTCTTATGATCCGTATATACTTCACATCGATTACTGACGAGGTAATGTCACCATATTTTCAAAGCATGGACGACTGCCGCTAGTTCCAAGACATGGGTTGGATAGTTGGACTCATGTGGTCTCAACTGGCGGGAAGCATAAGCGACCACTTTTCCTTCTTGCATCAACTCACATCCTAACCCTAGGCGAGATGCATCACAATAAATTTGGAAATCCATGGTTTGATCTGGCAAGATCAATACTGGTGCAGACACCAATTTCCTCCTAAGTTCTTCAATACTAGTGCGGTCCACTTAAACTTTTCATCCTTTTTCAATAGTTGCATCATGGGCTTTGCAATTTTAGAGAAATTTTCAATGAACCGACGGTAATATCTCGTAAGTCCAAGAAAACTCTTGATCTGGGTGACGGTTTTGGGTGGAGCCCACTTGGTTACTGCTTCCACGTTGGAGGGATCCACCGCGACTCCCTGGGCATTCACGATATGACCAAGGAATTGTACTTCTTTTAACCAAAAAGCACACTTGCTGAACTTAGCATAGAGCTGCTGGTTTCTTAACTCTTCGAGTACCAACCAGAGATGGTGCTCGTGTTCCTCTTCCGATTGGGAATAGATCAGGATGTCATCGATGAACACTACGACAAACTTATCTAGGAATTCCATGAACACCTTATTAATCAAGTTCATGAAGAATGCGGGTGCATTGGTAAGTCCAAAAGACATGACCGTGCACTCGTATAAACCATATCGAGTGATGAAAGTGGTATTGGGGATGTCTTCCTCTCGAATCCTCAACTGATGATAGCCTGACTGTAGGTCTATTTTAGAAAACACTTTTGCTCCCTTCAATTGATCAAACAGGTCATCGATCCGAGGTAATGGATACTTGTTCTTAATGGTGACCTCGTTGAGTGCGCGATAGTCGACGCACATCCTCTTAGTCTTATCCTTTTCTCCACAAATATCACTGGAGCACCCCAAGGCGATGTGCTCGGGCGAATATAACCTTTCTGTAACTGTTCATCCACTTGCTTCTTGACCTCTGCTAACTCGTTGGCTCCCATTCTATAAGGCCTCTTCTGGATTGGAGTAGTTCTAGGGATCAGGTCAATCCGAAACTCTATCTCTCTTTCAGGTGGCATCATGGTTAAGTCTTTCGGTAAGACATCTGGATACTCGCAAACCACGGGGATTTCCTCTATCTTCTTTGGGTCTTTTCCTTCCCCTTCAAGTTTCTCCTTGACCGTGATTCGATTCAAGCTTGCTTCTAACCTCGGTGGTTTAGGGGGGTGGAAGATCACTTCCATCCCTTCACTATTGGTCAAGGTGACCATGCAGCTCGCGCAATCGATCAGGCCCTTATAACGGGTCAACCAGTCCATCCCAAGGATGACATCTAGCCCTTTTGATTCCAAAAGGATAAGGTTGGCTAGAATAGGGACCCTTGGATTTCTATTGCCACTGAAGGGCAAAAATGGGCGGTGTTCAAATGCTTTCCGAGGGTTTGAACCCGCATGGGTGTCTTAAGTTTTAATGCTGACATCCCATGTGTCCCAATGAATGCTTTTGATATGAACGAATGGGTTGCACCGGAATCAAACAAGACTGACGCAGTGAAAGAGTTCACAAGGAACATACTCAGTATTACTTCTGGTGCGTCTTGGGCCTCCTCTGCCGACACGTGATTCACCCTCGCTTGGATGAATCGAGGTGCACGCTTAGGATTTCGACACTTGTCCGCGAAGTGTCTAGGCTCTCCATAGTTGAAGCAGTTGCCTGGCCTGGTTCCAAGTTCCTTCTTCGGTTGTGCGGGTTTAGGCGGGTTTTGCGATGGTGCCATTGGAGGATGCGGGGCAGGATTCTGTTGTTGTTGCCCAAAGCGGCTTCCACTGTTTTGGAAGTTTCTAGGGTGGTAAGTGTGGAGATTGTGGCAATCGGGTATCTACATGGCAAGCTTATCTGACTAGAGGTAGGGATGAATTGCGCCTACCATATCTGTAAACCAAACATGACTTGGGTGTTACGATTGCCGATAGAGATAAGGCAATCGGCCTATAGTCACGGTTTGGTAAGATTGAGGAAACCAACTTAGAATAAGATAGGGTTTCCGATCTGTAAGCCCTCCTCCCAAGACTATATAAGGGGGGTAAGGGGGCGTCCCTTGAGGGATATCAGATTCTAGATTAGAGATTCCGATAGGAGATCAGAGAATCCTATGTTAGATGAGCTTTTAGCTTTGAGCCTTAGATCACGAGATCAATAAAGACACTCGGCGGATCGAATCCACTGAACCTGTCTAAACCTTCTTCTTCTTCTAACCCATCGTGCTTGGCGATCTTGACTGCGACCCCAAAAATCATATTGCCGAAACCAAGTTTCGATAGTTGGCGCGCCAGGTAGGGGTACGCGTCGAGACTTCTTCAACAATCTCGCCGACAAGTGTGATGGGATCTTCTTCAGGATTCGGAGACTTCGCCGCCAACTTCTTCAACGACTCCTCCTTCGACTCGGACTCAGACCAGTCGGAAGGAAAGACCCACTCGGTGCCGTTCGGGCTCCCCAATAGCGCCGAGATCTACAACAACGTCTTGAAGGCCAAGATGCAATCTACTTTCTCCGACGACGGACTTCACTCGGCACCATTCGGATTACCGAATACCGCCGAGATCTGCGCAAATCTTCTCGCCTCCTCGACGGAAGCGATCTATGCGGATGAAGACCTCTAGTGCCGTTTGGGTTACCAAACGTCGCCGAGATTGTCAGCAAGCTTCTCTCCCCCGAGTTGGCGGCGATCCACTCGGAGGAGCCTACTCCCCCAAGCTCTGACTCGGACTGGAACGATCTAGATCCGGGTTACCTAGGATCAAGGGAGGTTGCAGTCATCCTCCCATCTTTCGGCTCCTGCCCATCTTCGGAGCTCGATGGATACCTCAGCTCCGCCGGTTTCGACAACCTCTACGGCATCCCTTCTGACGAAGCTGACAACTCCGACGGCCGCATGGACTACGAGCCGAAGTGCTTCGACGTCCTCATGGCCGAACCGGACGAGTCCGACTCAGCCATGGCCAGAAGGCTTGCCGAAGAAGAGCGAGCCAGGGTGGAGCTTGAGCGCAAGACAACCGAGGAGGAGAAACAACGCAAGGACGAGGCTGACAAAAGAAAGCAGGATCTACGTGCAGCCGGACGATCCGCCCAGGAGGCCATCCTCCAAACGCGGGTCCGCAACACCAACATCTTCCAGACGCCACAGCAGAACGCTGTCGCTGCACTCACGCTCTTGGACACCGTCATAGAGACGGCTCCGGCCAACGTGACTCCAATACTTGACAAGATCAAAACCATCGTCGCTGCCACGGCTAACGGTCATCCTACCACTTCGGCACGAAGGCCGACTGAATCTGTGGCCGAAACGCCAGACAAAAGCCGGCTTCCACCTCTAAAGTCAGGAGACTATAGGAGGCTCGAGCCGGCTCGGTCGACGACCAGGCCAAGAGGCCCACCTCACGAGTCCACGCTGAAGTACCAAGAACAGACGGCTGACTCCCGCGACAAATGACATGGACGTCCACCCGTCCATCACCGAGTCCGCCGCAACAGTTCCAGCTACCCAACCAGCCAACCGAAGACCCCGCTGAGTGATCTGCGGGAAGTCCTCGATCGCCGCTATCAAGAGCGCGACCGACGCACCCGGGAAGATCGGAGGGGATCACCCGACAGCGGCGACGACGGAGTACCGGCCTTCACTCGGGAGCTCCGCCGAGTGCATTGGCCGAGTGGCTTTAAGCCTACAGGGATTGAAAGGTACGATGGCAAGACCGACCCTGAATCTTGGCTAACCGTATACACCCTTGCCATCCGAGCTGCAGGTGGCGACAATAAAGCCATGGCCAATTACCTGCCCGTGGCCCTCGCAAACTCAGCCAGAAATTGGCTCACGAGCCTGCCAAGAGGCTCAATCGGCTCGTGGAGCGAGCTGAGGGACCACTTCATCGCCAACTTCCAAGGTACCTTCGAGAGGCCCGGCACACACTTCGACCTTTACAATGTCATCCAGAAGCCGGACGAGCCCCTGAAGGGTTATATTCGTCGTTTCTCCGAGAAGCGCAACAAGATCCCGAACATCACCGATGATATCATCATCGCCGCCTTCCAGAAGGGAGTCCGTGATGAGCTGCTGATCGGCAAGTTCGGGCTTAAACCACCGAAGACGGTGAAGCAAATGTTCGAGACGGCGAACTCATACGCCAAATCCAATGACGCCATTAAGGCCGCCCGTCAAGACGGCCCGACGAAGGGAGGACAAGCAAGCAGGAGGAAGCCGAAATCCTAAGAAGGATGGCGGCAACAACGGCAACCAAGGCCAGAAAGATCGCAAGCGCCGATCTGAAGACCTAGTGGCCGCAACCTCCAACACTCAACGCCGTCCCCGAGTCGCTGCCTACGACGCCATCATGAACGCCCAATGCACCCACCATCCGAATCATAAGCACGCGGCGAAGGACTGCTTTATCTACAAGCAGTTCGCCGAACAGTACGCGGCGCAGCTTAACAAGAAGCCAACTGACGAGGCTGGCCCATCTGGCGCCAAAAAGAACAACGCGGTTGAAAACGCTGAACCTTTCCAAGACCCAGTGGGGGAGCTCAACCATATCTTCGGAGGGCCACTAGCCTATGAGTCCAAGAGGAAACAGAAGCTAACTGACCGGGAGGTCAATGCGGCTCAACCCGAAGTCCCTCAGTATCTGCGATGGTCGGAAGTGGCCATCACCTTTGACCGCTCGGATCATCCCGACCGAGTGGTCCACCCGGACGCTATCCACTCGTCCCGGACCCCGTGGTCCGCAACATCAGCTTAAGCGCGTCCTCATCGATGGGGCAGCGCCTCAACATCCTATTTGCCAAGACCATGGATGAGATGCGATCCCGAGGGCCGAACGAAAGCAAGCTCAGCCCCCTTCCACGGAGTTATCCCAGGGCTATCTTCAACACCACTCGGGCATATCTCCCTCCCAGTCACTTTCGGAGCCCGAGAGAACTTCCGAACGGAGAACGTCACCTTTGAGGTGGCCGACTTAAAAAAGATATCACGCCATCATCGGAAGGCTCGCGCTTGCCAAGTTTATGGCGATCCCTCACTACACCTACCTTTGCATGAAGATGCCGGGTCCCAACGGCGTCATCACTCTTCGCAGCGACGTGAAGCAAGCCTTCACCTGCGATAAAGAGAGCTGCGACATGGCCCAATCTCGCGATAGATTACGTGGCCAACAAGAAGTCTGATTGGCTGCATCGACTTCGGCAGAGGGCGAAGTCCCCGCGAAAAGATAGCCAAATCAGGATCCGGCGACGCCAAGACCAAGAAGATCTCCCTTGATCCGTCGATCCTCGAAACTGCGTAATCGGCGCCGACCTAGATCCCAAATAGGAAAGCGCGCTCGTCACCTTCCTCCAAAATAATAAAGATGTTTTTGCTTGAAAACCATCTGATATGCCTGGAATTCCTAGGGAGGTGATCGAGCACTCCTTGAACGTCAAAGATGACGCTAAACCGATAAAACAACGATTACGCAGATTCGCGCAAGATCGAAAGGATGCTATCAAAGAAGAACTCACAAAGCTCTTGGCTGTCAGCTTCATCAAAGAAGTCCTCCATCCCGACTGGTTGGCCAACCCAGTCCTGGTCCGCAAGAAGACGGGGCAATGGCGCATGTGCGTTGATTACACTGACCTCAACAAAGCCTGCCCCAAGGATCCGTTCGGGCTACCTCGTATCGACCAAGTCGTCGACTCAACAGCCGCCAACTCCTGAGCTTCCTGGACTGTTACTCGGGCTATCACCAGATCAGCTTAAAAGAATCCGACTGCCTGAAGACATCGTTCATCACGCCGTTCGGGGCCTACTGCTACATCACCATGCCTTTTGGCCTGAAGAACGCCGGAGCCACATACCAACGCATGATCCAAAGATGTTTCCAGACGCAGATCGGCAAGAACGTTGAAGCCTACGTCGACGATGTTGTCATCAAAACCAAGCAGAAAGAAGACCTTATCGCCGACTTAGAAGAAACCTTTGCAAACATCCGGGCCTTCAGAATGAAGTTAAACCCGGAGAAGTGCACCTTCGGTGTTCCATCAGGCAAACTGCTCGGCTTCATGGTGTCACATCGTGGCATTGAAGCAAATCCAGAGAAGATCAACGCCATCCTAAGCATGAAACCCCCGAGTAACCAGAAAGACATCCAGAAGCTCACTGGCTGCATGGCGGCGCTAAGCCGTTTCATATCCCGACTCGGCGAACGAGGCATGCCTTTCTTCAGATTGCTAAAGAAGACAGACGACTTCCAGTGGACCGCGGAAGCCAACAAAGCCTTTGAAGAGTTCAAAGAGTTCCTCACGACGCCACCCGTCCTGGCCTCGCCTCAGCCCCAGGAACCTTTGCTGCTGTACGTTTCAGCCACTCACCAAGTGGTTAGTACGGTCCTCGTGGTCGAACGCGAGGAAGAAGGATGGGCTCAGAAGATTCAAAGACCAATCTACTTTGTTAGCGAAGTATTGGCAGGAGCCAAAATTCGCTACCCCCAGGTACAAAAATTGCTCTATGGTGTTCTAATAACCGCAAGGAAATTGGCACACTATTTTCAGGGCCACTCGGTCACCGTCGTCACCTCTTTCCCACTCGGCAACGTCATCCACAACCGCGAGGCAACCGGGCGCATCGCCAAGTGGGCCTTAGAACTGATGCCGCTGGACTTGACTTTTAAGGCAAGGACGTCCATAAAGTTACAAGCCTTAGCGGACTTCCTGGCCGAGTGGACTGAACAGCAAGAAAACGTGCCTCGGGAAGACCTCCAACACTGGACCATGCACTTCGACGGATCCAAGAGGATCACCGGCTTGGGAGCAGGAGTTGTGCTGATCTCCTCGACTGGGGAAAGGCTAAGATATGTCCTTCACCTCCACTTCTCCGCCTCACACAATGTCGCCGAGTACGAAGCTCTTCTACATGGACTGTGCCTCGCAGTTTCACTCGGGATACGTCGGCTTATCGTGAAAGGCGACTCCCAGCTGGTCGTCAATCAAGTGATGAAGGACTGGTCCTGCTTAAATGACACTATGGAGGCCTACCGACAAGAGGTCCGCAAGCTCGAGGACAAGTTTGATAGACTCGAACTCTCACATGTCCTGAGACATAACAACGAAGCTGCCGATGAGCTGGCACAGCTCGGATCTAAGCGCGAAGCTGCCCCAACGGACGTCTTTGTCGAACATCTCTACGAACCAACCATCACGGCAAAGACAACTCTCACCGAGCAAACCACGAACGAAGTCGCCATGACCGATACCGACTCGAGGACGCCGCTCATCAAATTCTTAACCCAGCAAGAGCTGCCGGATGACCGGGATGAAGCAGAACGCGTCCGGCGTCGTTGCCAAGCATACGTCATGGTTGACTCCGATCTATACAAGAGAAGCCCCTCCGGAATTCTAATGAGGTGCATCACACCCGAAGAAGGGAAACAGCTACTCCAAGACATCCACTCGGGCATATGCGGGAGCCACGCGGCAGCACGCACTCTAGTCGGCAAAGCTTACAGGCAAGATTTCTTCTGGCTTACCGCGGTCCCCGACGTGGATAAAGTCGTACGAACCTGCGAAGGCTGCCAGTTCTTCACCCGATAAAGCCATGTCCCGGCCCAGGAGCTTCAAACAATCCCACTTTCCTGGCCGTTCGCGGTATGGGGGCTGGACATGGTTGGCCCTTTCAAAAAGGCTCCAGGAGGATTCACACACCTCTTCGTCGCAATCGACAAGTTCTCAAAGTGGATTGAAGCCAAGCCGGTCGCCACAATCACTGCTGACAAAGCACGAGACTTTTTCCTCAACATCGTGCACCGCTTCGGCGTCCCAAACAGAATCATAACTGATAATGGGACTCAATTCACGGGAGGCATCTTCAAGGAATTCTGCGAAGACTTCGGGATCAAGATCTGCTACGCATCAGTAGCTCACCCCAAAAGCAATGGACAAGTCGAGCGGGCCAACGGCATGGTCCTCCAAGGCATCAAGGCCCGCGTTTTCGGCCGCCTAAACCCTTACGCTGGCAAGTGGGTCCAAGAACTTCCCTCGGTTCTATGGTCGCTGCGAACCACACCCAGTCGGGCTACCGGCCAAACTCCTTTCTTTTTGGTCTATGGCGCAGAGGCCATGTTGCCAAACGAGATGGAGTACGAGTCCCTCCGGGTCCGCAGCTTCAACGATGAACGCTACGACCCTGACCGAGTGGATGACCTCACCCGATTGGAAGAGGCCCGCGAAGCAGCCCTCATCCAGTCGGCCAAATACCTTCAAGGGCTACGAAGATACCACAGTCGCAATGTGCGAGCACGAGCTTTCATCGTTGGCGACCTGGTCCTGCGCAAAATCCAGACCACCAAGGATCGACACAAGTTATCTCCCTTATGGGAAGGACCGTACATAATCGCTGAAGTGACTCGGCCCGGTGCATACCGGCTAAAGCGCGAAGACGGATCTATGGTGGAGAACTCCTGGAACATCGAGCATCTTCGACGATTTTATGCCTAATTTGGCTAAGGCCTTATGTTTTCCTTGACTGCCAACCTCAAGCAAGATGACTTCTTGAGTTAGCAGTCGGGGGCTGTACACATGTCAATAAAGCTCAAGTTTCTCTCATCAACTTTTGTGCATAATTTGGTTTATCATTGTTTAATGTCCTTCGACTCGAGCTCAGTGTCTAAGGACTGAGAGTTTTCCGATGACCTAATCGAGCTAGGCTTGATGACAGCCAGACGAAAACTACTCAAGAAATTTCACGCAAAAGCTCGAATCAAGGCATTAGCATAAATAAACTAAAAATATCACAAGTCCTACATCAGAATGTTATGGTTACGCGACATTTACAACACAAAGTTAGAAAGACAAATCAAACCCTGAAGTTATTTACTACATCAAGGGATATCTTCTTCGCCACTTCCTGCGCCTCGCTTAGCATGTCCAAGGCCTGCTCATCCGTCGTCCCGTCAGCAAAGCCTTCCCCGACTGAATGGATATCCACTCGGGGGTAAAGGGACTTGGTCTGAGCAAGAGCTAGACCAGCCCCCATGCTGGCCGCTTCGGTGATATTGGCCAGGTATCGGTCGGGAGCCAGCCGCAGCTTGTCGAATATCTCGATCGGCTCCAGCGAGCTGGTCCCAACTCCTTGATCGAACAAGGACAGCAAGATCGGCGTGGTGGCATTGGCGACCTCTTCCCGCATCTCATCACTTCGTTTGATCCGCCCAAGCAAGACATCGTATTGGGCTTGGGTTTTCACCTTGTAAGCTGCCAAAAGTCCCGGATCATTCAAAGTACTCGGAGATAAAGCAACACAAGAAGTCTTACTTCAAAGAAGACTACCTTCAAACTTGGCCTCCATTTCAGCCTTGTCAAGGCTGACCGCTTCTAGCTGGACTTGGAGTGAATGGACCTCCGAAGAATTTTCTACAACAAAAGAAGATCGTCAACAGCCAAGATCAACATGAGAATCATGATGAAGCTGGGAGATGCGGGCTTACTCCCGATTGATCCGCGGAGGTCGAGGTTCGCTTCTCGAAGCTCCGCAATCTCCCTCCTTAAAGCCGCCTCCCTTGATGCGGCCTCCTCCCGAGTGGCCTTCAGCTGTCGCTGAACGTCCTCCAAGGAGTTTAAGTGGGGGACCAGCTTCTCCAGCACTTCAGATTTTGCCATTGAGCGGCAATACTCCTTCTGCGCGCGAAAGCAGAGGAGTGATCGACTGAAAGATAATGATGATATAATTTAAGAGAGAGACGAAGGCTTACGTTGAGCAGCCGGGTCGCCTCATTAAGACTCTCGACAAGGGCATCCCTTTCATCTTTTTCGGCTTGCCGGTCTAGGGTGATGCCCTGTCTCTCGCCTTCCGAGTCCCGCCACTCGATTCTGATCGGGGGAACCCAGGTCTCAGAAGACTGCAACCTGGGAATCTCTTCTACTGTGGCTGGCAAGCAAGAAGGGCAAATGAAGACATGAAAGATTTAAATTGAAAGAGTAAAAGAGCGCTTCGAAACAAGTCTCACCGGTTTCGGCGGCCGCCTGCCTAGGTGGAGCGGCCGGCTGGCCTTCTTCTTCTGGCTCTGCGCCGAGTGGCCCCCAGTCGGGGGCGCTTGAGCCCCAGCCTCGGGTTTCCCGGCCGATGACTGGTTTCCAGTCGGGATATCCGGACCGGCGGCCGAGGGCTCCTTCCTCGGGGCATCCTTCTTCGGAGGCGAAGGTTGTTTCCCGAGCGCGCTCGCACTCGGTTGCGGGCTCCGGGATTTGGCTCTACCGACCTTGGCACCTCGGGAGCGGCGGCGGAGTCGGTCCTTCACCCCCTCCGGCAGATCTATGTCTGGGGCCTCCGCGAAAGTGAATACAGCAGGGGTAAAGATAAAGAGAAGTTTTCAACAAAAGAGTTCGACTTCGGTTTGAGCATACCGGATGACCGGCGGATCTTCGGCGCCGTCCGCGGCGATCGCCTCAAAGGAGGAGTTTCGGTGGGGGAGCGGGACGTCGTCATCCGAGTCCTCTATAATCAGTCTCCTCTTGCTCGCACGCTTATTCGAGTCTTCACTCGGCGCCGCTCGTTTCCCGACCGGGTCGCCTTGGATCTTGATCCCACCGTCGGCTTCTTGGCGGGCGATGCGGCGCGTCGTCATGAGACACTTTGTATGGCTTGGAGGAGATAGAGGCGTTTTCCTGCAGAAGAAGGAAAGTGCAATATTAAGAGACAAGATGTCAAGATTGAAAGATACTATGAAGCAACCAGTCGGCTTACAAGAGGAGGTCGATCAATGCGAAGGGAAGGACTCGGCGTAATGAGGGCCCGCTCAACCGCAATCCCGCACGAGAAGAGTTTGTACATCCGGATCTTCAGGATCTCGTACTTGAGTGGATCTGGATCTTCCCGATTGGGGTCCGTCCCGCCTTCATACTCGAAGGCCGGCTTCGACCGCTCCTTGATCGGCGCCAGTCGGCACCTGATGAAGTGCCGAGTGATCTGTTCCCCGTGAAGACCCCTCTGCTTCATCGCCAGGATCTTCGCAAGTAGCTCGTTGGCCTCGTCCCAATCTTGGGCTACCGGGACGGTGCTCCAAGATGGCTTGGGGACAGGGGGAAGACCGACGAAGGCTGGCAGGCTGGGTTCGAGGTTGCTAATGTAGAACCAGCCCGCGTGCCATCCCTTGTTGGAAGACTTCAAAGGGAGAGAAAAGTAATCTTTGCGGAGAGATCCGCGGAGCTGGAAACCTGCCCCGCCAACGACGCAAGGTTGGTCCTTGTTCGGATGAGGTTTGAGATAGAACATGCGACGGAAGAGATGAAAGTGGGGGAGAATGCCAAGGAAGGCTTCACACACGTGAATGAAGAGAGCTATGTGAAGCATTGAGTTGGGGTTCAGATGATAGAGATGAAGCCCATAGTAATCCAGAAGCCCCCGGAAGAACTCGGAGGTGGGAAGGCTGAACCCGCAATAGAAAAAGGAAGTGAAAACGACGAGCTCACCGGTGTTTGGGGTCGGGAAGTCCTCCCCCGCCGCCGGGCGCCATCCCACAAGTTCCTTTGGCGGAAGCACGCCATGCTTCACCATCTCCTTGAGGGTGGATTCCCTCACATCCGAGGCGGCCCATTGGTCGAACGGAATCCTCTTTTCCTCCGCCATGAGAGTTGGGTTGATGGGAAGTGGATCTGGCTGGAAAAGGTCGGATTTTTGGCGAAGGAACGTGGGAGTTTTGGCCGCGGAAGCTGGTTGTCGCAGAAAGCGAGCTCCTTGATGGATGGATTTGGGAACGCGCAAGTCTAGGGTTCTCCGCAATGAACTGGTGAACAGTGCTGCGAAAAGGGGAATCTTTTGGAAGACGAAGAGGCGGGGATGACCTCGCATCTTTATAGAAAGATTTGAGGGTTGCGTTAGGTTTTCTGGTAATTGGGCCGAGTCCATAAGAAAATCTACGGCCCAGCTAAGGTGTGGTCCGATGCGTGTCCTTAGGGACTTAAGCGGATGTGCTTAAGCAGATTTGCTCTGGCAATATGCGCGTGTCCGAGTGCCCTGTACTTTTAAAAATCCTTTCATACCGCGGTTTGCTTGACTTCATGAGAAGCTGGCACGATGCAACTTGGAAGGTGACCGACAGTTAAGTTTTTATAGCTGCCTTGATGACAAGGACTGTTTGTTTTTTGGCATTTGGTCGGGTAACCTTACCAATGCTATTTATTTTTCCACCTTGGTGAAGATCTTTTTAGATTGAGACCAGTATTATGGCATAAGCTATTTAATAATTTGGTCATATTTTTCATATGATTGAAAGAATTTGTTTTCCCATGAGGGATGATTGAAATATTTGTTCCGGGATTACTCGGACAAGTATACTCGGATGAGCATGAGTTCACCGAGTGCTTTTTACCCATATGGGATGATTGAATTATTTGTTCTGAGATGACTCGGGCAAATTCACTCGGATAAGTATGAACTTGCCGAGTAATGAGATTTCTATGATTGTTTTAGCTTGAGCTAAGCATCTACATAAGAATGATTTTTTATGGTTCTTGACTATATGCTTAGTCTGTTTTTTGACCAACCACATAGTCGGGGGCTACACCTAATTAGGTGCATCAGGAGATGCACCTAGATATTTATTTTTGAGAAATTTTTCCAGCCCTTCACAGTCTTTGGAGCCACTCGGGAAGATTCAGGCAGAGATGATGAAATCACTCGGCGCCAAAGGCACTCGGTCAAAGAGATTTTTTGGCTGAGCGCTGCTTTGGTTTGAAGCTGAGTTGTCTCGTCGACTGAAAAGGACTCGGGGGCTACTGTGGAGATTGTGGCAATCGGGTATCTACATGGCAAGCTTATCCGACTGGAGGTAGGGATGAATTGCGCCTACCATATCTGTAAACCAAACATGACTTGGGTGTTACGATTGCCGATAGAGATAAGGCAATCGGCCTATAGTCACGGTTTGGTAAGATTGAGGAAACCAACTTAGAATAAGATAGGGTTTCCGATCTGTAAGCCCTCCTCCCAAGACTATATAAGGGGGGTAAGGGGGCGTCCCTTGAGGGATATCAGATTCTAGATCAGAGATTCCGATAGGAGATCAGAGAATCCTATGTTAGATGAGCTTTTAGCTTTGAGCCTTAGATCACGAGATCAATAAAGACACTCGGCGGATCGAATCCACCGAAACAGGAGTATGGTATTACCTCTTGAGAGGGCCTGAACTTGTCTAAACCTTCTTCTTCTTCTAACCCATCGTGCTTGGCGATATTGACTGCGACCCCAGAAATCATATTGCCGAAACCAAGTTTCGACAGTAAGGTCAATGCTAGCGGACAATCATGGTAGTAGGTCCGCCCTGACCTCTGGGAGTGAAACGTGGCCATTGCGGGTTCCCTTGTTGAGGCTGTGGTCTGAGCTGAACAACCTTTCATTTCTTAAGCATCTTGTTACGCTGATCTTCTTGACGAATAGCTTTGTCGACCAGTTTTTCAAAATCGACGTATTCACCTGAGATGAGCTTGTCCGTTAACTCATCATCAAGTCCGGCCAATAACTTTTCTTGACGCTCGCCGTCGGTGCGCACATCTTCCAGAACATAACATGCCAGGCGATAAAATTCGTGCAAGTACTCTGTGACCATTCGGTTGCCTTGTTCAAGGGATCTGAACTCCCATTTCTTCTGTGCCACAATCCCTCCAGGAATCTGTGCTTTCCAAAATTGCTGGCAGAATTCTGCCCAAGTGACTACAAGTGCGTATCCCCGATGAGTGACTAGGAGATTGTCCCACCATGCCAAGGAGGGTCCTTGGAGTTGGTGGGTTGCAAAAGACACCCTTTCTTGGTCTGTGCACTGTAGTAGGTCCAGCTTCTTTTCTATGGCATTGAGCCAATCGTTGGCTTCCATAGGATTGGTGGTGCTAGAGAAAGTCAGGGGTCCGACACGGAGGAATTCTGACAACTTGTTTTGAGGGGGAGGAGGCGGTGCGAACTGGTCATTATGGTTCTGGTTCTGCTGTTGAAACTGTTGCATCATTTGCAGTTGCATTTGTTGATGCTGCTGTTGCATTTGCTGCATCATTGCAGCCATCATTTGGGTTTGGTTGGCTAAGACTTGAGCCAAGGTGATGTTCTCGGGTGGAGGAGGTGGGGTGTTGCCATTAGCCCTGGTGTTGTTCTCTACTGACTCAGTGTTGGTGTTGGTGCTGCCGTTCCTGGTGTTCACCATCTAAAGGAGCGGATCGAATAAGGCGAGAAAAGGAGTAAAACAGATTGGGTTGAGAAGCTGAACTTCATTACTTGTTTTGATCTGTTCTTTATTAGAACACTTAAAACACATTCAACATCCTTAACTAGGCAACCCATACCCACACTTGATACAGGTTGACCGCTACCCCACACACAACACTAAACAGGCAGGAAAACTAGGAAAACGGTAAACTAAGGATGGCGACACTCTAGGGATTGGAGCGGCTTTCGTGATCGGTGGAGTCGAAACCACTCCCTTGGGAGTTTCCGTCTTCCTTTTCCTTTGAGCGGCTTCGAGAGCTTGCTAACTCCTGTTTTCCGCCTGGGATCTTGGAGCTGCCACTGCTACTGCCTCTGCTGCTGCTGGACACGAAGATCCATCCTCCTCCTTTGCTTAGGGTCGGAGCGGGGACCGAGACAGGAGTAGGATGTCGACCCCTATTTTTGAGAACGGGAATCATTCATGTTCATAGTACCATATCCCTAGATCCAGTAGTTTGGTACCCACGAATACAATTCTGAATTACCAGGTGCAAAGTGCACGAATAGTCTTACACTGAACTTATTACAATAATAGGCCCGAAGGCAATATCCAATACATATAGGACCTACTGGTCCGAATTCAACCAAATCAAAGTTTAGATGAGATTAGCAGACGAAAAGCAGTGGCATGTCGATTTCCACAGGCAATGACTGGGGACTAAGACCTAGCGCGCTCCATTGTCTTCATTCATGCTTGTAGTAAGCATAGGGGTCCTCCAGTTCTTCGTTTCCTTCATCTGATGTTTGTGCGTATAGCAAGGGTTAGTACCCAATGAACTCAGCAAGCCGACACGGAATGATGCACATGATAGGGTCATTCAAAGGATGGCCAAGGTTCATTTGCACAAAGCCAATTTTCACAAAGCATTTCACAATCCTAACATCTAGCCAGTCAAGTTTTAGTTCCAGAATATATTAAATCGGCGACGGTTCTATCTGCCATCCATCGTGATACCAAGGATGGTTTTCTGTCTCCGGTTCGTCATGGTTTTCTGGGGAGTCTATCCCTTCTCGCAGGTCGAGAAGTTAAGTCCACCAGCATACAAAATCATTATGCATACCAACCCATCATTTTAACATTTATGAGTCTAGCCATGGGAGAAGCTTGTCATGTCGCTCATTAACCGCGAGCACGGCTATTCGAATAGATTGATTGACTCACACTGCAGTGGATGTACACTTTACTCGTACTCCCCAACTACTCATTGAATGAGCTTACATCCCTCTATATGGGACGGTCACGGCAAAGCCTTTCGATAACCTCACTTTGGCAGTACCCGCTCCATGAACTTAAGTCCTCATGCACTCTAGCCGTCATTTCCTAGCAGTGAGAGGAGTTCTGGCGTTCCCGAGGTAAGGGGGAAAAACTCACTTAATCTCTAAGTCATCGTTAGGTTCAGGTTATCATTCACATAAAGGCCTTTCGTCTCATCACAATCACGGGCACACTACCCTTGGTAGGTCCCTAACTCAACACTTACACCTGAACCACTACGCAGGGATACTGCCTCCGCTCGGCTATCTACTCTGCTAGGTCTATACCCATTCGAGAAGTACGGTTGTACTGATTCGCTCTAAGTTATAAGTCTCATGGCTCGGTCCTTAATTGACCAGGGATGGTACTAGCCTTTCCCGAAAACCACCCAAATCCATCGATCCGCCCCAGTCTGAAAACATTGGTTTGTATTTTCATTTTTCCATCAAACTATCTTCATCATGATCGAGGCAATGTGGCGCTCATGTCTCCACCTGCCATATCTCAACTACCTTCCCAAAGATAGTTGCCCAAGCACGAGGCTTATTTGTAAAATCATGAGTATGCAAGAATCTAGTATAAGCAGGGCTAAGCATTTTACCGAAGTTAGCCTCCGGTCATATCACATCGAGGGTTACAAAGAATATTTCTAAGGGTAATCAATATCAAGGCAGGGTATATCAAGTATAGGTACTCATTTGTGTATAGCATGCAATTTGTAATTGAAAACAACATCATTTCGCAAAGTAGGATCAATATGCTCAAAGGAATGTGTTGGCTTGCCTTGCTCGCACACTTGTTGGCCGGGGTCTTCAACATAGTCATTGCTTGCTCCCTCGGTTGCTATTCGTACGTGCGAAAGATCGTTGAATTCGATCACAATTTAATAAAATACCGAGAGATCGAAAAGAACCATAAACACGACTCCAAACATTTAGCCTAGAATACTACTCGAGTTCGGACAAGAGTTGTTAGGATAAAATCCGAGTTTGAAACGAGTTGATGCCCTAGGGTTTTCACAAAAACATCGATCGCATTTATTTGAGAAAATAAATTTAGAAATACCAAGTGAGGGGATTTGTGTTCGAGGTTTTGGAGGTTCGAGCACTAAAAGAAACACATTCTTAATGGCGGAAAAGAAATAAACAAAATCCGGATTAAAACGACGCGAAGTAAAATCTCCAAAAAATCTGATTTCTATTTTCCGAATTTGCTCCGAGATAATTATACGAGAAAACAATATATTTTGGCCCGAATAATTTCCCAAATCTTTCCTAAACACTTTTCCTATTTTTCTAAAATTTTTCCCTATTTTTCCTATTTTTTCCTTCTCTTTTTCTTTTCTTTCTTTTCTGTTTACTATTCATTAACCTGCCAACTGTTCGACCGGTGCTCTGTTCTCTCTCTATCTCATTGCGGCCGGTGACCAGCGCAAGCGAGGCGAAGGGGTGGCGGCTCGGGCTTACCGGCGGCGACGCTTCGGGAGGCAGTGGAGCTCGGCGCACGGCGGTGGGGGCTCGCGGCGACGGCGGCGCTCGAGGAGGGAATGGTGCTCGGGCTTGCGGCGAGGAACGGTGATGGCGCTCGGGAAAAATCGGCAAGGGGAGAGTGGATGGACGGCGGCGAGGTGGGGAAGGAGAGGGGAGAGGGGTTCTTTTATAGGCGCGGCCGGGGGAGAACGGGGAGAAGTGAGGGGTCCGGCGCACGGTACGGCGGTGGCGCACGCGGCGCGTCGAACGCAGCGCGCACGGAGCCGGGCGCGGGTGGGCGGCGCGTGGCGAGGTCGTGGGCGGGGTCGGGTACGGCGGCGACGGGTAGCGGGCGCGCGTGCGGGTCCGGACGCGGCGGGCGACGGGTGGCGGGTGCGGGCGCGGCCGAACGGCGGGCGAGCGCGTGGCGGGCGGCGCACGGCGTGGCGGCGGGCCGGGCGCGAGCGCGGGCGCGGTACGGCGTCGAACACTTGTGACCTAATGAACAGTGCGTTTTCGATTTTTCCGATTTTCGTTCCATTTTCAAATTTCTATTTTGTTTCACTCTAAAAATTCCACATAAAAATAAAGCATTCCCAAAATTAATTTAAGAATATATTTTCAAACTTTCACCAACTTTTATTTATTTAAAAATATATATCACCATATTTAATTTAATCTTTTTCTTAAATTCATAAATCAAAATTTTTAATTCCAACTAATTTCTAAATTTTATATAAATCCCTTAAAATATTTTATTGCCCATTTTATTTCCTAATTAATATTCCAAATCACCAATTAATGTTTTATTTTCCAAACAAACATTTTTATGAATCCACCTCACTTCCTATTTTAAAAATTCCTAACCTTAGACTTCGAGATTTTCCTCTCCAACGAAAATCCAAATCATTTGGTTTTTCTCGAACACCGAGACGAATCGTTCACATATAAATTTATGCAACCAAGCTGGCAAATAAGAAGCAATAAACACAACCAAGAAGCAACAAGCAAAAGTTTTTGTAGGTTTCGATTTTTAATTTCCGGTTTTTAAATTCTCCAATTTTCAGGGCGTTACATAGGAATTGGCACTGGTGCAGGAGCTGGGGAAGGTGGCGGAGCAGGAAGGGGAATCCTGGGCGCCAGCTGCATCCGCACCGAGGCCTTGGTGGTCTTCCGAGGTATGATCCTGATCCGAAGGATGTTGGGGGGTGGAAGCCCTTTCAGGATGGCGATTTCTTTCTTGAGGCGATCCACCTCATCCTTTAGGCTCTTGATCCTCAGAATCTTCTGGTCATTCTAGGCTTTGGCTACCATATGAAGACCTGAATGCATCTTGTCCAACCCTTCAATCATAGTCCTCATGTGAGAGAAGGTGGTGTCATTCTCCCCTTCGGCGGATTGGAAGGAGTTGATCACCGACGAGCTTCCGCGCCGAGGATGGAAACAGAAGGCAGAGTGGCGGAGATGGTAGTCATGCATCTCCCTCATCCGGGCCAACATCAGGTAAGCAGCCTCTTGGCAGGCATGCTCATCCGTTCCTCCCGAAGCAATGACCACCATGTGCGGGATGTTGGCGCCGACAAAACTGTGCATTTCCAAAGGGACCTGATGGGGCAACTCGCTGCCGAAAGGTGAGACGATGGTGTACTCGGGTGCACCAGGATAGCCTACTACCAAAGCCATCCTTGCTAGTTCAGCGACGAAACCCTTCAGACCCTGACCATTGTGGGTGACGAGACAGCCTGCCATCTAGAGAAGACAAGGTAGGGGATCAATGCATGCTCAAACCCAAGTTAGATAAACGGTAAAGGACTCAAGTGAAGTAAATGAGAAAAGAAGGGTTTTTGAGAATTATTTTCATGAGGCTAAGTGAAGCTTCTAACGACATCCCCTAGCTGATGTGGTAATGCTTAAAATAGATGCTTAGTTATAATAAGTATAAAAATCAGCGGCCATTCCATCCTATCTTGACTTAGGACTTTGCTCCCTTAGAGAGATTCTGACTGACGGTCGAATAAGATTGCAAATGTTTTTTTCAAATTTAGCTTCAAATTCCTATCACTTAGACTGACATGGTTTTCAAAATTTCCTGTTTTGGAAAACGCTCAAGATTCTCCCCAACCCCGAGGAAACAGAGACCCATTTTCCCGAAACAACTCCAAATGCCAGGACTTATGCATATGAAAGAGTTCAGAGGGCTCCTAGGTTTTTTCCATTTGGCTTTTCCTACGGTCTGGAAATGGCTCTGATACCAACTTGTCACACCCAAAAATTTAGACCAGAATTTCCGAAGCTATATGTGTATTAAAATCCCTGTCCAGGACCACCTAGGGTACACATACGACAATGGTTGATATTACTGTTCCACGTCTTTGAAACATTACAAAAAGATTAAAAAAGAGCAACGAAAAAAAAGAAAAGGGACCTAAGCCTAAACTTGACGCTTGCCACGTGGCTTAACGTAATCCACAAGCAACTTCCAGAGTGCAGGACAAAGCCTACTCAACATCATCTTCTTCTTCGGCTTCTTGCTCAGGTTCTGGTGAAGAGGCGAGGATGAGTACTTCCACGTACTCAGCAAGTCATACCGAAAAGGAGAGGGTATGAATGCAAGGCGAAGACAAAGATTTGGCTCGGGTTTGCCTTTAGCACAAACAGCTAGGGTTTTTGCAAACAAAGGAGTTTTGAACATGAATACGAAAAAATGGTAAATTAATTAATTAATTCATATTAAATCCAACACTGTCCAACGTTATCCCCATGTTGAGACAGGCCCAAACCATCCAACTGTACTAGCCAGGGTCAAATTAACAGGTTTTTAGCAGTGTGGGACTAATCATGGTGAAGTCGGTTGATCGCCCATAAACGTGGGTACATCTATTCGAATAGCTTTACTCTGATCAGAGGTGTACAACTGTACCCACAAGACACAGCCCCACAACACGGCTTCCCGTGCACCAGAATACCGCCACGGTACCCCGGAAAGGGATTGTGACAGGACCTTTTGTATAACCCTTCGCTAACCAAGCGAACCACACCAAGGTTTCGCCCCCACTCCCGTTCCTGGGTCGTGGGCAGCCCCTCGAGTGCCACGGTGAATCCGGCAGCCCAACAACCGGTAAACCCCCGGCCGACTGCAACTCCATCACGCTCACCCTTGCCTGGGTTCGTCAGCTAGGAAGAGCTACACTACAAGACCCACCGTTGCCCATTCTGGCTTGTGGTTTGTATGGTCAGTCTTCTGAGGGTTTCCCGTGAACCGGTCCTTAAATGCCATGGGCACCACTATCAAAACCACAGCACCCACAACCCACCATTTGTCATGTTTTAGTTATTAGTCCGGTCCACAAAGTCCTCGGATTATATCTTTCATTTCATGTGTCCAACATAATATAGTCTAGATGAAATTATCTATTTAGTGTGCTAGTAAGTCTAAGTAGGTCTAAGCATAACCTAGGCCTATAAGCTAGTAAGGTTGTTATCCCAAGTTTATCAAAGGGGTTAGGGTGGCAAGCCTAAGGCTTAAATCTAACCATACGGTGTAATATTCCCCATGAGATGACATTCAAAATAAATGCAGTTTAATAGAATAAAACAGGTGTTTTAGCAAAAGTAGGAGCAATATGATCAATAATAAAGCATGACTTGCCTTGCTCTTCGAACTACCGGGGTCTACACGACAAACAAAGCACTTCAACAAAACAGGCTAAAATGCTACTAAAACAGGGAACAAAACCATTTTTAATGTATTCTTGGCATTTTTATGAATTTAATGAAATTGGAATGGGCTAAAACAGAGCTCGGATTGAAAAGATATGATTTTAAGTGGTTTTTTGTGTTTTTTTACTAAAGCAGAAAAAGTCCTTAAAAATTTATTGCACAATAAGTCCCGGGAATGACGTCACCGGCTAGGGCTGACGTCAACGGCTGAAATGCTGACATCATCGGTCGCGGGAGCACCGGTCCACAGTGGACCGGGTCCACGGCTGAGGACGGGGCGGTGCACCACATGGTGCACACATGGCGCCGAGGTGGCAGCCACGTGGCGTGCCACGCGGGCATGGGGGAACAGACGGCACTAATCTGCCGAGGCAGATCGGACGGCTGGGAGGGGGCGTGGGTGGCACGGTCGGCCGGCGACGTGGCACAATGGCCGGCGCCAGCCGGGTGGCGACGCGGCCGGCCAAGGCGGCGGAGTGTCGCGGCTCGCGCGCGGGCGGAGCCTCGTGCACTCGCGAGCAGTGGCACGAGCGGCCGAGAGGGCGCGAAGGGGTGGCTCGACGCGGGGACGCCGAAGGTGGGGAGGACGATGGCGCCGACGGCGGGGGGGATGACGGGACGCAGCGGGGAGGGATGGCCGAGGTGACTCGGGCGCCGGGGAGGAGGGAGGAGGCGGCGGCGAGGTCCGGGGTGGTCCAGGGTGGCGGGAGAATGCGGCTGCAGGCCGACAGCCAGCTCCGAAGCGAGGGCGCACGGCGCGAGAGCGAGAGAGAGAGGTGTGAGCTCGATTGAGGGCATGGGGAGATCGGGGAGGCCGAGGGGCGGCTTTTAAAGGGGCACGGGAGGTCGGTGGTGGCCGACGGGGGAGTGACAGCTCGCGGAGTTAAGAGAGGGAGAGATTTGGGGTTTAATGGCCAGCGATTAACTCCGACCATTAGGAGGCGCGGGAGTGGCGGGCGGGTGGTTAAAGCTGGTTGGAGGGCGGGCAAATAAAGGCGCGAGGTCCCGAGGGGCGGGGAGGCGGCCGCACGAGATCCGCGTTGGCGGGCGGCCAAACGCGCCGGGCGGGTCGGCCGGAGGTTGAAGACAGGGCTGACAGTGGGCTCCACCTATCGGTGTCCCGAGCAAAAGGGGAGAAACAGACTTAATTTCGGGCGCAAGGATTAAGCGGGCTGCGGCCTTCGGCCGGCCCGCGAGGGAGAGAGGGGTGGCGCCGGCGCGCGGGAGGACTGGGCCGTCGGCTCGGGTCGGCGGCCCACAGGCCAGTTTGGGCGGGAAAAGGACGGGAGGTGAGAGAAAAAGGATTTCCCAGGATTTATTAATTCTGATTTTGATTTTAATTGATTAAAATTTATTTATAGTGCTCTGAAAATTTCACTAAAAATTCTATTAGTGTATTTTGACATGTAGAATTTAGGAAAAATCCTACCATGCCATTTCCATTTAGATTTTTTCTTTTAAAATTATTTGTTCGCTCCAGGTTAATTTCCAACTATTTTTTTTATTTTTCTTTAGATTTTGAAAAGGGGAAAACACCTGAAGGTGTGACATTATATAACCTATACCAATGTCGCCATCTAATCTCAGTCAGCTTGTATCTATTGCTAGATAACAGCCGATGAAATTAGATGTCAAGGTTGGCTTAGATTATAAAATGTATCTACCATCTCAGAAGGCTTTTGTCGGCATGTTTAGATCTCATATTTATCTTTATGCTTAATGCTGCATCAGTTTGGTCTGATCTATTAAGTAATATTTAGAACTATAAAGATCTATCCTGTTTATAATTGCTATTATAGATAGTATCAGAGTTTCAGTCGATCTTATCTGATTTAACTTATCTTGTTTGTTTTATTCTCATTTGATATGTTGAATCTGACCTCTATATTTAGATCTCATCATACTAAATATGTTAAGCCTGTTATCAATCTGTTAAGGAACTTTAACATTTGATTGCTGTATGTTTAATATATTTAGTTTGCCATGATATCTAGTATACAGCAGTATCGGAGTACTAGCTGATACATGTTAGATTAATCGCTTCGGCTATGCTATGAACAAGTATAATCTTTGTCTTATAGTATTTTTAAATCTAAGTTATTTATACTGTCTCAGTACACTACCGATCTATCCTAGTCACTTGATTTAAATATGCTTTAAGATGTAGATTGCATTCTGTTAACATCTACAACCGATCGGACGAGTCTAGTTGCTGCCGATTCAATGCATATTACATCGGCACAATATCAAACGATACGTCATTGGACGCCAGCTGATCAGCTATCGATCTAACATCGTTTTCTCTTTCTAGTTTCTTGTTGGTTGCAGGAACAAACCAACTGGCATGCCTACGAACCTCAAGTAACAGATTTGGACCTGCACTAGAGTAAAGCAAATCTCAAAGGCTGGTGCGTGGGAAATTTTCTCATCAACAGGGACCTATGCCTTTCTAAAGTTGCGACAGAATTTAGCCCAAGTAACCTCCGTTCCAGCCGGGCGGGTGACCATGTAGTTATCCTGCCAAACAGAAGCAGGACCTTGGAGTTTATGTGTGGCAAAGGACACCTTCTCCTGGTCGTTGCACTAGAAAAGGTTCAACTTCTTCTCAATAGCACGAAGCCAATCATTGGCCTCCATTGGTGCTTGAGAAGGTGGGTGGCCTGACACGAAGAAACTCTGGCAGTTTGGACTAGGGTGGTGGTGGTGGACCAAACTGTTGATTCTGTTCCTACTGCGCCTGCTGCTGCATCTGCTGCATCATCTATTGTTGCATCTGCTAGTGTTGTTACTGCATTTGCTGGTGTTGTTGCTGCATTTGCTGCGTAATCATTGTCATCATCTATGTCTGGTTGGTGAATACTTGAGTGATTGTTGGGTTCTCCGGCGGTGGAGGTGGACCATTGCCTGTTCCGCCATTGGCATTTGTCCCTTCAGTCTATTCCTCATTGCTACTGTCATCCCCTGCTGCAATGTTGACATTCCTTCTGTTCACCATCTAGAGAGGGACCGGCTGAAAGAGATGGACAAGAAGAAAAACAGATTGTTCAGGCACTAAACTTTATTACAATTTAAAATGTAGTTATTTGATTTGAATTAAAACACTGAAAAGGAAGCAGTTCAACTCCTAATTAAAAGCAACCATACCACAACCACCTCATATGGTCCACCGACTAACCCACAAGCAAACAGACCTAAGCACATAAACTAGCAGGGAAGCAAACTACTAAGAGCGGTAAACTAGGGGTAATGACCCTAGTGCTCAGAGCGGCTCCTACGGTTGGTGAAGTCAAAGTCAAACTCTGGCTCGTCTCCATCCTCCTCTGAACGGCTCCCTTAGTCCAATAGGTAGGTCTCGCCACTGGCTGGCTCGGAGCTGGAGCTGCTGCTAGTCCTACGAGAGGAGCTGGGTGTAGTGTGCAGCCAACCACCGCTGCCGCTAGCAACACCCACTGCTGCTGATGCTGGAGCGAAGTGAAGGGTTACGCGGAGGCTACGCTAGCCAAAAACAAAAACTTTTCTACCGCGCAAACCAGGGACACTTGCAAGTAAGGGCCGATAGATTATTACTGATTGGAGTATGCAGCGGAAACAGCCAATCAAGGCTATCCGATCTGGAACTGTGCTGGCCGATGACAGCCGATTCTCGCAAGCCAACAACCGATTCCTGGGGACAGCCAATTCACCAATCAGCCGATTCGCCGATGTAGCCGATTCGCCAAGTCGTCTGACCGCGTTCTCGCGCCTCGCTCCAATGCGCTCGATCGCAACCGATTCCACCACAGCCGATTTGTAGCCGATCAACAACGCGCAACGTAGCAGCGCCTCTACCGGTATCCACACGTCCGGGGACAGAACGCCGAACACCCGTGTGCTAGCACGCGATGCAAGGCTAGGGTTTGGCTCGAAGGTGGGCAGTGTTTCCGTGGAGATTGATCTCACCGACTTCTAAAGCCGCGTGTGATCAGATTGATTTCGGCGCAATTGACTTCAATTGATCTGTCAGTATCTCTCCACCCCTCGCCTCTTTATATAGAGTTGGCCGACTGGGACTAGTGGCCGATCAGGACTCTATTTTGAATCGGATCCTATCCGAATCTCACAGAGTTGGCTGCCCATACGTCGTAAGCCCATAGGACTCTATCCGATCGGATCCCTATTTGATCGAGCCGTATCCGAGTCCAACTCGAATGCCTGTTCTTATCCCCATAAGCGTGCGACCCTGTAGGTTCAGGTATACTTGGTTTCGGCTATAGTCTAACTTAGCCGATCATCGGCTCGAGTCCAACTCAGCCGACCTGTCAATAGCGGCGGTTAGCAGCACATATTGACACCATAGTATACAAGAATATAATATCGGCTCGAACCTGTAATGTGTACACAAATCCCTTTGCCTCACGATACCAATTAAGCTATAGGCAAGATGTGTGCCATCCCTTCAATAGCTTAACCATTCACTCGAACCGTATTGGATTATCCGTCCGTTGATTGACTCCTCAATCAACTTAGCATGGCCATGCATTTCCATAATCCATTACCTCGAGGGGCCCAGAGATATCTCTCCAAAGGAGGGGCAAATTCCATCTTGATCACTCACATCCCACTCCATGTTTCATAGCAAACCCGAAGACTACTTTTATAACTACCCAGTTACGGAATAGCGTTTGGTAGTCCCAAAGTAGGCTACTATACATGTTGGAATCCATGGTGATCTCAGGTCTAAGGACTTTGTACCAACACTACCTGAGACCAACTAATGGCACATTAATTCCTGTAGTGTCTCATGGTGGGTCTATCCAACAATGTGTTCTCTAACACATGTGTCCATGTTTATTGATTTGGTATCTCCATACCCATGATCTATGAGACATGATCATCAATCAATAAACATGCCGATCTTAGAGTCATATTTGTTCCAACAATATGACATATGATCAGGGATCATTTAGAAATAGATTCATACATATAGAGTCTCATAAATAAGTCACGTACTTATTGATCAATACAAGATGTCTATTCCATGGAACTGAATAACACTTTATTCATAAATACATAAACATTGACCATGATATCCAACATCTCCATGTTGCCTCTAGGGCATATCACTAACATGAAGGTGAGTCCTGGAGCTAGGACTGGTGACGTGGAGGCGAAGGCAGCACAAACACTAGTAGCGGCCTAGAGTTGGTGGCGTGTTCCTGTATGCCAGCTAGATGCGCACGGGAGCTGTGGTTGACTTCCTCAGCACTGTGCGGAGTCGGACATCCTCTTGAGACGGGCCACCTCGTCCTTCAGACGAGCTATCTCTATGAGCTTCCTGTCATTGAGAGCCTTGGATGCCCTATGCAAGTTGGAGCGCATAGTATCCAAGCCCTGCAGCACTGTGCACATGCGCCCGAAGGTGGTGTCGTTCTCCCGTGAGGCTGACCTGAAGGTGCTGACGTTGTCGTGGCTGCCGCGGCTAGGGTGGTAATGGTAGGCAGTGCTGTGGAGGTCAACATCATGCCTCTCATGAATCTGGCCATCATCTTGTAGGCTGCCTCCTGACAGGCATGCTCAAACGTTCCTCCTGAAGCTATGAGCACCATATAGTAGGTGGGATTTCCATGAACCTCTAGACTAACACGGTGAGGGAACTTGCCACTGAGGGAACAGATCTTCGTATACTCCAGATCATGAGGGTAGCCCACTAGGAATGTCATGCGACTGAGCTCAACCACGAAGTCACCCACATCCTGACCACGGTGCGTCGGGGGAAGATATTGCATCTATAGAAGACAAATGATAGGAATCAATGTATGCTCAAATCCAAATTAAATAAAGCAAGTAAGAGCCAATTTTTATGCATATAACATTTTAGCATGAATCCAAATAAAAAAAACTATTGACACTAGCTAAGCAATAAATTAATGCGCAAAAATAGATACATAATAATATTAATAAGCATAAAAATTGCATCCTCTAGAGCCTACACATGACTTAATGCATACCTCCCAATAAATCCCGGACCGACTGTCGAATAAAATTCCAATTAGATATAAATCCTATCAACCCAAAGCTGCTACTACCCTAGACTGACCATACTCAAGAAATTCCAATTGAATAAGAGACAAAGATTTTTCCCACAAACCAAGGAAGGAAATCCCCAATTTGTTTTGAAACAACTCCAAGTGCAAAAGGGGGCATGTAGATCAAAGAGTTTTAGAGGGCTCTTAGGGTTACCCGTTGGCTTGTCCTATTGTCAAGGTCGGCTCCGATACCATTTGTAACAACCCGCCCTCTAGAACTGCACGGCTGCCACTCCCCAATTTTTGTTCGGGATTAAAAATCGCTAAATAATTTATTTTGTATAGATTAAATAAAAATTAAAAGTAAAATATCAAGTGAAATTAGTAAGAAAATTAAAATTGCCTTTAAAAATCATGGCTAGAGTTATTTCTATAATATTTTACATGCTCTAAAGTATTCTCTGAAATTTTTCGTGAAATTTTTGAGCTTGAGAAATAATTTTAATAATTCAAAATTCATTTATGCAATTAAATAAAAAGAATAATAAATTAATTTTTGCTTCACTTTTCCTAGGCCGTTTTCGGCCTAGTCGTCCTTAAAGTCCGCCTTGCCTCCCCATGCGACCTCGCTTGCCCTCCTCTCTCCCCGAGCCGCCCTAGCCCGTTCTCCTTCTCTCCCTGCTGGCCCACTCCATTTTTCTCTCTCGCGCGCGCCGCTACCTCTCAGCTGGGCCGGCCTGAGGTCGAGGCTGAGCCAACCGCACTGCAAGTTCGCTCTCCCTCCCTTCCAAGTTAGGAGGCTAATAGGTGGGGCCCACGTATCATCCCCAACTAGCATACCCATTTGTAATTCTTATATACTCTTCATGCTTTTAGTACCTTGCCTCAATTGTTGCAACTTATGTAACATATCACGTGCATAATAAGAAGGTACAAATCTAGCCTGCATGACCATTTCAAAGCATCCCAAGTTTGAGGCATATTATTAACAATTTTTCTTTCCATGTTCGATCCACCGAACAGAAGTAAAATCAGTAAAGTCACTAGTGGCAGCCCGAACATGTGTTGTTTCAATAAACTCATGACATCCAAATTTTTTATCAACAACAATTTCCCAAGTAATGTATGCATCAGGGTCATATTTTCCATCAAAAGGAGGTATTTTAAATTTAATCTTAGGAAAAACATCATCATTATTGCTTACCTCGCATCGGCGGTGTCCTCCATGCATACCTCGTCGATTATGAGGCACCTGTTGTTACGCCCATGTTCTGTATCAACCAAGTAGTCATCCAAATTGTCATCGGCATATCCATCATATTCATGATGTGATGGGTCATTCTCATCACGGAAGTTATCAAAACGCCTTAACAGATTATTAAGATTGTTTGTTGATGGCTGTCACAGATGCATTCAAAATGTTGCATAATGCCCTTGGTGTGAGGAGAATGTGCCACATCCTTGTTGTCCTCTATTCCTGCCATGGTCAAACAAACAAAAAAAAAGGAAAATAGGTCAAGGAATAAAAGCCCTACAACTAATAGGATGTAGCTACTGCAACGCACTCGCTCATAACCTAGTCACACAAGCTCTTACCAGTTCTTACCTTTCCTGACAGGAGGTGACGGCAACCAGCAAGTCGGCAACCTTTAGAGAGGTGTATCAGTGCAGCAGCAACAAAAACAACCTATAAAGTTGTGGCCGGGATGGTGGAGCTGTAGGTGGGCTGCTAGTGTTCAAAGGAAAACTAGAAACCACATTAGTCAAAGCAAGTTGAATAATCATTCAATTGTGGTACTATGCTGGTCCTAGCCTGGACCGTGCTAGAGATGCGAGCCTACACAGAAGGGAAATCACACACACACCACCGAGAACACAAACGAACAACAAAAAAATATCATCCTTTTTTCTTTTATTCTTTTTTTTTGTTTTTTGCCTTTTTAAGGGGATCCTCAAAAACTAAAAATATGAACCAAAGATTACTATTGAGCAATTTTCCACACACTTTTTTGGGATGAGTAGGGGTATTCCAGTGAAAAGATGTGTACACACTCTCTCTCTCTACAGTAAGGCCGAGCCAACAATGTGTATATGCTCAACGTGGAGAGATCAAGCATATGTCGCAAACTGTTGCCTTCCTAGAACACACCCTACTGGATTCTGAAGTATGTCGGAGAGGTCCAACTTGTATATGACGATGGTGAAATCAAGTCGGATTAGGACTCCAATATGCACTCTATTTCGGCCAACATAGACCAAGTCAAAATAAATCTTCAACTGTAATTCTGATGCGGCCAATAGATAGATCAAAAGTAGTGCGTGGTTGTGACAAAACATGATAAGAACTCGAAACTCTAAAGGACTAAAACTAAAACCAAGAACTTGACACAATCGAAGCAACAGAAAACTCAACAAGCTACGACCAACTAACGAGTAAATAAAAAAGGCTCAGGGTTTATGGGACCAGGAAACAAATCTAATATATTATTATTTTTTGTTTTTTCTAGTCGATAGGAATATAACAGATGCAAAAGTAAAATCTCTCACCGATCAACTTGGCACTCTGGTACCACCTGATATGCACTAGGGTGTCCCGATCTTTCGGTGGAGACAATAACTTCGATTCAATGGAGCGACGTTCACAGCCCGACTACAATACTCCATGGAGTAATTGCGCCTTAGCGACCAATAACCAACTCCACCAGTTGACGGTGATCTTGCGGAGCATGATCAACCAAACCACTAGGGTTATCCCTGCAGGCAACCGAAGAACTAGCAAGAACAAGATGAAGAACAACTCAAGTTGCAAATATTAGTTTTAGATCTGAATGCGCATGAAAAGTTGGGGTTCTGAATCAAATAGAACGGATGGTCTAGCCGTTTCACGTGTCTATCAGGAAGTAACAATAGCTAAACTTACATAAATAAAACCCAAATTATTCTAGGCGGCTGTGGGGGTATTTTATACAGGTGGGAGGCAAGATGGGGACATATTCCAAGCCTAGTACACGTTCCTAATGGACCCGACTTGATACAAGGCCCATCGGCCCAATTTGGCGGCGTAGCACCTCTGACAGAGAAAGATAGTTGTACTAATTTGATGATTGCGGATAATTCTGGATAGATATGGAAGTGAGGCTGGATCTGTTGGAAAGTGGAATTCATAAGATTTCTATGAAGTACTTGAACATCCAAATCGGAGTCCATATGAAGTCGTGGCAACCATTACAAGTTGGCGTTGTCCTGCAGTCCGTCTTTGGCCCATGCGAATACAAGAGTGCACGCATCTCCATTGTCTAAATGTGTTGAACAGGAGCTTAAGAATGAACTTACTTGTTGATTGAGTTGACGGGCATGAGCACGAGTAATAGGACCAAGCGGGGTTGGGGCAGGAGTGGATATATTGACGATGCTGATGCCCTCATCATCATCCAATACACACAACACAAGAAGATAAAAGCTCCATTCCAAAGGCATAGCTCTAGTTCTCTAGTGCTTATAAAATAGGGTAGAGAGTGAGGGGTAGTCCGGAGGAGTGCCAGGTATCTCGGCACCAACCTCGAATGAGGCTGATATTGGAAATTGGTATTGTCTTCCATGTGATGTTGAGGAGACTGATGCACCCCATGGGCTTGCTGATCATGAACGAACTGAAAACTGATAGGCTGCTGCTGCTGAGGTATCGGTGACTGCTGCCTCGTCGGCATCTGCGGAATCGGCTAAACAGCCGGCTGGTTCATTCTGAACAGAGCCACAACCTGCTCTTGAGTAACCTGAGGGATGTTTTGTCCAATGTGTTGAGGCTGTTGTTTGGTTAGAAGAAGAGGATTGAACCCTGGCTGTCTCTGTGCTGAAGATGATGCAACCTTCTTTCTAGGAGCTGATGCTGATACCATCGACCGTTCTGGGGCTACGCCTGAAACATGATGCAGTTTGTCGGTAGCCAGAGTCCTATATGGCGGGAAATTGCCCTTAGGAAGAAACACTGGCCCCTTGGCTTAATGCTCAACAATTCTACAATCAACCACAGAATTGATCATATTGTTCAAATTGTTAACTAGGACCCCTGACTGGTTGATAGCGCATGATGCACAACATAACCAATCCGATCTTGTAGAGTGTTGAGTTCTGGTCCTTCCTCTTTCTTAGTATCCTTAGTTTTCCCACCTTTACCAGAACTTGTTTCGGGCTCATCATTGGTTGGCAAAGTTACTTTGTACCGTTGAATCACTGTGCCCGAGCGAGTCTGAACAAATGAGTGCGAAAATCGGTTCTATAGCTCGTTCATCATCTATGCAAACTCGGCCTTCTGCTCTGGCATTAATTTGTCCATGGTGACGGGGATGATGTTTTCTGGGTCGACGTCGGTTGTCTTGATGTTCACCATGATGTCTAACTTGTAATCACGTCCCACTGGGTGTGCCAAAAGTGTGTCAATGCAAAAAACACACACTAGACTGAGAGATTTGCTTAACTCTAGTGCAAGTCCGTAATCTTTCTTTTGGGGTTCAAGGGCGTGTCAGTTGGTTTGATCCTGCAACCAACAAGAAACTAAAGAAAGAAAAAAGAGTTAAATCCATAGACGATAGTTGATCGGGTTTAACCGATGACGTATGGTTTAATATTGAGCCGATGCAATATGAACTAGATCGGCAAAGTGAAAATTAGATCTAATCGATCGGCTATAGATATCCATAACATATAATCTATGTCTTGAAATACGTTTAAATTGAGTGATTGGGATAGATCGGTAGTGTGCCGAGACAGTATAAACCACTATGTCTAAAACTACTTTAAGACAAAGATTATACGTATTTATAGCATAGCCGATGTAATAAATCTAATATGTATCGGCTAATACTCCGAGACCACTTTATACCAAGACATCAATATAGATTAAATACATTAAACAAGAACCGATCAAGTGTTAAGGTGACCTAACAGATCGATAACGAGCTTAATATATTTTATCACAGTGAGATCTTAACGTAAAGGGCAGATTTAGCATATCAAGTAAACATATAGGAAACAAGATAACTAAACTAGGTAAGATCGGCTGAAACCCCTATACTATCTCTCATAGCAATCATGGGATAAGATAGATATTATGATTCTAGATAATACTTAGTAGGTTAGACTCAACCGATGCAGCACTAAGCATAAAGAGAAGCATAAGATCTAAACAAGTTGATGAAAGCCTTTCGAGATGGTGGATACACTATATAATCTAGGTCGACGTTGATATCTAACCCTATCGACTGTTGTCTAGTAACAGATGCTAGCCGATTAGGGTTAGACAACAATATTGATCTAGATTATATAGCATTTATGATAACTCGATGAATTACGTAAACAGGATTAGAGTGTCATAAAGATGTAAGCACTAATCCCGAGAGCGCAAGCTAGCATAACAAGCTTTACATCTCGTCGGAGATCGAACCCGATGCAGCCCAACTCGAAAGCAAGAACTCGTCGAAATAGATGAAAGTAAAAGGGTGGCGATGCGCCGAAGGTGTATTGAACTGATTGTTGATTGCGGATTACAAGGTCTTGGGTCATATTTATACCCAAATACAAAATATGTATCAGAGCCGACCCTCATGGTTTCACGGGCGTGTGGCGGGTTAGTTACACGAGCATGGTGCGCATGGCGCGTGGGCCCTGAGGGGACACGACATTGCACATGCGCCGACACTAGACACACGGACATGGCCAAGAGGGGAGATTCCTAGCCTGGGGTTGACCGATGAGGACGTTGGGTCTTCTAAGAGGGTGTGAATGTAACATCCTGGCCAAGGGCTTAATAGAATTAATAGAATACTCATACCAACAAGTTGCAACTTCTTTTCTGGAAGCTCATCTCCAAAGAACTTTGAGGTTAAGCGTGCTTGGCCTAAAGTTCTTCCTGGTTGTGCATGAGTGAGGACAAAGTGCGCAAAAAAGACTTGTGTTGGGCTGTGAGGGCAGTCTTGAGATCATAGAGAGCTTCCAGATGTAGGCGGGCCCAGCCCAAGGAAGGGTTTGACGTACGATTTTGATATTACCAAGGTGTAACACCCTAAAAAAATCTAGGACTTAAAAATCAAAAATTTAAAATTCGAAACTTATAAAAACTTTTGAATTGTTGCATCATGTCATAATTATTTGCCTCTTATTCGCGAGTTTTGTTGCGCGTTATAAATAAAAGATTATTTATCTAAAAGGCGGAAAAGTCGGAAAGGTGTCGAAATCCTAAAACAAAAAGAAATTGCAAAATAAATATTAGAAATAAAAATTATAAATATACAATTGAAAAGCCAAGCGCCACCGGCTTCGCCGCCGCGCGCAATCCGCCGCGCCGCGCCGCTCGCACCGTCGTCGCCGCCGACCGGTGAGCCCCTTTTCCTCCCTTCGCCCTATGCCACCACGCCGTAGGCGTGCATCCCGGCCTCGGCCGGTTGGGCAAAGCCGAGAGAGGGAGGAAGAAAATAGAGGAAGGAGAAGGCAGGGAGGAAGACAGAAAGGAAGGGGAAAAAAGAAGAAAAAAAGGAAAAGAGAAGAGAAAAAGAAAAGAAAGGAAAAGAAAGAAAAAAGAAGAAAAAATGGGGAAAAATATTTGGGAAAATTTTTATTTTGGAAATGATTAAGGACTAATATAACTATGAGAATATCTAATTATTGCATAAATTGAATTATTTAATTATCACTTTAGAAATATTATTATTTAGTTTGTTATTAAATAGTAAATTTAGCATATGAATTTTATAAAATTTAAACTTCTAAATAGTGTCGAGCCTTAGGGATACTTATTTTCGGATTCGATTATTTTAGTCCTAGGGTTTGTCCGCCCGATAAAATTTGGAAATAAAAATTAAAGTAACTATTTCTTTTCTCGTTATAATACTTTTGAATCGTCGATCATAATATTTCTAAAATTTAAAGTGGATTAACTTGGAATATTATCACCTGATAATTAATTAAATCGGTAAAATCGTAAAACTTCAAATTATTATAACTCGCTCGTTTTTGCTCGGATTTTGTCGAAACTCGAACCTAAATTCATCTAAAAGCGTAGTCTAGTTTTAGGAGCTGCTTTTGCAATTTATTTGGCATTTTGAGGACTTTATTTGAATTCTAATCGAATTCAATCGGATCTTTCGCGCGTATGTGTAGAGTCCGAGGAAGCTGTCGAGTGCGCCGAGGATCCCGGTCAACAAGATTGCGAGCAAGGCAAGTCATCACTACCTTTGAACATGTTGAACCCATTTGCGAACTTATGTTTGTTTAAAATCAAATATGCATGCTATACACATAGGAACTCCCATACTTGTGATATGCCCTGCCTTGATATTGAATACTCGTTTATTCTTTGTACCCTATAGTATCATGCGTTCAGAGTCGTTCTTCGACAATGCATAGCCCATGCTATTTTAGATTCATGCACAATCATATTTATCAAAGCCTATATGCTTGGGTAACTACCTAAGGGAAGGTGGTTGATGTACGGCATGTGGAGACATCAGCGCCATGCCATGACAATTGTGAAATGTGTCTTCGATGAAAAGCTAAAACAAACAAATGTTTTAGACTGGGGGGGGCAGGATGATTTGGGTGGATTTCGGAAAAGGCAAGTGTCGTCCCCGGTCAATGAAGGACTGAGCCATGAGATAAACATGAAACGAGCCAGTACAACCGTACTTCTCGAATGGGTATAGACCTAGCGGAGTAAATAGCCGAACGAAGGCGGTACCCCTGCATAGTGGCTCGATTTTGTGTGAGAATAGGCGGGAAGCCTACAGGTGGAACATGTGACTGAAATTTGATTTAATTACAACTTAAAGAATGAATGAGTCTTTCCTTCCCCGTGAGCGCCATAACTCCTCTCAGTGCTAGAAACTGTGTACGGCTAGAGTGCATGAGGGCTCAAGTTCATGGAGCGAGTACTGCCAAAGTGAGGTTATTGAAAGGCTTTGTCGTGATACGTCTTATGCGTTGGGACTTTGACTCATGTGTTGGATCAAGAAATTTGTTTGTGAGCTAGGTGTGATGACCAGTGCAATGGGTCCAATGTCTCTCCATTGTGATAATAGTGGAGCCATTGCGCAAGCCAAGGAGCCGAGGTCACATCAGAAGTCCAAACACATACTTCGGCGATATCATCTCAGCCGCGAGATTGTGGACAAAGGTGATGTCAAGATATGCAAAGTGCACACGGATCTCAACATAGCCGATCCGTTGAAAAAACCTCTCCGTCAGCCGAAACATGAGGCACACACAAGAGCAATGGGTGTTAGATACTATCATGATTTTTTCCTGTGGTTGCATTACACAAGAGCAATGGTTGAAGAAAAAGAGCAATAGGTAATTTACTATGGTTCCATTACTTTAATTAGAGTAGTTACTTTACTCCATTTACTTACGAGATCATCGTCCATTCGTGGGTGCTCTAGTCTAAGACCCCTGATGAAGATGGGTGTCCTTGGCCAATATTTGAGTAGTATTCATTAGCGTAGACGTGGTGTCTAGGATAAGGTTTATCATTGTTTGCTGCGTACTCCACGAATTGTAGAGGTAGATAGTAGGTGATGACAGCCCTATCCGCCCTTTGTAATCCTCCAAGTTCGGGTACATTGTAGAGCTTGTAGGCCAAAGTCACTTGGCAGACCGAGTGTAAGCCAGCAACCAAAGTAAGTAATTATATTAAGGAAATTACCATCTTTCTAGAGCCACAACCATAGAAATCCTCTCTATACCCTCGCCTACATATTCTTGGTGTCCTTGGATAAACCCAACCCTTAGATATTGCACACACATTCTCTGTGAATTTGGTACCTTGGAATATTGATGTGCTATAACGGTATTCCGTGCGCTTGCGGATTAATATGTGATTGTAAGAAATACCTACAGCGATGCGACGGTAACTCCTTTTCCAGGAATGTCATAATGAACATGATGAGATTGTCCTTCTCCGGGGGTTTTACTTTGACCTCTTTGATATTCCTTGTGTTCGGCCCATAGTTGATCCTGACCATTGAGCATTGTTCCACACTATGTTTGATGTCAAACTTCTCCTTTCCATTGATGTGGAGTCTAATTTCTCCAACTCCCACATCGATGTGGGCATCCGCAGTGCTAAGGAACGGTCGTCCAAGGATGAGTGGCGTTCTTTTATTGATATCCATGTCGAGCACCACGAAGTTGACGGGAATGAAGCAACCCTAGATTTTCACCGGAATGTTTTCGGCAATTCCCATCGGGTAGCGGACTGAGGAATCGGCCAGCTGTAGCCGCATCGTAGTTGATGATAGAGTGGTGTAGTTCAGTCGGTCAAATACATCGTTGGGCATAACACTGACACTTGCTTCAAGGTCACATAGGGCGTGGTCGAATTGTTGTGCCCTAATTGAATAGGCGATTGTTGGGCACCCGAGATCTTTCTTCTACTCAGAAAGCTTGTTGAGTATAGCTGCACTACACTCCTCCATCAATTTGAAAATCTCTGTGGTTGGTATTAGCCTTTTGTTGTTGAGGATATCCTTGAGATAGCGAGCATAAGTTGGGACTTGCATCGCATCCAACAGAGGGACGCTGATGTTGATTTTCTGTATGACCTCAACAAAACGAGTGAATTGCTTGTCCTCGGTTGGCTTCCTGTTGCGATGAGGGAACGACAGTAGGGTTGTATCATAGAACTCATGCCAAGCTATAATTCCCTCAAGTACTTGTTCCTTAGTGTTGGACGGTCCATCTTCCTTCTTTTTTTTCTTTTGCTTTCCCTGCATTGCTAGGATTTGGTGGATCACGAGTGGTTTTACCCCCTCGTGTGGTCACCGTAGTAACATTCTCTAGGGAAGTCTCAGGTTGCCCCAGAATCTTCCCTGATTCAGATGATGGAACAACAGCAGCTAATTGAGCTAATTGAGTTTCTATCATTTTAATAAAGCTCAAATGATTTTTGATTGCAGAATAAAGACCTTCTATTTTAGCATTTATGCCTCTAAAGTCTTGTCATTAGCAGCTAATGTTTTAGACATGGTTTCATTAACTTTAGTTTGGCCAAAGACAAGATCTTTAAAGGAGGTGATTTGAATTAAAAGAGTGGGAAGAATTGTTACCTCCTTGATAATAAGGGCGTTGCTGATTCCACCCTTGGCCTCCTTATGGATGACACCCATTCTTGTTCAGATCGCATGTGTCTTCATGGGTCTCGGGGCAATTACTCCCTGAGTGGCCGGTGTTGCCACATGTCTCGCACGTCATGCGAGGATCAATAGCTTGAACATTGTTCACTCCTTCAGCTTTGTCGTCCAGTTTCTTCAATAGGACGTCCAGCTTGGTAGTGAGCCTGCCCGTTTCCTTAACGTTATGCATGCCCCGCTTATGGGTTTGGAAATGATCGTCGCTCCACCCTTGGTTGGATAACATCTTCTCAATTAGCTCTGTCGCATTAGCAATGATTAACGAGAAGAACTTTGGTTTTACCCATCAGGAAGAACTTTGCGAGGAACGCATTGGAACATTTATCCCAGGAGTCAACAGCACTTGGGTTTGCATAGAACCATTGTTTCCCCCTCCAAAGGCGAGAGAACGGAAACAACCGGAGTCGGATTGCATCTTGGTGACTCCCTTGATAGTGAAAGTGTTGTAGATCTCCAAGAATGATTGGAGATTAGTGCTTACGTCCTCATTGGCTTTCCCACACAATGGGTTAGCCTGCACGTAATTAGACCCGTGTTGATTTCAAAACCATTCTCACCCGTGCTGACAGCCGGTCTGATAAGGACATTGGCAGCCGAGGGTGCCGATAAGTCATGGAGGGTCTTTTTGGCCATTGAGCTTGATGGTGCTTTAATTGCTAGTTCACTTGTTGAGAGACTCACATGAGGAGGAATGACATGAGGTCGAACTCTTCTTACAAATGCTTCCGAATTTGGATTATAATTTGTTGGCAAGTTGAAACCGATCATCGACTACCCTGTTTTCACATAAAAGAGAAAACAGACTAAGTTAATCTTGCTAGAGCAATGGTAAGTCAATATGAACATATCAATAAACAAGTAATTTATATTTCTTATTAGACCAATGTCTTTCCCGGCGCTAGAAATGCTTGTTGGTATTTCTTACGGTCACAGATAAAATCCGCAAGCACACAGATATACCGTTGTAGCATTTCACCCTGGAGTATTCTGGAGTATCGTATTTGTTTTATCCCAAAGGAAGACAGTGGTCTAGAAGAGAATATTAAGTTACTATGAATATTCATATGTTAAGTCAAGGCAGGGGTAAGAGGTATATGGTAAAAAGATAGTGTGACACACAGAGAAGAGTGCTAACAATTAATACACTAATTCTAAGTGGAGAGTATAGTGTTAGAGCAAAGTTCCTAATGTGCTTCTAATAGAATTGCACAGGTTATACAAACAATTATATGATATGCCTACACCGACCACTCCGACCAGCATGCCAACCACTCAAACCTTTGATAAGCCTACACCGACCACTCTGCCGACCACTCACGCCTTTGACGGACCAATTACTCGTAGTCGAGCTAAGAAGCTACAACAAGAGGTGCACGTGCTACTTTGTGAAATTCATTTTAATATTAATGAGAATTATATACTACCTAAGTCGTCTATATTGATAATGCTTAGGTTCACCAAAGATGATGCCAAGGATGCACCAAGGATGGACTACAGAGAAGAACCGAGCTCGAGCCAATCCAGCAGGACAGAACCATTGAAAAGAAACTGCCATAACTTTTGATCCACAAAAGCTATGAAGGTCCATGAGGACTTGTTGGAAAGCTTATTGAGTCTAGTTTCCAATGCTTCAAGTTCCAACCAGTTTGGATGCATCGTTTTTCCTGCCGACCAGTTTTAGTGCAGACTGGTCAGAGAGTCAGCAGTCAGCCTGATGGTCAAATTCGTATAATAAACTGTACCAATCTACAATATGTTGTGGCACATTCTGCACATGGTGTGAAAGCTTAGCAAGTTAACTTTCTAACGCAACAAACCGCATGTCATTTGGAGATTCCAAGATGGAGTTATTGCCAAAACATTGAGGACTGCACAGAAGTCAAACAGCCACGCGGAAACTCTCCAGGAAGGCATCTCGAGGAGGCCCGTTCACATAGTGCGTGTTATTTTATTTAATTCGTGTTTCCACCTATCTAGCAGGGCTGTTGCTAGTATAAATATCCCTTCAACTCATTGTAATCACAGACCATTGATAATTGAAATACAGAACCCCTTTTGTTCAGCTGTGTGCTAACAAACCCTAGAGAGTGATCTCTACCCCTTTGCTCTTGTGATTTTCTTCGTGGGATTTACAGAAGCGGCGACTTCATCTGCTCCCAATTGGTGCTCCTACTCCCTTCAAGGTTTTCTCGATTGATTGTAGGCTGTGTTGGTTGGTTCCTTGAGAGTGTGGTTGGGCGAATCCTCGATTCAGGGTGCCGGTTAAAGACAGTGGTTGGTTTCAAGTTTTATTCGTCAGGTTGCACTAGTTATCGCTGCTTGCAGCAAAGTTATCCAGAGTTTGATCCTATGCCGTGAAGATCAGGACATCATATCGTATCATCTGGTATCAGAGCTTCAGTTGCCACGGTAGGATTCTTTACCCTTAGCTATATATATATTCTTGTTCGTCCTATCCACTGAAAAAGCCATAAAAATATTTGCCATAACCCTTTTGTTCAATCTGTAATTCTTGTGAGTTCGTTTAGGTTTCAGTCCATTAGAGTCTTTGTTTTAGTTGCTGATCATATCTCCTTTGTGTGTCCTTTGAGCCTCTTTATATATCTGAAAATTGCTAAAAATATCTATAGCCTTTATCGTCCTTCGCGTTACCTTTGATCCTATCAAGTTTTTGCTACTGGTTGTGCTTTGTTTATATCATAAGTGTGCAAGTGTTATAGCCGATCCCTGTGTTTAGTTCTATATAAAAAAAGTGTGTCAAAAAAAGGAGAAGAAAGAAAAGTTAAAAAAAATAAAAGTTGAGAAAGTTATTGAAAGATCAGTTTGTTTATATGCACGTGCTGAAAGTTTATCACAACCGTTGTGCAACCCATCTGCTATCCGTGTTTGGTGCAAAACTTTGGTTGGGTTTGATCGCAACACTTGCATCCCAATCATATTCCTTGTTTGCATCAACTCTGAAATTTCTTTGCGCGTGTGTTTGATCGATTGACATCATTCCATATCCTTTGGTCAGCACTAGGCAGGGAACTTCTAGTTTGGATTGTTACTTAACTTTACAACAGCAAGGATCAGATTGCATGCCTTGTTTAATTAATCCCCACCAAGCTCCACATACAAGCCATCGTAATCGGTATCTCTGGTCTTGTATTCGCTTAACCATCACTCTTGTTACCACCACACATTTGTTTCTCTGTCACCGCAGAATTCATAAGAGCTTTGGTCGGTAAGAGCAAGTGAGGTCGTGAGATTCCACATATATTTCTATTCCATATATATTTGTTGCTTTGTTCTCACTAATTTGACAGGAAGATGGATTCCAATGGTGAGATCGATGAATGTGTCACTATGGCACAATTTAATGAACTTCGGCAAAGCATGGAAGAAAAGCAAGATCAATTGACACAAGCTTTCCGTGGCCTTATGAATGAGATCGAGGACGTCGTCCTCCTCAAGAAGGAGCCAGCAACCATGGTGGAGATGATGAAGGTAGTGATGGAAGGAGAAGGAGTCGGGGGAACCGAAGAGCTGCACATAGCAGAGGAAGTGGACGAGGTCGGCCGAATGATAATGAAGAATCAAGATGAGGATGATGATAATCATTCTCGCGCAGCTTTGGTCGCCGACGTCATAGGAGAGGCAACCCAGAGGAGAGGTTTGGTAAACTAAAATTTACCATGCCAAAATTTGATGGAGGGTCTGATCCCAAGACTATTTCACATGGGAGTTGAAGGTGGAAAAGATCTTTCGCATGCATAATTATTCGAGCGAAGAAGTTGGCAATGGCATCTCTAGAATTTGATGGATATGCTCTTATTTGGTGGGAGCAACTGCTCCAAGATCGAGAAGAAGAAGGGGAACGTCCCGTTGCAAGTTGGCAAGAAATGAAGAGAGAAATGATACTTCGATTTGTGCCCAAGCACTATCGACGTGATCTCTTTGATAAGCTGCAGAATCTGAGACAAGGAAATTTCTCTGTTGAAGAATATTATAAAGAGATGGAGAAGGCTATGATTCGAGCTAATGTGCATGAAGATGAGGAGCAAACCATTGCACGTTTCATGGCTGGTCTGCATCGCAACATTCAGCGTATTGTTGAGTTTCAGCCGTACCGACATTTAATTGATTTGGTACATCAAGCAACCAAAGCTGAACGTCAACTTCAGCAAGATGCTAAGAGCAGCAAATCCCTGTCATTTGGCACGAGGAATTATTCTGGAGGAAGCAAATCAATCTCCAAGTTTGCTGTTGCACCCTCGTCAGCAAAAAGTTCAAGCGGAGGTTTGCGTTACAATATTCAAAATGCTGATAGTGGGAAGAACACTGCTGGCCCAAGCATGAGTGCTAAACCAGCGGCATCCACCTCCACTTCAGTGGGTTCTACAGCCAAGAGTAGCGGTATCCAATGTTTCAAGTGTGGAGGCCGTGGGCATGTAATTAGAGAGTGCCCAAACAATCGGGTGATTCTTGTGAATGACAATGGAGAATTTGATTCAGCTAGTGAAGAAGAAGTTGAGGAAGAGAATGTTGAGGAAGCCCAGGAGGATGAGGAACATACTAGGTGTGATTTTGAGCAAGGTGCTGCTCTTGTGGTGACTCAAATTTTGAGTGTCCAAGTGAAAGAAGCTGAAAATGGACAGCGACATAATCTTTTTCAGACCAGAGCAAAAGTGCAAGATAAGGTAGTAAAGGTGATCATTTATGGCGGAAGCTGCCATAATCTTGCTAGTCGTGAGATGGTTGACAAACTTGGTCTAAAGTTGCAGCGACATCCTCATCCCTATCATGTCCAATGGTTGAATGATTCGGGAGATATTAAGATTGGGTATAAAGTAAAAGTACCATTCAAAATTGGCGAATATGTTGACACCGTTGAGTGCGACGTGGCCCCCATGTCTGTGTGCCACTTGCTGCTTGGTAGGCCTTGGCAATATGACCGCTATACTCAGCACTGTGGGAGGACAAATCAATACACCCTCGAGCTAAAGGGGAGGAAGTTTGTTCTCAAACCTATGACACCACAACAAATCATGGCCGAGCACTTACAAAAGAAATCTGAAGTTGTACCCGTGAGTAGAGAAGATGGAGAGCAAAATAAATTGAGTGACATCCACAAATCGGTGAGTGAGTGCCACAAGCCAAATTTGAGAGACAAAAAGAAAGGAGAGGGAGAGCGCTTAGTTATGCTAGCCACAAAATCGAGATGAGAGAAGTGAGGAACAACCCAGATCAAGTGCACTTTGTACTTGTGTACAAAGACATTTTAATTTCACCTAATGACATCACCTCTCTTCCTAGTGTTGTGTCTCATCTTTTGCAGGACTATGAAGATGTTTTTCCAAAGGAGACAACAGCTGGACTACCTCCAATTCGTGGGATTGAGCATCAAATTGATCTCATTCCAGGGGCTGCACTCCCGAACCGACCACCATACCGAAGCAATCCTGAAGAAACAAAGGAGATACAAAGGCAAGTGCAAGAACTTCTTGATAAAGGTTTTGTTCGAGAAAGTTTAAGTCCTTGTGCTGTTCTGTGATCTTAGTACCTAAGAAAGATGGATCGTGGAGAATGTGTGTTGACTGTAGAGCTATAAATAACATCACATGCTCGCTATCGTCATCCTATTCCACGCTTAGATGACATGCTTGATGAATTGAGTGGCTCCACAATATTCACTAAAATTGATTTGAGAAGTGGTTACCATCAAATAAGAATAAAAATTGGAGATGAATGGAAAACTGCGTTTAAAACAAAATTTGGGCTGTATGAATGGTTAGTTATGCCTTTTGGATGGACTAATGCTCCTAGCACTTTTATGAGATTAATGAACCATGTCCTGAGAGCTTTCATTGGAAAATTTGTAGTTGTTTACTTTGATGACATCTTGATTTACAGCAAGTTGTTTGAAGAGCATATGAATCACATTCGTCAAGTTTTGGATGAGCTCCGAAAGGAGAAATTATTTGCTAATCTTGACAAGTGCAGTTTTTGCACAGACCATGTGGTGTTCCTTGGCTTTATTGTTTCAGGAAAAGGGATAACGGTGGATGAGACCAAGGTAAAAGCTATCAAGGATTGCCCAACTCCTACAAATGTAAGTCGTAAGGAGTTTTCATGGCCTTGCTGGTTTCTATAGGAGATTTGTGAGAGATTTTAGTACCATTGCTGCTCCATTAAATGAATTGACAAAGAAAGGGATTGAATTTAAATGGGGAAACTCACATGAAAATGCTTTTCAAGAATTAAAGAAACGATTGACTGAAGCACCATTACTTGTTCTACCCGATTTCACTAAAACTTTTGAAGTTGAATGTGATGCTAGTGGGATTGGAATAGGCGGAGTTTTAATGCAGCAAGGAAAACTGTAGCATATTTTAGTGAGAAACCGGGAGGTGCTCAACTAAATTATTCTGTGTATGATAAAGAATTGTATGCTTTGGTGCGTGTACTTGAGACTTGGCAGCATTACTTATGGCCGAAAGAATTTATTATCCATTCCGACCATGAAGCTCTGAAGTACTTGAAAGGACAATCAAAACTGAACCGTCGCCATGCCAAATGGGTTGAGTTCATTGAAACGTTTCCATACATTGTGAAATATAAGAAAGGTAAGGACAATGTGGTTGATGCATTGTCTCGAAAGAATGTGTTGCTGAATCAACTCGAGGTAAAAGTTTTGGGACTTGAAAGTTTGAAAGGTATGTATGACAATGATCCTGAATTTTCAGAACCATACAAAAATTGTAACGATGGAAAAGGTTGGGAAAAATATCACATACATGATGGGTTTTTGTTTCGAGCTAACAAGCTTTGTGTTCCAAATTCCTCTGTTAGACTTCGCTTTGTTAAGGAATCACATGGAGGAGGATTGACTGGCCATTTTGGACAAAAGAAAACTTACGAACTGCTCGGTGATCATTTCTATTGGCCCAAGATGAGGAGAGACGTCATCGATTTGTGGAGCGATGCATCATCTGTCATAAAGCTAAGTCAAAACTGAACCCTCATGGTTTATACACTCCCCTACCTACTAATATTCCTTGGGAAGACATAAGCATGGATTTTGTTTTAGGACTGCCTAGAACTCAAAGGGGAAAAGATTCTATTTTTGTTGTGGTCGATAGATTTTCAAAGATGGCTCATTTCATCCCTTGCAACAAGACCGACGATGCTTCACATGTTGCTAACTTGTTTTTCAGAGAAGTTGTGCGGCTGCATGGAATGCCCAGGACCATTGTGTCTAATCGTGACGTCAAGTTTGTGAGCTATTTTTGGAAAACATTATGGGCAAAACTTGGGACCAAGCTTTTGTTCTCAACCACTTGTCACCCTCAAACCGGTGGGCAAACTGAAGTGGTGAATCGTACATTATCAATGCTGCTACGGACAATGGTGAAAAAGAACTTGAAGGATTGGGAGGATTGCTTGCCTCATGTGGAGTTTGCTTATAATAGGGCTGTACACTTCACCACTAATTTGTGTCCTTTTGAAATTGTTTATGGGTTCAAACCAATTGCTCCGATAGATTTGTTGCCTTTGCCGATGCAGGAAAGAACAAACATGGAAGCCTCTAAGCGTGCTGCATATGTAAAGAAGATACACGAGAAGACCAAGGAAGCAATTGAACTCAAGGCAACACGCAAGGCCAAGTGTCAACCAACATCGGAAGAAAGTGTTATTTGAACCAGGGGACTTGGTGTGGATTCACTTGCGCAAGGATCGCTTCCCTGATAAGCGCAAATCCAAGTTGATGCCACGAGGAGATGGTCCATTTCGTGTTCTTGCAAAGATCAATGACAATGCATACAAGATAGATCTTCCAGCAAGTTATGGTGGCAGCACCACTTTCAATGTTGCTGATCTCTCACCATTCACAAGTCAAGATATCTCAGAGACGAGGACGACTCCTTTTCAAGAGGGGGAGGATGATATGTCTACACCGACCACTCCGACCAGCATGCCGACCACTCAAACCTTTGATAAGCCTACACCGACCAGTCTGCCGACCACTCATGCCTTTGACGGACCAATTACTCGTAGTCGAGCTAAGAAGCTACAACAAGAGGTGCACGCGCTACTTTGTGAAATTTATTTTAATATTAATGAGAATTATATACTACCTAAGTCGTCTATGTTGATAATGCTTAGGTTCACCAAAGATGATGCCAAGGATGCACCAAGGATGGACTACAGAGAAGAACCGAGCTCGAGCCAATCCAGCAGGACAGGAGGCCCGTTCACATAGTGCGTGTTATTTTGTTTAATTCGTGTTTCCACCTATCTAGCAGGGCTGTTGCTAGTATAAATATCCCTTAAACTCATTGTAATCACAGACCACTGATAATTGAAATATAGAACCCCTTTTGTTCAGATGTGTGCTAACAAACCCTAGAGAGTGATCTCTACCCCTTTGCTCTTGTGATTTCCTTCGTGGGATTTACAGAAGCGGCGACTTCATCTGCTCCCAATTGGTGCTCCTACTCCCTTCGAGGTTTCCTCGATTGGTTGTAGGCTGTGTTGGTTGGTTCCTTGAGATTGTGGTTGGGCGAATCCTCGATTCAGGTTGCTGTTAAAGACAAGTGGTTGGCTTCGAGTTTTATTCGTCAGGTTGCACTAGTTATCGCTGCTTGCAGCAAAGTTATCCAGAGTTTGATCCTACGCCGTGAAGATCGGGACATCATATCGTATCATTATATTTATGGTTAGTTACCCAGTTCTATACTCCTAAGCCTACGGGGGTACCGCTTCCAGTGGCCCAGCCTTCCACCATAGTCGATTTCTTACCGTCCACCCTACACCATACCCAAACGTGGAGGATTACAAATGACAGACAAGACTATCACCACCTATCACCTACCTCTACAATCCGTGGGATATGACCATAACCAATGTCTATGAAACAATTTAAGCACCACGCTTATACTGCCATAGGTATGCTTGCCTTCCTAGGCATCATTGACTAAGACAAGGGCATACCTACATCCTAATTGCACATTGGACCGTGACCGTGGCAATAGAGTTACTTGTCTAACCATGATATAATTATTATATAAACTATGGATGGGACATACATATAAACAACTAGTGTATGAACCATACTTAATTATACGAGAATATGAATACATTATATCAAGAAAAGTTGTACAAAGTAAGTAAGATACAGAAACCATACCCAACTCACCGAAGACAACTTGGGAAGTGAGTAGAAGCTCTAACCTATCTCCTAACTCCACTAGCCTAGAGACTAAATGTGAAATGTAGAAACTCCTTCTTGTGGTGTGCGTTGCATGAAGTGAAGCCCTCTCCTTTTATAGCCTCCAAATGGCCGTGGAGAGGTCGATTTCTAACCGCCAAACTTGCACAACCGCATTTGGGATGAATGAGAGTTTGCCACGTGGAAGGAGGGAGCCGGGGCTGCTAAGCATGGTTCGGTTGAACCATGGCCACTGCCTTTGGCCAAAGGATGATAGGGGGGCCCCTTAGTCGGTTCCCAGGTGTTTGGCCCCACTTTGAGTCGGTTTTCATCTGACTTGTGGGCCCTTCAATCCATGGGATGCTCACATGGCGAGCGTCGATTGGTCGGAGTTGTGTTTCTTCGCCACATAAGCGTGCTTTCACTTCATTTTTTGGTATAAGTACCTACACTCACATTAGCTCCCAGGCATGTGGAACTTTATTAATTCTGACCCTACATATGTGTAAGAGATGCTAATCCCCTTTTATTCCTGAGGTATGTCATTGTCAGAATTGGTACTTAACGATCGTCAACATTTATTATGTTTATCTAGGACATATTTTTTATACGATATCTATGTTGCAATCTTATTTTATATTAGGCTGACTATGGGTTAATTATGGGGGCTCGCTCTTTTTCCCATATAAATCATATTTGTTTATGGTATACATAGTACATGTCACACCCCAATTTTCTCCTCTTACTTTAAAATGCATCTATGAAATTGAGCAAAAGAAAATGCCGGGAAGTAAATGAGAGTGAAATCCTAATCATTAAATCCATTTAATAAGTTGAATAGGCTTGGTCTTAAATTCCCCCATGTCAAAATACATTAACATGATTTTTACTGGAATTTTCAGAGCAAGGAAAATAATTTTAAAATTTAAAATAGGATTATCGAAATTAAAATCCTTCTTAAAATCCTCCTTTTCTTTTTCCTTTCATTTTTCTCTTTTTCCTTTTTCTCTGAGCTGTGGGCCATCCCCGTCCCACTCCCTTCCCGCGCGTCACGCACCCCTCTTCTCTCCTCGGTGGGCCGGCTAGAGGCCACGGCCCAACGCCCACGCGAAGTCTGCATGCCCTCCCCCTTTTGGCTGGGACGCCGACAGGTGGGCGATACCTCTTGGATCCGTCCCCGACCTCCGGTCAGCTAACGCGGGCTAGCATCAGCCCACACTGTTGTGTCTCTCGTGTGTCCATGCATCTCCCGTGCCACTCCGCACCACCCCGCATGTCCAACGCCACTCCGCCACTCCCTCTCATGCACGAATGGGCCAGAACGGCTGGATCCGAAGACCCCGGCCGCCGCCATTTCTGCCGCATATCGCCGCTGCCTTTTCCACTGCCAATGGCCACGTCCGTGCCCTCCCATGCCTATAAATCTCACCCTCGTGCACCATCGTCACTTTTCCAAATCAATCGCCGCTCCCAAGCTCTCCGACACGCTAGCGCCGCCGAACCCTAAGCTCCGCCACCGTTCGACCTCTCCGGCCACAAAATCCAACCGCTCTACCACTCGCCAAGCCTCCCCACCACCGCTGTTGGTTTCGCCATTTCACGGAGAAGCCCGGCCACTCGTCTTTGGCGCCAATTGCCATTGTTTCTGCCAATCCCGGCACCTTCTTCCCCATCGCCGGCCGAGTCCCGCTGTGGTAAGCCGCCCCTTTCTTTTCCCCTCTTTTCCCCTCTCAGTCGCCGCTCTCTCAAGTGTGTCGTACCTGTGGCCCACTCCTGAGCGCCCGCCGGCGAACTCTTGGCCCCTAGCGCCGCCAGCGTCCGTTGCCGCGCCTCGCCGTCGCTCCCCTCCCCACGTCGTTGGATTCACCCACTGGTGAATCTAGGCCATCCGCGTGTCGGCACCACCTCGGCGCAGCGTCAATGCCAGCCGCCCGCGTGGTCGCCATGCAAGCACCACATGGTGCACGCACGCACCAAACCAGTGGACCCGGTCCATCGTGCACCGCCCTCCCACACGCCACCGACTGGCGGGCCTCGCCAATCGGCGCCAGCCAGCCTAGTCACGTCAGCCCTAGCAGCTGATGATGCAATAAATCAATAATTTTCCTTTTTATTAGTAAATCACTGAAGCTTCTAAAAATCAAAGAAAATTCATCTAAACTCCGTTTGAGTGTGTTCAAGTTGCAGTGGACTCATAAAAATGCCAAGAATCCACTAAAAATAAATTTATTGCTTGTTTCACTAACCTTATACCTATTTTGTGATGCTTTGTTTGTCAATTAGATTCCGGTGCCCCCGTCGCTTCTGTTTACTTCAAGGTACTAGCAGAAGTTCCCCAAGAGGAGGATCAAGGCAAGTCATGTATTCCATTTGATCATGTTGTTCCTAATTGCAAGTCTATCTCGCTTTATCTATTAAATTGCATTGTCTTATAATGTCATATGGGATGGGACCTATAGTACTCAGCGTAGGTTGTCTATCCTATATCATTGATAATTGGGATTCAATATGATTAGATGTTGGATTAGGGAACGCTTAGCCCTGCTTTATTCAACTAGCTCACTTTGGGAAAACATTATTACTAGCTTATGATGATATTAATGATGATGGTCATGGACCTATGATAATATGGTACAAGTCTAAATAAAACATGACTAAATGGTGGGCCATGGGTGCATGATTTTTTATAGATGCACCCATGGCAGTTAAGGATCGGTTCGCAGAAAACCTTGGCAGAACTAAGCATGCATACCACAAGCCAGCGTGGGAATTGTTGGGCTTGTAGCCCTGTCCGACGTACCCAGGCAAGGGTGAGCATGATGGAGTTTGGATGGACTGGGCAAGGTCTCCGCAGCTTCCGGATTCACCTAGGCACAAGAGGGGGGCTGCCTACCCTGGTTTAGGCACTGTTGGGGCAACCCACATTTGTCCAAGTTTGTAACCCCCTTTTGTCTCGGGTATCAAACCAGGACAACAAAAGCGGGACTAAAGATCGACATCTTTAGTCCCGGTTGAAATAACCGAGACTAAAGATCCATCTTTAGTCCCGGTTGGTAACACCAACCAGGACTAAAGTTTTTTTCCTTTTTTTTAAATTTTGCTCCTTGTTGCTTGTTAATTATATATATGCATACATATTTTATACACATATATATGCATGTTGCTTATATATATGTATAAATATATTTTACACACATAAAAATGCACTTAATTAAGGAAATGTATACATATATTACCAAAATATGTACACACATAAATATCCACATATATTACATAATTTTATTGTTCTATATTGTATGTTACAAAAAAATTTCTACGTTGTGGATCCAGGGTCTATGTTGCTCAAACTAAAGTAGAACTCTCCCCCGGGATCAATAACCTACTCGTTGATAAATCCCATCAGTTCTTCTTGAGTAGCCTGTATGAAACTTGCTTGGGGGAGTTTGTCCCTTACGTGCATAAGCTGTCATTCGAATAAACAAGAAATAAATATATGAAATCAATAAGAAATTGAGACGTAATGTATGAATGGTTGTTATACATACATCTAGATCTTGGGGACGGGTAACTAGGCGGTGAATGTAGTCGCAGACATAGTAGCTGCACAAGTTTGTCCCCTTCGCCTGTTTTGCACACTAAAGGAGAAACGACGACAAATTTAATATACATTTATATTTTAGAAGAAATTAATGATTCAATATAACTTTGAAGCATGTTACTCACTGGAAAATTCATCCTCATGGAAAGCTTTTCTTTCCAAGTCCCGCGAACCTTCTCATGGACCCGTGCCCATGCCCGACGTGCAGTTGAAAGCTAGCGAGTAATTATCCAAGAACCACATATATGCAATAGCAAGTAAGATGTCATTACCTGTTTAACATTTCAAAAATCTTTGCATACGTAGACTCTGGTTTATCCATTGAGTCAAAGACATGGATTTGCGAGCTCTCGACATCAATTACAAAAAGAGCCCAGTGAAATATGCAAATTGCGTGAGATGACATATATGAAACTGTATGTATGCACGGGATTGAAATTGGTACGGAAGGTAGTACAAACTAATGCTGTGTTGTATGGCGGAAGTATAGATGTCTTGTAATGCTGCTGTACTAGTATATTGTAGATGTTCTCCTCTGTTTGTGCCGGATATTGTTCTTCCATCGCGGTGTTAATTTTTTGGGGGTCCATGAATCCATATTTGGTACATTCTTGCTTGTTGCAATATTGGATAGCCATTATACAACGGTTAAAAGAATTTTAGTCTGCTAAATACAAGGAACTAAGGAACGACATAAATATAACTGAATGATACAAGGAACTAAGGAACGACATAAATATAACCCACGTGGCTATAAGAGAGACGTCGAGGGCATCTAGCTGGTATAGGTCGAATATGTCCTCGAAGCAGATAAAGAAGTGGTCACCTCCATCGAAGAAATAGTCCATTGAGTATTTTCCCACGACCACCTCTGTACCTTTGCTTGATTCTTGCATGTACCACTTATGGAAGTGGCACATCTGTCTAGGTAAAGTTTTAACCTGATCGGGCTTTACAAGAGGTTGCCCGAGTTGGAACTTGTACTTCAACTCAGCCTTCCCAATGGGTGCGCATCTGGATACTTGGTCCATCGATATTCTCATAGATTCCATAAATTTGCTTAACTCGGCTCAAACAGTTGGAATCGTGCTGAACTCAAGGGGTTTCTGAGGCTGCATCCCAAGCTACGGTACATCTTTGCCCTTTGCTAGCACCTTCGTAGCAACCTTCCTGATCGTCTTGTCGTAGTCGGACTACGGTTGCGATTGCGATATAGGCTATGGTGTATAGTACATCTTCTTAAAGAAGGCCTTAGTCTCCGGGGCGATTTCAAGAGGCTTCCCGGAGACTTCTTCTTGAAATGTGCCTTCACCTCAGCTTGGACGGCCTCGTGCAACTCCTGGGGAGTCATGTCGTATGACATTTTCTTTGGGGCTGGCAGGAGCGGGTCAAGTTTTTGCATCTTGCTTCTTGGTCTACTGGTTGACACTGACCACGTGGCTTGAGCTCTACGCTTACGAGGCGACAGAGGAGGCAGAGGAGGTTGAGAGGCAGTCTGTTTAGGAGTCGGTGCTCGTTGTGACGATGGAGGAGGCGAAGAAGGCTGGTGAGTGGGAGACGGCCGTTTAGTAGTCGGTGCTCGTGGAGGCGATGCAGGAGGCGGAGGAGGCGAAGGAGGCGAGGAGGCGGTCCATGTGGCGATAGGGAAGGAACGAAAGGTGCCGCTTCTCGCCTGGTAAATACAATGAAGGGCTTGCTCCATAGAATTATCCCGTGGATTGTTTCTCCTAGCGTCGTCTCCCCATATCCTTCGGGAATATCCAGCTCGAGATCTTCATTGCCGCGTTCCACCTGTTCAATTTTGACTTTCGAGTACCCAGGTGGAACGGGCCTGTAGTGGTAAGTCCTGTCTCGATCTACTGGTATCACCATGCCCGATGCCACCTATTCGAGAAGATAGCTTATTAATTAGTAATCAACCTTGATTGTCAAGTTCTTAAAGGGAACATATAACATAAAACTACGAGCATACCTTGATTGACAAGTTCTTCAGTGAAATATGCAACTTGCATGGTGTCCGCTGCGTGATCTCGTTAACAGGGCATGGCGGACATTCTGGAGCTTGTGGGGCCAGTTTAGCTTCATTTCTTATCGAAGTGCAACTGCTGTGCTGCTGCTCTAGATGCACTGCTGTTGCTGGATCTTATTGTTGGCTAACATAGTGGCTCCGCTCCGCGACCAACTTTTTGGTCACCTTTTGCTCCACTATCTGATCAATCTGCGAGACACGGATCTCCATGTCTGCGAGCTTTGCATCTATGTCTCACTTCTTTCTCATGTGGCTCCTATAGGTGTTGACGTCCTCTTGAAACCCGTATTTCCACGGAACGACACCTTTTCCTCGCGTTCGTCCCGGATGCTCGGGGTTTTGGAGTGCGAGCGTTAGCTCATCCTTCTCTCTGTCGGGCTTGAACGAGCCCAAGGCAGAGGCCTCCAGTGCGTCTTCCAAATCCCTAAGTCCTAGTTGAGGCTGAAGCAGAATCGGATCGGTTGGTTTGACGAAGAAACAGAGGCTGGGTCGGCTGAGATGCCATTGGCTGCGAAGCCAGTCGGCTAAGGTTGAATCGGACAAGAACAGCCGATAGCCGATTCCAAGTTTAGAGAAGTTGAAGCCATTTTCTATGCATATATTTGGAGATAAAATAGAAGATTCGGTTTCCAAATTGCACGTTAAGAGATATTGCCATCTAGGGATAAAGCCCCATAACGGCAAGTGTATGTAAATTAGAGATTTATTTAGAGATAACCCTATTGTAAAGGCGGCAAAGGATTGCTCCCCGCGCTTTTTGTCGTATAGATATGGTAGTTACTTGCAGCCGTGTTTAGCACGGTCTTTGGTGTACTTGGGTATAAATAGGACACGAAACCCCCGTAAAAAGCATTCAACACAATCAATACAACCTTCGGCGCATCGCCTCCTTTTTCTTCAGACGAACAACTGATCCGGCTTCGGGCTACATCGTTTCGATCCCCAAGTTCAGGTAAATGTTTGTCATTAGTGGTGTATCTCATCGAATTTAGTGCTTCCGTCGTTATGACACTCTAAATTCGATGATTTACGCTGCACTAGTTATCATATGACACATATAATCTAGAACAATGTTTAGATCTGTCTCGACATCGGCTTGTTTCTGCCAAGGATTAGCAGCCGATAGAGCTAGATCTAATGGTTGGCTTGAATTATATGCGATATCCACCGTCTCGAGGTATTTACATCGGCCACAATAGATCGGATTGTTCTTTTTATACTTAATGCTGTGTAGACCCCCGTTTTTGGAACGGGAATCATTCGTGTTCATAGTACCATTTCCCTGGATCGAGTAGTTTGGTACTCACGAATACAATACTGAATTATCAGGTGCAAAGTGCACGAATACTCTTACACCAAAAGTATTACAATAATAGGCCCGAAGGAAATATCATTACATGCAGGACCTACTGGTCCGGATACAACCAAAATCAGAGATTAGATAAGATAGCAGACGGAAGGCAGCGGCATGTCGATTGCCACAGGCAACGACCGGGGACTAAGACCTAGTAGGCGCCTTCTTCTTCTTCGCCCTCCTGGTAGTAAGCATAGGGGTCCTTCAATGCTTCGTTCCAACCATCTAAAGGTTTGTGTGTATAGCAAGGGTGAGTACCCAACGTACTCAGCAAGCCAACATGGAATGATGCACATGATAGGGTCATTCAGAGGATGGCTGAGGTTTATTTGCGCAAAGCCAATTTTCATAAATCATTTCACAAGGCTAACATTTAGCCAAGTCAAGTTTTAGTTCCAGAGTATATTAAGTCAGCGACGGTTCTGTCTACCATCCATCGTGATACCAAGGATGGCTTCCTGCCTCTAGATCGTCATGGTTTTCTGGGGAGTCTACCCTTTCTCACAGGTCGAGAAGTTGAGTCCACCAGCACACAAAATTCATTATGCATACCCTCCCATCATTTTAAAACTTATGAGTCTAGCCATAAGAGAAACTTGTCACGCCGCTCATTATCCGCGAGCACGGCTATTCGAATAGATTGATTTACTCACACTGCAGTGGACGTACACTTTACCCATACTCCGCGACTGCCCAACAAATGAGCCTACGTCACAACCACATGCGACGGTCACGGCAAAGCTTTTCGATAATATCACTTTGGCAGTACCTGCTCCATGAACTTTAACCCTCTTGCACTCTAGTCGTCCTTTCCTAGCAGTGAGAGGAGTTCTGGCGCTCCCAGGGTAAGGAGAAACTCACGAAATTGTCATTCATTACTCAACACGTAGGCTGCACCCTTATTTCAACAACCAGAACCACATCTTCACACAAGAACCACTATGCAGGGATACTGCCTCCGCTCGGCTATCTACTCTGCTAGGTCTATACCCATTCGAGAAGTACGGTTGTACTGGCTCGTTCTAAGTTGTAAGTCTCATGGCTCGGTCCTTAATCGACCAGGGACGGTACTTGCCTTTATCGGAATCCACCCAAATCCATCCATCCGCCCCAGTCTAAAAACATTGGTTTTGTACTTTCATTTTTCCATCAAAACTATTTTCATCATGTTTGAGGCAAAGTGGCGCTCATGTCTCCACATGCCGTATCTCAACTACTTTCCCTAAGGTAGTTGCCCAAGCATATAACTTTTGCAAAAATATGAGTATGCAAGATTCTAGTATAAGTAGGGCTAAGCATTTTACCAAAGCTATCCTCCGGTTATATCACATCGAGGGTTACAAAGATTATATCTAAAGGTAAGCAATATGAAGGCATGGTATATCAAGCATAGGTATTTTGTGTATAGCATGCATGTTTGAAGTTTAAATCAACATCATTTCGCAAAATAGGATCAATATGTTCAAAGGGGTGTGATGACTTGCCTTGCTCGCATACTTGTTAGTTGGGGTCTTCCGCGTACTCAACGTCTTCCTCGGACGCTAATCGTACGTGCGAGAGAAAAGATTGAATTCGGTTAGAATTCAATAAAATCCAACAAAAGCAAAATAAAAAATCATAAAGCACTTCCTAATGTTCTACGGCGGTTTTAGATAATGCTAGGTTTGATAAATCCAAATTTGGAAATGAAAGGGAGTGAGAAAGAGTAATAGTGTTTCGAAATCCGGGATAATATTTTTCTAGGTATAAATCCGAATTTTGTTGAAACTATAACCCGAGGGTTATATGAGATTTGAAAGAGTTTAATCTAAGGTTTTCGACATAAATATAGCTTTGGAAATCAAAACCGTGAAGAAAACTTGTGGCTTAAAGCATGGACGCGAATAGAGCATTAGAAGCTAGACTCAAGGTGAATCACCTAAGAGAAAAAGGGGAATCGGCTCACTGGCAACGCAGCAACGCAAGGGGGGGCGTCGGCTGTGGCGTCGGCTATGGGCTTAACGGGGCTGAGGGGGCTTGGGGTGGTGCGGTGTGGCGAGAGGGAGGCCGGGGCCTCTTTTATAGGCGCGGGCGGCTACAGCGCGCGGAATCGGTTGACGATGGAACGGCGTGGCTACAGCACACGTGACGAGATGGCTCGACGCTGCGCGACGTGGCTGAGGCAAGCATAGGGCATGGATGCGACGGCGAGCGTTGACGCGAGCGCACGGCGCAGCGTGGCCGATGTCGGCACAGTACAACGTGTCGAATCGGCTGACGCGGGCATGCGAAATCGGATGTCTCTGGGTGGCGAGGCTACAGTGGTGGTGACGCGACGACTCGGTGTGGCACAGCATGGGGGCAGTACGGTGTGTTGACGCCGGCGCGCACGTGGTACGTGCGTGCGGACGACAGCGTGGGCGTGCGACGTGTGTGATAGGATCGGCTGATGTGGTGCAAGGTGCGGATGTGACAGCAATGTTGACTCTGGGGGCGTGCGGGTACGCGCGCGCGTAGGGTGACGTGGGCAGCGTTGACACCGGCTGTGGGCGACGCCATCGGTTGCGGCACTATCGGCTGTGGCAATGCTGTCGGCTGTGGGCGGCTTCATCGGCTTCGGCCGATGCCGTCGGCTGCGGCCGATGCTAGCAGCTGCGGGCGACACTATTGGCTTTCCATGTTCAAATGACTACTATTTTATTATAACACGCCACAAGACTTGCAAATAAGAAGCAATAAGATCCAAATGAAGGCAATGATGCAAAAGTTTTCACGAATTCCGAATTCTAGGTTTCGATTTATAAGTTCTGGTTTTCAGGGTGTTACATGTTGCATCAGTGTTGAACTATTATGTCATTTTTAGAGCTTTCATGATCTGTTCGGCTAGATTTATTTTGGTTAGAGACAATGCCAGGGTTTCAGCCGACCTTATCTGTTTTAATGTTCTTTAAATATATTTGTTATCAGGATTATTAAAACCGCCTCTTATATTAAGATCTTGCTCTAGTTAAATGCCCTAAGCCAGAATCAGTTTGTCAGCTACAGCCGACAGCCGACTTATCTAGGATTAGCGCATTTATCTCAGATCAATATCTTTTCATAAGATAAATCAGAGAATTAGCCGATTCACGGTTGGTCTTATGACATCGGCTAGGATTGTAAAAGCATATATATATATATTATTCTGTTGTATATTTGGGTCAAGTGACTAATACTGTCTTGGCACAGCCGATCTATTCCAGTCACTTGGTTTAAATACACTTTGAAATAGCACATATATGTAAATTGACTCCTGAAGCCGATCCAATAGGATCTAACTTAATATTTAACGCATATATCCTTATTTTTCTTGTTGGTTAACAGATCAAACCAACTGGAACGCCTTGAACAGCATAGGTAGCCGTGAAGGGCCAGCAATGGAGTTAAGCAGATCTCCCAGGCAAGCGCGGGAGAGAAATTTCTGATCAACAATCTTGGCACGCCCAGTGGGACTTTCTTCGTCAACTCGGCTAGGACGCATCGATGCAGCCGACAAGATGGTCGACTCCAAGAGCCCCAGTGTTTCTCTGGACAACATCGTGCCTATGAAGATGGAGCAATTATCGGCTGAACAGCAAGCCGATTACAAGAAGATGGTAGAAGAGCTCCAGACCAACTACATACAGTCTTTCACCCAAACAAGATCCAGGGCCGTACATCAAAAGTACAAATTCAGCATGGACGAGCTCAAGGCATCCTCCTCCAGTGGATCAATGGGCAAACAGAAGGTGGAGGAGCCGATTCAGGAATAAGACGATTCGGCCCTGCATACTTTGCAAGACCGAATTGATTCGGTCGTCCATCACGCGCTGGTCAACCAGAGTAGCATCCTTGTCAACACCCTTAACAACATGATCGCTACTGTGGTCGACGCCAAGATAGCCGACCAGCTACAGCGGGGGCCGACATACTTCATAGACGGCCAGTTTCCTGGTTACAGGACGTTGGAGGGGTCCTCAACCAGCGGAATCCGTTCGGATTAGCTGCCATGCTGAACCGATAGCAACCGCTGCCCCAGGATCAGATCACCAACATGTTCAACGATAATCGGCAGCTAGAGCCGGTTGCCCAGATTGGCCTGGCAGACAGTACAATGCCAGTGGCCGACAGCTGTTCCCGGGTCTACCAACACCACCACCGGCAAATTGGCTGCCTCCCGCTGATCATCCACTCCACTACCAGTATCAAGGAGGCCGCCAAGATCATCACTACAGGCCTCAGACGCCACCACCACTATATCGGCAAGCACCCGCGCCACATGATCAGTATGAGCCGATATAGCAGGACAACCAGACTTGGGCCGATTTGATTGTGGACGTCATGCGCGACCAATTCGGCCTCAAACCAAAGGACTCAGGGAACATGTATCGGTATCCTTATCCGGAGCATTTTGAGCGGATTCCATTGCCCAACAGATACAAAATCCTAGACTTTTCAAAGTTCTCAGGGCAAGACAACGTGTCAACCTACGAGCATGTCAACCGATTCTTGGCGCAGTGCGGCGAAGCATCGGCTACAGACTCCTTGAGAGTTCGGTTGTTCCCTTTGTCGCTTTCGGGATCGGCTTTCACCTGCTGCTCTTCATTGCCTTACAACTCAATTTAGAGCTGGGCCGATCGCGAAAAACAATTTCACAGCTACTTCTACTCCGGCAACCATGAAATGAAGTTGTCGGACCTCACCAGTATCAGGCAGAAGCACAACGAGTCGGTTCAAGAATACATCCAACGTTTCATAGAGATGAGGAACCGATGCTACAGCCTGGTGCTATCGAATGCCCAACTAGCCGGTTTGGCCTTCCATGGACTGATCACACCGATCTGTGAACGCTTCTCCGCTCAGGACTTTGACAGCCTAGCGCATCTGGCACAGAAGGTGACGGCCCATGAACAAAGATTTCAGGACACCAGGAAGGCCGTCAAAAACATAACTCAAGTCATCGTTGAGTCAGACTCTGTTTCCAACGACGATGACGCAGAGGTGGCGGTAGCCGAATGGGCCAAGAACAAAAAGGCCATCGACTGCCAGTAGCTGATGAAGACGGCCAAAGAGGAAAGATATGAGTTCGATATCACCAAGGCCGATAGGATTTTTGACTTATTGCTCAAGGAGAAACAGATCCATCTTCCTGAGAACCACGTGATCCCATCGGCCGAAGAACTAAAAAAGAAAAAATATTGCAAGTGGCACAACTCTACATCTCATGCCACCAACGACTGCGAAGTCTTCAGGCAGCAGATCCAGTCGGCAATAGAAGCCGGGAAACTCAAGTTCGTCGATTCTAATCGACCGATGAAGGTAGATGGCCACCCATACCTAATCAATATGGTTCAAATCGGCCCCAGGCAAGCTGATCAACAGTGCAGAATGACGTACAGCTTAGCCGAAACGTTGAAAGGGGTCAATGCAGAAGGTAAGCTGACTGGAAGCCAAGCCATGCCAATCAACATGGTGCGCCCCGTTGCTCGATCAGCTGATCGACAGCCGATCAACACGAGCAGCCGACGCCGCCCTCAACAGCAATCGTGGCAGGAGGAGACCCGTTTTGAAAGGTTTTATCGGCAAGAGCCGGAAACACGAGGCCGCCGGTATGACGAGAATCACAGCGGTGCCGATCCCCATAGGCATTGCGAATTTTTCAGGCACTGCTGGGAGACCGGGATGAGGTTGCCAACGCTAGAAAATTGCCCGGCTTGCAGCGAGTGCCCTGAGGACGAACACAGAAGCCGGCCGATCACCAGTACAACTCGGTTCGTCCCAAGGCCCGTTCAGCTCAACCGGCACCGGCAGTCCGTTCACGATCGACTAGGGCTGATCCATCAAGACTTCTTCGACAAAAACGAGAACGATGACTACTACAACGAAGAAGAGGCCGATGATGAAGAATTGGCCAACCCCCAATGGTGCCCCTCTGACCTCTTCACCAAAACACAGAAATGAAGAATTCAAAGGTTAAAGCGTGAAGGAAGGAAAGAAGAAGTGCGGCAGATGATCCAAGAACAACGCCGTCGGCTTGGTAAGATCAAAAGGCGATGGATCCCCAATGAGAAAACCGCCACAGCCGACGAGGACCAAGCCAAGGAGATTTCAGCCGATCAAGCCAGGATGGCAGCCAAAGGAAAAGGCAAAGTTTCTGCATCAGTCAACATGGTATTAATATTGCCAGCCGAATTCGGTGCCCCTGAAGCCGATGCAGACATTATCGAAGACGACTTGGTGAAAGGTCAGCAAAGGGGCCGAAGACCTGATCAAGACCAATATGGTGCTCAAGGACTTTGGCGGCAACCCGTCAGAAACCAAGGGCGTCCTGAACATTGAACTGACCATCGGCAATAAGACCGTACCCACAACATTCTTTGTCATCGACGGGAAGGGGTCTTACAGCCTGCAGCTCGAAAGGGACTGGATACACGCCAATTGTTGCGTTTGTTGGCACTTTTTTTGGCAAAAGGCACGAACACGATCGATTCACCTAAAGATTTGCGGTGGTTCTTCGTATGGAGTCGCCAACCACTTCAATCTAGCAAAAACTAGAACAAAGTGGGTTTTGTAGATCAAATCGGCTAGCGGAACCGATTTAGATAGATAGATTGATAAATACCCGTCTCATGGGCAAATGGAAGGTTTTCGGGACAAACCTACAAAGAGATGTCGCACTCTCGCAACGGCGACAGACGGTTTATGGCACAAACCGACAAAGATGGACTAAACTAGGGGAAAGTAGAAAAATATGGCTGAAAAGTAAAGAATATTGAAAAAACGATTCAAGTAGATTGTATTGTATGTTGTGTGATTTTTTTCTTTTACAATTGAACCGGCCTTGGCCCTTAAATAGGGGTTGGTCTTGCCCTCCACAGGCCCTTCTCCCCGTCCAATTCGGGATAGACATGTTTGGAAACCCGAGACATACCGTATGGAGGAAGGAAACCTGAGTACCGACGAAGTCATCTAGGTTTCGGACTCTGCCGGTCAGACCGGCCACATGCCTTCGGTCTGACCGGCCCCGCTGCCCGGTCTGACCGGCCTATACCTGCGGTCAGACCGGCCTCTCCGAAGGAAACCGACAGATTTCCAAATATTGGCAATTTTCCCTATTTTGATTCCTAGGTGCCAAATTTCGGTATAAACACATGCCCCCTGCCTTTTATGATGAACATCGTGAATCTAAAAGCACAAGACATATTTACACATAGGACGATAACTCAATTATCGTCCACAAATCTCCCTAAGCATCCTGCCAAACACTCGGGAAGTACTTCTTCAAATATTTACCGTTGATAGCCCGCTGAAACCGTTCTCCTTGAAGTGTCTCCAAGAAATACGCATTGCCCCAAACGATTGCGCATAACCGATAAGGTCCCTCCCAACTCGGGGACCACTTACCGAATTCTTTACATCGGGAACCTAAAGGCCAAATAGTCTTCCATACTAGATCTCCCACTTGGAATGTCTTTGCCTTCACCTTTTTGTTGTATGCTTTAGCCACTCCCTTCTTTTCTTTTTCTATTTCTTCCAAAGCATTCAAACGTTTGTTGACCACTTCATCAAGGTTATCACCCATCAAGAACTTGTAGTCTTCAGCTGACAAATCGTCTTGCTTTATATATCGAAGAGAGCCAAGATTTACCTCAACCGGTAAAACAGCTTCTTGTCCATAAACGAGCTCAAAGGGGTCACCTTGGTGGCACCATGCTTGGATATCCTGTGCGCCCATAAAGCTTCAGAAAGCACCTCATGCCACCTTCTCAGATGTTCCTCGATCTTTTTCTTGATCAGTTTCAACAATGTCTTATTACTAGACTCGGCTTGTCCATTAGCCTGAGCGTAGAAAGGAGACAAACTCAACAGCTTAATTCCATAAGATTCGGCAATATTTTTCACTTCTTTAGATAGAAAAGAAGCTCCTTGATCCATAGTTAATGTTTGAGGAATGCCGAATCTATGGATAATATGCTTCAGAATAAAATCAATTACCTCCTTATGCGTCATATCCCTGAGCGGCACGGCTTTGGCCCACTTGGTGAAGTAATCCGTCGCAACTAGCATGAACTGATGCCCCTTTGAAAACGGAGGATAAATCTGACCAACAAAATCCAAAGCCCACCCCCGGAACGGCCATGGTTTAATAATAGGATTCAACACCGAAGCCGGTGCCAATTGAACATTGCCGAACCGTTGACAAGCTTCACAACCTTTATAGTATCTGAAGCAATCATCAATCATTCCCAGCCAATAGAACCCCGCTCTCCTAAGCAGCCAGTTCATTTTGCGGGCCGATTGATGAGTCCCGCAAATTCCCTCGTGAACTTCACCCATAGCAACTTTAGATCGATCGGTATCTAAACATTTTAATAGTACACCATCTCTATTTCGGGGAATTTTCCGATCAGCCCTAAGACTAGGATCCTTCAAATAGCTAATCAAAGGAATTCACCAATCACCTACTGTTTCCAGGGCACATATGTCTGAATTTCCACTTAATTTGGACTCTGTATCAAAAGAATTTTGCCCCCCAACACCTTTTGTGAAGTCGTCTGACCGGCCAAGCAACACCCGGTCAAACAGGTAACCATCCGCGGTCAGACCGGCCATATAACACTGGTCAGACCGGCTGCCATCCACGGTTAGACCGGCGACAATGCGCCGGTCAGACCGCCTACGGTCTGCCTCTTTGCCAATTTCGCCCAAAAAATTATAATCAAGCACTGGTTGATCTAATATGAAAAATAAACCTCTTTTGATGCTACAACCAGTTGCTTCTTCAGCTAAGTCATTTGCCCTAGAATTTTCATTCCTAGCAAAATGCTTAATAGTAAAATCATCGAAACTAGCAATAATATCTAGGCATTGATCTAAATACATGTTCAGTGATCGGTCGAAGCATTTGTAGACCCCGGCAACTTGTTGCACCACTAATTCCGAATCACCAAACGCTTCTACGTGTGTAGCTCCAATGATCTCCATTACTTGTAAACCAAATAACAAAGCATTGTATTCGGCTTGATTATTTGTACAATAATACTCCAAACGAACCGATGCTTCAAAGCCTTGAGCATTGGGCGAAACTAAAACTACACCTATGCCTTGACCCTCCTTACACGAAGAGTCATCAAAATAAACTTTCCAAGGTGTAACACTAACCAAACGGACTTCATCTCCACAAGCAACGTCTATATGATGATCTACTATAAAGTCCGCTACAATCTGGCCCTTCATAGATTTCAACGATTCATAGGCCAAATCATATTCAATTAATGTATACACCCATTTGCCAATTCTACCACTTAGAATTGGCCTTTGCAACATGTGCTTAACAACATTGGTCTGACAAGCAACTATGCATGTCCTAGACAACAAGTAATGACGTAACTTGGTACAAACATAGTATAAGCAAAGACAAAGCCTTTCTACAAATACATAGCTCGTTTCGGCATCCAAAAGACGGTGACTTAAATAAGTAATTATGTACTCTTTGTCGTCTTCCTCTTGCGTCAAAACGGCTCCAATAACTTTGTCCTCGGCAGCGATGTACAACCGAAATGGAATTTCGGTCTTAGGCGCTCGCACCACAGGTGGGGTAGACAAATATCTCTTCAAACCTTCAAACGCCTCCTGTTGTGCTGCTCCCAAGTAAAATCGACTTCTTTCTTCAATCGTAGAATTGGCACAAAAGCATCGATTTTATCTGCTAGGTTAGATATGAATCTTCTCAAATAGTTAACTTTACCTAGCAACCTCTGAACTTCTCTCTTGCATGTCGGTGCTTTGAAGTCTTGAATCTTCTCAACCTTCTTAGGATCAATCTCAATCCCTCACTCATGCACCATGAGTCCTAAGAATTTACCAGTCGACACACCGAAGGCACACTTGAGTGGGTTCATCTTCAAACCATACCGACGCATCCTTTCAAAAGCTAACCTCAAATCGGCCATATGTCCATCCATATCATCCGATTTGACTACAATATCATCAATGTAAATCTCTAGGATAAAACCTAACAGATCATGAAAAATTAGGTTCATCGCTCTTTGATACGTTGCGCCGGCATTCTTTAACCCAAACGTCATAACTACCCACTCAAACATCCCAACAAATCCCGGACATCTAAAGGCTGTCTTATACATATCCTCCTCTGCCGTGAAGATTTGGTTGTAGCCGGAATTGCCATCTAAAAAGCTAATCACTCTATGACCTGAAGCATCATTTATTAGCATGTCGGCTATAGGCATAAGATACTCATCTTTAGGAGTGGCTTTATTCAAATCTCTAAAATCTATGCAAACTATAATTTTGCCGCTCCCCTTCTTTTCTACCGGTACTATATTAGACACCCATTCCACATACCGGCACGGCCTAATAAACCCCACTTTCAACAATCGGACTATCTCTTCTTTGACACGATCATATATAAGTGGGTTAAACTGACGAGGAGGTTGTTTATGAGGCCTAAATCCTGACTTTATCGGAAGACGATGCTCAACAAGATCACGGCTAAGTCCTGGCATTTCATGGTATTCCCATGCAAAGCAATCACTATATTCTCTAAGCAGCTCGATCATCTTAACCCTATGATCGACTCTCATGTTTTTATTTATGAAGGTCGGTCTTGGTATGCTCCCATCTCCTATGTATATTTCTTCTAATGGGTCGGCTGATGTGAACCTGTCACGCCAAGAAATTCACACCAGAATTTATGCAGCTAATTTGTGCATTAAACCCTCGTCCAGGCATCAGCCGAGGTACACAAATCGACGTTATTGATAATACAGAATCCTCGGCTTAGAAACATTATAAAAGAGTTACGAAATGCAGAGGAAAGGAAAATAAAACCGACTTAAGCTAAACTTGACACTAGCGAAGCGAACGCCAACACCACAGCCTAACCCTTGACGAGAACAAGCCTACACCTCCTCGGAGACCTCGATCTCAGCTTCTGGCACTGAAGGGGGAAAAGAAGCAAGGCTGAGTACAACCACCGTCCTCAACAAGTCACACCGGAAAAGGGGACATGATGCAAGATAAATAACAAGGAAAAGGATAAGAGGCTCAATTTGCATAAACAACATTTGCGAGAATATAATAACAATATTTGAAGACAGTAAAACAGTAGTAATAATTAAGCAGTATTAAATAAACACTGTCCAACACTCAAACCACGTTGCAACAGGCCCATCCATCCACCTGCGCTAGTCATATTTCAACATTTTATTCAAATAAATAAGTGAGACTAATCAAGGTGAATCTGGTCGATCGCCCGTAACCGTGGGCACGGCTATTCGAATAGTTTTTACTCTGATCAGAGGTGTACAACTGTACCCACAAGACACAATCCCACAACACGTTACCGTGCGCCGGTGCACCACCATGGTACCCGGAAAGGAACCGTGACAGACCCTTCACATAACCCCTCTAACCAATCGTAGCACACCAAGGTTTCGCCCCCATTCCCATCGGGCAATGGGCAGCCCCCTCTAGTGCCGCGGTGAATCCGGAAGCTGTTCAACCCTTAAAACCGGGGCTGACCCAACTCCATCACGCCCACCCTCTCTGGGATACGTTGACTAGAGACAGCTACGCTACCGTCCCAGCCATTACCCATGCTGGCTTGTGGTATGCACGGCACTTCTTCCAGGGTTTCCCGAGAACCGGTCCTTAATTGTCATGAGCACGCTAACCAAAGTCCAACCATGTGCTCACGACCCACCCTTTTCATAATTCAATATTATTAGAAATAGAGTCACAACTTAACATCATCTGAGAGTTAACTTCTAGTAATATACTTGATTAGTGTGATTCCCTTAAGTGAGCTAGTTGCGCTAAGCATAACTAAGCAAACCTTAAACTATCATCTAGTCACATTGAACCCCAGGTTATCAATGGTATAAGGTAAACAATCCTATGGTTGAGCACAATAGGTATAATCATCCCATGAAATGACATTCTAAAACATATGGAGTATTTGAAAGAAAAGAGGTATTTACATAAAGTACGTACAATATGGTCAATGTAAGGTATGACTTGCCTTGTTCTGGAGACTGAGGAACCTCGGCGACTACTTCGAAGAGAACGGGCTCGCCGGAAAACTCGGGATCTACACGACAAACAAAGCACTCAACAAACACCCTAAAAGGTCTACTAAAACAGCACTGAAAAGTATTTTTAATGGATTCTTGACATTTTTGTGGATTTAATAAAATTTGAATGGACTAAAACGGAGCTCGGATTCAAAAGATATGGATTTTAGAAGTTTAATTGCGATTTTTAAACTACACAAAAAAGATTAAAACATTTATTGCGTAATTAAGCCCTCGGGTGACGCAAGCATGGCGCAGCGGTAGGGCTGACGTCGGGCGCAAGCGGCCGACGCAAGCGGCGCGGCACGGTCCACGGTTGATCGAGTCCACGGCGGCGGCGGCGAGTGCGGGGACACGCGGCACACATCCGCGAGGAGCGGCGGCGATCGGACGGCGACGGCTTGAGCAGGATCGAACGGTCCAGATCCGCCCGATCCGAAGGACCGGACGATGCGGATCGCGGGTAGGGTTAGGGTTTGAGCGGCGACCGAGGGCGGACACGCGACGGCCATCCAGCGCGCGGCGATCGGATCGAACGGCGACGCATTGGGCGGGATCGGACGGTTCGGATCCTCCCGATCCGACCGATCGGACGGCCCTGGAAGAGCGGCGCTAGGGTTAGGGTTTTGGGCGACGGCGGCTCGAGCTCGCCCGCCAGCCATGGCTACGCGGCGGCCGACCGATCTCCGGCGGCTCCGGCAACGGCGACGGAGGGTGCTGCGGGCTCGGGAGACGACGGCGGAGAGCGAAAGCGATGCGAGGGGAAGCGACTCGAGGGACAACACGGGAAAACCGGAGAGAAAGGAAGCGGCGGCACACTCACCGGCGTTGGAGAAGACGACGATGGCGGCGGCGGTTTTTAGGGCTAACACGAGAGGGAAACAAAGGGGAAACGCGCGGCGGCGAAGAGGGAACTTTATAGAGGCGCAACGAGATCGGAAAGGGCACGGGATAGGCGCGGATTTGTCGCCGTTGGTTACGGATTCGGAGAGAGAGAGAAACGGCGGCAGCGAATTCCTCGCGGATAAGGTTTCCATCGAACGCGAGGGACGCGGAGATGGATGCGGCGTTGCGGGATCGGGCCCGGCATGGGTCCGACGTGGCACTGGTTCAAGCGGAACGGAGCGGAGCGGCGGCGCGCATGGCGGGGCGGCGGCTGGGCCGACCGGGCGCGGGGACGGAGACCTGACGAGCGAGGCCCACCTGTCGGTGACTCCTGGAGCGAGGGACGGTTCGCGGACTTGCGCGGCACGGCTGGCGTCGCGGGCTTCGGCCCACGACCGAAGGGGAGGCGCGCGCGGGAGCGGCTCGGGCCGGGGAGGGAAACCGGGCCGACGGCCCAAGTTGGAAAGGGCGGGAACACTGTACCGCCGTACGGAGGAAAAAGAAAAAAAGAAGGAAAAAGGATTTTGGGGGCTTAATTAATTCCTGATTTCTTATTTAATTGATTAAAAATACTTAGAGTGCTCTAAAAATTCCAGTAAAAATCCTGTTAGTGCATTTTGACATGCAAAATTCAAGAAAAATCCTACCATGTCGTTTCCATTTAATTGCATTTTAAAATTAGTGGTTGGCTCCAGGTTAATTCCAGAAATTCCGATTATTTCAGGGTAAATTATTTAAACAATTTAGGGCAAAACTCAGGGTATGACAGAACCCTTGACTGAGATTCTCTACCTCGTCATAATCTTCTATAGTCTCTAAATATCGTTCTTTGTTGACCGATATTATTGAACTCTTTTTTGTAACCATTCCAAGTTGGCTGCTTTATTCATCATATAAAGTAATGTCACCCAGCCGTGCTAAACTAGCCGGCTTTACAGAAATGGGTACAAAGCCTTCTTTGGAAACACTAATAAAATTAAAACTAGAAAGATCTAGCCCTGATAAGCACTGGATGTCTCCATGTTTCCACCCTACAGAAACATCGGCCATGGCAACCTCAGCCGATGTATCCGCCTGAACTATCTCAACCTCGTCACCATACCACTGTACTAGGCATTGATGTAAAGTAGAGGGAACGCAGCAGTTGGCATGAATCCAACACCGCCCCAAGATGACACTATAGTTACCTTGTACATCGACGATGAAGAAGGCGATAGGCAACGTCTTGTTCCCCACCGTAAGCTCCACGGACAAGATCCCCTTCGCCTCTATTGACTCGCCATTGAAGCCATTGAGAAGCATGTTGGTCTTCTTCAGCTCCGCTTCCTCGTGACTCAATTTCTTGAAGAGAGAGTAAGGCATCAGGTTCACCGCCGTGCCTCCATCCACTAGCATCCTCGAGACCAGCTTCCCATCAATGTGGCCCTTCAAATAGAGAGGCCTCATGTGGCGGTTGGACTCGTCGGGCTTCTCAAAGACAGCGTCCGTTGGACCTAGCGACATTTGAGGGGACCTTGGCCTCGTCCATGGCGCAAAACTCCATGGACAACATGCAAACCATGTTGATATCCATGTTTTCGCCGGACGATGCCTCCACAGCCGGTTGTTCATCCTTCTGAACAACTACTAGCTTCTCAACATTGGATGACTTACGCATCCACTCCCTCGCAGGCGGTGGTCGCAACTCATCGAACTCCCTGTCTCTCGTCTCTTCGGCTTCCTTCTCTTTTAGTTCAGAAGCACGAAGACGCTGCAACCTCCTCTTCTAGGTAGCCGTTAAATCCTCAGGCATCCACCCAGGATTCGGCTCTATTCCTGGAGGCAAATAATGTCCCCCGTTACCTTTGCCCGAAGAGGGAACTGCCCTGGTACTCTCCTTACCAGAACGGTGGTCGACTGCCCGGTGGCCGGCCGACCGGCACCGTGTCCGCGATCGACCGGCGGCCAGGCCCGGCCGACCGAGTGAGTATCGACCAGCCGATGGCGCGGTTTGACCGACTAGAGACCTACGGTCGACCGGCGAAGGCTCGGTCTGAACGGCTAATGAGCTGCGGTCAGACCGGCCAGAGCGTTCGGTCTGACTGTTCTCCTGCGCGGCATCCTTCGCGGCTTCGGTTCGGGGGCCAAATATCAACTTAGCCTCCTTGCCAGATGGTACCGACAAATCATACGATCCTATCTTGATAGTGATCACCTCCGAAGCCCTCTCCTCGGGCTTGGCGCACTTGTACGCCCTTTTTCTCGCCATCTAACCGGTCCTTTGTGGGAAACCGGCTTCCACTAGAAGTAGACACATGCCCTCGCGGTGATCTCCTCTCCCTTCTCCATCCTTGGTGATCCTGCATTGGAGGCATGTTGTACATAGGCGGGGGTGCCTCCCAAGGCAAAATGTAAGGGAACGGATAACCTGGAGGCGGCATCGGGCATGGTCCTCATGGCATGACTTGAGGGCAATGGGGAAACGGTGGTTCCAAAACCCTTGACAAAGGACCAAATCGCTCCTTAGGGGGAGATATTGGTCTCTTTCCCTTGGCACGCTCCTTCTCGGCACTCTTCTTCTTGTACTTGTCAAGGAGCATGTTGAAGGTCACCTTAGGCTTATGGGGCTTCCTCGATGTGGATGCTTTGGCCTTGTTCTGCTTCCATGTCCCAACCTCTGGTCTCTTCGGCACAAGCATCTTGGGCCTAGGCTCCCCAATGACGACCTCCTTCCCCATAGCCGATTCGGCTTGCTCCGGCCGAATCAACACCTTCTTGCCATCAAGGTCGATGGCATTCACAGGGAAAGGATTGCTGTCAAGCTTCATCTTCGGGCCCTCGGTGAATTTCAATCGTCCTTCCTCTATGACCGATTGAACCTATCAACGAAAAACATTACACTCATTAGTAGAATGAGAATAAGAGTCATGCCACTTACAATAAGAACAGTGTTTTAACTCTTCTAATGAGGGTATGACATGGCTTTAGGCAATCTAATTTGTTTCTCTTGCAAAAGATAATCAAAAATCCTATCGCACTTGGCCACATCAAAACTATATTTAACCTCACTTTGCCGATCCTTGCGAGGAGTCAGCGTCAGGTTAGAACAAACAAAGGGTTTGTTCTTGTTCGTCCAAGACCACTCAGTGACATACATGTCATGATCGCCCTCATCCGAATCAGAATTACTATTAGGACAGTCGATCATGCTAACATGAGGTTTCTTATCATTGGGCCTAACAAACTTTTTAGCATCTCTGACCCGGCTTTCCTGAGCCAGAGCCTTCTGCATCACTTTGCTAACATCCAGAAATTGTTGGCCATCTAGCCTTTCTTTAATGGGAGCAAGCAATCCATTAAAGGAGAGGTCGGCCAAATCTCTCTCGGTTATGCTCAAGCTAAAACACCAATTTCTAGCATCCCTAAACCTCTTAATGTAATCTGCAACAGATTCATTATACTTCTGCCTAACCGATGTCAAATCACAAACTCTAAGCTCAGTCTCACCAGTATCAAAATAATCATGAAATTTCTGTTCTAACTAAGCCCAAGTATGAATAGAGTTAGCCGGTAAAGATGTAAACCAAGTAAAAGCAGTACCGGATAAAGATAAAGAAAATGAGCCTCCCCCACATTGCGCTAAGAATTGGCCGATATGCTCCCATGTGGTCCTATTGTCATCTCCACTGAATTTCGTGAATTCAGGGACTCTATAACCACGAGGATATGGGATGTTGAAATAGTCAGGATACGGCTTTTGGTAAAGCTTTGCACGATTCCTGGGCTCAATTCCGAATGACTCTCCAATAATGTTCCTAATTTGGTCCTCCATATTTTCAGGCCTAGGCGGGTCGGGCAAGACCGGCGCCCTGAAAGGTGGCTGTTGTGGCGCAATATTGTCATATTGGCCATCTCTCGTGTCGCGCGGATATCCCCTATTAGGATCATTGTATTGATTGGGGACATGCGGGGAAATCGGTGCATGAACAGTAGCCACAGGGGAGTCGTGTGTGGGAACGTGGTATAGAACCGAGTTGTCCGTGATAGGATCTACTTCCTGTACTGACACCAGAGCGCTGGTTAGACCGGCCAGGGGCCCAGTCTGACCAGCTACATAAGGCGCGGTCTGACCGACCATATAGCCGCCGGTCAGAGCGGTGTAGTATGGGTGCGGGCAGGCCTGACGGCCGGTCTAACCGATGTATGGTGAGCCGGTCAGACCGACGTAAGGCGACCCAGTCAGACTGGCCATAGGGCCGGTTAGACCGCCGTGCGTGCCGGTCAGACCGGCCGTCAGGCCTGGCCGACCGAGATACGGTGGGCCATCAGACGCCATAGGGCCGGTCGACCGACATGGTGAGGGCCGGTCGACCGGCAGTAGGGCCGATCAGACCGACAGTAGAACTATTTTTGCTGGGGCCTTGGGCAATCGCCCCGTCGGTTTTGCTGAATATGTGGTTCACAGGGGGCTGGCTTCCACTTGCAATCGAGGTAGGCGGTGAATCGGTCATGGGAAGACCGGATTTGCCGCTCATGTGTGCCTTAAACATCTTATTAAAACAAGCCTCCATAGCGGATTCAATCTTATTGTTTACGGCGGTGGTAACGGACACATCCACCGTACTAGCAACAAGTTTTTGAATAGGAATAGAGATGTTATCAGCGCTTACCTCGCCGCGAGTTACTTTTAGCGGGCTCCCAGGCTTGATGATGATGCCCTGTCGCGTTTTGGTGCAAGATTGATCTAGCACCTCTTGAGTGATCGCTCGAATGCGCTCCTCCATGATTTGGCGAGCCTCCCCATCCAAGCGTCCAACGAGATGTGGACAACGTTGGATGGCTCCATGTCTTGCGCCGCTTGCTTGGACATGGCGGCATCGAATCCGAGTTGGCGTCGTGTCTTCCCTAGTGGAGTCGCCAAAAATCGTGTTGGCACCTTTTTTGGCAAAAGGCACGAACACGATCGATTCACCTAAAGATTTGCGGTGGTTCTTGGTATGGAGTCGTCAACCACTTCAATCTAGCAAAAACTAGAACAAAGTGGGTTTTGTAGATCAAATCAGCTAGCGGAACCGATTTAGATAGATAGATTGATAAATACCCGTCTCGTGGGCAAACAGAAGGTTTTCGGGACAAACCTACAAAGAGATGTCGCACTCTCGCAGCGGCGGCGGACGGTTTACAGCGCAAACTGACAAAGATGGACTAAACTAGGGCAAAGTAGAAAATATGGCTGAAAAGTAAAGAATATTTAAAAAACGATTCAAGTAGATTGTATCGTATGTTGTGTGATTTTTTATTTTACAATTGAACCGGTCTTGGCAATAGGGGTTAGTCTTGCCCTCCACAAGCCCTTCTCCACGTCCAATTCAGGATAGACATGTTTGGAAACCCGAGACATACCGTATGGAGTTAGGAAACCCAAGTACCGACGAAGTCGTCTAGGTTTCGGACTCTGGCGGTCAGACTGGCCACATGCCTCCGGTCTGACCGGCCCCACTGCCCAGCGGTCACCGGCCTCTCCGAAGGAAACTGGCAGATTTCCAAATATTGGCAATTTTCCCTATTTTGATTCCTAGGTGCCAAATATGGGTATAAAAAGCGTTCCTCTACAATGCATCGAGCTTGATCCAATGGGATGGCAACAAGATCGAGATCGTACCAGCGACTGTGCGATTAGCGTTGTCAGTGCCGATTTGCCACTTTGGGAAATCGAAGGCATTGATTGTTTGTCTAGGAAAATCTGGCAAGCCGATTTTCTAAATGTGTCCGATTCCACAATACAGTCGATTGGAGGTGACGAGCCGCAGCTGCTGCTTTGAACAAGACATGGTGGAGGGCTCAAGCATCTTCGGCACGAACACCGCAGATCAGGACGATGGCAAGCTCGGGCAAGGTTTTACATCGGCCGACGAGTTAGGAGAAATTGACATCGGCTCTGGTGACAAGCCGAGGCCGACGTATATTAGCAAAAATCTATCTCCTCATTGTAGATTCTAGCTCATTGATTTATTAAAGGAATATAAAGACTGTTTTGCTTGGGAGTACTTCGAGATGCCCGGTCTTAGCCGATCTATTGTCGTTCATCAACTGCCGATCAAGGCAGGCTATCGGCCGTTCAAACAACCTCCCAGGAGGTTCAAAGCCGATATGTACGACGCGATCAAAGCCAAAATAAATTGGCTATACGATGCTGGATTCATTCGGCCTTGCTGATACGCCGAGTGGGTCTCAAACATTGTCCCAGTGCTGAAGAAGAACGGCAAACTCAGGGTATGCATCGACTTCAGAGACCTGAATAAGGCTACCCCCAAAGATGAGTACCCAATGCCCATAGCCAATTTGCTTGTAGATGCTGCGTCAGGCCACAAAATCATCAGCTTTATGGATGACAATGCAGGCTACAATCAAATCTTCATGGCCGAAGAGGACATTCATAAAACTGTCTTTCTATGTCCTGGGGCAATCGACTTGTATGAATGGGACGTTATGATGTTCGGGCTAAAAAATGTTGGAGCAACATATCAACGGGCCATGAACTACATTTTTCATGATATGATCGGCTCTCTGGTGGAGATCTACATCGACGATGTCGTTGTCAAGTCCAGGGAGATAGAGGGCCATATAGCCGATCTCAGGCAGGTTTTGGAGCGGACAAGAAAATATGGCCTGAAGATAGTGCGCGTTCGGCGTATCGGCCGGGCAATTTCTAGGGTTTCTTGTTCATGAAAGAGGAATGAGGTTACACCGAGGAGCATAAATGCTATCAAAATGATCCAGCCTCCGAAGGACAAGAAACAACTTCAGTCCTTGATCGGCAAAATCAACTTCATCAGGCGGTTCATAGCCAATCTTTCAGAAAAGACAGAGCCATTCACACCACTACTTCGGCTGAAGGCTGATCAGGCATTCACATGGGGGGCAGAACAACAAAAGGCTTTGGACAATATCAAGGATTATCTAAGCTCCCCCCAGTTCTAATGCCTCCACAAAAAGGGATACCATTCAAGCTGTACCTATCAGCTGATGATAAGTCAATTGGCTCGGTTTTAATCCAAGAGGTTGAGGGCAAGGAAAATGCTATCTTCTATCTCAGCCGACGGCTACTAGATGCAGAAACAAGGTATTCACCAGCGGAGAAGCTATGCCTATGCCTATATTTTTCGTGTACCAAGTTAAGGCATTATCTGCTATCCAACGAATGCACAATTATATGAAAAGTCGATGTAGTTAAGTACATGCTATCGGGTCCAGTATTGAAAGGAAGAATTGGGAAGTGGATTTTTGCTCTAACAGAGTTAGATTTGAGGTATCAGGCACCCAGGGCAGTCAAAGGAAGAGCTATAGCCGATTTTATCGTGGAGCACAGGAATGACTCAATTGGCTCAGTAGAAATCATGCCTTGGACATTGACCTTTGATGGCTCGATTTGCACCAATGGCTGCGGCATCGGATTGGTCATCATTTCGCCTATGGGGGCAAGTTTTCAATTCGCTTTCGCTATTAACCCCCATGCTACAAACAACCAAGCCGAATACGAAGCTGTACTTAAAGGGTTGCATCCTGTGGAGATTATGGCAATCGGGTATCCACATGGCAAGCTTATCCGACTGGAGTTAGGGATAGGTTGTGCCTATCAAATATGTAAACCAACTACGACTTGGGTATTACGTTGCCGATTAGATAAGGCAACGGCTCATAGTCACGGTTTGGTAAGATTGAGGAAACCGACTTAGAGTAAGATAGGGTTTCCGATCTGTAAGCCCACCTCCCAAGACTATATAAGGGGGGTAAGGGGCGTCCCTTGAGGGATATGCGATATCGGTTTTAGATCATATGCTTCATGAGAAGTTAGATCAGCTTTTAGCTTTCAGCCTTAGATCTTGAGATCAATAAAGACACTCGGCGGATCGAATCCCCAAAACAGGAGTAGGGTATTACCTCACGAGAGGGCCTGAACCTGTCTAAATCTTCTTCTCCTTCTAACCCATTGTGCTTGGCGATCTTGACTGCGACCCCAGAAATTACATTGCCGAAACCAAGTTTCGACAGTTATCGCGCCAGGTAGGGGGCCACGCGTCAAGACTTCTTCGACAATTTTGTCGGCAAGCGCGATGGGATCTTCTTCAAGATTCGGCGACTTCGCCGCCAACAACTTCGGCAGGTTCTCCTCCTTTGACTCAGATTCGAACCAGTCGGAAGAAGAGACCCACTCGGCGCCGTTCGGCCTCCTGAACAGCGCCATGATCTTCGACAACATCTTGGAGTCCAAGATGCGATCCACCCTCTCTGGCGAAGGAATTCACTCGGCACCGTTCGGACTACCGAACGCCGCCAGCATCTACACCGATCTTCTCGTCTCCCCAACGGAGGCGATCTACTCGGAAGAAGACCTCTCGGCGCCGTTTGGATTACCGAACGCCGCCGAGATTTACGGCAAACTCCTCTCCCCCGAGTCAAGGTCGACCCACTCGAAGGAGCCTGCATCACCAAGCTCTGACTTGGACTGGAACGATCCAGACCCGGGCTACCCTGGATCAAGGGAGATCGCTGCCATCCTCCAGCCGTTCGGCTCATGCTCATCTTCGGAGCTCAATGACTATCTCAGCTCCGCCGGCTTCGACGACCTCTATGGCATCCCCTCAGACGAAGTCGACGACTCCGACTGCCACAAGGACTACGAGCCGAAGTGCTTCGATGTCCTCATGGCCGAGCCGGACGAGTCCGACTCAGCCATGGCCCGCAGGCTTGCCGAGGAAGAGCGAGCCAAGATTGAGCAAGAGCGTAAGCTGGCCGAAGAAGAGAAGAAACGCAGGGAAGAGGCCGACAAGAGAAAGCAAGATTTACGGGTAGCCGGACGATCCGCTCACGAGACTATCCTTCAAACGCGGGTCCGCAACACCAACGTCTTCCAGACGCCACAGCAGAACGCTGTTGCTGCCCTCACACTCTTGGACACCGTCATGGAGACGGTACCCCCCGACGTGACTCCAATATTAGATAAAATCAAGACCATCGTCGCAGCTACAGCCAACGGCCATCCCACCACCTCGGCACGAAGTCTAACTGAGTCTGTGGCCAAAACGCCCGACAAAAGCCGACTTCCGCCTCTAAGGTCAGGAGACTATAAGAGGCCCGAGCCAGACCAGTCGACGACAAGGCCAAGAGGCCCACGCCGCGAGTCCACACAGAAGTACCAGGAGCAAACGGCCGACTCCCGTGACAAATGACACGGACGTCCACCCGTCCACCACCGCGTCCACCGCGACAACAGCTCTAGCTACCGCACTAGCCTACCGAGGACCCCGTCGAGCGATCTGTGGGAAGTCCTCGATCGCCGCTACCAGGAGCGAAATCAGCGCACTCGGGAAGATCGGAGGGGATCACCCGATAGCAACGATGATGGAGTGCCAGCTTTCACTCGGGAGCTCTGTCGAGTGCACTGGCCGAATGGATTCAAGCCAACTGGAATCAAGAAATATGACGGCAAGACCGACCCCGAGTCATGGCTTACCATGTACACTCTTGCCATCCGTGCAGCAGGCGGCGACAACAAGGCCATGGCCAACTACCTACCCGTGGCCCTTGCCAACTCAGCCAGGAACTGGCTCATGAGCTTGCCAAGAGGCTCGATCGGCTCGTGGAGCGAACTAAGGGACCACTTCATTGCCAACTTCCAGGGCACCTTCGAGAGGCCTAGGACCCACTTCGACCTGTACAACGTCGTCCAGAAGCCGGACGAACCTCTGAAGGACTACATCCGGCGCTTCTCTGAAAAGCGCAACAAGATTCCCAACATCACCGATGACATCATCATCGCCGCCTTCCAGAAGGGAATCCGTGATGAGCTGTTAATCAGAAAGTTTGGGCGCAAGCCACCAAAGACGGTGAAGCAAATGTTTGAGATGGCGAACTCGTACGCCAAGTCCAGCGACGCAATCAAAGCGGCGCGCCAAGACCGGCCTGACAAAAGGGATGACAAGCACTCGGGAGGAAGCTGGCATCCTAAGAAGGATAACGGCAGCAGCAATCAGGCCCAGAAAGACCGCAAGCGTCGGCACGAAGACCTGGTTGCCACAACGTCCGATTCTCAACGCCGTCACCGAGTTACGGCCTACGACGCGATCATGAACAATCATGAACGCTCAGTGCACGCATCATCTACAAGCAATTCGCAGAGCAATATGCGGCACGGTTAAACAAGAAGCCGACTGATGAAGCCGGTCTATCGGGAACCAAGAAGAACAACCCGACTGGAAATTCAGAACCTTTTCAAGACCACGTGGGTGAGCTGAATCACATCGCGGGGGCCACATGCTTATGAGTCCAAGAGGACGCAAAAGCTGATGGACCGCGAGGTCAACGCGGCACAACCCGTAGTCCCACAACATCTACGATGGTCGGAGGTGGCCATCATGTTTAATCGCTCGGATCATCCCGACCGAGTGGTTCACCCAGACAGATCCCTTGGTACTCGACCCGGTGGTTCGGAACATCAAGCAAGCGCGTCCTCATCGATGGGGCAGCGTCCTCAATCTACGTTCGCCAAGACCCGGATGAGATACAAATCCCGAGAACCGAGTTGAAGGCAAGCTCACCCCTTCCATGGAGTGATCCCGGGCGTCGCCCACACCACTCGGGCACATCGCCCTTCCAGTCACCTTCGGAGTTCGTGAGAATTTCCGAACGGAGAATACCACCTTCGGGGTGGTCGACTTCAAGACGGCCTACCACGCGATCATCGAAAGGCCTGCGCTCGCCTAGTTCATGGCGATACCATACTACACTTACCTTTGCATGAAGATGCCCGGCCCTAACGGCGTCATCACCCTACGCAGCGACGTTAAACAAGCCTTCACCTGCGATAAAGAAAGCTGCGGTATGGCCCAATCTTGTGAGAGATCATGTGGCCAGGAAGAAATCCGACTGGCTACATCAGCATCTGAAAAGGGTGAAATTCATACAAAGAAGATAGCCAAGTCAGGACAAGGCAACGCCAAAACGAAGAAAATCTTCCTTGATCCAGTCAGCAAGATATCTTCAAGGACATAGAAGATACCATAGTCGCAATGTTCGGGTGCGAGCTTTCATTGTCGATGATTTGGTTCTACGCAAGATCCAGACCACCAAGGACCATCACAAATTATCTCCACTATGGGAAGGACCATACATAATCGCTGAGGTGACTCGTCAAGGAGCATTTCGCTAAAGCGCGAAGATGGATCTATGGTGGAGAACTCCTGGAATATTAAACATCTTCGACGACACTATGCTTAAATTGCCGTAAGTTTTATGTTGTTCTTCACTGCCAACCTCAAGCAAGATGACTTCTTGAGTTGACAGTCGGGGGCTGCATACGTGTCAATAAAGCATGGTTTTCTTTGATAACTTGTTTATATTTAGTTTATCATTGTTTATTGTTTTGATTCGAGTTCAATAGATAAGGACTGAGAATTTTTTGATGACCTAATCAAGCTTAGGCTTGGTGACATTCGGATAAAAATTACTTAAGGAATTTTCTATGAAGACTCGGGTCAAGGCATTAACATAAATAAGCTAGATACCTACAAGTTCACAGCGGAGGCATAAAGAGACCAAGATGATTAAACTTACTCCCGACTGAACCTCGGACGACAAGGGAATCTTGGAGGCTGGATGCGGAAGACGGCTTGTGATGGAACAAGAGTTCCCAGATGGATGGATTTGTGCATGCGCAAGTTTAGGGTTCTCCGTGGAGAGCTTGTGAACAGTGACGCGAAAGAGAAAATTTTTGGGGAAGACGAAGTGGCAGGGACGACCTCGAGGCTTCGTAAAAAGACTTGAGGGTTTTTGCTAAGTCGTCTCGTGATTGGGCCAAGCCCATGAGAGACTTGCGGCCTAGCTAAGGTGTGGCTTGACACCTGTCCTTAGGGACTTAAGTGGATGGACTTAAGCATATTTGCCCTGGCAATATGCACGTGTCATATAGCCCAATACCTTTAAAATCCTTTCATACCGCGGTTTGCATAACTTCATGAGAAGTTGACACGATGCAATTTGAAAGGTGACAAATAGTTAAGCTTTTCATGGCTGTCCTGATGACAGGAACTATTTGGTTTTAAAGCATTTGATTAAATGATTATATCAATGCTATTTTTTCCACCTTGGTGAAGATCTTTTTAGATTAAGACCAATATTATGGCAGGAGCTATTTAATATTTTGGTCGTATTTTTAGATGACTGAAAAATTTGTTTACCCATGAGGGTTGACTAGATTATTTGTCCCGAGATGACTCGGGCAAGTTAACTCGGATGAGCATGAGCTTGCCGAGTGTTTTTTACCCATGAGGGTACATGAGATTATTTGTCCCGAGATGACTCGGACAAGTTAACTCGGATAAGCATGAGCTTGCCGAGTGTTTTTTACCCACGAGGGTTGATTAGATTATTTGTCCCGAGATGACTCGGACAAGTTAACTTGGATAAGCGAAAGCTTGCCGAGTGTTTTTTGCCCACGAGGGTCAATTAAGCTATTTTGTTCCGAGATGACTCGGGCAAATCAACTCGGATAAGCATTACTTTGTCGAGTGAATTAATTTCTTACCTATAAGGGTTGATTGAATTATTTGTTCTGAGATGACTCGGGCAAATTCACTCGGATGAGTATGAACTTGCCGGGTAATAAGATTTCTATGATTGCTTTAGCATGAGCTAAGTATTTATATGAGAATGATTTTTTATAGTTCTTGACTATATGCTTAGTCTGTTTTTGACTAACCACATAGTCGGGGGCTACACCTAATTAGGTGCATCAGGAGATGCACCTATTTTTTAGATATTTTCCAGCCCTTCACAGTCTTTGGAGCCACTCGGGGAGATTCAGGCAGAGATGATGGAATCACTCGGTGCCAGAAGCACTCGACCAAAGAAGCTTTTGGCTGCGTACTGTTTTTGGTTTGAAGCTGAGCTGTCTCGTCGACTGAAAAGGACTCGGGGGCTACTGTGGAGATTATGGCAATCGGGTATCCACATGGCAAGCTTATCTGACTGGAGTTAGGGATAGGTTGTGCCTATCAAATATGTAAACCAACTACGACTTGGGTATTACGTTGCCGATTAGATAAGGCAACGGCTCATAGTCACGGTTTGGTAAGATTGAGGAAACTGACTTAGAGTAAGATATTGTTTCCGATCTGTAAGCCCACCTCCCAAGACTATATAAGGGGGGTAAGGGGCGTCCCTTGAGGGATATGGATATCGGTTTTAGATCATATGCTTCATGAGAAGTTAGATCAGCATTTAGCTTTCAGCCTTAGATCTTGAGATCAATAAAGACACTCGGTGGATCAAATCCCCGAAAAAGGAGTAGGGTATTACCTCACGAGAGGGCCTGAACCTGTCTAAATCTTCTTCTCCTTCTAACCCATTGTGCTTGGCGATATTGACTGCGACCCCAGAAATTACATTGTCGAAACCAAGTATCGACACATCTACTCAAGGAAGTTGAAGCCAACGCTATCGAAATAATGGGAGATTCACTGTTGGTCATCGGCCAGTTGTCAGGAGAGTACGAATGCAAAAACGATGCGCTGATGATCTACTATCAATAATGCCGGGAATTAATGGAAGGTTTTCGGCTAGTCACGTTGAAGCATATCCCCAGGGAACAGAATATTGAGGCCAATGATTTAGCTCAAGGGGCATCCGGCTACAGGCCGATGATAAAGGATATCGAAGTCAAAGTTGTTGCCGTTATAGCCGATGCTTGGAGGTTTGAAGTCTACAACTATCTCAAGAACCCCTCTCAATTGGCTACAAGGAAACTGCGATACAAGGCGCTAAGATATGTTCTGCTCGATGAAGATCTGTATTATCGAATGATTGATGGTGTGCTGCTTAAGTGTTTGGCAGCCGATCAAGCCAAAGTGGCTATCGGAGAGGTGCATGAAGGGATTTGCGACGCGCATCAATCGGATCATAAGATGAAGTGGCTGCTTCGGCGAGCAGGATATTTCTGGCCGACAACGCTGGAGGACTGTTTCAAGTATTACAAGGGTTGCCAGGATTGTCAGAAATTCGGCGCCATACAACGAGCACTAGCATCGGCTCCAATCATCAAGCCTTGGTCGTTCAGAGGATGGGGAATTGACATGATCGGCAAGATCAATCCACCCTCAAGCAAAGGGCACAAGTTTATTCTAGTGGCAACAGACTATTTTACAAAATGGGTGGAAGCAGTCCCCTTAAAGAAAGTTGACTCTAAGGATGCAATCGAGTTTATCAAAGAACATATTATCTACCGATTTGGCGTCCCTCAAACATTTACAACGGACCAGGGATCTGTATTCATATCAGACGACATGGGGATCAAGCTACTTAATTCTTCGCCGTACTATGCACAGGCCAACGGGCAAGCCAAAGCTTCAAATAAAAGTTTGATTAAATTGATTAAAATAAAGATCTCTGAGTACCCCAAGCAGTGGCACAGCCGATTAGCCGAATCACTGTGGGCATATCGGATGGTATGCCATGGATCAATCCAAGTCCCTCCATACAAGCTAGTCTACGGGCATGACGCAGTGCTACCCTGGGAAAGCGTCATCGGCTAAAGGCGCATTCTGAAGGGTTACGCGGAAGCAACGCTAGCCGAAAACAAAACTTTTCAACCGCGCAAACCAGGAACACTTGCAAGTAAGGGCCGATAGATCGTTACCGATTGGAGTATGCAGCGGAATTAGCCAATCAGGGCTATCCGATCTGGAACTATGCTGGCCGATGACAGTTGATTCCCGGGGACAGCCGATTCACCAATCAGCCGATTCGAGTCGTCCGGCCGTGTTCTCACGCCTTGCTCCGATGCGCTCGACCGCAGCCGATTCCACCACAGCCGATCGCTCCGATTGCAGCCGATCCGAAGCCGATCAACAGCGCGCAACGTAGCAGCGCCTCTACTGGTATCCACACGTCCGGGGACAGAACGCCGAACACCCGTGTGCTAGCACGCGATGCAAGGCTAGGGTTTGGCTCGAAAGTGGGGAGGGTTTCCGTGGAGATTGATCTCGGCCACTTCTGTTGCGTATTCGGTTCAATGCGATGATACAACTCTCCACCCCTCGCCCCTTTATATAGAGTTGGCCGACTGGGACTAGTGGCCGATCAGGACTCTCTTTTGAATTGGTTCCTATCCGAATCTCATAGAGCTGGCCGCCCATACGTCGTAAGACCATGGACTCTATCCGATCGAGCTGTATCCGAGTCCAACTCGAACGCCTGTTCTTATCCCCTTAAGCGTGCGACCCTGTAGGTTCAGGTATACTCGGTTTCAGCTATAGTCTAACTTAGCCAATCGTCGGCTCGAGTCCAACTCAGCCGACCTGTCAATACCGGCGCCTAGCAGCACATATTGACACCATAGTATACAAGAATATAATATCTGCTCTAAACCTGTAATGTGTACACAAATCCCTTTGCCTCACGATACCAATTAAGCTATAGGCAAGATGTGTGCCATCCCTTCAATAGCTTAACCATTCACTCGAACCGTATTGGATTATTTGTCTGTTGATTGACTCCTCAATCAACTTAGCATGGCCATGCATTTCCATAATCCATTACCTCGAGGGGCCCAGAGATATCTCTCCAAAGGAGGGGCAAATTCCATCTTGATCACTCACATCCCACTCCATGTTTCGTAGCAAACCCGAAAACTACCTTTATAACTACCCAGTTATGGAATAGCGTTTGGTAGTCCCAAAGTAGGCCACTACACATGTTGGAATCCTTGGTGATCTCAGGTCTAAGGACATTGTACCAACAGTACCTGAGACAAACTAATGGCACATTAATTCCTGTAGTGTCTCATGGTGGGTCTATCCAACAATGTGTTCTCCAACACATATGTCCATGTTTATTGATTTGGTATCTCCATACCCATGATCTATGAGACATGATCATCAATCAATAGACATGCCAATCTTAGAATCATATTTGTTCCAACAATATGACATATGATCAAGGATCGTTTAGAAATAGATTCATACGTAAAGAGTCTCATAAATAAGTCACGTACTTATTGATCAATACAAGATGTCTATTTCATGGAACTAAATAACACTTTATTCATAAATACATAAACATTGAGCATGATATCCAACATCTCCTTGTTGCCTCTTGGGCATATCACTAACACATTCAACTATAGGATCAACTCACCCGATAATTATTATCACTTTATGGTGGACAAATCAGAAGACTTAGTTTTATCCAGGATGAGGGCCTTGGAAAAAGTTACAAGGGATAAAGAACGAGTAGCCAGACATTATAATAAAAAAGTTGTGCCTAAATCTTCTGAAGAGGGCGAACTCATTTGGAAATTGATACTGTCGATTGGATCTAGAGATAATAAATTCGGCAAGTGGTCACCAAATTGGGAAGGGCCTTTCAAGATCCACAGATGCGTCTCTAAAGGACCTTATATGCTAGAGGGTTTAGATGGAGAGGTGTTTGGTAGGGCTCTTAATGGAAAATTCTTGAAAAAGTACTACCCAAGCATATGGACCAGCTCGTGATTCGGCTGTTTGTTTGGCCGATTCGTGTTAGCCGATGCCCTGTGTCAGTCAAGCATCGCCTTTAGGCCATTTTTATGGCACATTTTCTCCGGTTACAGAAAAGTGGACATCAAAAAATAGATCACAGAGACCAGACATCTTTCGAGCCTCATTATCGGCAGTCATCGTAATCGGCAGTCAACATAAAAGATTTCGGAATCAACAAGTATGATGTAACACATAAGACCAGAGCTGATTTCATTTACAAGCATAATTCTAGGAATTGACGAGTCGTAACATGGGCGAGGCCGAAGCCGATTACAAAGTTAGACCAACATTTACAAAAGCGACAGCTGATTTCAGAATCGCAAAAATATTACAAGGAATTGGATTTTAGTTCTTCAAGAAATCGGCTATAGCCGATACTGCCATCCGCCTAACTTGGTCTACTTCCTCTATGGTCCTGGCATCATCGGCTTCAGACCCGACCACCGGCCGAATCCCTTTCACCAGGCCCTTGAGGTGAGCCACAGCCGCTGTAATATTTTGACATTGGGCGTCGATTTCTGCTGGCAGGCTGCCCATGTACTCCTTGTGGATGTTGATTTCGTTCGTGACTTGAACGAGATCGGCCATCAGTTGATCTTGGCGCGCGAGGAGTTCCTCGAGCTTGGCGGCTAGTTCGGTCTTCAGGTGGACGAATGCGGCTTTCTGTGCCTCGACGTTTTCTTTGTTGGTTTGGATGGTTGCCGGCAGCATTTGGTTTTCTCGGCGGTCGGCTATCCGCTGCTGAGCCCGCTCATATTTGAGTTGGTATGCCTCCAAGAAAGTCGTCGGCACGATGTTGTTGGCTATCGCCTTCGGCAACTCGCCTTGGATTTCTTTGAAGCGCGCACGGATTGAGCCGCTGTCGGCAACCAGCACGTCAAGCGAGGTCTCTAAACGATTGTCGATGTCGGCTAGAGTGTGAAGGGTTACGCGGAGGCTACACTAGCCGAAAACAAAAACTTTTAACCGCGCAAACTAGGAAGACTTGCAAGTAAGGGCCGATAGATCGTTACCGATTGGAGTAGAGTGCAGCGGAATAGCCAATCAGGGCATTCCGATCCGGAACAGTGTAGCCGATTCCCGGAGACAGCCGATTCACCAATCAGCCGATTCGAGTCGTCCGGCCGCGTTCTCACGCCTCGCTCCGATGCGCCCGACCGTAGTCGATTCCACCACAGCCGATCGCTCCGATTGCAGCCGATCCGAAGCCGATCAACAGCGCGCAACGTAGCAGCGCCTCTACCGGTATCCACACGTCCGGGGACAGAACGCCGAACACCCGTGTGCTAGCACGCGATGCAAGGCTAGGGTTTGGCTCGAAAGTGGGGACGGTTTCCGTGGAGATTGATCTCGGCGACTTCTGTTGCACGCGATGCAATTGACATGTCGCAGCTCTCCACCCCTCCCTCCTTTATATAGAGTTGGCCGACTGGGACTAGTGGCCGATTAGGACTCTATTTTTGAATCGGATCTCATCCGTATCTCATAGAGTTGGCCGCCCATACGTCGTAAGCCCATAGGACTCTATCCGGTCGGATCCCTATCCGATCGAGCCGTATCGGAGTCCAACTCGAATATCTATTCTATCCCCTTAAGCGTGCGACCCTGTAGGTTCAGGTATACTCGGTTTCGGCTATAGTCTAACTTAGCCGATCGTCGGCTCGAGTCCAACTCAGCCGACCTGTCAATAGCGGCGCCTAGCAGCACATTTTGACACCATAGTATACAAGAATATAATATCGGCACTGAACCTGTAATGTGTACACAAATCCCTTTGCCTTACGATACCAGTTAAGCTATAGGCAAGATGTGTGCCATCCCTTCAATAGCTTAACCATTCACTCGAACCGTATTGGATTATCTGTCTATTGATTGACTCCTCAATCAACTTAGCATGGCCATGCATTTCCATAATCCATTACCTCGAGGGGCTCGAGATATCTCTCCAAAGGAGGGGCAAATTCCATCTTGATCACTCACATCCCACTCCATGTTTCATAGCAAACCCGAAAACTACCTTTATAACTACCCATTTGGAATAGCGTTTGGTAGTCCCAAAGTAGGCTACTACACATGTTGGAATCCATGGTGATCTCAGGTCTAAGGACTTTGTACCAACACTACCTGAGACCAACTAATGGCACATTAACTCCTGTAGTGTCTCATGGTGGGTCTATCCAACAATGTGTTCTCCAACACATATGTCCATGTTTATTGATTTGGTATCTCCATACCCATGATCTATGAGACACGATCATCAATCAATAAACATGCCGATCTTAGAATCATATTTGTTCCAACAATATGACATATGATCAGGGATCGTTTAGAAATAGATTCATACATAAAGAGTCTCATAAATAAGTCATGTACTTATTGATCAATACAAGATGTCTATTTCATGGAATTGAATAACACATTATTCATATATACATAAACATTGACGTGATATCCAACATCTCCATGTTGCCTCTAGGGCATATCACTAACAGAGTGGCCTTCAAATCCGCATCCAACGGCACCAGCGCCTTCTCGCCGTCCTTGCCCGGGTCCTCGAACTCTGACAAGTCAAAGTTAAGAATATCAGCTATGTTCTGCGAAGAGGAGATGGTCATTAAAAAGAAAACTGCTAAATTAATGGAGCCATTTACAGAGCTCAGTCGACTTGCCATGGACATCGGAACGAAGGTAGCCTCTTCAGCCGGCTTGTTGCCCACGGCCGATGTGGCCTCCTCATCAGCACCATTGCCGCTGCCCGCAGCCGATTTAGTATGTTCACTTGATGTAATGGGGGCAGGAGTTGGTACGCGTAATGGCTGCAAGGGGGGTTAGTCAAAATCAGCTAAATAATGTAAAAGGGAATTGGGAGGTAAAAGCTTACCGTCTGCGACACGACTCGTGGATTCCTGGTCACACGCTTGGTCCTCTACCGATTCAGAAGCATATGAGCAGGTGCAAGTAATTTTGAAGAAGGCGAAAGAATTGAAGTCACTTACCGTGAACGGCCAGACGGGGCGTTTCGGAGGGCTTGGCATTTTTTGGATTTCGCTTTCGTCAGCCGACGGGGTAGCAGCATACTTGTCTGTAGCTTTGTCGATGGCGTCGGCAACTTCTTCACCCTCCACTTCTTCGTTGAGGTAGGCCTCAACGTCCGGGTCGATCGGCGATAGGTCGTCGTTGGCTGCAGCCCGCTTCGCCCTCTTGGCGGCCCTTTTCTTCGACTCAGCAGTCGACGTGGTGGCAGCTGATAGCTTAGCCCTCTTCATCCGCTGAACCGGCAGGCGGGTTTGCCCGTAAAGTAGAGTGCTGACTTTTGGCGCATTGAAGCCAATGGGCGATGGCGCCAGCCCGCGCCCGTCCGGCAAAATGCCGAGCGCATACTGCATCACTACTCCACTTCGGCTAACTGGGAGAGGGGAGTCGTCGACTGTCTGCAAACAAGAAAAGACAAGATTAGCCGACGATGCAAATGAGAGCTGACAAAGTGAGCAAGATTTAAAGGGAAAAGTGCTTACTGATGGGACGCGGTCTGGGTTGACCAACGTCAGGTACATGCCGGCCCACTGATGGAAAAGATGCTACTTCCATTCGGCCCACCAACTGTTGAAGACTGTTGATTTGCTCCGCGCCAAGCTGATTCGGCTGATTTAGCCGAGTGGGGGAATCGGAAGCTGCAGCAGCTGAAGCATCATTACAGCTCCTTCGATGCAGCCCCTAGGCTGGATCCTATCGGTGAGCCATAGCCTGATCGGCAGTTGGCTCCAGACGAATTGCCGTGCTGTCACCATCAGATGGTAGAACTCATACGACTTCACCACGTTTCGGCCCTGGTGGATGCCGACCGGCAGGATGCACGGGGAGATGGCGGCGATGAAGACTTCCCTCGGCTCTGGGTTCTCTTCCGAATCCAGCTCGTCCAGCCGAAGGCTTCCTGGTTGCTCGAACTCATGGAAATCTTCATAGGCGAACCAGATCCTGGAGTCGGCTGCGAAGCCGTCGTATAGCCACTTGAACCATTTTGAGAACTCGTCGGCTGTCAGCCTTGAGCCTGGATATGTCACAGCCGATTCGCCGTATGACGTCGGCCGACGAGTTGTCTGCTCTTCATCACCCACGATCCTTGGCTCGATCAGTGGAAAGTTAGCTTGGGAAGGAGCGGGCTGGTCGGCTATCTTGTACATGTGTAAGTTCATCCATAATTGAAGTAGCCACCAGGGGCCGCCAGTGCCGACGGACTGCCTTGACGCTAGCCGAGCCGAAGCCGATCCTAGCGTCTGGTACAGATAGCCCAGAAGATATTTTTCCAGGGGAATTTTTGCTTCTCCACGAGCGCTTCGGCTACATGCTGCCGCTTTGTCGTCGGCCCAGCTTGGATCCGCGAACAGGAACTTCTCGAGCCACATCATCGGGAAGACGGTGTGCTCCTTTTCCGAGATCGGCCCGTCGCGCATGTTCATGCCGATGTAGCCGCTCCACCGCCGATGCTCTTAGTTTTGAAAATGTGGCTATTTTTGCGTTGGAGGTCGCTCGGCCGGACCATCGAGGTGATGTCCAAACCGGTCAGCATCACGACATCCATCAAAGTTGGCGTCATCGGCCCTTGCCTGAATAGGAAGGCGTTGAGGGTATCTGACCAGAAGGAGTGGGCAGCCGATAACATCGATTAATTCTTCGGCATATTCGGCTATTGTTAAATCTAGGCATTAGTCAATGCTAAGTTCAGCCCAATGTGTCCTTTTCCTAGCCGACATTCTGAGATACCATGCCGGCCAATTCTTGCCCGTTGAGGACCATGACTTAAAAGCGCTGCTCCAATTTGGCAGGCTAGGGGTTGAGAATCGGAATGGAACCTGGTCAGTTTTGGCGTTGATCAACTCGCTTGGGTCCGGATTACCGATTGGCCCTAGGAAGTGATGATTTTTGTGGACTAGGTGGGGAACAGCGATCTGGTGGGCTAGGTGCTGCATGATATGAAGAAATAAAGAAATTATAACAAGGAAGAATGGCGAGTTGCGGGAGTCAGGATGCAAGGTTCAGATTGCAAGGACTAAAAAGGGGATCTAGCCGATCGGCCTTGCCTCGGGGTATTGCTGCTGCTGCTCCGATGCGCCGGCGGGAGTGCTTGAGGATGCCATCTGGAGGAGATCGCCGCCGCTTGGGGTTCACCGGAGCTGATTTTGGCTTCTGGTCGCCGGAGTCGCCGGGATTCGCTAAGTGCGCCGGTGAGTCGCTGGAGGGGAGAGAGAAAGGGGATTTTGGTCGCGGAGTCCTCGAGAGTGAAAATGAAAGCGTGGCCATTTTGGTAAGAGGGAAAGATTATTAAAAGGATATTTTTGGCAGCCGAAACAGTTTAGGTCAGAAAAGTGCAGGAACTCGAAAGGGTGACAAATCCGTGACATTTCATATCACGGACTTGGGGGGCATGTGTTGACAGCTAAATTTGGTAACCAAATCCCTAAGTCCTAGCTGAGGCTGAAGCAGAATCGGATCGACTGGTTTGACGAAGAAACAGAGGCCGGGTCGGCTGAGATGCGATCGGCTGCGAAGCCAGTCGGCTAAGGTTGAATCGGACAAGAACAGCCGATAGCCGATTCCAAGTTCAGAGAAGTTGAACCCATTTTTGATGCAGATATTTGGAGATAAAATAGAAGATTCGGTTTCCAAATTGCGTGTTAAGAGATATTGCCATCTAGGGATAAAGCCCCACAACGGCAAGTGTATGTAAATTAGAGATGTGTTTAGAGATAACCCTATTGTAAAGGCGGCAAAGGATTGCTTCCCGCGCTTTTGTCGTATATATATGGTAGTTAGCTGCAGCCGTGTTTAGCGCGGTCTTTGCTGTACTTGGGTATAAATAGGACCCGAAACCCCTGTAAAAAGCATTCAACACAATCAATACAACCTTTGGCGCATCGTCTCCTTTTTCTTCAGATGAACAACTGATCCGGCTTCGGGCTGCATCGTTTCGATCCCCAAGTTCAGGTAAATGTTTGTCATTAGTGGTGTATCTCATCGAATTTAGTGCTTCCATCGTTATGACACTCTAAATTTGATGATTTATGTTGTGTTAGTTATCATATGTCGCATATAATCTAGAACAATGTTTAGATCTGTCTCGACATTGGCTTGTTTCTGCCAAGGATCAGCAGCCGATAGAGCTAGATCTATAGGTTGGCTTGAATTATATGCGATATCCACCGTCTCGAGGTATTTACATCGACCACAATAGATCAGATTGTTCTTTCTATACTTAATGTTGCATCAGTGTTGAGCTATTAAGTCATTTTTAGAGCTTTCATGATCAGTTCGGCTAGATGTATTTTCTTAGAGACAATGCCGAGGTTTCAGCCGGCCTTATATGTTTTAATGTTCTTTTGATATATTTGTTATCACGATTATTAAAACCGCCTCTTATATTAAGATCTTGCTCTAGTTAAATGCCCCGAGCCGAGATCGGTTTGTCGGCCTACTGACACACTAATCTAGGTTTAGCGCATTTAGCTCAGATCAATATCTTTTTATAAGATAAATCGAAGTATTAGCCGATTCACGGTTGGAGTTATGACATCGGCTAAGATTGTCAAAGCATATATATTATTCTGTTGTATATTTGGGTCAAGTGACTAATACTGTCTCGGTACAGCCGATCTATTCCAGTCAGTTGGTTTAAATACACTTCGGAATAGCACATATATGTAAATTGACTCCTGCAGCAGATCCAGTAGGATCTAACTTAATACTTAACGCATATATCTCTATTTTTCTTGTTGGTTAACAGATCAAACCAACCGGCACGCCTTGAACAGCATAGGTAGCCGAGAAGGACCTGCACTGGAGTTAAGCAGATCTCTTAGGCCAGCATGTGAGAGAAATTTCTCATCAACACATAGCAACCCTCAATTCGCTTACTAACACTGCGCTGCCCGTGTACCCTCTTTTCTCCAACGACTAGAGTGGCCTCATTATCCTCCTCGTTCCCCACCTCGTTGAGGTATTGATTAGGATCCTCATTCCCCTCCTCAGTGAAATATTGGTTGCTACCCTATGCCATCTCATCAAGGAGAAACCATTCGTCCTCACGATCAGCCATTTGATTGTTCTAAGTTCGAGGACTTGATCAAGGAATTCTGACAAGAAAAAAATTATCCAATTAATACATGTATGATTCCCAATGCATAGGAGTCATCATTACCAGTATGATCGACATCCTTAACACTAAATATATAACTGAGGAAAATATAGATGAAATCTGACATATACTCGATCCAATTGTGCACATCCATAATGGTGACATTCTTCAGAAGTCTCTTCCAGGATTGAGAGAATCACTTGTGATTTAGAATCACAACTAATTGTAATGTTTTTTTCTACTTCTTCTCTTTGGGTTTTTCTCTATGTTTTCTCTAAGGATTTCAGGTTGCAAAGGTGGTGGTGGCAAGAGGAAGAAGACGATGAGAACATAACAAAGAGAAGAGAAGGCGAGTTGGTAGTTGGATTGGTATCCGTCGTGTGGGGGTGGGGCGGTGGTGATGGATTGGGGTTTTTTTCACTAAGTTTTTCTATATTGACTATATTTTATATTTTAAATGCCATTACCGTTTATATTTCAAATTCATAGTCCATATATATATATATATATATATATATGAAAAATCCAAAGTCCATTCACATTCAAAATCCAAATTCACAGTGATAAGAAAAATATTCAAATCACACAGTCACTAAATATTCAAATTCACATTCCTATATCCAAATCCAAATTCACATTCAATATTCAAATTCACAGTGATCACTAAATATAATCAAATTCACTCAAATATTCAAATCACACACATATATGTTTCATAGTCCTAATTAAACAAACAGAGGCTAGGACGGCAGGGGCGTGAGGCGATGACGTTCGGCAGCGACGGCGACGACATTCACATGTACATATACATTATCAAATAGGTCGACGCGGCAAGGGCGTGCGACGGTGACGATGGCGACGGGGTGCGGAAATTAGTGTTCGGGGAGATCATGTATGGAATTTGGAATCAGCGCCGGCGAGGTTACCTCAAAAATACGGCGATGACGATGGGCGACGACGGTGGCTCGACGGTAGGAGACGACAGCGGTGGCTCGAGACGACGGCAGCGACGCGAGAAGACGTCGGCGGCAGTGGTTTAGTGTTCGGCGTGACGAAGAAGACGATGAAAACGGCAAAGTGTTTGGATCCACCGTGCCCTCTGCTATATATAGATACCGGGATCTTTGGTCCTGGTTTAAGACAACAACCAAGACTAAAGATATATTTAGTCCCGGTTGAAGCCACTGATCGGGACCAAAGATATCCTCGTCCTGGTTGGTGGCTTAAACTGGGACTAAAGTTCTAATTTTTAGTCCCGGTTGGTGGCTTCAGCTGGGTCTAGAGATGCCCGTACCCATGGTAGGTGAGAATCGTTAGTCCCAGTTGAAGCCAACAACCGGGACTAAAGATGTTTTCCCGCTATTTCCAAATATTTTTTTGTCTCGATTGGTGTTAAAAATCGAGATTAAATATTTAAACAGTGCCCTATTGAAAAGTATTTTAAATTATAATAATCATATAGAATTAACATATGTCCTATTGAAAAGTATTTTAAATTCTAATAGTGATATATAATTAACATATGCCCTATTGAAAAATATTTTAAATTCTAACCATGAATATAATTAATATATGGCTTATTTGAAAAATATTTTAAATTGTAACAATAATATAGAATTAACATATGTCCTATTGAAAAATATTTTAAATTTTAATAATAATATATAATTAACATACGCCCTATTCAAAAGTATTTTAAATTCTAATAATAATATATAATTAACATATGCCCTATTGAAAATATTTCAAATTGTAACAATAATATATAATTAACATATGCCCTATTGAAAAATATTTTAAATTGTAACAATAATATATAATTAACATATGCCCTATTGAAAAATACTATAAGCGGTTACAATTTAACGCCGGCGACGGAGACGGTGCCGATGTAACTACATGAACGGAGCGATCGATGAAGCAAGTTATTGCAAAACATCCTAACTTCATCCAGATGCATCAAAAGTCAAGCATTCCCAATACTTCAAATGGTTACAATAAATTCAATAAATTCAATAATTTACAATAATTTACAATAGATTCAATAATCTACAATAAATGATTATTGAATTCAATAAATTCAATAATTTACAATAATTCATAATAAATTCAATTGGTTATAATAAATTCAATAAATTCAATCTAATTTACATCGTACATACAAAAATTTAGCTAAGTGATGTTTGTCCTCACGTGTTTTCTCCGTACTATTGTTCCTTTGTTATGATCGTTGCGTGAGTAAGGGGTGTCCTCATTTGATAGGCGGATGCTCGGGTCAACCGCCACCGCGAACGAAGGTTGCTTGTCAAACTGATCGTAATCTCGTCAGTCCTATCCTCAACTCCCACGATTTTCCTTTTGCCTGCGAGAACCACGTGGCGCTTTGGCTCGTTGGACCCTGTCCCCTTCTTTGCTTTGCTAGCCATGTCCTTGACATAGAAAACTTGTCGTACACCATTGGCAAGGATGAAAGGTTCATCTGAGTATCCAACCTTGCTCAGGTCGACCATTGTCATCCCACTTGCATCAATGGTTACGCATCCACCACTAAGCCTAACCCACTGGCACCGAAACAGAGGGACCTTCAGAGGTCCATAGTCAAGCTCCCATATGTCATCGATGCTACCGTAATATGTGCTAGCCATACCATCGTATCCACGGCATCGATGCGGACATCATTGTTCTGATTCGTGCTCTTTAAGTCTTGGGCCCATGTGTAAAATGTGTACCAATTGATTTCATATGCCTGGAATGTGGTGATCGAGCAAGATGGTCCCCTCGCCAAGAAGGCTAGTTGTTGGTTGATGTTCGTGTTGCCCATGAGACGTTGTCGTAGTCAAGCAGGGAATGCATCAATGTGATGGCGTCTAATCTAGGCATCCGTCTTACCAATGTTTTCCGAGCGAACAATCCCCAAGTGTTCCTTGGTGTAAGGAGACACCAAGGAAGATTGTTGCAACATAGTCCAATGTGCTTTCCTGAACAAGTCATTGTCTATGGTCATTATTGCGTTCCTCCCAAGAATTTCCTTCCCCCCGTAGTCTACCTTCATGGCTTGATTCAGGCACCCTGATGGGATGAAGGTATTCAATAAAGACAACGCAGAACTCAATGACCTCCTCTGTTCCATATCCCTTGGCGATGCTGGCCTCCGGACAAGAAAAGGTTACAGACATACTTCTTTAGAACACCCATATACCTCTCGAAAGGGAACATGTTGTGTAGGAATACCAGACCGAGGATACGGATCTCTTTGACAAAGTGACATAGGAGATGCGTCATGATATTGAAGAAGGATAAGACACTGGACCACATCATTTTGAAAGCCTTCTAGTCTGTCTGAATCGATGTTCTTTTGTGAAATTGCATTCAGGAAAGCACATAGCTTTGTTATTGTTGCTCGGACATTATTGGGAAGGATACCCCGATTTATAACAGGAAGTAGCTGTGTCATTAGCAAGTGGAAGTCATGGGACTTTAGGTTTGTGAACTTCTTATCCTTCGTGCTTATTATTCCCTTTATATTCGAGGAGTATCCAGACGGTACCTTGTTGCTCTCCAGGCATTCAAACATGATTTCCTTCTCCTCCTTGCTCAGAGTGTAGCTGGCTGGACTTAAATAGTGGGCTCCTTTCTCCTTTGGTTGCAGGTGAAGGCCATCGTGTTGTGCCATATGCTTTAGATCATTACGTGCCTCAAGTGTATCTTTTGATTTTCCATATACACCTAGGAAGCCCAGCAGGTTTATGCAAAGATTCTTAGTGAGGTGCATCACGTCGATTGCGTGGTGGACGTCCAAGACTTCTCAATAGGGTAACTCCCAAAAAATGGACTTCTTCTTCCACATCTCCGCGTGACCACCTTCACTTGCTATAGGTTGGCTGCAGGTCCCTTTACAAATACTACTTTGAGGTCTTTCACCATGGCAAACACGGCCTTTCCGTTGCGATGCTTTGGCTTAATACGATGGTCTGCCTTTTGATCAAAATGTTTGCCTCTTCTTCGGACAGGGTGGCTTGCAACAAGAAAGCGACGATGGTCCATGTACACTACCTTCTTACAGTGTTTCAGGTATGTACATTTGGTCTCATCCATATAGTGGGTGGAAGCGTTGTACCCCTTGTTTGACTGTCCGGATAGGTTGCCAAGTGCAGGCCAATCGTTGATGGTAACGAACAACAACGCTCGTAGGTTAAACTGCTCCTGTTTATCCTCATCCCACACAGGGATACCATCTTTCTTCCACACTAGTTTTAGATCTTTGATCAGCGGTCTCAGGTACACATCAATGTTGTTACCAGGTTGCTTTGGGCCTTGAATAATAACCCGCATCTAAATGTACTTCCACTTCATGCATAGCCAAGACGGGAGGTTGTACATACACATCGTTATAGGCCAAGTGTTGTGCCCGCTGCTCATCTCTCCAAAAGGATTCAAACCATCCGTATTTAAGCCAAACCTTATGTTTTTTGTATCCTCGCCGAAGTCCTTAAATGTTCTATCGATATTTTGCCACTGTGACCCATTGGTGGGATGTCTCAGCATGTCGTCTTGTTGGCATTCTTCTGTGTGCCAGCGCATCATCCTTGCATGCTCTTTGTTCCTGAATATACGTTTCAGTCGTGGTATTATAGGAAAATACCACATCACCTTAGCAGGAACTCTTTTCTTCGACGGTCGTCCGTCAACTTCGTCTGGATCATCTTGTCTGATCTTGTATCGAAGTGCTTTACAAACCGGACATGCTTCTAGGTTCTCGTACTCCTCACCGCGATAGAGGATACAATCGTTAGGACATGCATGTATCTTCTGTAGTCCTAGAGGGCAGACTAACTTCTTAGCCTCGTATGTTAATTCCAGCAATTTGTTTCCCTCTGGAAGAATGTTCTTCATGAGTTTTAGTAACTCGCCAAATGCCTTGTCACTGACACCAATTTTGGCCTTCCATTGCAAGAATTCCAGCGTGGTACCCAACTTTTCGTGCCCCTGTTCACAAGCTGGGTACAAGGACATTTTGTGGTCCGCCAACATACGCTCCAATTTCTGCACCTTCTTTCCACCTTTATAGTCCTCCAGTACGTCGCGGAACATCTGACCAAGGTCATTGGCACCATCGTTTTCTTCAGCATCCCCGCCCGCCTCGCCTACTGTATTCTCTTCAAACCCACCGTATTGATGACAGTCTGGAATGTTGTCGTTGTCTTATTCATCTTCTTCCATTGAAACCCCCACCACTCCGTGCGATGTCCTGCAATTGTAGTGAGGCATGAATCCCGACTAAAACAAGTGGGCATGAATAATTCTTGATGTAGAATACACCTTCTCATTTTTGCATTTTTTGCATGGACAACGTATGAAGTCCTTCTACTTGTTGGCATCGGTCACACTAAAAAATAATGCACCCCTTGAAAAAACTCTGTCGACCATCGGTCCTTGTTGTACATCCATTGCAATAATTATATATTACAACCATTTAAATAATATTACAATAATTATATATATGTAATCGACAATAATTATATAATAATCCAACATACATAATGTGGTGTACTTAAAAATTAGAATTATTTTTAAAAGTTCTTTTAATGTTGTAAGCATAAAATTAATTAATGTACATAGTGTACATATTTCTAACTATTTTAACAATCTTTAAATTACCTTATTTTTCTAATCTACTATCAAATTTTTGATATTTTTTCCTATGTCATCTATTTTATAACATTTTTGTCCAAAAGTTTCTCTCTCATTATTTTCCATAAATATTTTTTGAGATAAAATTGTACATAAAATATACCTACAAATGTAATGTGCTAAGCATACTTTTATCCCTCTTCATTTTCCCAAACAATTTTCTCAACAAAATGTAATGTGCTTAGTAAAATAATTTTTCCAGACAAATTTTCTCTCTTTATTTTTCCATAACCTATCTAGAGATAAAAATGTATAGAAATCAATCGTAAAAAGCAAAATGCTAAGCATAGATCATAAGAGGATGAAGTTGCTAACCTTGTAGATAGCAAAGATTTGTGTATTATAACCAAAAGAAATTAAAAAAATTGGCAACATCTCCCTCTAGCTAGAGCAAAAGTTTGAAGACAGTGCAGGTGGCTCGGGCTGGAGGAGGATGAAAAATTATAAAAAGCAACTCCATCTTTAGTCCCGGTTGGTGTTACCAGCCTGCACTAAAGATTATTTTGATCTTTAGTACTGGTTGGTGTTACCAACCGGGAGTAAAGATCCCTGGCGCCCTGACTGGTTCTGACAGGAATATAACCAGGACTAAAGATGATCTTTAGTCCCGGTCGGTAACACCAACCGGGACTAAAGATCCTAGAGAGCCGTTGCCTTTTTTAACCGGGACTAAAAATATTTTCTAGTCTCGGTTGATCTTTAGTCCCAGTCGGTAACACCAACCGGGACTAAAGATCCTAGAGAGCCGTTGCCTTTTTTAACCGGGACTAAAAATATTTTCTAGTCTCGGTTCCTTTTGTAACTTGGACTATTGTGGATTTTGGCAAGTGGACCAAAGATCATCTCTCCAGTAGTGAGGGGTAGGGGCGAATGGTGTGGTGTTGCTTGGTCAGGGAGGGTTATGCGAATGGTCTTGTCACAGACCCCTTTACAGTGTGCCATGGTGGCATGTCAGCACATGGAAACGTGTTGTGGTGCTGCGTCTTGTGGGTACAAATGTACACCTCTGATTAGAGTATAACTAATCGAATAGCCGTGCCCGCTGTTATGGGCGGTCTACGAGATTCATCATGATTAGTCCCACTGTTAGTAAGTTGACTTAATGGAATTGGTTTAGAATAGATAGATGGATTGGGCCTGTCTCAACGTGGTTTAGCGTTGGACAGAGATGATTAATTTTGCTTAATTAAACACAACCAGTTTTACCGCTATCAACTTTATTCTGTTAAATGCCTGCTTTATGCAAATAACCCCTAGCCTCCCTTCAGAATTATTCTTGCATCATACCTCCTTTTTGTATGACTTGCTGAGTATAGTGGGAAGTACTCAGCCTTGCCTGTCCCCCGTAGAGTTGGAGACTTGTTCAGAGGATGGCTTCGATGATGACTAGGCTCGCCGCTGCCGTCAAGGGTGACCGTGGAGTGGAGTCATCACGCTACGCATGCCAGGCTATACTTTAATTTGTTTACTTTTCCGCTGCATTTTATGTAAGACTTTTATAATGTTTGTAAGAAATGGATTCTGTTTATATAATTTGTCGTTTGTGTACCCTGGCTGGTCCTGGAGAGGGGTTTAATACACATTCAGCTTTGGAAATTCCGGGCAGGAATTTCTGGGCGTGACAGTACATCATATTTGATCTAAATATATTCAGTGTATCCTGACATTATTAGAAGGTCAATGCAGTTTTTCAAGTACATACTCGATATTGTCAATTATATATATTGCCTTCTACAAAAATATTTTTCAAAAAATAATCCAACGTTCGCTTGAACACCGAACACCCTAGTAAGTTGAGGTTGAGTACTTCCCATTGTTGAGAATGTTCTTGAACAAACAAGAAGTTGTCAGACCAAACCTACCAACAAAAACTGATGGTTGTCTGACATCTAGTATCGGTCACATGCGGTCTATTTGTGAAAGGTTGATATGGACAATCTCCTCATGAACATTGACGGATTGATCACCCGTCATGATTGCAAACAGATGTCCGATATGCTTGTGAGTTGGTTCAAAAGGTACATAAAGTCATGATGGCCACATGAGATGCACATCTAGTAACTGACTCAAGCACCACTAGAAGTGGTTGAGGGTTTACTACACTTGGTTTTCACGAGACCATTGGTTGTAATAGTCTCACCGCCCTAGTCGAGGGCAGACTACACTTGGTATTTGCGAGATCAGATATCACAGTAGTCTCGCTGCCCTGGTCTTCGCGAGAACAGTGGTTGTAGCAGTCTCACCGCCTTTATGAGTGGTCAAGGTATGACTACACCTGGTCCTCGCTCAACCAACGTGGTAGCGATCCTCTAACCACCTCTATGAGGGGTCGAGGAATGACTACACCTGGTCCTCGCTCGACCAACGGGATAGCGATCCTCCCACTACCTCTATGAGTGGTCGAGAGATGACTATGCCTGGTCCTCGCTCGACTAGTGTGGTAGCGATCCTTCCACCACCTCTACGAGTGGTCGAGGTATGACTACACTAGGTCCTCACTCGACCAGCGTGGTAATGATCCTCCAACCACCTCTGCAAGTAGTCGAGGTATGACTACACCTGGTCCTCGTTCGACCAGTGTGGTAGCGATTATCCCACCACCTCTGCCAGTGGTCGAGGTATGACTACACCTAGTTCTTGCTCGACCAGCGTGGTAGCGATCCTCCAAAAACCTCTATGAGTGGTCAAGGTATGACTACACCTGGTTCTCGCTCAACCAACGTGGTAGAGATACTCCCACCACCTCTGCGAGTGGCCGAGGTATGACTATAGCTGGTCCTCGCTCGACCAGCGTATGTAGCGATCCTAACATCCTCATGAATTAATGTATGTAACTATTTTATACGTATCAAGTGTGCAATATTTGTTTTCTAATCCCTCCTCATATTTATACTGGTTGAAGTCATTTCCTACCGTCCTCTTACCTTATCTTGACTAATCGTCGAGTCTCACAACCTCGGCTAGGGACACCTGGCGTTACTAGATTAGTCAGATACTGAAGGGTCAAAAGGCTATGTCAGGTTGGTCGTGTTAGAGTATCCATGTAACATATTCACTAGCCGTGTAATTGGGAATTAGTTTTCCCAACTTCACGACTGGGAGCTAAGAATTTGTTGCCTCAACGTATTTTGTTGTGAGATTCAAGCTGCTTTTGCGGGAACGTTCCCACAAATCCAGCTGGGGGCTAGGAAGAGTACACGACTCCGCTCAGCTGAGGGTGCCTATGGAGAGAGTGCTCGTTGATTGTCACACATGGATATAATTTATTTTTAATACTTTCAATTTATATCATGATTACTCCTAAGCATTCGCTTGGGGCTTTCTATCTACTAGTTTTTTTCCAAGTAATTGATTTCAGGAAGGTTAGAGAACATAGGAAAAGATATATACTGGTCCTAAGGAAAACAGTAGTCGGAATTTATTTTTGACTAAATAGACGTCGGATTAGTGATTTCAAGTTTCACTATATATAAGAAGAGGTCCCATGATAGAGGAAAGTTGAAAAGTTGTCACATTTTGTGCCAACTACAAGAAACTCAAAACGACAACTCTACAACATGGTCACATATCTTGTATGGATCTAAGAACCTACATAAAAAGAAAGGAGTAAACAAATCAATGGTTTACCTGTTGAGATGATATTTTCTAACCTCAATGCAAATTCAAAAAATGTCACATTCTTTGTCATGGCTAGGAAAGATGGCTTGTTGTGAATTCTATACCTACTAGTCCTCCAAGAACAGTTATGTGAGTCTGACAAGGGTCAGTCTTTGGGTTACATGATTGACAATGGTAGTTCGATTATTTGCATTGAGGTCGGAGGCTATTGTTAGTGTTATGGATAAGACATACCTAATACTTTTGTGTTAGACTCGGTGAGGCCCACCATATACCAAGTGTTATATGGAATCAACCCTCATACACGGAAGGTGTTCTGGATAAGGAAAGAGAAGCAAAGTCCTAATTTGGCATGACAATGACTACTCGGATCGTATCCATACTAGGTTCTCTAGTTCTACTTGGACAAGGGGACACCTGAGGGTATAAAGATAAGACCTCCAGGAGGAGAGGGGACACCAAGACAGATCTAGACAAACCCAATATGGAGCCATAGAGGTCGACAAGAGGAATCTAGAGCTACATCCAATCTCATCGAGTTCATATTCAAGGTGTTAAAAAATTAGGCAGTTTACGGTATATTCTAATTCCAAATAGTAAGAAACAAATCAGCACTATGGTGACTATGGTGAATGATAAATGGCATATGCTCACGTTCATGTTTAAAGAACATATAAATAGAAATGAGAAAAGGTACCAGAAAAGGTTTAGATGGTACGTAGGGGCAGGAGCATTGCCGATGGCAATAGGTGTACCATCCCTAGAGCTTGACGAAACAAACATTGCGTCTGAGAAGTAGAACATAATGCATTCCGAGAAGTAGTCGTTCAGCCTCCAGGAAGTAGAAGGAAGAAGACGTTCTCAACAAGCAGTCGCGGACCGGTGTGCTACCCAAAAACTTGATCGCCTGCCTACTTGTGCAAGTATCACAGTGTCAATCGGTAGGTCTGTAGTCCTCCAAGGGGGTACCCAAGGAGGTGACTGAGAGTGGTTGGGAAGCACCTCTTCTCTGGATCTGATGGTTGACTCGAGTCACTAAGACGAGCCAAGAAGATAATGAAAGTGCATCTAGCCTCGTAAGTGGGTTTGGTGGTTAATAACAATTTGGTTAAGGGACTAACACGATTAATTGAGATGTGTGCAGGAGAATTAGTCTCTAGATGCTTAGATGTGCAGTTTTTGAGAAAGGAGAACCCTCAAACATAAATTGCAAAAAGGAGAAAAGATTCGATGATGGTTTATAGTTTTATTTTTTTGAATCTTGAGTTTTAGGAAAACCGTACTATTAAGAGGGGTGAAACTCTTGCCATGAGATGATCTAAGTGCTCTTAGTCAGAATATCCTAGAGTGAGAATTTTTTTGGGCAATTTTTGAAAATCACCCTTCGCACGGCAGAGAAAGCCGATCGGAAGTTCTGGGGTTCCAAGCTAGAACTTTCGGACTTCATCACCTCGCAACCAAAGCTGAGTTTATTAGTAACGGCTAGTTGACGCAATCATCAACCTATATATATCCCACCTTGTCCCCAGCTCACTTTTGGCCATCCACCTTGAGCACTTGGTGATTCTTTCTAGGCTTTGGTGTGGTGCCTATTACTTTTGGAGAGCAACCTCCTAGATTGCTAGGTGTCTCCCACGAGCTTCCGGAGAATTGTGGATTGGCCCGGGAAAGTTTCTGAAGGATTTCCTCTGCTCCGCAAGGAAGTGAGGTATGTGTTGGCACCTTTTTGGGCAAAGGCACCGACACAATTGATTCACCTAAAGACTTGCGGTGGTTCTTGGTATGGAGTCGCCAACCACTTCAATCTAGCAAAAACTAGAACAAAGTGGGTTTCGTAGATCAAATTGGCTAGCGGAACCGATTTAGATAGATAGATCGATAAATACCCGTCTCGTGGGCAAACGGAAGGTTTTTAGGACAAACCTACAAAGAGATGTCGCACTCTCGCAGCGGCGACGGACGGTTTATGGCGCAAACCGACAAAGATGGACTAAACTAGGGCAAAGTAGGAAATATGGCTGAAAAGTAAAGAATATTGAAAAAACGATTCAAGTAGATTGATTGTATGTTGCGTGATTGTTCTTTACAATTGAACCAGCCTTGGCCCTTAAATAGGGGTTTGTCTTGCCTTCCACAGGCCCTTCTCCACGTCCAATTCGGGATAGACACGTTTGGAAACCCGAGACGTACCGTATGGAGGAAGGAAACCCGAGTGCCGACGAAGTCGTCTAGGTTTTGGACTCTGCCGGTCAGACCGGCCACATGCCTCCAGTCTGACCGGCCCCACTTCCCGGTCTGACCGGCCTATACACGGCGGTCAGACCGGCCTCTCCGAAAGAAACCGTCAAACTTCCAAATATTAGCATTTTTCCCTATGTTGATTCCTAAGTGCCAATTTTGGTTGTAAACACATGCCCCCCTGCCTTTTATGATGAACATCGTGAATCTAAAAGCATAAGACATGTTTTAACTTGGGACAATAACTTAATTACCGGCCACAACACCCCCTAAGAATCTTGCCAAATACTCGGGAAGTATTTCTTCAGATATTTACCATTGATAGCCCACTGAAACCGTTCTCCTTGAAGCGTCTCCAAGAAATACGCATTGCCCCAAACGATTCCGTATATCCGATAAGGTCCCTCCCAACTCGGCGACCACTTACCGAATTCTTTAGATCGGGAACCTAAAGGTAAAATAGTCTTCCATACTAGATCTCCCACTTGGAACGTCTTTGCCTTCACCCTTTTGTTGTATGCTTTAGCCACTCTCTTCTTTTCTTTTTCTATTTCTTCTAAAGCCATCAAACATTTGTTGACCACTTCATCAAGGTTATCATCCATCAAGAACTTGTAGTCTTCAGCTGACAAATTGTCTTGCTTTATATATCGAAGAGAGCCAAGATTTACCTCAACCGGTAAAACGGCTTCTTGTCCATACACTAGCTCAAAAGGGGTCACCTTAGTGGCACCATGCTTGGATATCCTGTGCGCCTACAAAGCTTCAGAAAGCATTTCATGCCACCTTCTCGGATGTTCCTTGATCTTCTTCTTGATCAGCTTCAATAATGTCTTATTACCAGACTCGGCTTGTCCATTAGCCTGAGCGTAGTAGGGAGACGAACTTAACAGCTTAATACCATAAGATTCGGCAACATTTTTCACTTCTTTAGACATAAAAGAAGCTCCTTGATCCATAGTTAATGTTTGAGGAATGCCGAATCTATGGATAATATGCTTCAGAATAAAATCAATTACCTCCTTATGCATCATATTCCTGAGCGGCACGGCTTCGGCCCACTTGGTAAAGTAATCTGTCGCAACTAGCATGAACCGATGCCCCTTTGAAGACGGAGGATAAATCTGACCAACAAAATCTAAAGCCCACTGCCGGAACGGCCATGGTTTAATTATAGGATTCAACACCGAAGCCGGTGCCAATTGAACATTGCCGAACCGTTGACAAGCTTCACAACCTTTATAGTATCTGAAGCAATCATCAATCATTCTCGGCCAATAGAACCCCGCTCTTCTAAGTAGCCAGTTCATTTTGTGGCCCGATTGATGAGTTCCGCAAATTCCTTCATGAACTTCGCCCATAGCAACTTTAGATTGATCGGTATCCAAACATTTTAACAGTACACCATCTATATTTCGGCGATATAGCTTTTCATCAAGCAAAGTATACTTATACGCTTGTCGCCGAATTTTCTGATCAACCCTGAGACTAGGATCCTTCAAATAGCTAATCAAAGGAATTCGCCAATCACCTTTTCCAGGGCACATATGTCCAAATTTTAAATTAATTCGGCATCCAAAAAATTGTGCCCCCAGCACCTTTTGTGAAGTCGGTCTGACCGGCCAAGCAACACCGGTCAGACCGGTAACCATCCGCGGTCAGATCGGCCATATAACGTCGGTCATACCGGCTGCCATCCATGGTCAGACCGACGACAATGCGCTGGTCAGACCGCCTACGGTCTGCCTCTTTGCCAATTTCGCCCAAAAAATTATAATCAAGCACTGGTTGATCTAATATGAAAAATAAACCTCTTTTGATGCTACAACCAGATGCTTGTTGAGCTAAGTCGTTTGTCCTAGAATTTTCATTCCTAGCAATATGCTTAATAGTAAAATCATCGAAACTGGCAATAATATCTAGGCATTGATCTAAATACCTGTTCAATGATGCGTCGAAGCATTTGTAGATCCCGGCAACTTGTTGCACCACCGATTCCGAATCACCGAATGCTTCTACATGTGTAGCTCCAACGATATCCATTACTTGTAAATCAAATAACAAAGCATTGTATTCGGCTTTATTATTTGTACAATAATACTCTAAACGAACCGATGGTTCAAAGCATTGACCATTGGGCAAAACTAAAACTACACCTATGCCTTGACCCTCCTTACATGAAGAGCCATCAAAATAAACGTTCCAAGGTGTAACACCAACCAAACGGACTTCATCTCCACAAGCAACGTCTATATGATGATCTACTATAAAGTCCGCTACAATTTGGCCCTTCATAGACTTCAACGATTCATAGGCCAAATCATATTCAATTAATGTATACGCCCACTTTCCAATTCTCCCACTTAGAATTGACCTTTGCAACATGTGCTTAACAACATTGGTCTGACAAGCAACTATGCATGTACTACATAACAAGTAATTACGTAACTTGGTACAAGCATAATATAAGCAAAGACAAAGCCTTTCGAGAAATGCATACCTCGTTTCAGCATCCAGAAGACGGCGACTTAAATAAGTAATTATGTATTCCTTGCCGTCTTCCTCTTGTGTCAAAACGGCTCCAATAACTTTGTCCTCGGTAGCGATATGCAACCAAAATGGAATTCCGGTCTTAGGTGCTCACACCACAGGTGGAGTATACAGATATCTCTTCAAACCATCGAACCCTCCTGTTGTGCTGCCCCCAAGTAAAATCGGCTTCTTTCTTCAAGCGTAGAATAGGCACAAAAGCATCGATTTTATCTGCTAGGTTAGATATGAATCTTCTCAAATAGTTTACTTTACCTAGCAACCTCTGAACTTCTCTCTTGCATGTCGGCGCTTTGAAGTCTTGAATCTTCTCAACCTTCTTAGCATCGATCTCAATCCCTCGCTCATGCACCATGAATCCTAAGAATTTTCCCGTCGACACACCGAAGGCACACTTGAGTGGGTTCATCTTCAAACCATACCGACGCATCCTCTCAAAAGCTAACCTCAAATCGGCCATATGTCCATCCATATCATCCGATTTGATTACAATATCATCAATGTAAATCTCTAGGATGAAACCTAACAAATCATGAAAAATTAGGTCCATCGCTCTTTTATACGTTGCGCCGGCATTCTTTAACCCAAATGTCATAACTACCCATCAAACAGCCGGACAAATCCTGGACATCTAAAGGATGTTTTATGCATATCCTCCTCTGCCATGAAGATTTGGTTGTAGCCGGCATTGCCATCTAAAAAGCTAATCACTCTATGACCTGAAGCATCATTTATTAGCATGTCGGCTATAGGCATAGGATACTCATCTTTAGGAGTGGCTTTATTTAAATCTCTAAAATCTATGCATACTCTAATTTTGCCGCTCCCCTTCTTTTCTACCGGTACTATGTTAGACACCCACTCCGCATACCGGCACGGCCTAACAAACCCTGCTTTCAACAATTGGTTTATCTCTTCTTTGACACGATCATATATAAGTGGGTTAAACTGACGAGAAGGTTGTTTATAAGGCCTAAATCCTGACTTTATCGGAAGCCGATGTTCAACAAGATCACGGCTAAGTCCAGGCATTTCATGGTATTCCCATGCAAAGCAATAACTATATTCTCTAAGCAGCTCGATCATCTTAACCTTATGATCGACTTTCATGTTTTCATTTATGAAGGTCGGTCTGGGTATGCCTCCATCTCCCATTCTATTTCTTCTAATGGGTCGGCTGATGTGAACCCTTGACCGAGCTTCTCTACCTCATCAAAATCTTCTATAGTCTCTCCAATATCGTTCTTTGTTGACCGATATTCTTGAACTCCTTTTTGTAACCATTTCAAATTGGCTGTTTTATTCATCATATAAAGTAATGTCACCCAGCCGTGCTAAATTTGCCGGCTTTACAGAAATGGGTACAAAGCCTTCTTTGGAAACAATAATAAAATCAAAGCTAGAAAGATCTAACCCTGACAAGCACTGCATGTCTCCATGTTTCCATCCTACAAAAACATCGGCCATGGCAACCTCAGCCGATGTATCCGCTTGAACTACCTCAACCTCATCACCATCCCATTGTACTAGGCACTGATGTAAAGTAGAGGGAACGCAGCAGCTGGCATGAATCCAACAACGCCCCAAGATGACACTATAGTTACCTTGTACATCGACGATGAAGAAGGCGGTAGGCAACGTCTTGTTCCCCACCGTAAGCTCCATGGACAGGATCCCCTTCGCCTCCATTGACTCGCCGTTGAAGCCGTTGAGAAGCATGTTGGTCTTGTTCAGCTCCGCTTCTTCGCGGCCCAACTTCTTGAAGAGAGAGTAAGGCATCAGGTTCACCGCCACGCCTCCATCCACTAGCATCCTCGAGACCGGCTTCCCATCAATGTGGCCCTTCAAATAGAGGGGCCTCATGTGACGGTTGGACTCATCGGCTTCTCGAAGACCGCGTCCCTTGGACCTAGCGACATTTGAGTGACCTCGGCCTCGTCCATGGCGCAAAACTCCATGGGCAACATGCAAACCATGCTGATATCCATGTTTTCACTGGACGATGCCTCCACAGCCGGTTGTTCATCCTTTTGAACAACTACCGGTTTGTCAACATTTGATGACTTACGCATCCACTCCCTCGCAGGCGGTGGTCGCAACTCATCGAACTCCCTGTCTCTCCTCTCTTCGGCTTCCTTCTCCATTAATTCAGAAGCACGAAGACGCTGCAACCTCCTCTTCTGGGTAGCCGTTAAATCCTCAGGCATCCACCTAGGATTCGGCTCTGCTCCAAAGAGGCAAACAATGTCCCCTGTTACCTTTGCCCGAAGAGGGAACTGCCCTGATACTCTCCTTACCGAACAGGCAGCGTCAGGACCGGCCACAGGTGGCCGGTTAGGCTCCCGGTGTCTGCGGTCGACCGGCGAGGCCGGTCGAGGCCGGAGCGAGTATCGAGACCAGCCGAGACGCGCGGTCGACCACTTACGAAGCTGCGGTTAGACCAGCCGAAGGCTCGGTCGACCGGCTGCTCGAGCTGCGGTCGGAGCGGCCAAGAACGTGCGGTCCGACTATCCTCCTATGCAGTACCCTTCGCGGCTTCGGTTCAATTACCAAATACCATCCTAGCCTGCTCTCCAGATGGTATTGGCACATCGTAAGACCCTATCATGACGGTGATCGCCACCGAAGCCCTCTCTTCTGGTTTGGCGTGCTTGTACGCCCTTTTCTCACCACCAAACCGGTCTTTTGAAGGGAACTGGCTTCCACTAGAAGTAGACGCATGCCCTCGCGGCAATCTCCTCTCCCTTCTCCATCCTTGGTGACCCTGCATTGGAGGCAGTTGTACATAGGGGGGTGCCTCCCAAGGCATAAAGTAAGGGAACGGATAACCTGGAGGCGACATCGGGCATGGTCCCCATGGCATGACTTGAGGGCAATGGGGGAACGGTGGCTCCAAAACGCTTGAACAAGGACCAAATCGCTCCTTAGGGGGCGATATTGGTCTCTTTCCCTTGGCACGCTCCTTCTCGGTACTCTTCTTCTTGTACTTGTCAAGGAGCATGTCGAAGGTCACCTTGGGCTTGTGGGACTTCCTCGATGTGGGTGCCTTGGCCTTGTTCTCTTTCCATGTCCCAACCTCTGGGCTCTTCAGCACAAGCACCTTGGGCCTAGGTTCTCCAACGACGACTTCCTTCCCCTTAGCCTTTTCAGCTTGCTCCGGCCGAATCAACACCTTCTTGCCATCAAGGTCGATGGCATTCACAGGGAAAGGATCGCTGTCAAGCTTCATCTTCGGGCCCTCGGTGAATTTCAATCGTCCTTCCTCTATGGCCATTTACAATAAGAACGGTGTTTTAATTCTTCTAATGAGGGTATGGTGTGGCCTTTAGGCAATCTAATTTGCTTCTCCTGCAAAAGATAGTCAAAAATCCTATCACACTTGGCCACATCGAAACTGTACTTAATCTCACTTTGCCAATCCTTGCGAGGAGTCGGCGTCGAGCTAGAACAAACGAAGGGTTTGTTCTTGTTTGTCCAAGACCACTCAGCAACATACATGCCATGATCACCCTCATCTGAATCAGAAACACTATTAAGACAGTCGATCATGCTAATATGAGGTTTCTTATCACTGGACCTAACAAACTTTTTAGCATCTCTGACTCGGCTTTCTTGAGACAGAGCCTTCTGCATCACTTGGCTAACATCAAGAAATTGTTGGCCATCTAACCTATCTTTAATGGGAGCAAGCAACCCACTGAAAGCAAGGTCAGCCAAATCTCTCTCAGTTATACTCAAGCTAAAACATCGGTTTCTAGCATCTCTAAATCTTTTAATATAATCAGCAACAGACTCATTATATTTTTGCCTAACTGATGTTAAATCAAAAAGTCTAAGCTCAGTCTCACCAGTATAAAAATAATCATGAAATTTCTGTTCTAACTGAACCCAAGTATGAATAGAGTTAGCCGGTAAAGATGTAAACAGAGTAAAAGCAGTACCGGATAAAGATAAAGAAAATAAGCGCAATTTAAAAGCATCCGAAGTGCTAGCCTCCCCACATTGCGCTAAGAAGATGGAAATGTCAAAAAGGTTCGAAAACCCGAAAAGAAAAGGGAATTCCAAAATAAATATTAGAAATAAATAAATTCTTATAAAAATATAGAATTGGGAAAAGCTAAGGTTGATAAGAATTTATTTTTGATCAAAAACTATATTTTTGGAAAATACAAAAAACAAAATGAAATAAGGTAATATGAAAGAGTGTAAATAAAAAGGATATATATAAAAATATATATAATAATATATTATAATAAAGTTGGGTAAAAGATTAAAAGTTTTGAATTAAATTAAATTCCTAATTGAGGCCAACACTATATTTTTAATTATGGGTGAAATGTAAAAAGGAATAAATAAAAAATTAAAAAGAAAAAGAAAATCAGGAAAAGAGAAAACACATTGTTCACCGGGTGCCGGTGTTCGACGCCGGTCTTGCCGTACCGCACGCACGTCCCGCACGTCGCCGCGATGCCACGCGTCGCGCACGCGTGCTCTCGGCCCGCCCCGGCGCGCCGCACGCCGCGTCCACGCCATGTCGTACGTCGCCGTCGCGTCGTACCACGCGCGCGCCCACGTCAACGCCGCCGCCTGTAGCCGACGTCAGCCCATGATGTGTCGTACCGCGGGTGCCCATGCCGCTGTCGTCACTCACCCTGTTCCCGTGTCGCGCCGTCATTGGCCATGTGCGCGCCACGCCCATGATGCACGCTACAGTGTTGCACCGTGCCCCGCACCGCCACCGTGGTCTTACCGCGAAATCGATATAAATAGACCTCGGTAGCTCAAACTCTATACACCAATCTTGATCGCCATATTCCCCTCTCTAAAACCCCACAAAAATTCCTAGCCGCCATAGCCTATACCCTGAGAATTTTGCAAAAGATCAAAGCCCTGTCGGAAGAACCCTAAATCGGCCGCCGGGGGCAAGAACTCAAAATTCATCATCTCCAATTCGGTTTCTCTTCAATTAAAGGTACGATATCAAACTATGGAGCTCTAGCTTTCATTCCTCTAGGTTTCTGTAACATCCTGGCCCAGGGTTTAATAGGATTAATAGAATACTCATACCAACAAGTTGTAACTTTTTTTCCGGAAGCTCATCTCCTAAAAACTCTAAGGTTAAGCATGCTTGGCCTGGGGCAATTTGGGATGGGTGACCGACCGGGAAGTTCTTCATGGGTGCGCATGAGTGAGCACAAAGTGCGCAGAAAAGACTGGTGTTTGTCTGTGAGGGTCAGTTGCGGGGGCATGGTGCACATGGTGTGTGGGCCCTGATGGTACACGGCATGGCACATGCGCCGGCACTGGATGCATGGACGTGGCCGAGAGTGGAGGTTCCTCGCTTGGGGTTGACCGACGAGGACGTCGGGTCTTCTAAGGGGGTGTTGATGTAACATCCTGGCCCAGGGCTTAATAGGATTAATAGAATACTCATACCAACAAGTTGCAACATCTTTTCCGGAAGCTCATCTCCTAAGAACCAAGGTTAAGCTTGCTTGGCCTAGGGCAATTTGGGATGGGTGACCGACCGGGAAGTTCTTCCTGGGTGTGCATGAGTGAGGACAAAGTGCGCAAAAAAGACTGGTGTTGGTCTGTGAGGGCAGTCTAAGATCCTAAAGAGCTTCCAGATGTAGGCAGGCCTAGCACGGGAAGGGTGGGACGTTATAGTTTCCCGAGCTGGTTATCAGGTTAAGCTTGTTTGGCCTGGGGCAATTTGGGATGGGTGACCGACCGGGAAGTTCTTCCTGGGTGTGCATGAGTGAGGACAAAGTGCGCAAAAAAGACTGATGTTGGTCTGTGAGGGCAGTCTAAGATCCTAAAGAGCTTTCAGATGTAGGCAGGCCTAGCACGGGAAGGGTGGAACATTATAGTTTCCCGAGCTGGTTATCCGTCGAAACTCGCCGGTGACGAGCCCCTGTCCGGCCACCGCCGCCGTGCACGGTGTCGAGCCAATCCAATCCCCTATCTGAGCAAGCTAACCTCGTAGGAATGATCCTTGTAGTCCCTAGATGCTCTAAAGCGGGAAAATTTGATCTAATGGGGCCGAAACTCCCCGGCAATGAGCACCGCCGTCGCCATGGCCGCTTCGCCATCACCTGCTCATCCCATCGCCTCCCTGACCCAGCCGAAACCCAAAACACGTGCCCAGTGGAGAGAGAGCTGGGATGAGATCTGCTTGGTACAAAATATTATTATCTTTTGAGAAGCTCATTTATTCAGCTAATTTTATATGTACAAACAAGAACCTTTTCCAAAGAATTATAAACTATCTTTATAAATCCTAACCTACCCTTTCCTGCATATATATACACTTGATATTTAATTCTCTCCATAAAATCCTTCTCGTCTTATTTATAATTAGACCATGACACCAAGCACACAAAAGGATTTAGATTCAACCGAAAGATTGATGTAAACGCTCTAGTTAACCTCTAGCCAAATAAACATTTTGGACCGTCAATTATAATGCCTCAACACTTAAATTAACTGGGGATAAGGCCACCCCATATAAATTAAATCAGAGAAAACATAAAAGTTCAAATTAATGCAACTCACTCGTTTCAACATGGACTTTAGCGAAACTCGAACTTAAATCCATTTACGACCATAGATTCGCCTTAGAGACCGCTTTTGCGATTCATTTGGTATTGATGGTTTCTATTTGAATTCTGATCTAATTCAATTGGATCTTTCACACGTATGTATAGAATCCGAAGGAGCCATTGAGTACGCTACGGACACAAGTCAACAAGGTCACGAGCAAGGCAACTCATCACTACCCTTGAACATGTTGAACCTATTTGCGAAATTATGTTGACTTAAAAAATTCAAATGTGCATGCTATACACAAAAAAAATACCTATGCTTGATATGTCATGCTTTGATATTGTTTACCTTTAGATATATTCTTCGTAACCCTCGATACAGTGTAACCGAAGGAAAACTTCGGTAAATGCTTAGTCATGCTTATATTAGAACCATGCATACTCATGCTTTTACAAAGAGCTATATGCTTGGGCATCTACCTTTGGAAAAGGTAGATGAGATACGACACGTGGAGACATGAGCGCCACGTTGCCTCGAACATGATGAAATGAGTTTTGATGAAAACCAAAATACAAAACTCATGTTTTCGACTGGGGCGACTGGATGATTTGGGTGGATTCCAGTAAAGGCAAGTGTCGTCCCTGGTCAATGGAGGACCGAGCCATGAGACTTACAACATTGAACGTGCCAGTACAACTGTACTTCTCGAATGGGTATAGACCTAGCGGATTAGATAGCCAAGCGAAGGCAGTATCCCTGCATAGTGGTTCAGGTGTTGAGTTGTGGTTAGTGTTGTTGAGATGGGGCTGCGGCCTACATGTTGAGTGATGAATGAGGATTGAGTGAGTTTCCCCTTACCCCGGGAGCGCCAGAACTCCTCACACTACTAGGAAACGACGGCTAGAGTGCAAGAGGATCTAAGTTCATTGAGCGGGTACTACCAAAGTGAGGTTATTGAAAAGCTTTGCCGTGACCGTCTCATGTGTTGGGACATAGGCTCATTTATTGGGCAGTCATGGAGTACGGGTAAAGTGTACATCCACTGCAGTGTGAATGAATCAATCTATTCGAATAGCCGTGCTCGCGGATATGGAGCGGCGTGACAAGTTTCTCTCCTAGCTAGACTCATAAGTTTTAAAATGATGGGATGGTATGCATAATGACTTTTATGTGCTAGTGAATCAAGTTCTTAATCTGCGAGAAGGGTAGACTCCCCAGAAAACCATGACGATCCAGAGGCGAGAAGCCATCCTTGGAATCACAATGGATGGTAGACAGAACCTTCGCCGACTTAATGAATTGTGGAACTAAAACTTGACCTGGCTAGATGTTAGGTTTGTAAAAAGAATTACAAAACTGGCTTTGTGCAAATGAACCACATCCATCCTCTGAGAATCCCCTATCATATGCATCTTTGCTGTGTTGGCTTGCTGAGTACGGTTGATACTCATCCTTGCTATACGCACAAACCTCTAGATGGTGGCAATGAACACTTGGAAGACCCCTACGCCTACTGCCAGGAGGATGAGGAAGACGAAGGCGCCCGATAGGTCTTACACTCCAGTCGTTGCCTGTGGCAATGGCATGCCGCTGCCTTTTGTCTATTGCCTTATCTAAACTCTGTTTTGATTGTATCCCGGACCGTTTTGGTCCTATGTCCTAGACATTGCCTTCGGGCCCTATATTGTAATATTTTGTGTGTGTCGATGAATGTATCGTGCACCAGATGATTCAGCAATGTATTCCTGGGTACCAAACTACTCGATCCAAGGAAATGGTACTATGAACACGAATGATTCCCGTTATAAAAACAGGGGTCTACAGAGTTGGTGTGAGAGTAGCGCGACTGTAGGATAAGACCTATGGCGCCCCACCCCCTTATAGTTGGCTAAAGGGAAATATCCCTACTTAGGATTATGTTACGTATAAACTATGTCTACTAAACAAAATGTGTTTACCCTTATACTCTTATCCCCTTATCTCTTTATAAAATTTTCTTTGCTCGCACCTTCCCCCGACTCTGAAGTCATTGCAAAATGATTTGTCAAATTTCTCTCTTGTCCCCTCCGCTTCTCTAGTTGTTAAGCCAGGAACACCATCGGGAAGCCAAGTCAAGTACAAGCTTCAAGCAAGCCGATCAAGCCAAGCAACCCGGAGTCATTGCTTCCCGAGGATCAAGCGAAGTCTCTCGGAGCTCACCTAAAACCCTAAAACCCAACCTGTTCCGGAAAAGTAGCACCCATAGTTCCTAGGCCATGTATTGTTTGTTGTGTGCAGGTGTATGGTTTACATCAGTGATGGAGATGTGACCGTACTAGGTTGTTTGTTTAATCAATTGGAACAATAAAAGTACACTCACATCAAATCAATAATAGGCAAATTAAGGTCTCATCTATAGTTTAACCTCTTCTTTTCCCTCTCCTTTTTCTCTCCGGCAATAGATGGGTAAAGCCAAGGGCAATAAATCAAGACCTTAGCAATCCCATGAAATAGCTCAGGACAACCCTGTGAACACTCCACCTCCTTTCCCTGTGAACCCGACCTTAGCCCAGGTAGTAGCTAACCAGACACAATTAATTGCCATGATGATGCAACAGATGCAACGACACTTTCAACAGCAACCGATGCAAGCTCAGGGTCAGTACCCAGAGCAACGCCAATATGTTCCGATGCAAGCCCTGATGACTCTTGCAAGTATGCTGCCAAATCCACCGGAAACAATAACACCAACCCCGCCATTAGGTTGGAGGGAAACACTTGACACCTGCTATGGTTCCATTGAGCAAGGACATGGCGTAAGGAACAGTTCATGGGACAAGTATACCAGGACCGCGACCAAAGAAGAGATGTAGTGCGCAAGAAAGAATAAAGATTCTGATCGAATAATCAGCCAAGATTTTAGTTCGCCATCATCCACCTCTAAGAAGAGAAAGTCACCGGAAAATATCGGTTGTGCTAGAAAGATAATCGTCACAGGCATAGTGTTTACTCCCGAAGATGCTGAGAAGATTCCCCGACGCCTGAGGAAGAATACCTTCCATGGTGCACATCAGTTAAATCGACATCTCCAGCTTTATGGTCCGACCAAACTAGAAGATGGTGCATCAGAAGAGATGCCCACGGGAGATGATGATGATGAAGCAAACATGGAGAGTGTTAGTGAAGAAGAAATGGAGCTCAAAGCATGTACTCGTTGTGGAGAAATAGGAAACACGGCAAGCATGTGTAACCACACCTGTCACTGCGGTGAGGACACCCATATGCCAAAAGAATACCCCATGAGAGCCATCACATGTTTCCTGTGTGAGGGAACAAATCATGTGCCTAAGGACTATCAACTGAATTGGGTCCTAGATAAGGAAAAGGAAAACCAAATGAGGCCCCGACAGTCCGTCAATCAACTCATGGTTGGTACCACCAACGGAGAAGAGGTTTCTGATCCTGAACCAGCCCCAACCCCAGTAAAGACCACATGTGATAGCAAAGGCATGCTACAGACCCAGAAGAGAGCACCTCGTGACAAGTTGGGTCTGATTTGATATAACTGTCATAAGCCGGGACACTATTGCAAGAAATGCCCCTTTCCAAGACTAGTAAAGGAAGCCACTACATCTGGATGGAAGCCAACCGTCGTGGCAACCAGTCGTCCTACTACACCCAGCAATGTCAGCAGGCCGAGTGCGACCCAATCCCGCACTCCGACACCGACTCTAGCCGCTCCTGGAAGGAAGAATGTGAACTACTTCAACTGTGGAGAGTTTGAGCACTTTGCCAACCACTGCCCCAAGCCACGCAGCACCCCTCTTCGTACCGGTGCCAATGCAATGGCTGTACATGGAACTACTACCTCTGCTGCGGGACGCGTTTTGCTCAAGACACCACAACCCAATGAATCTGCTACCAGATCACGTCATGGACAAGTGAATCATGTGCACGCCAAAGAGGCAAAGGAAGATCAGAGAATGCTAATGGGTATGCTTTCTATCAACTCCGCCTAGTTAAAGTCTTATTGCGGAGCATCGCATTTGTCCATATCAGCAAAAATAAGCAAACAACCCAACCTACACCAGGTGGAACCTAAGAGACCCAAGTTAGTACATTCACCCGAGGAAGATATAACCATACCCCATGCCTGCATCAATGTTCCCATTTGAATTAGAGACGTAGTATTTCTTTCAAACATCATGGTACTACCGCCACAAACACTCGATGTCATTCTTGGGATGGACTAGTTGACTAAGAACAAGGGAGTTATAAACTTGGCCGAAGGAGAAGTCACCCTGTCCACCCCATGTACTTCATCGACAAGCATAACCATGGACCGAGACTCGATGTTGTGTGAGCGAGTCGCGGAAATAATTACCCTACTACCATGACCGGTATGTCAGTAAGTTTAGGATTACCCGGACGTATTTCCTAAGGATTTGCTAATAATGCCAAAAGCAAAGCTTAAAATTTATTTAAGGGGGGTAGAGTGACATGACCATGGATCCTTAAATTGTGCACCATATTGTAGCCAGATAAAACAAAACCTTCTTCTGATGGTATCACATCGACCAAAAAGTCCCTGGATCACAATCATACCATATAAGGTCACTATCCATCTATGAAATAAAGGTCTGTAAAATTTCGAAATAGCAAGTCTATTATACAACTAAAGAAAAGCTTAACATTAGACATACTAAATCTTGTAGGATCGTTCTTTAGACGGGCACCGCCACCACCTGTTGGTCAATTAGACATTATGCGCTGTTCTCAGCAGAACAAGGTGTAGATAGATCTAAGTTTCCTCAAAACATAATTAGTTTCTTGTGCTTTATAAGGGATACTAGTTGGGATGCATGTAGCAATCCTAGCAATCAATGCCATCCGACCACTCTTCTGACGAGCAAAACCCAACAACAATCTAAACCACCCGAGCACTAGTTTAAAACTGAAAATCCAATGTGCTCCTGATATAAAAGCAAAAGAGGGATTCAGGCAGTGTCCGCCAGATCCATACATAAGGGGACAAATTCTAGAGACCATCCATTGACTACCTAAGCTATTAGTAATCCCAGAAAAGAGAAAAAGACAATAGGTGCCAACATGACGAAAAGACAAACCGCCTCACAAAGGAAATCCTGGTAACCATCCTCTGTCGCCTCCTGCCACAGCCTCTAAACAAAAACCAGTGGGTATAGCACCCAAGCCAATAAAGTACTAATAGCCGATCCGACATACTTCACTTTTGCCCACACCCATCGCCAAGCAGCAGCCCCTTCCGCCGGAATGCAGCCTCTGCAACCGAAGCACCACGACACCACTATCCTCCGAGCATCGTCTCCAGCAATGAATCCACCCATTGCCTGAGCCGATGAGGGAACATCTCCTTCCATCCTGGACCCTACGACCGCGAGCCCTAACCGCCGATGAAGTCCGCCTCTGCCAGGAAGTCATCGCTCTACTTCGCCTCCACTCACTCTCCAATCTGCTAGCTGGGACAAGTGTGAGGGACAAGCCACCTCTCTCTCCCCTTTCCTTTAGAAATGAAGCAAGGGCACACATCAAACGATTCCTTGCAAAGATATTAAATTAATAGAAGCCCTAAGTCTAGAGTACCTAGAATGGTTTAAAAGAAAAAAGATGGATAATATAGTTATCTGAAACAAAGAATCTCAAAGATACAGTAGGATCACCTTAAGAACTCCATGATAGATCTCCACCTCATCCTAAACAAATATCCTATCCATCGTTTGTTGGGATGAAGTCCTAAATGGATCAATCCTATATAAACCAACGAGACTTCCAACCACAACCCAACCCAAACCTCGGGGACGAGATTTATTTTAAGGGGGTAGGTTTATAACACCACGAAAATCGAGATTTAAAAATCAAAATCTAAAATTTGAAACTTACAAAAACTTTATAATTTGTTGCATCTTGTCGTGCTATTTGGCTCTTATTTGCAAGTTTTACTGCGTGTTATAAATGAAGAAATATTTAAAAGATGGAAATGTCAAAAAGGTTCTCAAAACTCGAAAAGAAAAGGGAATTCCAAAATAAATATTAGAAATAAAAAAATCTTATAAAAATATAGAATTGGGAAAAGCTAAGGTTGATAAGAATTTATTTTGGATCAAAAGCGTATTTTTGAAAATACAAAAAATAAAATGAAATAAGATAATATGAAAGAGTGTAAATAAAAAGGATATATATAAAAATATATAAAATAATATATAATAATAAAGTTGGGTAAAAGATTAAAACTTTTGAATTAAATTAAATTCCTAATTGAGGCCAAAACTATATTTTTAATTATGGGTGAAATGTAAAAAGCAATAAATAACAAATTAAAAAGAAAAAGAAAATCAGGAAAAAGAGAAAACACATTGTTCACCGGGTGCCAGGTGTTCGACGCCGGTCTTGCCGTACCGCATGCACGTTGCCGCGACGCCACGCATCGCGCACGCGCGTTCCCGGCCCGCCCTGACGCACCGCACGCCGCGCCCGCGCCACGCCGTACGCCGCCGTCGCCTTGCCGTCGCGTCGCCGTACCGCGCGCGCGCCCGCGTCAACGCCACCGCCTGTAGCCGACGGTAGCCCATGTCGTGTCGTACCGCCGTGCCCATGCCGCTGTCGTCACTCACCCTGTCTCGTGCCGCGCCGTAATCGGCCATGTTCGCGCCATGCCCGTGATGCACGTGACAGTGTCGCGCCGTGCCCCGCACCGCCACCGTGGTCTTACCGCAAAATCGATATAAATAGACCTCGGTACCTCAAACTCTATACACCAATCTTGATCGCCATCTTCCCCTCTCTAAAACCCCACAAAAATCCCCAGCCGCCATAGCCTATACCCGAGAATTTTGTAAAGAGCAAAGCCCATCGGAAGAACCCTAAATCGGCCAGGGGCAAGAACTCAAAATTTGTCGTCTTCAATTAAAGGTACTATATCAAATTATGGAGCTCTAGCTTTCATTCCCCTAGGTTTCCCGAGCCGGTTAGCCGCTGGAACTTGTCGGTGATGAGCGCCGCTGAGCTCCCCTGTCCGGCCGCCGTCGCCGTGCACGGTGCTGAGCCAATCCAAGCCCTATACGAGCAAACTAACCACGTAGGAATGATCCTTGTAGTCCCTAGATGCTCTAAGGTGGGAAAATTTGATCTAATTGGGGCCGAAACTCCCCGGCAGCGAGCGCCACCGTCGCCATGGCCGCCTCGCCGCCACCGGCTCACCCTATCGCCTCCTCGGCCCGGCCGAACCCCAAAACGCTTTCCCTGTAGCCTACAGATGGATAAAAGTCCCTTAGATCTCAAGTCCCGGCCGTTCTCGCCGCCGTTCGGCACCCCCCCACTGGCGCTGGCCGTAGAGAAGAAACAGAGAAGGGGAAGAAAGAAAAGAGAAAAAAAGAGAAGAGAGGAAGAGAAGATAATTATGAGTTTTAAAATTCCTTTGCAAATAATTATGAGTTTTATATTTAAACTTTTTGACCTATTCAAGACCCAAATTATTATCTTTTGAGAAGCTCATTTATTCACCTAACTTTATATGTACAAATAAGAACCTTTTCCAAAGAATTATAAACTATCTTTATAAATCCTAACAAACTCTTTCCTACATATATATATACTAGATATTTAAATCTCTCCATAAAATCCTTCCCGTCTTATTTATGATTAGACCACGACACCAAGCTCACAAATGGATTTAGATTCAACCAAAAGATCGATGTAAACGCTCTAGTTAACCTCTAGCCAAATAAACATTTTGGACCATCAATTATAATGCCTCAACACTTAAATTAACTGGGAATAAGGCCACCGCACATAAATTAAATCAGAGAAAACATAAAAGTTATAATTAATGCAACTCACTCGTTTCAACATGGACTTTAGCGGAACTCGAACTTAAATCCATTTACGACCATAGATTCGCCTTAGAGACCCCTTTTGCGATTCATTTGGTTTTGATGGTTTTATTTGAATTCTGATCTAATTCAATTGGATCTTTCACACGTATGTATAGAATCCGAGGGAGCCATTGAGTACGTTGCGGACACAAGTTAACAAGGTCACGAGCAAGGCAAGTCATCACTACCCTTGAACATGTTGAAACTATTTGCGAAATTATGTTGACTTAAAAAATTAAAATATGCATGCTATACACAAAAAGAATACCTATGCTTGATATGCCATGCCTTGATATTGTTTACCTTTAGATATATTCTTCATAACCCTCGATACGGTGTAACCGAAGGAAAACTTTGGTAAATGCTTAGTCATGCTTATATTAGAACCATGCATACTCATGCTTTTACAAAGAGCTATATGCTTGGGCAACTACCTTTGGGAAAGGTAGTTGAGATACGACACGTGGAGACATGAGCGCCACGTTGCCTCAAACATGATGAAATGAGTTTTGATGAAAACCAAAATACAAAACTCATGTTTTCGACTGGGGTGGCTGGATGATTTGGATGGATTCCGATAAAGGCAAGTGTCGTCCCTGGTCAATTAAGGACCGAGCCATGAGACTTACAACATGGAACGAGCCAGTACAACTGTACTTCTCGAATGGGTACAGACCTAGCGGATTAAATAGCCGAGCGGAGGCAGTATCCCTGCATAGTGGTTCAGGTGTTGAGTTGTGGTTAGTGTTGTTGAGATGGGGCTGCGGCCTACGTGTTGAGTGATGAATGAGGATTGAGTGAGTTTCCCCTTACCCCTGGAGCGTCAGAACTCCTCACACTGCTAGGAAACGACGGCTAGAGTGCAAGAGGATCTAAGTTCATGGAGTAGGTACAACCAAAGTGAGGTTATTGAAAAGCTTTGCCGTGACCGTCTCATGTGTTGGGACATAGGCTCATTTGTTGGGCAGTCATGGAGTATGGGTAAAGTGTACATCCACTGCAGTGTGAATGAATCAATCTATTCAAATAGCCATGCTCGCGGATATGGAGCGACGTGACAAGTTCCTCTCCTGGCTAGACTCATAAGTTTTAAAATGATGGGATGGTATGCATAATGACTTTTATGTGCTGGTGGATCAACTTCTCGATCTACGTGAAGGTTAGACTCCCCAGAAAACCATGACGATCCGGAGACGGGAAGCCATCCTTGGAATCACAATGGATGGTAGACAGAACCGTCATCGACTTAATGAATTATGGAACTAAAACTTGACCTGGCTAGATGTTAGGTTTGTAAAAAGAATTACAAAACTGGCTTTGTGCAAATGAACCACAACCATTCTTTGAGAATCCCCTATCATATGCATCTTTGCTGTGTTGGCTTGCTGAGCACGGTTGGTACTCACCCTTGCTATACGCACAAACCTCCAGATGGTGGCAATGAAGACTTGGAAGACCCCTACGCCTACTACCAGGAGGGTGAGGAAGACGAAGGCGCTTGATAGGTCTAAGACTCCAATCGTTGCCTATGGCAATGGCATGCCGCTGCCTTCTATCTGCTGCCTTATCTAAACTTTGTTTTGATTGTATTCCAGACCGTTTTGGTCCTATGTTCTAGACGTTGCCTTCGGGCCCTATATTGTAATATTTTGTGTGTGTTGATGAATGTATCGTGCACCAGATGATTCAGCAATGTATTCGTGGGTACCAAACTAGTCGATCCAGGGAAATGGTACTATGAACACGAATGGTTCCTGTTATAAAAATGGGGTTCTACAATTGGCCTACGTCCAGTGTTCTTTGTTGGGTTGGATGATGAACTGGGATTACAAGTGTGAGTTCTTGGGGCTTAGAGCAAGTTGGCCAAAATAGTATAGGAGAGATTGATCAATCCCTCTTCCGGCCCATCTTGCCCTCCCTTTTATAGTCCAAGGGGGACAGTTACAAGGAAATTGGGGCCAAGAAAGCTAAAACTAAGGATCTAAAAAGTAAGTACAAACAACATCTGAAAAGGTACATAGAGATCCTTCCGGGTCTTGCGCGTCGTGGGTGTCGTGTGCCTTATCCTGCCTTGGGATCCATCCTTCATAGATACCGCTCTGCACTATGCTGTCAGGTGACATCATTCCTTGTCGGGTTATCCCCTCGTTGTCTCCTTCAACTTATCCTTACAAACCAAGCCTTATCTCGAGGAGTCGCAATCCGGGGGAAGGTCGGGACGGCCAACCCCGAAGGGAGGTCAGGCTCCCGACCACATCCTGAGAACTCGCATTCCGACTTCAGCTTGACTCCAACTATGGTCCATGTGCTACCTCGGGGTGACACCCCCCATACCAGCCCCCGAGCCTAAGGAGGAATGAGTCATTCGTCCTTAGGATCTAAGGTCCTCTCCATTGTCGTATTTAGTGGGTCCTTAAGGCATTTGCGACAAGGTTCCAGCAGGTTCCCAAAATCTTGTTGCTCGTGCTTCAGCAGGTGTAGCACCTAGTTGCACCTGCCAGGTGTAGCCCCCAAGCCTAGGGTCGGATGGTTCATCCAAGCCTAGGGTCCAGTCTGCAGGATTGCTTTTTATTCCTCCTCCGGTCTGACCGTAGCCCGGGGTCTAGTGGTGATATTTAGTTCAATGGGTCTACTGCTCGGAGGCGTGTGGTAGTCCCTGGATTGCCTCTATTGTAGCCCAAAGGCTACCGGCTGAGTTGAGGAGGCCATAGCCCGGGGACCGATGGAGGGCGGCGAATCAGTCAAAACTACTACCAGGAGGCCTATTGTAGTTCCAACCTCGTCCGGGGGGTGGCCCGGAAGCCATCGCCCAAGTCGATAGAGCCACATCTCGGAGGCCAGTGGCGGTCGACGAGTTGGCCGGGACTACTTCCCGGAGGCTTATGGTAGTCCCTATCCTGACCAGGGTGTGACCCAGAAGCCATCGCTCGAGTCGGCAAAGCCATAGCCCGGAGGCCAGTGGCAGTTGACGAGTTGGTCGGGACTACTACCCAGAGGCTTACAGTAGTCCCGACCCCGACCAGGGGGTGGCCCCAAAGCCATCGCCCGAGTCGGTAAAGCCATAGCCTGGAAGCTAGTGGCGGTTGATGAGGTTGGCCTTGACTACTGCCTGGAGGCTTACGGTAGTCCCGACCCCAACTTGGTGTGGCCCGGAAGCCATCGCCCGAGTCGATAAAGCCACATCCTAAAAGCTAGCGGCGGTCGATGAGTTGGCCAGGACTACTGCTCAGGGGCTTAGCATAGTCCCGACCCCGACCGGAGGGTGGCCCGGAAGCCATCGCCCAAGTTGGTAAAGCCACAACCCGAAAGCTAGTGGTGGTCGATGAGTTGGCCTAGACTAGTACCCGAAGTCTTATGGTAATCCCAACCCCGACCGGGGGTGTGCTGGAAGCCATCGCCCGAGTTGGTAAAGCCACAGCCCACAAGCTAGTGGCAGTCGATGAAGCCAAAGGAATGTCTTGTGAAACTAATCGCTGGGTGTGTCCCTGTCCTCAGGGCATGCTCCCCGATTGAGGTCCCCTGACAATCTGAACTGAACGCTAATCATGTTTCGTCAGGACCATGAAAACCGATGCTGCACAACGGCTAGTCGAGCCTCTTGTTCCCCACTTTTCTTGAAGTGACTGGCAGAGCTTGACAATTGAGATGGAAAAAGTGGTCCACCCAGTGGCGATTTCTCTGGAATGTGCAATGGCGACCCTGCGGATGCCATTAATCACTCCAGATGTTCAATGGTTTTGATTCAACATTATGACAATGTGGCAAGCCATGGAAAATGGATGGGCAGGGGCACCTCAAACGCTCCGTGTGCGTCATTAACGGCGTCATGTGCTTTCCGAGGTTGGCGCTGCCAAGCCCATCATTGCCCCCTTCTTAAACCCTGTCGTCGTTTTGTTTTTTTCCTCTTCATGCCTTTCCTTTGCCAAGAAATTCCAAAACACTTCCATCTTCAAGCACTCACACTTCCTCCCCAGAATCACGCTGCTTCGACACGCATAGTCACCGCCTCTACTGCTGGTGCACCGCACACATTTGGAAGGGCCGCAGATCTTCCTGGTCAAAGCCTATGGCACCGAAGAAGATATCAAAGAAGGCGGCGAAGGTTTCATCCGTTGGTGGAGATAAGACCGAGTCTAGCTCGGCCTTTGTCCCCTCCCGCGCCGGGGGAGAGATGATGGAGGATTTGCAGCGGCTCAATGTCCTCCCGGCTCGGGAACTCGCGATGTGGCAGCCAGCGCGGGGAAGGAGTTCCCAACCCCGGACTCTGGTAAGTTGGTTGTCTTTGCCGCCTTCCTCCTCTGTGGATTTGGAGTACCAGTCCACCCTTTTGTTCGAGGCTTTCTCCATTACTACGACATCACCCTCTGCAATCTTAATCCAAACTCCATCCTCCAAATTTCTATCTTCATCCATCTCTGTGAGGCCTATCTTGGGATAGACCCACATTTCAATCTTTTTCGCCATTACTTCTACCTCCGGCGGACGGGTGGTAGCAGAGTCGGCGGGGCCGGAATTCAATTCCAAGAGAAGATGTCGCAAAGCTACATCCCTCAAAACTTGATGACTTCGAACAAGGGCTGGCACACTGAGTGGTTCTACATCGGGAACCATGTGCCGTAGCTCTCCTCCGACGTCTAGCGGGAGCCCAGCCCTGCAGCCTCCTGGACGGCCACCTGCTCCTTCAACGACCAAGACCCATGTCGTTGAACTCGTTGCCTTGGTCGAGGAATTGAAGAGGCAGCGCCTAACCGGCGGCCGAGTGGCGCTCAACTTCGCCATCTACGGCCTCTATCCCTACAAGAATAGGGTCCACCCGACGGATGAGAACTCGACGGCCGAGACCCAGCTCGGGAGAGGATGGTCCCCATCGAGCGTGTGTGCCAAAGGCTATCAGACTTCTTTCAAAGCTCGGCAAACGTCAGCGAAGGGGGGGGCCATCAGTTTCAGCCTCAACAACCCACATCTCGTGGTATGCTCAACCTTCCCTTCCCTCTTTTTATTCTGCTTGTACCCTCTTCCTTTGATCGGTATCTCACCTGCAAGGGGTCAGTGCTGATATGGGAGGGAAGCATTCATGTCCCTCGCCCTGATCCCCGAGGCAGATGCAATCTAGCTGCCAAGGATCCGAATACCTCTGCCGAGGTCGGAGGGGAAGAGGAAGGGGAAGGAGCCGGAGCTCCACTGGCGAAAGCCAGGGTCAAGCGAGGTGGCGCCATGGAGTCTCAAAATCCCTGGCGCGAAGCAGAAACCCGTGATCTCCTCTAAGGAGGAGAAATCGGGGGAGGAGTCATCCAACTCGGGTGAGGTGCGGAGGCGGGCGCCTCCCTCACCCCCGAAGAAGGCGGCCAAGCGTCTCGGGATACCATACAAGGTCTCCTCCAAGTAAGTGGAATCTGGGTAATCCGTCCTAATGTCCTTTTCATTTTCGCACATTATCTCAGCGTCTCGAGCTGGGCCGCTAGGGACGCTGGGCTCCGCGCGGTGGAACCGGGGAGGGTGGCTGAGGACGTCGTCCAAAGCGTGGTGGTGGGGTTTGAGGCGGCTTCGACCATCGCAGTCTCGGAAGTCATGCCCCTGGCATCTGACCAAGCAGGAGAGCAACCGGTGGCTGAGGCCATTGAAGGGGTCGAAGCGACCGCCGCTAGTGTGGCCGAGATGATGGCTGAGACGGCCGTGGAGGGCGGGCCTATCCAGGCAGTGTACGAGGGGGAGGCCTCTGCTGAAATCAACTACGATCTGCTCCCATGCATCAATGGAGGTGACGACGAAGACGCTGGGACTGAGCCGGTAACGGCGAGAGCCGATGTAGACCCCCGTTTTTGGAACGGGAATCTTTCGTGTTCATAGTACCATTTCCTTGGATCGAGTAGTTTGGTATCCACGAAATACAATACTGAATAATCAGGTGCAAATGCACAAATAGTCTTACATCGAAATTATTACAATAATAGGCCCGAAGGCAATGTCCAACACATAGGACCTCATGGTCCAGATACAACCCAAAAGTAGAAATTAGATAAGGCAGCGGAATAAAGGCAGCGGCTTGTCAATTGCCACAGGCAACGACCGAAGACTAAGACCTAGTAAGCGCCATCAGCTTCTTCGCCCTCCTGGTAGTAGGCATATGGATCCTCCGAGTCTTCATTCCCACCATCTGAAGGTTTGTGCGTATAGCAAGGGTGAGTACCAACCGTACTCAGCAAGCCAACACGGAGTGATGCATATGATAGGGTCATTCAAGGAATGGCTGGTGTTCTTTTGCATAAAGCCAATTTTCACAAATCTTTTCACAAGCCTAACAACTAGCCAAGTCAATTTTTAGTTCCACAGTTCATTAAGTCGGCGACGGTTCTGTCTACCATCCATCGTGATTCCAAGGATGGCTTCCCGCCTCCGGGTCGTTATGGTTTTCTGGGGAGTCCACCCCTTCTCGCATCTCGAGAAGTTGATCCACCAGTGACTAAAAGTCATCATGCAACCCATCCCATCATTTTAAAGTTAAAGTCTAGCCAAGCGAAAGTCTTGTCACGATGCTCAATATCTACGAGCACGGCTATTCGAATAGATTGATTCATTCACACTGTAGTGGATGTACACTTTACCCGTACTCAGCGACAGCCCAACAAATGAGCCTACGTCCCAACACATGAGACGGTCGCGGCAAAGCCTTTCGATAACCTCACTTTGGTAGTACCCGCTCCATGAACTTAAGCCCTCATGCACTCTAGCCGTCATTTTCTAGCAGTGAGAGGAGTTCTGGCGCACCCGGGGTAAGGGAAGATTTCATTCGTCAAGTTATAATAAATTTCAAATTACCTTCATCCCTTTCATATCTCATCTCATCCATAAGAACCACAATGCAAGGGTACCGCCTCCGCTCGGCTATCTACACCGCTAGGTCTATACCCATTCGAGAAGTATGGTTGTACTGGCTCGTTTCCCGGCTATCTCATGGCTCGGTCCTTAATTGACCAGGGTCGGCACTTGCCTTTTCCGGAATCCACCCAAATCATCCAGCCGCCCCAGTCTAAAACATATGTTCAGTATTTTCAATTTTCATCAAATCTCATTTCATCATTCTCATGGCAATGTGGCGCTCATGTCTCCACATGCCATATCTCATCTACCTTCCCTAAGGTAGATTCCCAAGCATAAAGCTTTTCATAAAATCATGAGTATGGATGAATCTAAGTATAGCATGGCTAAGCAGTTTACCGAAGGTATTCTCCGGTTGTGTATATCACATCGAGGGCTACAAGGAATAATTCTAAAGGTAGTCAATAACAAGGTATGGCATAACAAGTACAGGTAATTCTCTATGTATAGCATGCATGTTTAAAGTTTAAAATAACATCATTTCACAATTGGGATCAATATGTTCAAAGAGTGTGATGACTTGCCTTGCTCGCACGCTTGTTGAGTGGGGTCTTCAACGGAGTCGATGCCTGCTTCGTCAGGTGCTATCCATACGTGTGAAAGATCAATTGAATTCAATTAGAATTCAATAAAATACCGAAAGATCGAAAAGAACCATAAAAACCACAAAAACGACTCCAAATATTTAGCCTAAAACTCTACTTGAGTTAGGACAAGGGTTGCTAGGGAAAAATCTGAGTTTTGGAATCGAGTCGATGCCCTAGGGTTTTCGCAAAGACGACGATCGTAATTATTTGAGAAAATAGATTTGGAAATATCAGCGGAGGAGTTTGTGCTCGAGGTTTTGAAGGTTTGAGCACAAAAGAGAAGCATATTTAAATAGCGAGAAAGAATTAAACGAAATCCGGATTTAAAAACGACGCGAAACGAAATTTCGGAAAAAGTCTGATTTCAATTTTCAAGTTTTGCACCGAGAAAACATACAAGAAAATAATTTATTTCTGCCCAAAATTTCACTCAAGTCCTTTCCAAATATTCTTCCAAATTTTCCATAATTTTTCCTAATTTTTCCCTATTTTTCTTTTTCTCTTTTTCTTTGTTTTCTTTTTCTTTTTTTCCTCGGCGCCACTATTCATCGGCCTCAAGGTGTTCGACCGACGCTCGGGAAAACAGGGGTGGCGGCCGGCGCTAGCGCGAGGGAGAAAGGGGCGCGGCTCGGGGCTTACTGGCGACGGCGGCTCTTGGGAAGTGCGTCGGGGCTCGGGCGTTGGCGGCGCACGGCAACAACGGCAACGGCGGCGCTCGACGGTTAGGGTGGCGACGACGCTCGGGAGACGCGAGAGAGAGGGAAGGTGGAGGACGGTGGCAAGGTGGGAAAAAGCGGGGGTTTTGCCCCCTTTTATAGCCGCGGCCGAGGACGGGAGAGAGAGGGGAGGAGGGACCGGCGCGGTGGTACGACGACGGACGCGCGCGCGCGCGAATGGCGGCGCGCCGCGCGGCGGACGCGGCGACTCGCGGGCGCGACACGCGGCGCGAGCGCGGCGGCGGCCGAGTCGGCGGCGGCGCGTGGCGGCGGCGCGAGCGTGGCGGGGCCGAGTGCGGCGGCGGGCGCGTGGCGCGAGGGCACGGGCGCGGCGGGGTCCGGCACGGCGCGGCACGGCGCGTGGCGCGCGCGCGGCGCGGTACGGCCGGGCGACGCGTGGCGGGCGCGCGTTCGGGGCCGGTACGGCGTCGAACACTTGATGATCAATGAACAAGTGCTCCTTTTTATTTTCTCAATTTTAAATTCCTAATTGCCCATTTCTATTTTCTTCCACTCTATAAATTCAAAACAAATTCTAATATTCCCAGAAAAATTTTTAATATTATATTTTCAACTTTTTCCCCACTTTTTATTTTTCCACATATATTTTTCATATTTATTTAAATCCCTTTTTCCTAATTTCATAATTCACTATTTTTAAATTCCAAAAATTTCCTAGATTTCATGTAAATCCCTAAAAATTTTTATTGTCTGCATTTTATTCCCTAATTAATCTTCCATAATCACCAATTAATATCTTATTTCTCAAATACATATTTTCATAAGTCCGCATCCCTTTTCTTATTTTATTTTAAAAATTCCTAACCCTATATTTCGAGATTTTCTTTCCAACAAAATCCAAACCATTCACAAACATCGAGAGGAATTGTTCACCGAGTGCCTCATGAACTTTGTTCTAGAAATGGGACGTGAATTAGGTACCACGGTCCGATATAATTCTTTTTGGTACACCGTGAAGACACACAATCCTACTCATGTATAGTTCTGCCAGCTTGGCACTATTGTAGTTAGTCTTTACAGGGATGAATCTGGCGATCTTGGTGAGCCTATCTACTATTACCCAAATGGAATCATATCCCGCTGCAGTTTTGGTAGTCCAACGATGAAATCCATGCCTATCTCATCCCATTTCCACTCGGGAATCTTGAGTGGCTGCAGCAAGCCTGTCGGTCGTTGATGCTCAGCTTTTACCCTTTGGCATACATCGCATACGGCTACGTATTCGGCTACGTCTCTCTTCATACTGGGCCACCAGTATTCTTCCTTCAAATCCTGGTACATTTTTGTGCTTCCCGGATGTAACGAATAGGCTGATTCGTGTGCTTCTTTTAGGATCAACCCTCTCAAACCACCTTGTTCAGGCACGCAGATTCTTTTCTTATACCACAGGGTTCCCTTGTCATCTACCAAAAATTCCTTCGCGTGCCCAGCGGCCATGCGCTCTTTGATCGCTTGTGTTTCTTCGTTACCCTTCTGAGCTTCTTCTATTTGAGTCCTCAGAAGAGGTTGGATTTCTAGCGAGTTCACTTCTCCATGAGGAATCAGGTGCTGGTTAAGTCGAGCCATCTCTGCTTGAAGCGCACTGGCCATGCCTTCTGTGGAGATTGTGGCAATCGGGTATCCACATGGCAAGCTTATCCGACTGGAGGTAGGGATAGATTGCGCCTGCTATATCTGTAAGCCGAACTTGACTTAGGTGTTACGGTTGCCGATAGAGATAAGGCAATCGGCCTATAGTCGCGGTTTGGTAAGATTGAGGAAACCGTCTTAGAGTAAGATAGGGTTTCCGACTTGTAAACCCTTCCTCCCAAGACTATATAAGGGGGGTAAGGGGCGTCCCTTGAGGGATATCCTAGACTTGATCAGAGATTAGATCTGAGATACAACTTCATAAGCGAAAGCTTTAGATCACGAGATCAATAAAGACACTCGGCGGATCGAATCCACCGAAACAGGAGTAGGGTATTACCTCACGAGAGGGCTGAACTGTCTAAATCTTCTTCTCTTTCTAACCCATTGTGCTTGGCGATCTCGATTGCGACCCCATAAAATATATTGCCGAAACCAAGTTTCGGCGGTTGGCGCGCCGGGTAGGGGGCGCGCGTCGAGACTTCTTCAACAATCTCGCCGACAAGCGTGATGGGATCTCCTTCAAGACTCGGCGACTTCGCCGCCAACTTCGTCAACGACTCCTCCTCGACTCGGATTCGAACCAGTCGGAGGGAACAACCCACTCGGCGCCGTTCGGGCTCTCCAACAGCGCCGAGATCTTCGACAACATCTTGAAGACCAAGATGCGATCCACCCTCTCCGACGACGGACTTCACTCGGCGCCATTCGGATTATCGAATGCCGCCGAGATCTGCGCCAATCTTCTTGCCTCCCCGACGGAAGCAATCTACTCGGCTGAAGACCTTTCGGTGCCATTTGGGTTACGGAACGTCGCCAAGACCAAGTTGGCGAGGATCCACTCGGAAGAGCGATCCCCCAAGCTCAGGCTCGGTGGAACGATCCGGATCCGGGTTACCCGGGATCAAGGGAGGTCGTGTCATCCTCCCGTCCTTTGGCTCCTGTTCATCTTCGAGCTCAACGGATACCTCGCTCCGCCGGCTTCGACAATCTCTACGGCATCCCTTCGACGAAGCCGACAACTCCGCTGTCATATGGATGCGAGCCGAAGTGCTTCGACGTCCTCATGGCCGAGCCGGATGAGTCCGACTCAGCCATGGCCGAAGGCTTGCCGAAGAGGAGCGAGCGAGTGGAGCTTGAACGCAAGACAGCCGAAGAAGACAAACAACGCAAAGACGAGGCGATAAAAGGAAGCGGGATCTGCGTGCGGTGGACGATCGCCGGAGGCCATCCTCCAAACACGGGTTCGCAACACCAATGTCTTCCGGACGCCACGCGAACGCGCCGCGCCGCACTCACGCTCTTGGATGCCGTCATGGAGACGGCTCCGGCCAACGTGACTCCTATCTTGGATAAGATCAAGACCATCGTTGCTGCCACGGCTAACGGCCCTCCCACCACTTCGGCAAGAAGGCCGGCGAATCCGTGGCCGAAACGCCGACAAAAGCCGGCTCCCACCCCTAAGGTCGGGAGACTACAGGGAGGCCCGAGCCGGCTCGATCGTCAACTAGGCCAAGAGGCCCGCCTCCCGAGTCCATGCCGAGGCACCAAGAGCGAGCGGTTGACTCCGCCGCAAACAACATGGACGTCCACCCGTCCACCACCGAGTCCACCGCAACGTTCCGGCTACCCAACCAGCCAACGAAGACCCCGCCGAGTGATCTGCGGGAAGTCCTCGACCGCCGCTACCAAGAGCGCGACCGTCGCACTCGGGAAGATCGGAGGATCACCGATAGCGGCGACGATGGAGTACCGGCCTTCACTCGGGAACTCCGCCGAGTGCATTGGCCGAGTGGCTTTAAGCCCACCGGGATAGAAAGGTACGATGGCAAAACCGACCTCGAATCTTGGTTAGCTGTGTATACCCTTGCCATCCGAGCCGCAGTGGTGACAACAAAGCCATGGCGAACTACCTACCCGTGGCCCTCGCGAACTCGGCCGAAATTGGCTCACCGCCTGCCAAGAGGCTCAATCGGCTCGTGGAGCGAGCGAGGGACCACTTCGTCGCCAACTTCCAAGGCACCTTCGAGAGGCCCGGCACGCACTTCGACCTTTACAATGTCATCCGAAACCGGACGAGCCTCGAAGGATTACATTTGTCGCTTCTCAGAGAAGCGCAATAAGATCCCGAACATCACCGATGACATCATCATCGCCGCCTTCCGAAGGGAGTCCGTGATGAGCTGCTTATCGGCAAGTTCGGACGCAAGCCACCGAAGACGGTGAAGCGATGTTTGAGACGGCGAATTCATACGCCAAATCAAACGACGCCATCAAGGCCGCCCGTCAAGATCGGCCCGGAAGAGAGGACAAGCAAGCGGGAGGAAGCCGAAATCCTAAGAAGGATGGCGGCAACAACAACAACCGGGGCCCGAAAGATCGCAAGCGCCGATCCGAAGACCAGTGGCCGCAACCTCCAATACTCAACGCCGTCCCAGAGTCGCCGCCTACGACGCCATCATGAACGCCCGGTGCACCCACCATCCGAATCACAAGCACGCGGCAAAGGATGCTTTATCTACAAGCGGTTCGGCCAAGATCGCGGCGCAGCTCAACAAGAAGCCGGCGACGAGGCTGGCCCGTCCGGCGCCAAAAAGAACAACACGGCTGAGAATGCCGAACCTTTTCAAGATCCAGGTGGGGAGCTCAACCACATCTTCGGGGCCCGTTAGCCTATGAATCCAAGAGGAAACAAAAGCTAAGCGGCCGGGAGGTCAACGCGGCTCAACCTGAAGTCCCTCGGTATCTGCGATGGTCGGAAGTGGCCATCACTTTTGACCGCTCGAATCATCCCGACCGAGTAGTCCACCGGGACGCTATCCACTCGTCCCGGACCCCGTAGTCCGCAACATCGGGCTTAAGCGCGTCCTCATCGACGGGGCGCGCCTCAACATCTGTTTGCCAAGACTATGGATGAAATGCAGATCCCAAGGGCCGAACTCAAAGCAAGCTCAGCCCCTTCCACGGAGTTATCCGGGGCTATCTTCAACACCACTCGGGCATATCTCTCTCCAGTCACCTTCGGAGCCCGAGAGAATTTCCGAACGGAGAACGTCACCTTCGAGGTGGCCGACTTGAAACGGCATATCATGCCATCATCGGAAGGCTGCGCTTGCCAAGTTCATGGCGATCCCTCATTACACCTATCTTTGCATGAAGATGCCGGGTCCCAACGGCGTCATCACTCTTCGCAGCGATGTGAAGCAAGCTTTCACTGCGACAAGGAGAGCTGCGACATGGCCCAATCTCGAGAGAGATTACGTGGCCAACAAGAAGTCCGATTGGCTGCATCAACTTCGGCGAGGGCGAAGTCCCCGCGAAGAAAATAGCCAAATCGGGATCCGGCGACGCCAAGACCAAGAAGATCTCCCTTGATTCGTCGATCCCTCTAAAACTGCGTAATCGGCGCCGACCTAGATCCTAAATAGGAAAGCGCGCTCGTCACCTTCCTCCAAAATAATAAAGATGTTTTTGCTTGGAAACCATCGATATGCCCGGAATTCCTAGGGAGGTGATCGAGCACTCTCCGAACGTCAAAGATGACGCCAAACCAATTAAACAACGATTACGCGAGGTTCGCACGGGATCGAAAAGACGCGATCAAAGAAGAACTCGCAAAGCTCTTGGCTGCTGGCTTCATTAAAGAAGTCCTTCATCCCGATCGCTAGCCAATCCAGTCTTGGTCGCAAGAAGACGGGGCAATGGCGCATGTGCGTCGATTACACCGACCTCAACAAAGCCTGCCCCAAAGATCCATTCGGGCTACCTCGCATCGATCAAGTTGTCGACTCAACGCCGGCTGCGAACTTCGAGTTTCTTGGATTGTTACTCGGGCTATCACCGGATCGTTTGAAAGAATCCATTGCCGAAGACATCTTTCATCACGCCGTTCGGGGCCTCTTGCTACATCACCATGCCTTTCGGCTGAAGAACGCCGGAGCTACATACCAACGCATGATCCAAAGATGCTTCCGGACGCAAATCGGCAAAAACGTTGAAGCTTATGTCGACGATGTTGTCATCAAGACCAAGCGAAAGAAGACCGATCGCCAACTTAGAAGAAACCTTTGCAAACATCCGGGCCTTCGAATGAAGTTAAACCGGAGAAGTGCACCTTCGGCGTCCCATCGGCAACGCTGCTCGGCTTCATGGTATCACACGGCGGCATTGAAGCAAACCCGAGAGAAGATCAACGCCATCTTAAACATGAAGCCCCGAGTAATCGAAAGACGTCCAAAAGCTCACTGCTGCATGGCGGCGCTAAGCCGTTTCATATCCCGACTCGGCGAGCGAGGCATGCCCTTCTTCAAGCTGCTGAAGAAGACAGACGACTTCCAGTGGACCACGAGAGCGACAAGGCCTTTGAAGACTTCAAAGAGTTCCTTACCACGCCACCCGTCCTAGCTTCACCTCAGCCCCAGGAACCCCTCTTGCATGCACGTTTCAGCCACTCACCAAGTGGTCGGCACGGTCCTTGTGGTTGAACGAGAAGAAGAAGGACGGGCCCGGAAGATCCAAAGACCAATTTACTTTGTCGGCGAAGTATTGGCGGAGCCAAAATCCGATACCCCGGTACAAAAATTGCTTTATGGTGTTCTAATAACCGCGAGGAAATTGGCACACTACTTTCGGGTCACTCGGTCACCGTCATCACCTCTTTTCCACTCGGCGACGTCATCCACAACCGCGAGGCAACCGGGCGCATCGCCAAGTGGGCCCGAACCGATGCCGCGGACTTAACTTTTAAGCCCGGGACGTCCATTAAGTCACAAGCCTTGGCGGACTTCTGGCCGAGTGGATGAACAGCAAGAACACGTACCTCGGGAAGACCTCCAACACTTGGACCATGCACTTCGACGGATCCAAGAGGATCACCGGCTTGGGAGCGGGAGTTGTGCTGATCTCCCGACCGGGAAAGGCTAAGATATGCCCTTCACCTCCACTTCTCCGCCTCACACAACGTCGCCGAATACGAAGCTCTCTTACATGGACTGCGCCTTGCGGTCTCACTCGGGATTCGTCGGCTTATTGTGAAAGACTCCCAGTGGTCGTCAATCAAGTGATGAAAGACGGTCTTGCTTAAACGACACTATGGAGGCCTACCGACAAGAGGTCCGCAAGCTTGAGGACAAGTTTGACGGACTCGAACTCTCACATGTCCCGAGACACAACAACGAAGCTGCCGATGAGCTAGCGCAGTTCGGATCTAAGCGCGAAGCTGCTCCAACAAACGTCTTTGTCGAACATCTTTACGAGCCAACCGTCGGCGCAAAGACGGCTTCCAACAAGCAAACCACGAACGAAGTCACCATGATCGATACCGGCGGAGGACGCCGCTCATCAAATTTCTAACTCAGCAAGAGCCGGGATGACCGGGATGAAGCGAAACGCGTCCGGCGTCGTTGCCAAGCATACGTCATGGTCGACTCCGATTTATACAAGAGAAGCCCCTCTGGAATTCTAATGAGGTGCATCACACCCGAAGAAGGGAAACAATTACTCCAAGACATCCACTCGGGCATATGCGGAAGCCACGCGGCGGCACGCACTCGGTCGGCAAAGCTTACGGACAAGGATTTTTCGGCTTACCGCGGTCTCCGACGCGGATAAAGTCGTAAGAACCTGCGAAAGGCTGCGTTCTTTGCCCGACAAAGCCATGTCCGGCCCAGAGCTTCAAACAATCCCACTTTCCGGCCGTTCGCGGTATGGGGCTGGACATGGTTGGCCCTTTCAAGAAAGCCCCGGGAGGTTTCACACACCTCTTCGTCGCAATCGACAAGTTCTCCAAGTGGATTGAAGCCAAACCGGTCGCCACAATCACTGCGACAAAGCACGGGATTTTTCCTCAACATCGTGCACCGCTTCGGCGTCCCAAACAGAATCATAACCGATAATGGGACTCAATTCACAGGAGGCATCTTCAAGGAATTCTGCGAAGACTTCGGAATCAAGATCGCTACGCATCGGTAGCTCACCCCAAAAGCAATGGGCAAGTCGAGCGAGCAAACGGCATGGTCCTTCAAGGCATCAAGGCTCGCGTCTTCGACCGGCTAAGCCCTTACGCGGCAAGTGGGTCCAAGAACTTCCCTCGGTTCTATGGTCGCTGCGAACTACACCCGGTCGGGCCACCGGCCAAACTCCTTTCTTTCGGTCTATGGCGCGAAGCCATGTTGCCAAATGAGATGGAGTTTGAATCCCTCCGGTCCGCAGCTTCAACGATGAACGCTACGACATCGGCCGAGTGGATGACCTCACCCGATTGGAAGAGGCCCGCGAGGCGCCCTCATCCGGTCGGCCAAATACCTTCAAGGGCTCGGAAGATACCACGGTCGCAACGTGCGAGCACGAGCTTTCATTGTTGGCGACTGGTCCTACGCAAGATCCAGACCACCAAAGACCGACACAAGTTATCTCCCTTATGGGAAGGACCCTATATAATCGCTGAAGTGACTCGGCTGGTGCCTACCGGCTAAAGCGCGAGGACGGGTCTATGGTGGAGAACTCTGGAACATTGAACATCTTCGGCGGTTTTACGCCTAATCGCTAAGGCCTCATGTTTTCCTTGATTGCCAACCTCAAGCAAGATGACTTCTTGAGCTAGCGTCGGGGCTGATACACATATCAATAAAGCTCGAATTTTCCTCGTCAAATTTTTGTGCACAATTTGGTTTATCATTGTTTAATGTCCTTCGACTCGAGCTCGGTGTCTAAGGGAGAGAGTTTTCCGATGACCTAATCAAGCCTAGGCTTGGTGACAGGACGAAAACTACTTAAGAAATTTCATGCAAAGGCTCGAATCAAGGCATTGACATAAATAAACTAAAAATAGGCACGAGAGATTTCATGACAAGAGTGTTACGATTACATGACATTCACAAACCGAAGTCGAATATAAGTTCAAAGCTTGAAATTGTTTACTACATCCAAAGAGATCTTTTCGCCGCCTCTTGCGCCTCGCGAGCATATCTAAGGCCTGCTCATCTGTTGTCCCCTCGGCGAAGCCCTCCCGATTGAATGAATATCCACTCGGGGTAGAGGGACTTGTACGTGCAAGAGCCGACCAGCCCCCATGTTGGCCGCTTCGGTGATGTTCTTCGAGATCTGCTCGGGAGCCGCCGGAGCTTGTCGAAGATCTCGATTGGCTCAGCGGCGGCCCAACCCCTTGATCAAACAAGGCTGCCAAGATTGGTGCGGCGGCATTGGCGACCTCTTCCCGTATCTCGTCGCTGGATTTGATCCGCCCGAGTAAGACGTCATACTGGGCTCGGGTCTTTATCTTATAAGCTGCAAGGAGTCCTAGATCAGTCAAGGCACTCGGGAATGAAGCAGCACATGAAATTCAACTTCAGAGAAGGTTACCTTCAAATTCGGCCTCCATCTCGGCCTTGTCGAGGCTGACCGCTTCCAGTTGGACTTGAAGCGAATGGACCTCCGAAGAATTTTCTACAACGAAAGAGGATGATCAATTGACAAGATCAACGAAAGAATCATGATGAAGCTGGGAGAGGCAGGCTTACTTCCGATTGATCCGCGGAGGTCGAGGTTCGCTTCCCGAAGCTCCGAGATCTCTCTCCTTAGAGCGGCCTCCCTTGAAGCGGCCTCCTCCCGGGTGACCTTCAGCTGTCGCTGAACGTCCTCCAAGGAGTTTAAGTGAGGCACCAGCTTTTCCAGCACCTCGGATTTTGCCATTGAGCGGCAATATTCTTTCTGCATGAGAAAGCAGAAGAATGATCGACTGAAGGATAACGAAGATATAATCAAAAAGAAAGACGAAGGCTTACGTTGAGCGGTCGGGTCGCCTCATTCGGGCTCTCGACGAGGGCATCCCTTTCGTCCTTTTCGGCTTGCCGATCGAGGATGATGCCCGTCTCTCGCCTTCCGAGTCCCGCCACTCGATTCGATCGGAGGAACCCGGGTCTCGAAGAGCGCAACACCGGGATCTCTTCTACCGTGGCTGGCAAATAAGAAAGACCAATGAAGACATGAAAGATTCAAAATTGAAAGAACAAAGGAAAGTTCCGAAGCAAATCTCACCGGTTTCGGTGGCAGCCCGCCTAGGTGGGGCAGCCGGGCCCTTCTTCTTCTTCGGGCTCGTGCCGAGTGACCCTCGGTCGGGGTGCTCGGGCCGCGATCGTGGGCTCCCGGCGCCGGCGGTTTCCGGTCGGGATATCCGCGCGATCGGGGGCTCTTCCACAGGGGCACTCTCCTTCGAGGAGAAGGGTGCTTCTCGGAACGCTCGCACTTGGTTGCGGGCTCGGGGTTTTGGCTCGACGGCCTTGGCGCTTCGGGAGCGGCGGCGGGGTCGGCCCTTCATCCCCTCGACGGGATCTATATCCTGGGGCTTCTGCACAAGTAAATACAGCGAAGATAAAGAAGAGTTCTCTACGAAAGAACTCAGGACTTTGGTTTCAGGGTTTACCTGGTTGATCGGCGGATCTTCGGTGCAGTCCGCGGCGATCGCCTTAGAGGCGGGGTCTCGACCGGAGGAGCCGGGACGTCGTCATCCGAGTCCTCGATGATCAGCCGCCTTTTGCTTGCGCGCTTGTTCGAGTCTTCACTTGGCGCCGCCCGCTTCCCGACTGGATCAGCTTGGATTTTTATCCCGCCAGTCGGCTTCTTAGCGGGGCGACGCTGCGCGTCATCATGAGCCATCTTATACGGCTTGGAAATGATAGAGGCGTTCTCCTGCGGAAGAAGGGAGGCGCAACGTTAAGCGACAAGACATCAAGATCGAAAGATACTATAAAGCAACTAATCGGCTTACCGGGAGGAGGAGGTCGATGGATGCTTGAATGGAAGGACTGGTAGTATGAGGGCTCGCTCGGCGAGATCCCGGATGAGAAGAGCTTGTACATCCGGATCTTCGGGATCTCGTATGTGAGCGGATCCGGGTCCTCCCGATTGGGTCTGTTTCGCCTTCGTACTCGAAGGCCGGCTTGATCGCTCCCGATTGGCGCCGGTCGGCACACGATGAAATGCCGAGTGATTTGTTCCCAGAGAAGGTTCCTCTTCTTCATCGCCGGGATCTTCGCGAGCGGATCGTTGGCTTCATCCCATTCTTGGGCTACGGGACGGTGCTCCAAGATGGTTTGGGGACAGGAGGAAGACCGACAAAGGAAGGAAGGCTGGGTTCAAGATTGCTGATGTAGAACCGGTTCGAGTGCCGGCCTTTGTTCGAGGATTTCAAGGGAGAGAAGTAGTCTTTGCGGAGAGATCCGCGAAGGCGGAAGCTGCCCGCCAACGACACAAGGATGGTCCTTGTTCGGATGGGGTTTCGGGTAGAACATACGACGAAGCAGTTGAAGTGAGGAAGAATGCCAAGGAAGGCTTCACATACATGAATGAAGAGTGCTATGTGAAGCATCGAGTTGGGGTTCGAGATGGTATATTTGAAGACCATAATAGTCCAAAAGCCCCGAAAGAATTCGAAGGTGGGAAGACTGAATCGCAATAGAAAAAGGAGGTAAAGACAACGAGCTCACCGGTGTTTGGGGTCGGAAGTCCTCCCCGCCGCCGGCCGCCATTCCACTAGTTCCTTGGGCGGAAGCACGCATTGCTTCACCATCTCCTTGAGGGTGTATTCCCTCACATCCGAGGTGGCCCATTGGTCGAACGGAATATTCTTCTCTTCCGCCATGAGATCGAGGTTGATGAGGAGCGGATCGCGGAAAAGGTTGGATCTTGGGCGAAAGATGTGGAAGTTTTGGTTGCGGGAGCTAGTTGTCGCGGCAAGCGAGCTTCTTGGCGGATGGGTGAGAAGTGCGCAAGCCTAGGGTTCTCCGCAATGAGCGATGAACAGTATTGCGAGAAGGGGAATTTTTGGAAGATGAAGAGGCGGGGACGACCTCGTGTCTTTATAAAGAAAGATTTGAGGGTTGCGCTAGGTTTTCGGTGAGTGGGCCGAGCCCATAAGAAAATCTACGACCCGGCTAAGGTGTGGTCGATACGTGTCCTTAGGGACTTAAGCGGATGAGCTTAAGCAGATTTGCCACGGCAATATGCGCGTGTCCGAGTGCCCAATACCTTTAAAGATCCTTCCATACCGCGGTTTGTCGACTTCATGAGAAGGCGACACGATGCAATTTGGAAGGTGACCAACGACGAGTTTTTATAGCCACCTTGGTGAACAAGGGCTGTTTGGTTTTTCAGCATTTGGTCGGGTAATCTAGCCGATCTTGTTTGTTTTCCACCTTGGTGAAGATCTTTATAAGATTGAGACCAGTATTATGGCAAAAGCTGTTTAATAACTTGGTCATATTTTTCATATGATTGAAAGAATTTATTTTCCCATGAGGGATGATTAAAGTTTTGTTCGGGATGACTCGGGCGATCTACTCGGATAAGCATGAGCTTACCGAGTGCTTTTCCCGCTAGGGTTGATTGAGTTATTATTCGGGATTACTCGGGCGAATCCACTCGGTTGAGCAAGAGTTTACTGAGTGCTTTTTACCCATGAGGGATGATTGAATTATTTGTTCGAGATGACTCGGGCAAATTCACTCGGTTGAGTATGAACTTGCTTGAGTAATGAGATTTCTATGATTGCTTTAGCATGAGCTAGGCATCTACATGAGAATAATTTTTATATAGTTCTTGACTATATGCTTAGTCTATTTTTGACTAACCACATAGTCGGGGGCTACACCTATAATTAGGTGCATCAGGAGATGCACCTAGATATTTATTTTTTGAGAATTTTTGAGATATTTTCCAGCCCTTCACAGTCTTTGGAGCCACTCGGGAAGATTCGGGCGAGAGATGATGAAATCACTCGGCGCCAAAAGCACTCGGTCAAAGAGATTTTTGGTTGAGTGCTGCTTTGGTCGAGCTGAGTTGTCTCGTCGGCCCGAAAGGACTCGGGGGCTCTTGTGGAGATTGTGGCAATCGGGTATCCACATGGCAAGCTTATCCGATGGAGGTAGGGATAGATTGCGCCTGCTATATCTGTAAGCCGAACTTGACTTAGGTGTTACGGTTGCCGATAGAGATAAGGCAATCGGCCTATAGTCGCGGTTTGGTAAGATTGAGGAAACCGTCTTAGAGTAAGATAGGGTTTCCGACTTGTAAACCCTTCCTCCCAAGACTATATAAGGGGGGTAAGGGGCGTCCCTTGAGGGATATCCTAGACTTGATCAGAGATTAGATCTGAGATACAACTTCATAAGCGAAAGCTTTAGATCACGAGATCAATAAAGACACTCGGCGGATCGAATCCACCGAAACAGGAGTAGGGTATTACCTCACGAGAGGGCCTGAACCTGTCTAAATCTTCTTCTCTTTCTAACCCATTGTGCTTGGCGATCTCGACTGCGACCCCATAAAATAAATTGCCGAAACCAAGTTTCGACACCTTCCAGTCTCATATGGTTGCATTGGGCTTTGCGGCTTAGCGCATCGGCCACTACATTTGCCTTGCCGGGGTGGTAATGGATTTCTAGATCGTAGTCCTTGATCAGTTCCAACCACCGTCTCTGACGTAGATTCAGATCGGGCTAGGTAAAGAAGTATTTCAGGCTCTTGTGATCAGTGTATATATCACAGTGATTCCCGATCAGATAGTATCTCCAAATTTTTAATGCATGAACAACTGCCGCTAATTCCAAGTCGTGTGTGGGGTAGTTTTCCTCGTGGGGTCGTAACTGTCTTGAGGCATGTGCTACGACCTTTCCATCCTGCATTAATACGCCTCCTAGTCCTTGTCGAGACGCATCACAGTACATTACGAAATCCTTCCGATTGTCAGGTAGGGTTAAGATTGGGCCAGTGGTTAACTTTTCTTTTAGTTGGTCAAAGGCTTCCTGACACTTCTCGTTCCATACAAATTTCTTTTCCTTCTTCAGAAGTTGAGTCATGGGTCGGGCTATTGTGGAAAACCCTTCGATGAACCTCTGGTAATATCCGGCCAATCCCAAGAAACTCCGAACCTCTGTCACTGACTTGGGTGCCTTCCATTCTGTAACAGCTTCGACCTTGGCAGGGTCTACTGCTACTCCTCCGGCTGAGACTACATGGCCAAGAAAAGAGACTTCCTTAAGCCAGAACTCGCATTTACTAAATTTCGCATACAACTGGTGCTCTTGCAACTTCTCTAGTACCAGTCGTAGGTGCTCTGCATGTTCCTCATCGTCTTTGGAGTAGATAAGTATATCGTCGATAAATACCACCACGAATTTATCCAGATATTCCATGAATACCTTGTTCATCAGATTCGTGAAATATGTCGGGGCATTGGTCAACCCAAAAGACATTACGGTGAACTCGTACAAGCCATAACGCGTAGAGAATGTTGTTTTGGGAATATCTCCGGCTCTAATCTTTAGCTGATGGTACCTTGACCGAAGATCAATCTTCAAGAACACTTGTGCACCCTTAAGTTGATCAAATAAGTCATCAATTCGAGGTAGTGGGTACTTGTTCTTGATGGTCACTTCATTCAACGATCGGTAGTCCACACACATTCTCATACTTCCATCCTTCTTTTTGACGAAGAGTACTGGGGCTCCCAAGGGAGAAGAACTAGGGCGCACAAATCCTTTTTCCTGTAGTTCTCTGATTTGCTTCTTGAGTTCTTCTAGTTCGTTAGCCGGCATTCCGTAAGGTCTCTTGGATATGGGGGCAGTACCAGGCATTAGGTCGATGATAAATTCTATGTCACAATCAGGGGGCATTCCGGGCAATTCCTCAGGGAATACGTCCGGGTATTCTTGCACTACTGGCATCCCGCTCAAAGGTAGCATGGTGAATACTCCCGCAGCTTGCTCGCATAGCATCGGGTTTTGGTCCATTGTTATGTTCATTGGTGATCCCCATGGGGTGGATACTATGACTTCCCTCCGGCTACAGTCTATGACTCCATTGTTCTTAGTTAACCAATCCATTCCAAGTATGATATCAATAGTTTGTGGTGATAGTACCATAAGGTTTGAAAGGAATACCACGTCTCTAATCCGTATGGGCACATTGATGCAAGCATGGGGTACGGTTATGTTTCCCCCAGGCGAGTGTACCAACATGGGTCTCTTAAGTTCTACCTGGTGTAGGTGGTGTTGTTTGCTTACTTGCGAAGATATGAATGAATACGATGCTCCGGAATCAAATAAGACTTTAACTGGGGTAGAGTTGATAGAGAACATACCCATCAACACATTCTGATCCTCCTGCGCTTCTTCGGCACGCACATGATTCACTTGTCCGCGCCGGAATCCGGTAGCAGCCTCATTGGGTTGCGGCGTCCTAAACAGACCGCGTCCCGCAGCAGGAGCAGTGGTTCCTCGTACAGCCGTTGCATTGGCACCGGTACGCACGGGAGTGTTGCGTGGCTTGGGGCAGCTGTTGGAGTAGTGCCCAAACTCTCCACAGTTGAAGCAATTCACATTTCTTCTTCCCGGGGCGGCTAGAGTTGGCGTCGGGGTACGGAACTAGGGTGCAGTCGGCCTGCTGACGTGGTCGGGTGCAGAGGGACGACTGGTGGCCACGACGGTTGGTTTCCATCCGGACGGTGTGGCTCCCTTGGGACGCTGAGGCGCCCCCTGAAGTGGGCGGGCCATAGCAAGCCTCCTCTTGCAGTTGTTTTCTACCATCTTCTGGTCATGTTCCAACCGTACCACCTTGATGGTAAGGCTTTGGAAGCTGGCATGATCTTGGCCGATCATTGGCCCTCTCAGCTCATCACTCAACCCTTCGATAAATTTATCGATTTGCTCTTCTTCGTTTGCCAGGTCACCGGTGGCATATCGAGTGAGTTGCGTGAACTTGTTCAGGTATTCCTGTACTGTGGTGTTGCCTTGGCGCAACCTTCGGAATTCGTTCTTCTTCATTCTCATAACTGTGGCTGGTACGAAATTTTCACGAAAGGCGGCTGTGAACTCCTCCTAGGTTGGTTCTTCGACATCTTCTGCCCGTGTCTTTTTGTAGGTGTCCCACCAATCACTTGCGGGGCCTTCCAATTGATTAGTGGCAAAAATGACTCTGTCGGCTTCTCGTACCCAGACGAGAGTCAGCTTCTTCTCTATTACTCTTAACCAGTCTTCGGCATCCATTGGTTCGTCGGCCGTGGAGAATGTAGGCGGCTTAGCTCGCATAAATTCTCCCAAGCTTGATCCTCCGCGATTCCCCTGGTTGTTGGCGATAGCTTGAAGCAACTGGGTTTGCAAAGCCATAACCTCCGCCATGGTGGAGGGATTAGGCTCCGGTGGGTTCTCGTTGGATGTTGCAGCTCTGTGACGATGCGCCATCTGAAGAAGGTAGATGAGTTAAGAGATTGGACCCACTCAAGGTTGTAGGATCGAACAAGACCAAACAAACCTACCGAGAGGGGGTGAATGGTAGGAAACCAAAAAAACCAAATCTTTTGCGGAATTAAAAGATTTACCTCTTACCGATGAAACCAATCTAAAAGCGACAATAAACGAGGAACTGTTGAAGCCGCCGCCGGTCACACCGTCTTACCTGCCCCGGTCGGACCGCCCCCCGGCTGGTCGGACCGCCGCCTAGCCTCCGGTTGGACCGCCGCTGCAACCCGCCGGTCAGACCGCGCGCACACCTGCGGTCAGACCGCGAGATCCAGAAAACACCGAAAGATGAACTCTCGAAGAAGTAGATCAAACTATCTCAACTTTATTGCATCTAAAAGTGTTTACAAAGTGCAACAACACCACTCCTCACCAAAGTCTCGACCTAACTCAAAAACCCTAGCTATTCTCTCAAGTTTCGCTCCTTGAAAATCGATGTCTAGGAGGCACACCCTCCCTCTCTATTTATACATGCAAAATCCTCCTACTCGAAGTAGGAGTAGAACTCCTATTCACAATAGGACTCAACCTCCCACTCATAATAGAAGTAGAACTCCTATTCCTAATAGGACTCAACCTCCCACTCATAGTAGAAGTAGAACTCCTATTCCTAATAGGACTCATTCAACCTAACTTTCCGAATTTAGATTCCCTTCCAAATTCGACTCCGCATACGATCCCTCTCGTATGCCATATAACTTCTCCATCTTCCATGTGCATTATCCTCTAGTCTTTTAGTATCCCGCGTGCTGGACGTCTACTTCTCCCAAGTCGACTCCGATCCGGCACCGGCAATACTATCCGAGGCCTCAAGCAATACCTGCACATATACGACAAAGAAATAATATACCGAGCACAAGTTTGTCGAAACTTGACTCACATTAGCTTGTCAACAGTAACAACATGCACATAAATCATCTAGAAATCAAATCCACAAGGCCGGTCTAACCGCCACACAAAATATCACACATTCGATTCAAAGCACAAATCCAATCACAAATCCAATGTTTCATCACATAAACTATAAATCAAACTCACTTGATTCAACAATCTCCCCCTTGATGAAACCATTGGCAAACCCAACAAAAATCAATTAGTTTGTGATGTTTTGTAAAGCAACCCAAAAGGCATTTTCGAATGCAAGAAAATTCATTGAAAATTCATCTTTGAAAAATGAATTCACAATTGCATAAATTTTGATGCACAATTTTGTTTCTTTGTTCTCCCCCTTTTGACAATGAGTTCATCAATTATCGGAAGCATGGAAGAGCTTTGCATTATATCAAAAGTATCTCAAGTACATGTTTTGCAATAACAAGGTAGAAAAAAAATAACTAACTAATTAACAAGCATACACTAGAGTAAAGACATGAACCTAAAATATTACAATTAAGATCAAGTCAACATTAATGATTCATGATTTCAACGGTTTAACATGCAACATATTCACAAGTGCAAAGACTGAAACAAAAACTCAAGTATGTATACTTATGACATTGATACTCTTTCTCAAATTAATGCCTTCTCCAAAAATAACCGAGAGAACTTTTAGCTTATTCTATTTGAACATCTTCCTTTTTTATACTTTTCTCTCAATTATTGCGGGTACGTCCTTGTCGTCAAGACTGTTTCCAAGGATTCGGTACCCTTTTTTTATCTCACCGCGAATACATCCTTGTCGTCAAGACTGTTTCCAAGGATTCAGTATTCATTTTTTTCTCTCATATAAACAAGCATTTATGTTACTCTTGCGGTGATTGGAACAAAAGGATTAATATGAGGAATAACAACAACTCATAAAGCATATACAAAAGCATTAATCATTCAACCTAAGCACTTGCTTCAACATTGCATATTTCATTAATTCAAGTAAAAGAATTATATGTCATGTATCATATCTCTTAAAAGCAATATCAAAAGTTCAAGTAATTACTAAAATGCACACAAGCTAATATAGTAATCAATTTATCTAACAAGCATTGCTAGCAAGCACTAGAATATACTAAAGATATAAGACATAGCTCATCCACCTTTTATTTTCTTTTCTATCACATCATGCATGAATTAAAAAAATGAATGCAAAAGAAGAAGGAAAATATGCATACAACAAAGAGCCAATAACTCTCCCCCTCAATTGATGCCAAAAGGATGAATAACACCTAATTCTCCCCTAAGAAAAGCAAAGCGAGAAGAATCCAAAGGTTTGGTGAAAATATCTGCAAGTTGCAACTTTGTATCGACAAATTTCAATTCAATGTCCCCCTTTTCAACATGATCCCTCAGAGAAAAACATAAACTTCCCCCAAATTAACCTCCAATTTTCTCAAAAGAAAAATCAAGAAGAAATCAAGGATTTTTGAAGAAACCATCCAATTGCCAAAGATATCATCAAGATTCTCATAAATTGACATATATCCACTTGTACTAACAAAAACTACTACCTCTAACGCTAGCGAATGAAAAGATAATAATCAAGAGAGTAGAACAAAATTATGTCAATCCAAATTTACCTTGATGTTACCTTGAAAAGCAATCGTTGTCTCTACATTGCACACACATGGGGAGTATGCCATCAAAATACCTACAAACAAGAAGATGTCGAGGCCTCCGTGTTGGGGTTATAAATAAGAAATTTTGGAATCCAACACCGAGTCACATGACCAAGAGAACCGAGTAGGTACATATGCACATACAAAATCAGAACCGACTTACCCGAAACCTTACCTTGTCGTTTCACAAAAGTCTGATTTGAATTATGCACAAAACTACCCCGTGGCCGGTCCGACGCCGTTGTATCTGCGGTCTAACCGAGCCTGGCTGCCGGTCGGACCGCATGGTTTACCCGTGGTCGACCGCTGGCCGGCCGACCGACCGGTCGGTGTCTGTCCCCGACCGAGTGTTAACACTGGAATTTGGTAATTGGGTTCTTGAGTCTGAAAAGGCAAAGTGGAATCTGATCGGCTGAAGATAGGAATCGTATCGGCTAAAAGACTGATCGGCTGCATGACTAATCGGCTGAGGATGGATCGAATGGGAACAGCCGACAGCCGATTCTGAGTTCGGAACAAATGAAACCGTATTTGGTACAAGAAATTGAAGATAAATAGAAGATTTAGTTGCTAATTGCGCGTTTAAAGATATTGCCACTTATGGGTAGAGTCCTGTAACGGTAATTGTATCTGTAATCTAGAGATTTGTTAAATTGTTAGTTGTAACACGTTATGGATCTCGCTAGGGATGATATGATGTTTAAACAGTAGTTTAGATAGAGTCCAAGGTTGTTACAAATATTTGTATCTTGGGTATAAATAGGACCCGAGACCATCTGTATCAGGACGATTCAATCAATCTAATCTTTGGCGCATCGCCACCCTTTTTCCTTTTAGATGAACACTCTGTTTGGCTTTGGGCTGCATCGTCTCGATCCCCAAACTCAGGTAAATGTTTGTCGTTAGTGGTAAGATTACCTGTTTCTAATGCTTCCATCGAAATGATACATTAGAATCAATGGTTTTACTGCGACATATATCATATAGTGCATATGAATTAATTCAATGCTTAGATCTACCTTGTAGTTGGCTCATCTCGTCAAGAGTATGTGGTCAACAAGGCTAGGTCTAAGGGTTGGTTGGTTCGTATGTAGTATCTACCATCTCAAGGAGTGTAAGTCAGTGGTAATAGATTGGATGTTTCTTTTGATACTTAATGCTGCATCAAGCCTGAACTATTAAGTCGTCTTTAGAACCATCAGTGATCTTTTATTTTGGGATTTACATTACCTGGAGATAGCGTTGGGGTTTCAGCCGACCTTATTCACCCTAATGTGTTTCTTTTAACGTGATTGTTATTAGATTTGCATTAGGACTATCTTTTATGTCTAGATCGTGTTATTGGTGGATGTTGCTTACATCTTTGATCTAAGAATATTATGTTCACATGAGATTCACTGGAATACCAGCCAATTTGATGTTAGTTTCCCAGCATCGGCTAGTCTGTTGATCTGTATATTTATTATTCTTCGTTATATTTGGATCGGACGACTGATGACCGTCTCGGCATGTCCGATACATTCTAGACGCTTGGCCCAAATATGGTCTAGAATAACATGTATACATTCATGGATTTCTTTGGCCGATCTCGTGGGGATCTAACCTAACGCTTAATGAACACTTCCTTGTTTTTCTTGTTGATTAGCAGATCAAATCAACTGGCATGCTCTACACACTGTAGGCAGCCGAGAAGGACCTGCACTGGAGTTAAGCAGATCTCCCAGGCCAGCACGTGAGAGAGATTTCTCGTCAACACGCTTCTTGGCACGCCCAGTGGGACTGTCTTTGTCGGCTCGACTAGGACGAATAGACTCTGCCGGCAAGATGGTCGATTCCAAGATCCCTGGCATCACACAAGACAATGTCGTACCTGTAAAGATGGAACAACTATCGGCTGAACAGCAAGCCGAGTACAAGAAAATTGTGGAGGAACTCCAGAATAATTACCTCCAATCCTTCACCCAAACGAGGTCTGGAACTGTGCACCAAAAGTACAAGTTCAGCCTCAACGATACCAAGGTGCCTCCATCAAACGATGCAAAAGACAAACAGAAGGTGGAAGAGCCGGCGCAAGTGCAAGATGAGTCGACCCTATACTCTTTACAAGATCGGATCGACTCGGCTGTTCATCACGCACTGGTCAACCAAAGTAGCATCTTAGTCAATACCCTCAATAATATGATTTCTCATGTGGTGGATGCCAAGGTAGCCGAGCAGCTGCAAAGGGGCCCCACGTATTTCACGGATGGCCAATTTCCGGTTACGGGACACTAGTCACCCGAAATCGGCCGCTCCCACCGATAGCACAACCAAACCCGCCGGGAGGGATCGGCCACCGAGTCCAGGTGAAACGGCTATAAGACCAGCGGTCACTATATTAAATCGACAACAACCGTTTGCCTCAAGGTCAAATCGACAACATGTTCAATAACAATCGGCAGCCGGAGCCGATTGATCTTGACAGGCGGCATAATGCCGGTGGCCGACAGTTGTTCCCAGACCCACAACCACCACAACAGGAGCCTCGGCCGCCACGCGCTGATCATCGCTACCAATACCAAGGGGGCCGTCAGGATCACCACTACAGACCTCAGACACCGCCATAGCTGTATCGGCAAGCACCCATGCCGTATGACCCATACGAGCCGATACAGCAAGATAATCGAGCATGGGCCGAGCTGATCGCAGACGTCATGTGGGATCAGTTCGGCCTCAAACCAAAAGATTCGGGGAATATGTATCGGTACCCCTATCCGAAACATTTCGAAAGGATCCCGCTGCCCAACCGATACAAGATCCCAGATGTGGAGATTGTGGCAATCGGGTATCCACATGGCAAGCTTATCCGACTGGAGGTAGGGATAGATTGCGCCTGCTATATCTGTAAGCCGAACTTGACTTAGGTGTTACGGTTGCCGATAGAGATAAGGCAATCGGCCTATAGTCACAGTTTGGTAAGATTGAGGAAACCAACTTAGAATAAGATAGGGTTTCCGACTTGTAAACCCTTCCTCCCAATACTATATAAGGGGGGTAAGGGGCGTCCCTTGAGGGATATCTTAGACTTGATCAGATTCCAGATCAGATATTCCAACACTAGATCTGAGATACAACTTCATAAGCAAGAGCTTTAGATCACGAGATCAATAAAGACACTCGGCGGATCGAATCCACCGAAACAGGAGTAGGGTATTACCTCACGAGAGGGCCTGAACCTGTCTAAATCTTCTTCTCTTTCTAACCCATTGTGCTTGGCGATCTCGACTGCGACCCCATAAAATATATTGCCGAAACCAAGTTTCGACAGTTGGCGCGCCAGGTAGGGGGCCGCGCGTCGAGACTTCTTCAACAAATCTCGCCGACAAGCGTGATGGGATCTCCTTCAAGACTCGGCGACTTCGCCGCCAACTTCGCCGGCGAATCCTCCTTCGACTCGGATTCGAACCAGTCGAAGGGAAAGACCCACTCGGCGCCGTTCGGGCTCCCCAACAGCGCCGAGATCTTCGACAACATCTTGAAAACCAAGATGCATTCCACCTTCCCCGACGACGGACTTCACTCGGCGCCATTCGGATTATCGGATGCCGACGAGATCTGCGCCAATCTTCTCGCCTCCCCGGCGGAAGCAATCTACTCAGCTGAAGACCTCTCGGTGCCGTTTGGGTTACCAAACGTCGCCAAGATCTACGATCAACTACTCTCTCCCGAGTTGGAGCGATCCACTCGGAGGAGCCGATCCCCCAAGCTCAGGCTCGGGCTGGAACGATCCGATCCGGGTTACCCAGACCAAGGGAGGTCGTTGTCATCCTCCCGTCCTTTGGCTCCTGTTCATCTTCGAGCTCAACGGATACCTCGGCTCCGCCGGCCCGACAATCTCTACGGCATCCCTTCGACGAAGCCGACAACTCCGATGCCACATGGATGCGAGCCGAGGTGCTTCGACGTCCTCATGGCCGAGCCGGATGAGTCCGACTCAGCCATGGCCAGAAGGCTTGCCGAAGAGGAGCGAGCCAGAGTGGAGCTTGAACGCAAGACAGCCGAAGAAGACAAACAACGCAAAGATGAGGCCGACAAAAGGAAGCAGGATCTGCGTGCGGCCGGACGATCTGCCCAGGAGGCCATCCTCCAAACACGGGTTCGCAACACCAATGTCTTCCGACGCCACGCGAAACGCTGTCGCCGCACTCACGCTCTTGGATACCGTCATGGAGACGGCTCCGGCCAACGTGACTCCTATCTTGGATAAGATCAAGACCATCGTTGCTGCCACGGCTAACGGCCCTCCCACCACTTCGGCAAGAAGGCCGACGACGTGGCCGAAACGCGACAAGAGCCGGCTCCCACCCCTAAGGTCGGGAGACTACGGGAGGCCGAGCCGGCTCGGTCGTCAACTAGGCCAAGAGGCCCACCTCCCGAGTCCACCCGAGGCACCAAGAGCGAGCAGTCGACTCCGCCGCAAACGACATGGACGTCCACCCGTCCACCACCGAGTCCGCCGCAACGTTCCGGCTACCCAACCAGCCAACGAAGACCCCGCCGAGTGATCTGCGGGAGGTCCTCGACCGCCGCTACCAAGAGCGCGACCGTCGCACTCGGGAAGATCGGAGGGGATCACCGATAGCGGCGACGATGGAGTACTGGCCTTCACTCGGGAGCTCCGCCGAGTGCATTGGCCGAGTGGCTTTAAGCCAACAGGGATAGAAAGGTACGATGGCAAAACCGACCCGAATCTTGGTTAACCGTATATACTCTTGCCATCCGAGCTGCAGTGGCGACAACAAAGCCATGGCCAACTACCGCCCGTGGCCCTCGCAAACTCGGCCGAAATTGGCTCACCACTGCCAAGAGGCTCAATCGGCTCGTGGAGCGAGCGAGGGACCACTTCATCGCCAACTTCCAAGGCACCTTCGAGAGGCCCGGCACGCACTTCGACCTTTACAATGTTATCCGAAGCCGGACGAGCCTCGAAGGATTATATTCGTCGCTTCTCCGAGAAGCGCAACAAGATCCCGAACATCACCGATGACATCATCATCGCCGCCTTCCGGAAGGGAGTCCGTGATGAGCCGCTTATCGGCAAGTTCGGACGAAAGCCACCGAAGACGGTGAAGCGGATGTTTGAGACGGCGAATTCATACGCCAAATCAAACGACGCCATCAAAGCCGCCCGTCAAGACCGGCCGACGAGAAGAGAGGACAAGCAAGCGGGAGGAAGCCGAAATCCTAAGAAGGATGGCGGCAACAACAAGAACCGGGGCCCGAAAGATCGCAAGTGCCGATCGAAGACACAGTGGCCGCAACCTCCAATACTCAACGCCGTCCCAGAGTCGCCGCCTATGACGCCATCATGAACGCCCAATGCACCCACCATCCGAATCACAAGCACGCGGCGAAGGACGCTTTATCTACAAGCGTTGGCAGCAGAGCGGCGCGGCTCAACAAGAAGCCGGCGACGAGGCTGGTCCATCCGGCGCCAAGAAGAACAACGCGGCTGAAAATGCCGAACCTTTTCAAGATCCAGTGGGGAGCTCAACCACATCTTCGGGGCCCGTTAGCTTATGAATCCAAGAGGAAACAAAAGCTAACCGGCCGAGAGGTCAACGCGGCTCAACCCGAAGTCCCTCGATATCTGCGATGGTCGGAAGTGGCCATCACCTTTGACCGCTCGGATCATCCCGACCGAGTGGTCCACCCGGACGATATCCACTCGTCCCGGACCCCGTGGTCCGCAACATCGAGCTTAAGCGCGTCCTCATCGATGGGGGCAGCGCCCTCAACATCCGTGTGCCAAGACCATGGATGAAATGCGATCCCGGGCCGAACTCAAAGCAAGCTCAGCCCCCTTCCACGGAGTTATCCCGGGCTATCTTCAACACCACTCGGGCATATCTCCCTCCCAGTCACCTTCGGAGCGCGAGAGAATTTCCGAACGGAGAACGTCACCTTCGAGGTGGCCGACTTGAAACAACATATCATGCCATCATCGGAAGGCTGCGCTTGCCAAGTTCATGGCGATCCCTCACTACACTTACCTGCGCATGAAGATGCCGGGTCCCAACGGCGTCATCACTCTTCGCGAGCGATGTGAAGCAAGCCTTCACTGCGACAAGGAGAGCTGCGACATGGCCCAATCTCGAGAGAGATTACGTGGCCAACAAGAAGTCCGATTGGCTGCATCAACTTCGGCAGAGGGCGAAGTCCCGCGAAGAAGATAGCCAAATCGGGATCCGGCGACGCCAAGACCAAGAAGATCTCCCTTGATTCGTCGATCCCTCCAAAACTGTAATCGGCGCCGACCTAGATCCTAAATAGGAAAGCGTGCTCGTCACCTTCCTCCAAAATAATAAAGATGTTTTTGCTTGGAAACCATCGATATGCCTGGAATTCCTAGGGAGGTGATCGAGCACTCTCTGAACGTCAAAGATGACGCCAAACCAATTAAACAACGATTACGCAGGTTCGCACGGGATCGAAAAGACGCAATCAAAGAAGAACTTGCAAAGCTCTTGGCTGCCGGCTTCATTAAAGAAGTCCTTCATCCCGAGGTTAGCCAATCCAGTCTGGTCATAAAAAGACGGGGCAATGGCGCATGTGTGTCGATTACACCGACCTCAACAAAGCTCTGCCCCAAAGATCCGTTCGGGCTGCCTCGCATCGATCAAGTCGTCGACTCAACAGCCGGCTGCAAACTCCTGAGTTTTTGGATTGTTACTCGGGCTACCACCGGATCGATCCGAAAGAATCCGGCGCTTGAAGACATCTTTCATCACGCCGTTCGGGGCCTCTTGCTACATCACCATGCCTTTCGGCAAGAACGCCGGAGCTACATACCAACGCATGATCCAAAGATGCTTCCGGACGCAGATCGGCAAAAACGTTGAAGCTTATGTCGACGATGTTGTCATCAAGACCAAGCGAAAGAAGACCTGATCGCCGACTTAGAAGAAACCTTTGCAAACATCCGGGCCTTCGAATGAAGTTGAACCCGGAGAAGTGCACCTTCGGCGTCCCATCGGGCAAACGCTCGGCTTCATGGTATCACATCGCGGCATTGAAGCAAACCCGAGAAGATCAACGCTATCTTAAACATGAAGCCCCAGAGTAATCGAAAGACGTCCAAAAGCTCACTTGGCTGCATGGCGGCACGAGCCGTTTTATATCCCGACTCGGCGAGCGAGGCATGCCCTTCTTCGGGCTGAAAGAAGACGGACGACTTCCGGTGGACCACGAGAGGCGACAAGGCCTTTGAAGATTTCAAAGAGTTCCTTACCACGCCACCCGTCCCGGCTTCACCTCGGCCCCAAGAACCCCTCTTGCGTACGTCTCGGCCACTCACCAAGTGGTCGCACGGTCCTTGTGGTTGAACGAGAAGAAGAAGGACGGGCCCGAAGATTCAAAGACCGATTTACTTTGTCGGCGAAGTATTGGCGGGAGCCAAAATCCGATACCCCCAGGTACAAAAATTGCTTTATGGTGTTCTAATAACCGCGAGGAAATTGGCACACTACTTTCAGGGTCACTCGGTCACCGTCATCACCTCTTTTCCACTCGGCGACGTCGTCCACAACCGCGAGGCAACCGGCGCATCGCCAAGTGGGCCCCGAACCGATGCCGCGGGACTTAACTTTCAAGCCCAGGACGTCCATTAAGTCACAAGCCTTAGCGGACTTTCTAGCCGAGTGGACTGAAGCAAGAGCATGTTCCCGAGAAGACCTCCAACACTGGACCATGCACTTCGACGGATCCAAGAGGATCACCGGCTTGGGAGCGGAGTTGTGCTGATCTCCCGGCCGGGAAAAGGCTAAGATATGCCCTTCACCTCCACTTCTCCGCCTCACACAACGTCGCCGAATACGAAGCTCTTTTACATGGACTGCGCCTTGCAGTCTCACTCGGGATTCGTCGACTTATTGTGAAAGGCGACTCCCAGCTGGTCGTCAATCAAGTGATGAAAGACTGGTCCTGCTTAAATGACACTATGGAGGCCTACCGACAAGAGGTCCGCAAGCATGAGGACAAGTTTGATGGGCTAGAACTCTCACATGTCCTGAGACATAACAACGAAGCCGCTGATGAGCTAGCATAGTTCGGATCTAAGCGCGAAGTCGCTCCGACAGATGTCTTTGTCGAACATCTCTACGAGCCAACCGTCACGGCAAAGACAACTCCCAACGAGCAAACCACGAACGAAGTCACCATGATCGATACCGACTGGAGGACGCCGCTCATCAAATTCTTAACTCAGCAAGAGCTGCCGGATGACCGGGATGAAGCAGAACGCGTCCGGCGTCGTTGCCAAGCATACGTCATGGTCGACTCCTACCTATACAAGAGAAGCCCCTCTGGAATTCTAATGAGGTGCATCACACCCGAAGAAGGGAAACAATTACTCCAAGATATCCACTCGGGCATATGCGGAAGCCACGCGGCGGCTCGCACTCGTCGGCAAAGCTTACAGGCAAGGATTCTTCTGGCTTACCGCGGTCTCCGACGCGGAAAAAGTCGTAAGAACCTGCGAAGGCTGCCAGTTTTTCGCCCGACAAACCCATGTCCCGGCCCAGGAGCTCCAAACAATTCCGCTTTCCTGGCCGTTCGCGGTATGGGGGCTGGACATGGATGGTCCTTTCAAGAAAGCTCCAGGAGGTTTCACACACCTCTTCGTCGCAATCGACAAGTTCTCCAAGTGGATTGAAGCCAAGCCGGTTGCTACAATCACTGCTGACAAAGCGGGACTTTTTCCTCAACATCGTGCACCGCTTCGGCGTCCCAAACAGAATCATAACCGATAATGGGACTCAATTCACGGGAGGCATCTTCAAGGAATTCTGCGAAGACTTCGGAATCAAGATCTGCTACGCATCAGTAGCTCACCCCAAAAGCAATGGGCAAGTCGAGCGAGCAAACGGCATGGTCCTCCAAGGCATCAAAGCTCGCGTCTTCGACCGGCTAAGCCCTTACGCTGGCAAGTGGGTCCAAGAACTTCCCTCGGTTCTATGGTCGCTGCGAACTACACCCAGTCGGGCCACCGGCCAAACTCCTTTCTTTCGGTCTATGGCGCGAAGCCATGTTGCCAAACGAGATGGAGTTTGAGTCCCTCCGGTCCGCATCTTCAACGATGAACGCTACGACATCGACCGAGTGGATGACCTCACCCGATTGGAAGAGGCCCGCGAGGCGCCCTCATCCGGTCGGCCAAATACCTTCAAGGGCTCGGGAGATACCACGGTCGCAACGTGCGAGCACGAGCTTTCTTTGTTGGCGACTGGTCCTACGCAAGATCCGGACCACCAAAGACCGACACAAGTTATCTCCCTTATGGGAAGGACCCTATATAATCGCCGAAGTGACTCGGCCCGGTGCTTACCGGCTAAAGCGCGAAGACGGGTCCATGGTGGAGAACTCCTGGAACATCGAGCATCTTCGGCGATTTTACGCCTAATTTGGCTAAGGCCTCATGTTTTCCTTGACTGCCAACCTCAAGCAAGATGACTTCTTGAGCTAGCAGTCGGGGGCTGATACACATATCAATAAAGCTCGAATTTTCCTCATCAAATTTTTGTGCACAATTTAGTTTATCATTGTTTAATGTCCTTCGACTCGAGCTCAGCGTCTAAGGACTGAGAGTTTTTCCGATGACCTAATCGAGCCTAGGCTCGATGACAGCCAGACGAAAACTACTCAAGAAATTTCACGCAAAGGCCCGAATCAAGGCATGGACATAAATAAACTAAAAATAGTCACAAAGATTCCATGTCAGAGTTTCACAGTTGCATGATATCTACAAAGAAAAGTCAAAATACAGTTCAGAGTTTAAAATTGTTTACTACATCTAAAGAGATCTTCTTCGCCGCTTCTTGCGCCTCGCTGAGCATATCTAAGGCCTGCTCATCGTTGTTCCCTCAGCAAAGCCCTCCCGATTGAATGAATATCCACTCGGGGTAGAGGGACTTGGTACGTGCAAGAGCGACCAGCCCCCATGTTGGCGCTTCTTGGTGATGTTCTTCGAGATCTTGCTCGGGAGCCATCCGGAGCTTGTCAAAGATCTCGATTGGCTCCAGCGAGCTGGCCCCAACTCCTTGATCAAACAAGGAGGTCAAGATCGGCGTGGCAGCGTTAGCGACCTCTTCCCGTATCTCGTCGCTGGACTTAATCTGCCCAAGCAAGACGTCGTATTGGGCTCGGGTCTTCATCTTATAAGCTGCAAGGAGTCCTAGATCAGTCAAGGCACTCGGAAATAAAGCAGCACACGGGATTTGACTTCAAAGAAGGTTACCTTCAAATTCGGCCTCCACTTTGGCCTTGTCAAGGTTGACCGCTTCGTGGACTTGAAGCGAGTGGACCTCCGAAGAATTTTCTACAACGAAAGAGGATGATCAATTGACAAGATCAACGAAAGAGTCATGATGAAGCTGGGAGAGGCAGGCTTACTTCCGATTGACCCGCGGAGGTCGAGGTTCGCTTCCCGAAGCTCCGAGATCTCCCTCCTTAAAGCGGCCTCCCTTGAAGCGGCCTCCTCCCGAGTGACCTTCAGCCGTCGCTGAACGTCCTCCAAGGAGTTTAAGTGAGGCACCAGCTTTTCCAGCACCTCGGATTTTGCCATTGAGCGGCAATATTCTTTCTGCATGCGAAGGCAGAAGGATGATCGACTGAAGGATAACGAAGATATAATCAAAAAGAAAGACGAAGGCTTACGTTGAGCAGTCGGGTCGCCTCATTCGGGCTCTCGACGAGGGCATCTCTTTCATCCTTCTCGGCTTGCCGGTCGAGGATGATGCCCGTCTCTCACCTTCCGAGTCCCGTCACTCGATCCCGATCGGAGGCACCCGGTTTCAGCGGACTATAACACAGGGATCTCTTCTACCGTGGCTGGCAATCAAGAAAGACCAATGAAGACATGAAGGATTCAAAATTGAAAGAACAAAGGAAAGTTCCGAAGCAAATCTCACCGGTTTCGGTGGCTGCCTGCCTAGGTGGGGCAGCCGGGCTCTTCTTCTTCTTCGGGCTCTGTGCCGAGTGACCCTCAGTCGGGGGCGCTCGGGCCGCAGCCGAGGGTTCCCCGGTAGCCGACTGGTCTCCAGTCGGGATATCGGCGGCGCGGGGGGCTCCTCCCTAGGGCGCTCTCCTTTTGAGGGGAAGGGTGCTTCTCGGAACGCTCGCACTTGGTTGCGGGCTCCGGGGTTTTGGCTCTGACGGCCTTGGCACTTCGGGAGCAGCGGCCGGGGTCGGCCCTTCATCCCCTCCGACAGGATCTATATCCTGGGGCTTCCTGCACAAGTGAACACAGCAAAGATAAAGAAAAGCTTTCTGCGAAAGAGCTCAGGGCTTTGGTTTCAGAAGCATACCTGGAGGATCGGCGGATCTTCGGCGCCGTCCGCGGTGATCGCCTTAGAGGCGGGGTCTCGACCGGAGGAGCCGGGACGTCGTCATCCGAGTCCTCGATGATCAGCCGCCTTTTACTTGCGCGCTTGTTCGAGTCTTCACTCGGCGCCGCCCGCTTCCCGACTGGATCAGCTTGGATTTTGATCCCGCCAGTCGGCTTCTTGGCAGGGCGACACGGCGCGTCATCATGAGCCGTCTTATACGGCTTGGAAGTGATAGAGGCGTTCTCCTGCAGAAGAAAGAAGGTGCAACGTTAAGCGACAAGACATCAAGATCGAAAGATACTATGAAGCATCCAATCGGCTTACCTGAGGAGGAGGTCGATGGATGCTGAATGGGAGGACTGGTAGTATGAGGGCCCGCTCGACTGAGATCCTGGATGAGAAGAGCTTGTACATCCAGATCTTCAGGATCTCGTACGTGAGTGGATCCGGGTCCTCCCGATTGGGGTCCGTTCCACCTTCATATTCGAAGGCCGGCTTCGACCGTTCCTTGATCGGCGCCAGTCGGCACCTAATGAAGTGCCGAGTGATTTGTTCCCCGCGAAGGTTCCTCTTCTTCATTGCCAGGATCTTCGCGAGCAGATCGTTGGCTTCATCCCATTCTTGGGCTACCGGGACGGTGCTCCAAGATGGCTTGGGGACAGGAGGAAGACCAACAAAGGCGGGAAGGCCGGGTTCAAGATTGCGATGTAGAACCGGTTCGCATGCCGGCCTTTGTTGAAAGATTTCAAGGGAGAGAGAAGTAGTCTTTGCGGAGAGATCCGCGAAGCGAAAGCCTGCCCCACCAACGACGCAAGGTTGATCCTTGTTCGGATGGGGTTTCGAGTAGAACATACGACGGAAGATTGAAGTGAGGAAGAATGCCAAGGAAGGCTTCACACACATGAATGAAGAGTGCTATGTGAAGCATCGAGTTAGGGTTCGAGATGGTAGATGTGAAGACCATAGTAATCCAAGAGCCCCGAAAGAATTCGGAGGTGGGAAGACTGAATCCGCAATAGAAAAAGGAGGTAAAGACAACGAGCTCACCGGTGTTTGGGGTCGGGAAGTCCTCCCCCGCCGCCGGGCGCCATCCCACAAGTTCCTTGGGTGGAAGCACGCCGTGCTTCACCATCTCCTTGAGGGTGTATTCCCTCACATCTGAGGTGGCCCATTGGTCGAACGGAATCCTCTTCTCTTCCGCCATGAGAGCGAGGTTGTTGGGGAGCGGATCTGGCTGAGAAAGGTTAGATCTTGGGCGATGGATGTGGGAGTTTCGGCTGCAGAAGCTAGTTGTCACGGCAAGCGAGCTTCTTGGCGGATGGACTGGGGAGCGCGCAAGCCTAGGGTTCTCCGCGGTGAGCTGTTGAACAGTACCGTGAAAAGGGGAATCGTTTGGAAGGTGAAGAGGCGGGGATGACCTCGTGTCTTTATAAAGAAAGATTTGAGGGTTGCGCTAGGTTTTCTGGTGAGTGGGCCGAACCCATAAGAAAATCTACGCCCAGCTAAGGTGTGGTCCGATACGTGTCCTTAGGGACTTAAGCGGATGAGCTTAAGCAGATTTGCCCTGGCAATATGCGCGTGTCCGAGTGCCCTATACCTTAAAAGATCCTTCCATACCGCGGTTTGCTTAACTTCATGAGAAGTTGGCACGATGCAATTTGGAAGGTGACCAACAGCAGAGTTTTTATAGCCACCTTGGTGAACAAAGGCTGTTTGGTTTTTCAGCATTTGGTCGGGTAATCTTGCCAATGCTGTTTGTTTTCCACCTTGGTGAAGATCTTTATAAGATTGAGACCAGTATTATGGCAAAAGCTATTTAATAACTTGGTCATATTTTTCATATGATTGAAAGAACTTGTTTTCCCATGAGGGATGATTAAAATATTTGTTCCGGGATGACTCGAGCAGATCTATTCGGATAAGCGTGAGCTTGCCGAGTGCTTTTTACCCGCTAGGGTTGATTGAGTTATTTTTCCGAAATTACTCGGGTAAATCCACTCGGATAAGCAAGAGCTAGCCGAGTGCCTTTTTCCCATAAGGGTTGATTGAATTATTTGTTCTGAGATAACTCAGGCAAATTCACTCGGTTGAGTATGAACTTGCTGAGTAATGAGATTTCTATGATTGCTTTAGCATGAGCTAAGCATCTACATGAGAATAATTTTTTATAGTTCTTGACTATATGCTTAGTCTATTTTTGACTAACCACATAGTCGGGGGCTACACCTATAATTAGGTGCATCAGGAGATGCACCTAGATATTTATTTTTGAGAAATTTTTATGTATATTTTTTCCAGCCCTTCACAGTCTTTGGAGCCACTCGGGAAGATTCAGGCAGAGATGAGGGAATCACTCGGCGCCAAAAGCACTCGGTCAAAGAGATTTTTGGTTGAGTGCTTGCTTTGGTCTGAAGCTGAGTTGTCTCGTCGACGAAAAGGACTCGGGGCTACTTGTGGAGATTGTGGCAATCGGGTATCCACATGGCAAGCTTATCCGACCGGAGGTAGGGATAGATTGCGCCGCTATATCTGTAAGCCGAACTTGACTTAGGTGTTACGTTTGCCGATAGAGATAAGGCAATCGGCCTATAGTCACAGTTTGGTAAGATTGAGGAAACCAACTTAGAATAAGATAGGGTTTCCGACTTGTAAACCCTTCCTCCCAATACTATATAAGGGGGGTAAGGGGCGTCCCTTGAGGGATATCTTAGACTTGATCAGATTCCAGATCAGATATTCCAACACTAGATCTGAGATACAACTTCATAAGCAAGAGCTTTAGATCACGAGATCAATAAAGACACTCGGCGGATCAAATCCACCGAAACAGGAGTAGGGTATTACCTCACGAGAGGGCCTGAACCTGTCTAAATCTTCTTCTCTTTCTAACCCATTGTGCTTGGCGATCTCGACTGCGACCCCATAAAATATATTGCCGAAACCAAGTTTCGACACCAGACTTCTCCAAATTCTCAGGGCAAGACAACGTCTCTACCTATGAACACGTCAGCCGATTCTTGGCACAATGCGGTGAAGCATCGGCTACTGACCCCTTGAGAGTTCGGTTATTTCCTCTTTCTCTTTCAGGATCGGCCTTCACTTGGTTCTCCTCGTTACCTTACAACTCAATTCAGAGTTGGGCCGATCTTGAGAAGCAGTTTCACAACTATTTTTATTCCGGCAACCATGAAATGAAGTTGTCGGACCTCACCAGCGTCAGGCAGAAACACAATGAATCGGTCCAGGACTACATTCAACGCTTCAGAGAAATGAGAAACCGATGTTATAGCCTGGTGCTATCAGACGCCCAGCTGGCCGATTTAGCCTTCCATGGTTTGATCGCGCCGATTAGGGAACGATTCTCTGCGCAGGACTTTGATAGTTTAGCCCACCTGGCGCAGAAGGTGACGGCCCACGAACAACGTTTCCAAGAAACCAGGAAGGCCGTCAAAAGCATAACACAGGTCATCGTCGATTCAGATTACGGGTCCGACGACGATGAAAAAGAAGTGGCGGCAGCTGAATGGGCCAAGAACAAGAAAGCCATCATCGGCCAATGGCTGCTGAAGACGGCTAAAGAAGAAAAATACGATTTTGACATCACTAAAGCCGACAAGATCTTTGATTTACTGCTCAAGGAGAAACAGATTCAGTTGCCCGAAAATCATGTGATCCCGTCGGCCGAAGAATTGAAAAAGAAGAAGTACTGCAAGTGGCACAACTCCACGTCTCACGCCACAAACAATTGCAAAGTCTTCAGGCAGCAAATCCAGTCGGCCATCGAGGCCGGGAAGTTGAAGTTCGCCGACTCGAACCGGTCCATGAAGGTAGACGGCAATCCGTTCCCGGTCAACACAGTCCATACCGACCCCGGGCGAGCTGATCGACAGGACAGAATGGCACACGGCTTAGCCAATACGTTGATCGAGGCCAAGGCAGAAGATGACCAGACTGGATACCACAGCGCACAAATCAATATGGTGCGCCCGATCATCAAATCGGCTGGTCGGCAGCCGATCCATGAGCGAAGCCGACCCCGTCATCAATACCGGTCTCGGCGTGAAGAAAGTTATGATGAGGCACCTCGCCAGCATGAGCCAAGTACCCAGAGCCGACGATACATGAAAAACCGTGACGATGCCGATCCACATTGGCATTGCGGCTTCTTTAGGCATTGCTGGGAATCCGGCATGTGGCTACCAACATTGGAAGATTGCCCAACGTGTAACAGTCACCGTAACGAACGTGGGAGTTCGTCATCTGCGAGCCCAGTCCAGCTCATTACCAGAGCCGTCCAGCTAAAACAAAGGCGGCGACCTGTCCACGATCGGCTCGGTCCGATCCATCAGGACTTCTTCATCGACGAGAACAAAGATGGAGACAACCGCGATGACGAAGAAGCCGACGATGAGGAATCGGCCAACCCCCAATGGTGCCCGTCCGATCTCTTTACGAAGACCCAGAAAAGGAGATTTCAACGGCTCAAACGTGAAGGAAGAGAAGACGAGGTGCGACAAATGATATACGAGCAACGCCGTCGGCTCGGCAAGATCAAGAAACGGTGGGCACCCAAGCAGGAGAACGCTATGGCCAACGAAGAGCAAGCCGAGGAAAGCCCAGCCGACCAAGCCAGAAGGGCAGGCAAAGGGAAGGGTAAAGCTACCGCATCGGTCAACATGGTCTTCATATTGCCGGCCGAGTTCGGTGCCCTCGAAGCCGACGCGGATGCTATCGAAGAAGACTCGACAAAACTAACAATCTCACCGGACCAGGCCATCTTCGACAAGCCCGAAGGGACCAAAAATCGGCTTCTGAAACCGTTATACGTTAAATGATTCGTTAACGGCAAGCCAATCTCCAAAATGCTAGTCGATGGGGGAGCGGCAGTCAACCTCATGCCTTACGCAACTTTCAGAAAACTTGGAAAAGGGGCCGAAGACCTGATAAAAACCAACATGGTACTCAAGGACTTCGGCGGCAACCCATCGGAGACCAAAGGCGTTCTCAACGTCGAACTGACCATCGGCAACAAAACTGTGCCCACAACATTCTTTGTCATCGACGGGAAGGGGTCTTACAACCTGCTGCTCGGAAGGGACTGGATCCACGCTAACTGCTGCATCCCTTCTACAATGCACCAGAGCCTCATCCAGTGGGACGGTGACAAGATTGAGATCGTGCCAGCCGACAGGTCAGTTAGTGTCATCAGTGCCAATTTGCCGCTTTGGGAAATCAAAGGCATCGATTGTTTATCTGGGAAAATCTGGCAAGCCGATTTTCTAAATGTGTCCAATTCGACAATACAGCCCATCGGAAGCGACGAGCCGCAGCTACTGCTTTGAACAAGACATGGTGGAGGGCTCCGGCGTGCTCGGCGTAGCCACCGCGGACGAAGACGATGGCAAGTTAGGACAAGGCTTCACGTCGGCCGACGAGTTAGAAGAAATCGACATCGGCTCTGGTGATAAGCCGAGGCTGACGTACATTAGCAAAAATTTATCTCCTCATTGTAGATCTCAACTTATTGAATTACTAAAAGAATATAAAGATTGTTTCGCTTGGGAATACTTCGAGATGCCCGGTCTTAGCCGATCGATACTGGTCCATCAGCTGCCAATCAAGGCAGGATATCGGCCATTCAAACAACCTCCTAGGAGGTTCAAGGCCGATATGTACGACACAATTAAAGCCGAAATCACTCGGCTATACAACACAGGATTCATTCGGCCTTGCCGATTGCCGAATGGGTCTCTAATACCGTCCCGGTATTGAAGAACGGCGGCAAACTTCGGGTATGCATCGACTTCAGAGACCTAAACAAGGCGACCCCAAAAGACGAATACCCAATGCCAATAGCCGACCTGCTTGTCGACGCTGCGTCAGGCCACAAAATCATCAGCTTCATGGACGGCAACGAGGGATACAACCAAATATTCATGGCTGAGGAGGATATCCACAAGACAGCTTTTCGATGCCCGGGTGCGATCGGCCTCTATGAGTGGGTGGTGATGACATTCGGCTTAAAGAACGCTGGGGCAACATATCAAAGAGCGATGAACTACATCTTTCCCGACATGATCGGCGCACTAGTAGAGATATACATTGATGACATCGTCGTCAAGTCAAGAGAGATGGAAAGCCACATTGCCGATCTGAGGCAAGTGCTGGAGCGGACGAGAAAATACGGTTTGAAGATGAATCCGCTTAAATGCGCATTTGGCGTGTCAGCCGGGCAATTCCTAGGGTTCCTCGTCCATGAAAGAGGGATTGAAGTCACGCCAAGGAGCATCAATGCTATTAAGACAATTCAACCCCCTAAGGATAAAAGACAACTCCAGTCATTAATCGGAAAGATAAACTTCATCAGACGGTTCATAGCTAACCTCTCAGAAAAAATGGAGCCGTTCACACCATTGCTTCGGCTTAAGGCCGACCAGACATTCACATGGGGGGCAGAGCAACAGAAGGCGTTAGACAACATAAAAGATTATCTAAGCTCCCCTCCAGTTCTAATGCCCCCACAAAAGGGGATGCCATTCAAGCTGTACCTGTCTGCCGACGACAAGTCAATCGGCTCGGTTCTAATCCAAGAAGTCAACGGCAAAGAAAGGGCCATTTTCTATCTCAGCCGGCGGCTACTAGATGCGAGACCAGGTATCCACCCGTCGAAAAGTTATGTCTATGCCTCTATTTCTCATGTACAAAGTCCACTATCTGCTGTCCAATGAGTGCACGGTAACTTGCAAAGCCTATGTAGTCAAGTACATGTTGTCGGCTCCAGTGCTCAAAGGAAGGATCGGAAAGTGGATCTTCGCACTAACAGAGTTCGATCTGAGGTATCAGGCTTCAAGAGCAGTAAAAGGACAGGCCATAGCCGATTTCATTGTGGAACATAGAAACGATTCGATCGGCTCCGTGGAAATCATGCCTTGGACTTTGACTTTCGATGGCTCGGCGTGCACCAACGGCTGCGGCATCGGCTTAGTCCTCATCTCGCCCAGGGGGGAAAGCTTCGAGTTCGCTTTCGCCATCGACCCCCATGCTACGAATAACCAAGCCGAGTATGAAGCCGTTCTCAAAGGGCTAACTCTGCTCAAGGAGGTGGAAGCTGATGCGGTCGAAGTAATGGGAGACTCGTTGCTCGTCATCAGTCAACTATCAGGAGAGTATGAGTGCAAAAACGACGCACTGATGATCTATCATCGACGGTGCCGGGAGTTAATGGATGGTTTCCGGCTAGTCACATTGAAGCATATCCCCAGGGAGCAGAATACGGAGGCCAATGATTTGGCTCAAGGGGCATCAGGCTACAGGCTGATGCCAAGAGACGTCGACGTAGGTGTGGCTACCATCACAACCGACGATTGGAGATTTGACGTCTACAATTATCTCAAAGACCCTTCTCAGTCGGCCACAAGGAAACTACGATACAAGGTGCTACGATATGTATTGCTCGGCGAAGACTTATACTATCGGACGATCGATGGCGTACTACTCAAGTGTTTAGGGGCCGATCAAGCCACAGTGGCCATCGGGGAAGTACACGAAGAAATCTGCGGCACGCATCAGTAGGCACACAAAATGAAATGGCTACTTCGCCGAGCCGGGTATTTCTGGCTGACAATGCTGGAAGATTGTTTCAAATACTATAAAGGATGCCAAGACTGCCAAAAGTTCGACACGATACAACGGGCGCCAGCGTCAGCCATGAACCCAATCATCAAGCCGTGGCCCTTCAGGGGATGGGGCATTGATATGATCGGCCAGATCAACCCACCTTCAAGCAAGGGGCACAAATTTATCCTAGTGGCCACAGATTATTTCACAAAATGGGTGGAAGCGATCCCCCTCAGAAAAGTGGATTCTAAAGATGCAATCAAGTTCGTCAAAGAACACATCATTTATCGATTCGGCATTCCGCAAACAATAACGACCGACCAGGGGTCCATCTTTGTTTCGGACGAGTTCATCCAGTTTGCCGACGGCATGGCGATCAAGCTACTTAACTCTTCGCTGTATTACGCGCAAGCCAACGGTCAGGCCGAAGCGTCAAACAAAAGCTTGATCAAGCTAATCAAAAGAAAGATATCTGAGCATCCTAAGCAATGGCACACCCGATTGGCCGAATCATTATGGGCGTATCGAATGGCATGCCATGGGTCAATCCAAGTCCCCCCATACAAACTGGCTATGGACACGAAGCAGTGCTTCCATGGGAAAGCGTTGTTGGCTCAAGGCGCATTCAGCTACAAGACCAACTCACAGCCGACGACTATTATAACCTCATGATAGACGAGTCGGAGGACCTCGCTTTATCCAGAATGAAAGCTTTAGAAAAAGTAACAAAAGATAAGGAACGAGTAGCCAGACATTACAATAAAAGGGTTGTGCCTAAATCATTTGAGGAAGGCGAACTCGTTTGAAAACTTATACTGCCGATCGGGTCTAGAGATAACAAATTCGGCAAATGGCACCAAATTGGGAGGGACCTTTCGAGATCCACAAATGTGTCTCTAAAGGAGCTTACATGCTAAAAGGGTTGGACGGGGAGATATTCGGAAGGGCCCTCAATAGAAAATATCTAAAGAAATACTACCCGAGCGTGTGGATCAATGCGTGAGTCGGTTATCATCACAATAGGCCGACCCACGACAGCCGATGCCTTACAAGGCATCACCTTTAGGCATTCACATACACCACCTCATGCGCTCCAAGATCGGCTCAGGACCCCCCAGCAGAGATCAGAATGAATGAACGCATCGGACTCGCAAATTTTGTCGACATCAAAGCTATCAACAAAACTTGGGGGCATACACATAAAGAGACAGTCAAAAAATAAACAGTCAAAAAAATCAAAAATCAAGGCGATGTTGATTAATCAAACCAGAGAAGTTGGAAAACCCCAAGTCAGACGAAACCAGGAACATTAAAACGAACTTTATTCAGAATCGGCGCGAAGCCGTCTTTGATTACATGTTCGCTAGGTAGTCCATAATGGCCGCCAGGGCTCGTTCGATGGGCTCCATAGTCTCCATCTCTAGAGCATCCAGGATCAGGTGCTCTAGCCGAGTGACCCTTATGTCGGTGGTCGTGGTCAGTAGCTCGTTGGCAAGTTGGGCTTGCCTACCCTCCAGCCGGTCGAGGCGCGCGCGCGTCGAGGACGCCATGGGGGCAGCAGCCGGGATGCCGCCAAGATGAAAGGGAGGCCTGGCCGCCGGGTGACGAGCCTCCAACTCCCTGAAGCGCTTCAGGTGCGCCCTCACTCGTCGGTCTTCGCTGACCGATAGTTCGTATGGCGTCTCCATAATCTCCAGGATCACCTGAAGCGGGTGAGGCGGCTGCGAGGAAATCCATTCTTAAGTATTCGAAGGGAGAAGATGGCAAGAATAGATGAGTTGAGAAACCACCTGGTTCACCGACAAGCTCGAGGAAGCCATGAGAAGCCTTGCCGAAGACTTAGAAGACGGGGTGTTGTAATACTGGGGGTTCGTCGCCTTCGGACGTGAGTTATTCGGGAAGAGCCGGGGGAACCCATTTATAGAAAGAAAAGATACGGTTTCTAGATGTGAAAGGTCGCTGCCAACCCGAGAGTTGAAGAGATCATCATTATAAGCGTCAGGAATCGTTGAATAACCAACGACTGCGCAAGTCTGGATACCTATCGCCCAGGACTCACGGGTTCCTGGAGTACAGATTCCAGGGGGTCGGCCTACGAAGATAGATCGGCGACGTAATCAGGTATTACCGGTTGATAGCTAGTGAGTCGAATGACCGAAAGATAAACGCTGAAGGTCAGGGCGTCACTTCAGAGTAATTTTGAACCAAACAAGTCGAGACGCCGCGGCACAGCCGAGGGGCAATCCTACCTACGAACATAGTCGATTGTATCTACAAGCACGAATGATACAGGCTATCCGATCACATCGCAAGAACACAAGTATGTTGCAGAAACACAAGCCGACCTCACAAGGTCGGACATTTTACAATCTCATTTCTTTAGGAAATCGGCTATGGCCGATAGAGCTGTCCGTCTGACCTGGTCGATCTTGCCGATTGCCCTAAGGTCGTCGGCCTCGGACCCCGCCACTGATCGAGCGCTCTGCACCAAGCCTCGCAAATGCGCCACAGCCGCCCTGATGCTTTGACGCTCTCAACCCTGGCCGGCACATCAGTCATATACTCCTCATGGACGTCGATTTCATTTGTAATTTGAACGAGGTCGGCCACCAATTGATCCCGGCGGGCGCGGAGTTGCTCGAGCTTGGCCGCCGGCTCTGTTTTCAGGCGGTCGAAGGCGGCCTTCCGGGCCTCAATGGCTTCTTTGGTCGATTGGATGGCAGCCGACCGTGCCTGACTCTCACGGCAATCAATGACTCGCTGCTGGGCTCGTCCATATTTTAACTGGTAGGCTTCCATGAAGGTCGCCGGTACGATGGCTTCAGCTACGGCATCCGGCAGCTGGTCTTGGATATCTCTGAACCGCGCGCGTATCGAGCCGCAGTCGACCACCAGCGCGTCCAATGAAGCTTCCAGCCGGTTGCCGATATCGGCCAAAGTGGCCCTCAGGTCCTCAGCCCACGCTGCGAGCGTTTCCTCGCTGGCATCACCGGGCTCCTCGAACTCCGATAAGTCAAAGTTGAGAAGATCGGCCATGTTCTGCAGGGGAGGGAAAGGATCAGGGGCATGACAAAACCAATGGTGGGGGCCAGTTAGCTTACCGCTGGCGCCGTGGTCAGGACTGTTGGCTCGGCTGGGTCATTGCCCATGGCCGTCTGGCCTTCTTTGCCAGTGCTATCGTCAATACCCCCAACAGGCACAGCATATTCACCCGACGCCTGGGGGGCAGCCGGTGGAGATCGCGGGAGCTACGCAAAAAAATATTAGCGGACAAACTGATTAATTACCACAGACAAAGGGGTAAGAAACGATTACCGGCGATGCAGGGCGAGGAGTGCGACCAGCCAATTTTTTGAACTACGAAGAACAGACGAGTCAGGTGCGGGTGAGCATCGCGAAACTAGGACCAATGAAGTAAAAACTTACGGGAGGACGTCTTGTCGGCGGACTTGGGGCTGGCGGAGCATCGGTTGGGGCGTTTACCGATTCGGGACTCGAAGCCCCGGTTTCGACCGTCGCCTGGACAGCTGTCGGCGCCTCCTCATTGACAGCAGCATCGAGGAATTGCTCGATGGCCGGATCTAGAGGGGGAAGGCTGTCGGTCGAGGCGACCAATTGTGTTTTTTTCACCCTTTTTGGGGCAGGCGCAGCCAACGAACGTGGTGGTGGTGCCATTTTCCTTTTCGGCGTGATCGGATGACGCACCTGCCCTCGCAACAAGGATGATAGTTTGGGCGTCCCCCAGCTGATAGCCGACGGAGCAAGGCCCCCCACGACCAGAACGTCTGGGTTATATTCGATGGGGCATCCGGAGTCACTTAGCGTCGGCCGCTCCGTCTCTGTTTCCTGCAAAGTCGAAACACGAATGTTAAATCGGCTGATGCGGCCGATGAACAAATCGAAGGAAAGAAATCATCGGCTGTGAGCAGGGATATACCGAGGGGATCTCATCCGGCAGAAGCAAGTCGATGTAGCAAGACGGCCATTGGTGAAAAATGTGGCGTTTAAGTTCGGACCACCATCGGTCGTAAGCAACGCTTCTCCTCGTTGACAGGGTGATTGTGTTGGCGTTGTCGAAGGGGGGACCGGCTATGTTCAGCAACCAATTCATTATCAAATCTTGGCCGACCGCCCCTCTAGTTTCAATCTTATCGGCATAAAAGAAGCCGATGGGTAGTTGCCCAAGACCGAACTGTCTTGCCGCCGATACCGGGTAGTAGAATTCATAGCTTCGGGCTGTTGATCGGCCTTGGTGAACCCCGATCGGCAGAATGCGGGGAGACAGGGAGGCGAGGAACAACTCTCTACACCTTGGGTTGTCGGCTGAGTTGAGGTCATCCCATTTGAAGTCAATCGGTAGCTCAAAAGATCCTTGGTCTGGGTAGAAATACCAGGTGCGGTTGTCACGACACAGCCCATCGTAAAAGGATGTGAACCAATCGGCCAATAGCTCAGCCGATTGCCGTGAGCCTGCATGAGCGGCGGCTGCTTCTCCATAGTTCGTGCATCGCCTGGTGACGATCTGATTGCCTTCTTCGTCTTCAATCGGCTCTAGCCTTGAAAATCCGACGTCTATCAGACAGGGCCGACCAGCTACGTTCTGGGTGGCCAACACTAGCCAGATTTGGAGAAACCACCAGGGGCCACCGGTGCTGACTGGGGCGTTGGCAGCTATTTTCGTGGCGGCTTGATGTAGCATTTGATATGTGTAGCCGAGGAGGTATTTTCCCAATGCAAATTTCGTTCCGCCGGCTAAGATTTCAGCCATAATTTGCCAATTAGCGGTCGGCCCACAGCTCGATCTGCAGAATACAAATTTTTCCAGCCACATCATCAGAAAGGCGGTGTATTCCTGGTGGCCGACTGTTCCATCCTTCATGTTTTGGGCGATGAAGCCGCTCCATCCACCGATAGCTTTGGTTTTGAACTGATGTTGGCCTTTTCGGTTCAAAACGCAGGGGTTAGCCGATGATTCGATGTCTAGTCCGGTTGTCATATGTACATCGGCCCTTGCCTAAAGATGAAGGCGTTAAAACTGTCGTTCCAAAAGTAGGTCGCAGCCGATAGAAGCGGCTCGTCTTTCTCCATGCCAGCAATGGACAATTCCAAGCATTGGGCGAGTTTCCTCTCTTCCCATTGGGTGTACTTGGCCGACTGTATCCTTTTATACCATTCAGTCTAGGCTGCGTCAGTAGATGGCCAAGCTTTAAATGTGCCGTTCAAATGGGAGAGAGATGGTTTGGCGGTGTTGAAAGGCATGCGGTTGGTTTTGGCTACAATTACATCGGTTGGGTCTGTGTTGCCGATAGGCCCAAGGAAATACTTCTCTTCTTGTGTCGGATTGGGGTTGAGTATTTGATGAGACAGGTGCTACAGTTTGAAGGAGGGGAGAAAAGTACTAGTTAGGAATGATAGTGTTTTACAGTTCGGGATGAGAAAAGTATTAATTGGTAAGAGTATGGAATAAAACACCACTAAAAATCACCGAACGGATCATTGGTATGAAGATATTTGGAGAAGCGAGTTGGGAAGTAAAATTGTAGATCAAGAGAGAATACCGAGGAAACTCGTTTGTAGCGGCGACGGAGCGATTCCGGTGGCGGCGGCAGATGGCGCTGCGGTTGCGGCTGGTGCGATGGTGGTGGCCGGCGAGTTGGAGGTACTCGAAGCAGCGGCGGAGGCCATCGGGAAGTTCGGGGACGAAGATGAGTTTGAAGAATGGGGGAAAAGATGTCAAACGCCGATGGAGTTGCCGGAGGGGAGAGAGAAGGGCAGGAAGTTTGTTCAAGAAAAAAGCCGAGCGCACGTTGAGGGCGTAGGCGATTCGACCGAGGGAAGTGGATATTTAAAGAGTACTTGGGGAGAAGCTGAAACGGTTTAAGCCAAGAAGGAAGCAGGAGTTTGAATAGGTGAGCAAATCCGCAACACTTCGTATTACGGACTTGGGGGGCATGTGTTAACACTGGAATTTGGTAATTGGGTTGTTTAGTCTGAAAAGGCAAAGTGGAATCGGATCGGCTGAAGATAGGAATCGTATCGGCTAAAAGACTGATCGACTGCATGACTAATCTGCTGAGGATGGATCGAATGGGAGCAGCCGACAGCCGATTCTGAGTTCGGAAGAAATGAAACCGTATTTGGTACAAGAAATTGAAGATAAATACAAGATTCGGTTACTAATTGCGCGTTTAAAGATATTGCCACTTATGGGTAGAGTCCTGTAATGGCAATTGTATCTGTAATCTAGAGATTTGTTAAATTGTTAGTTGTAACACGTTATGGATCTCGCTAGGGATGATATGATGTTTAAACAGTAGTTTAGATAGAGTCCAAGGTTGTTACAAATATTTGTATCTTGGGTATAAATAGGACCCGAGACCATCTGTATCAGGACGATTCAATCAATCTAATCTTCGGCGCATCGCCACCCTTTTTCCTTTTAGACGAACACTCTGTTTGGCTTTGGGCTGCATCGTCTCGATCCCCAAACTCAAATAAATGTTTGTCGTTAGTGGTAAGATTACCTGTTTCTAATGCTTCCATCGCAATGATACATTAGAATCAATGGTTTTACTGCGACATATATCATATAGTGCATATGAATTAATTCAATGCTTAGATCTATCTTGTAGTTGGCTCATCTCGTCGAGAGTATGTGGTCAACAAGGCTAGGTCTAAGGGTTGGTTGGTTTGTAGTATCTTTCATCTCACGGAGTGTAAGTGAGTGGTAATAGATTGGATGTTTCTTTTGATACTTAATGCTGCATCAAGCCTGAACTATTAAGTCGTCTTTAGAACCATCAGTAATATGTTCTTTTGGGATTTACATTATCTGGAGATAGCGTCGGGGTTTCAGCCGACCTTATTCACTCTAATGTGTTTCTTTTAACGTGATTGTTATTAGATTTGCATTAGGACTATCTTTTATGTCTAGATCGTGTTATTGGTGGATGTTGCTTACATCTTTGATCTAGGAATATTATGTTCAAATGAGATTCACTGGAATACCAGCCGATTTGATGTTAGTTTCCCAGCATCGGCTAGTCTGTTGATCTGTATATTTATTATTCTTCGTTATATTTGGATCGGACGACTGATGACCGTCTCGGCATGTCCGATACATTCTAGTCACTTGGCCCAAATATGGTCTAGAATAACATGTATACATTCATGGATTTCTTTGGCCGATCCCGTGGGGATCTAACCTAACGCTTAATGAACACTTCCTTGTTTTTCTTGTTGATTAGCAGATCAAATCAACTGGCACGCTCTACACGCTGTAGGCAGCCGAGAAGGACCTGCACTGGAGTTAAGCAGATCTCCCAGGCCAGCGCGTGAGACAGATTTCTCGTCAACACCGAGCTCCTTGAACCAAGACCCGATTTTTGCCATCGTCGTTTCACAAAAGCAATTTCACTTTCCTTTTTCTGTTTACGGGCAAGTCTAAAACAAAATCCAACCAAATGTCCATCTTTTCCACAAAATGAACAAGTGTATTTCTCACGATGATTAGAAGCACAAGTAGAAACATATGGTTTAGCAACAGAAGTAGCAACAAGAGGTTTTGCAATCACAGGATTGGTTTTAGAAGATGATGCATTCAAAGAAGTCATGATACCAGCAGATTTAAACACAGTATTCTTAGATTCAGGTTTAATTAAAATTTCTCCACTTCTAGCACCAACACCTAGAACAACGGGAGGATGTCTAGTATGATGAGCATAAGGATCAAAATCTAAACCACGATTATCGTGTTAATTCTTGATTTGTCTAAGATCATGTTGAGGTTCTTTTTACCATCGAAAAACGTTGCAAAGAACTTTTTAAGTAAGAAACCTCTTGAGTCAAAACAGCACAATTTTTGCAATTATCCAAAAGACCTTTACGTTTTCTATAAGTTTGACAAGAAAGCGCTTCATCTTGCTTAACAGTTTCTTCCATATGCCTAACGCGACCTAAGGCATCCTTTAATTTCAATTCATTAGCAAGACATGGTAAGCAAGGTTTTGCACTAGATTGTTTTAACCTTTTAGCGCTAATTGCATTAAATATAGAGCTAGCAAACAAAGCAACTTGACATTTCTTTAAAGCTCCTTTTGTTAAAAACAATTCATCGATCAATTTAGTGTTCATGGAAAAGCTAAGAGCAAGACAAGATTCAAATTTTCGAGTTTTCTTAGATTCAATATCAAGCTTCTTGGCGTAAACATCTCTAATTGACTTAATTTCAGCAAATAAAACCTCACAAGATTTACAGTCATCATCGTCGAAGCAAGAGATCTTAATCTATTATTTTCAGCTTTAAGAGAATCAATAACTACTTCATGTTGATTAATCTTCTTTTCAAATTTAGAAATCTTGTAACCAAGTCTAGCAATAACATCTTGAAGATATTCAACACTAGGAGCAGGAGTTACCTCATTATCATCTTCGAAATCTTCATCAATGCTACGGCCATGAAACAAACCCCAGCAATGTTCTTCTCCTTGTCATCATCTTCATCACTTTCAAAATCAACATCACTTGATTCTCGAATCGCATCATATGCTTGCATCAATTGCCTTTTGGTAGAACTTCTTCATCTTCATATTTTTCGTCTCGCTTCTTGCTCGCTTAGCGTCCTTGGTGCCATCTTGAGCTTTTACCTCCTCCCGTGTCCCTTTTCCAGCCTTGGGACATTGAGAGCGGATATGTCCCGGTTGTCCACATCCAAAGCACCGGATTGGTCCTCCTCTTCTCCTGGTCCCGACATTACTCACAGCTCTAGAAATTCTGTTAGCAAGAGATACCAAGTCCTCCTCACCGATTTCCTCTAGTTGATCATCGGACATGGCGAAAAAGAAGCAAAAATCGATGTGAGGAAGAATCGGAAGAGGCGAAGAAGACACCAAAGCGGTAGATTTTGAATCGGCTCTTTTAGAAAGAATGTTCATCTCATAGGTTTTTAATTTAGTCTAAAGAACATCCAAAGTCAAGGTATTCATATCGACTGATTCTTGAATTGAGGTAACCTTAACTTCCCAAACTTTCATATCAAGACCATTCAAAAATGATGAGCAACCTCGGATTGAGAATAATTAGCATTGTAAGAAGAATCAACGAGATCTAAGATTGCTCAAAATTTTGTTAAAACGGCCCAAATAGTCATCCAAAGACTCCCATGTGTCATCTCAAATTTTATGTACTCCTTTTTGAAAACATCTTTTCGTAATTCTTTAATGTTTGAAGATCCAAGATGAAAATCATTCAAAGCTTTCCAAATTTCATTAGCGGTTGAAAGATGCGAAACACGATCAAAATCGGAGCGGGAAATTGCATTAAGAATGTTGTTCCTAGCTTTGTAATTATTTTCATAATCTAATTTGAGAGTAGGAGTATCAATGCGTTCAGGAATCTCATAAGATTGAGAAACTTTTAGCCAAATATCATAACCTTGAGATGTGATATAAGATTCCATTTTTCTTCCAATAGTCAAAGTCGGTTCCATTGAAAACATGAGGTTTGTTTGAAAACTTTTCAGCCATGGAAAAGATCGAAAAGCAAATAAAGAACGAGGCTCGATACCACTTGTAGGATCGAACAAGACCAAACAAACCTACCGAGAGGGGGGTGAATGGTAGGGAAACCAAAAAAACCAAATCTTTTGCGGAATTAAAAGATTTACCTCTTACCGATGAAACCAATCTAAAAAGCGACAATAAAAAGGAACTGTTGAAGCCGCCGCCGGTCACACCGTCTTACCTGCCCCGGTCAGACCGCCCCTCCTGGCCGGTCAGACCGCCGCCTAGCCTCCGGTTGGACCGCCGCTGCAACCCGCCAGTCAGACCGCACGCACACCTGCGGTCAGACCGCGAGATCCAGAAAACACCGAAAGATGAACTCTCCAACAAGTAGATCAAACTATTTCAACTTTATTGCATCTAAAAGTGTTTACAAAGTGCAACAACAGCATTCCTCACCAAAATCTCGACCTAACTCAAAAACCCTAGCTATTCTCTCATGTTTCGCTCCTTGAAAATCGATGTCTAGGAGGCACACCCTCCATCTCTATTTATACATGCAAAATCCTCCTACTCAAAGTAGGAGTAGAACTCCTATTCACAATAGGACTCAACCTCCCACTCATAATAGAAGTAGAACTCCTATTCCAAATAGGACTCAACCTCCCACTCATAGTAGAAGTAGAACTCCTATTCCTAATAGGACTCATTCAACCTAACTTTCCGAATTTAGATTCCCTTCCAAATTCGACTCCGCATACGATCCCTCTCGTATGCCATATAACTTCTCCATCTTCCATGTGCATTATCCTCTAGCCTTTTAGTATCCCGCGTGCTGGACGTCTACTTCTCCCAAGTCGACTCCGATCCGGCACCGGCAATACTATCCGAGGCCTCAAGCAATACCTGCACATATACGACAAAGAAACAATATACCGAGCACAAGTTTGTCCAAACTTGACTCACATTAGCTTGTCAACAGTAACAACATGCACAGAAATCATCTAGAAATCAAATCCACAAGGCCGGTCTAACCGCCACACAAAATATCACACATTCGATTCAAAGCACAAATCCAATCACAAATCCAATGTTTCATCACATAAACTATAAATCAAACTCACTTGATTCAACAAAGGTCATGGTTTCTAGGTGATTTCTCTTCAAGTTGTTTTTAAATGATCTTTGAACAGAGCAAGCATGGTGGAATAAACTCATTAATAGCATACCATAAAACGTTACGTAGGTCCATAGAGATTACATTAAAGGGGATATAATGGACTGCACATACACAGACCCATATGACATAATGCGAAAGCTACATCGTACTACTACCATTGGCTATTAGGGGGGAAAGGGTGTGATCCTTGCTGCCAAAAACCATCCAAAGCAAGGTCAAAGTTGGGGCGGTCCTCTCGCCAAGTCATCCAACCAACCGCAGGATCCTGGTGCAGGAAGAGGGTGATCCTTAGCTGAAGCAAATCGAAGTTCCCATGGCTCAGAGGTAGTGGCCTCGGAGTCATGCTTGATCTTCCTGCTTGGTGGTCGGGTACTCTTCCGGGCGGTCTTGCGGGTGAGGGGACCTCCGTTGTGAGTCAGGCGACGAGTAGGAACTGCCTCCTCTGCTGGATCAGTATCACTGGACTCCCACTTGATTTCCATAGGCTCTGTCTCGGACTCGGAGTCGGTACTGATCTGGATGGGGTTGTCTTCTCCCGAACCAGGCTCAGATGGTACAACCATGGAGTTCGAGGTAGGTTCCATTGAGGTAGCAGCAGTGGGGTCTATCAGGTATGGGGCCGACTCTGTGCTCAACATAAAGGCTTGCTCCATGATGGCTTGAAAAGTGTTTAGACATGCTGGAGTCATGAGGTAGTAGTGGTCGGGCACCGGGGCAGGAGGTGTTGGTACAACTTCGGTGGAAGTACCTGTAGCAGGGACAGGGTGGTAGCGAAGTTGTTCTTCCAGCTGGTTGACTTGTTGTTTGCTCTTCCTGAGCTGTTCTTCCAGCTCTACCAAGGCTTCTCCACGAGCCATGTAACGGTCAGAGAGCTGCTCGTACTGGGCACCGTTGGCCTGTAGCTGGGTCTGTAGCAAGTTGATCTGATCCCCGCAGCTCTTGTGTTCCTCGACCAGATCATTGAGGCATCGCTGCTGGTCGTCGATCTCGAGCAAAGCTTCTTCATAGCAGTCATACGCTGTTTCTGCCCAGCGGGATATACGGGTGACCATAGGATTATAGCAGCAGGGGTGGCTTCCACATTGCAGACCGGATTGCCTTCCTCGCGGTAAGGGTGGTGCACAAACTCACTCACGGTGAGCTCGGCACGGTGAATAGCGTTGAGGCAAAGGAACGCTTCATGGGCCACGTCTTGAAGTGCTGCTTCTACCAGATCTCGATGGTAACGGGTGTGGAAGCAATAAGGTGTCTCACTCCCCACGCGTGCTTCAACTGAAACTGATGCTTCCCATACCAGATATCCTTCGGTGCCATGCCTCCTAATCTGGTAGGTGGGTGGCTCTGGGTACCTTAGGCACCATAGCAAAGACTGGAGTTGCGCCACGAATCCTTCATCCCGTGGAACGATGATTTCCCAAACTCCGACATGGTCCGACATCTGCTTTTGAAAGCAACTTAGGGTCAGAAAGAGAGAGAGATAATATCAAAACCATTTGGGTAGAAGAAATGGAGACAAAGGTATAGGAAAAAGTATGTTTGTCTTTTTTTTAAAAAAATAGTTTGCGAAATGATCCTACGTAGGGATACTTCCCTTTAGCCAACTAGTCAAGGGTAGGCGCCAGTTGGTCTTATCCTATGGTCGCATTGCTCTGATATCAGCTCTGTAGACCCCCATTTTTGGAACGGGAATCTTTCGTGTTCATAGTACCATTTTCCTGGATCGAGTAGTTTGGTACCCACGAAATACAGTACTGAATAATCAGGTGCAAATGCACGAATAGTCTTACATCAAAATTATTACAATAATAGGCCTGAAGGCAATGTCCAATACATAGGACCTCATGGTCCAGATACAACCCAAAAGTAGAAATTAGATAAGGTAGCGGAATAAAGGCAGCGACTTGTCAATTGCCACAGGCAACGACCGGAGACTAAGACCTAGTAAGCGCCATCAGCTTCTTCGCCCTCCTGGTAGTAGGCATATGGATCCTCTGAGTCTATATTCCCACCATCTGAAGGTTTGTGCGTATAGCAAGGGTGAGTACCAACCATACTCAGCAAGCCAACACGGAAGTGATGCATATGATAGGGTCATTCAACGAATGGCTGGTGTTCTTTTGCATAAAGTCAATTTTCACAAATCTTTTCACAAGCCTAACAACTAGCCAAGTCAATTTTTAGTTCCACAGTTCATTAAGTCGGCGACGGTTCTGTCTACCATCCATCGTGATTCCAAGGATGGCTTCCCGCCTCCGGGTCGTTATGGTTTTCTGGGGAGTCCACCCCTTCTCGCATCTCGAGAAGTTGATCCACCAGTGACTAAAAGTCATCATGCAACCCATCCCATCATTTTAAAGTTAAAGTCTAGCCAAGCGAAAGTCTTGTCACGATGCTCAATATCCGCGAGCACAGCTATTCGATTAGATTGATTCATTCACACTGCAGTGGATATACACTTTACCCGTACTCCGTGACAACCCAACAAATGAGCCTACGTCCCAACACATGAGACGGTCGCGGCAAAGCCTTTCGATAACCTCACTTTGGCAGTACCCGCTCCATGAACTTAAGCCCTCATGCACTCTAGCCGTCATTTTCTAGCAGTGAGAGGAGTTCTGGCGCACCCGGGGTAAGGGAAGATTTCATTCATCAAGTTATAATAAATTTCAAATTACCATCATCCCTTTCATATCTCATCTCATCCATAAGAACCACTATGCAAGGGTACCGCCTCCGCTCGGCTATCTACACCGCTAGGTCTATACCCATTCGAGAAGTACGGTTGTACTGGCTCGTTTCCCGGCTATCTCATGGCTCGGTCCTTATTTGACCAGGGTCGGCACTTGCCTTTTCCGGAATCCACCCAAATCATCCAGCCGCCCCAGTCTAAAACATTTGATCAGTATTTTCAATTTTTAACAAATCTCATTTCATCATTCTCATGGCAATCTGGCGCTCATGTCTCCACATGCCATATCTCATCTACCTTCCCTAAGGTAGATGCCCAAGCATAAAGCTTTTCATAAAATCATGAGTATGCATGAATCTAAGTATAGCATGGCTAAGTAGTTTACCGAAGGTATTCTCCGGTTGTGTATATCACATCGAGGGCTACAAGGAAAAATTCTAAAGGTAGTCAATAACAAGGTATGGCATAACAAGTATAGGTAATTCTCTATGTATAGCATGCATGTTTAAAGTTTAAAATAACATCATTTCGCAATTGGGATCAATATGTTCAAAGAGTGTGATGACTTGCCTTGCTCCCACGCTTGTTGAGTGGGGTCTTCAACGGAGTCGATGCCTGCTTCTTCAGGTGCTATCCGTACGTGTAAAAGATCAATTGAATTCAATTAGAATCCAATAAAATACCAAAAGATCGAAAAGAACAATAAAAACCACCAAAACGACTCCAAATATTTAGCCTAAAACTCTATTTGAGTTAGGACAAGGGTTATTAGGGAAAAATCCGAGTTTTGGAATCGAGTCGATGCCCTAGGGTTTTCGCAAAGACGACGATCGTAATTATTTGAGAAAATAGATTTGGAAATATCAGCGGAGGAGTTTGTGCTCGAGGTTTTGAAGTTTTGAGCAAAAAAGAGAAGCATATTTAAATAGTGAGAAAGAATTAAACGAAATTCGGATTTAAAAACGACGCGAAACGAAATTTCGGAAAAGTCCAATTTCAATTTTCAAGTTTTGCACCGAGAAAACATACAAGAAAATAATTTATTTTTGCCCAAAATTTCACTCAAGTCCTTTCCAAATATTCTTCCAAATTTTCCATAATTTTTCCTAATTTGTCCCTATTTTTCTTTTTCTCTTTTTCTTTCTTTTCTTTTTCTTTTTTTCCTTAGCGCCACTATTCATCGGCCTCAAGGTGTTCGACCGGCGCTCGGGGAAAACAGGGGCGGCGGCCGGCGCTAGCGCGAGGGAGAAAGGGGCGGCGGCTCGGGGCTTACCGGCGACGCCGGCTCTTGGGAAGTGCGGCGGGGCTCGGGAGTTGGCGGCGCGCGGCAACAACGGCGACGGCGACGCTCGGCGGTTAGGGTGGCGACGGCGCTCGAGAGACAGCGAGAGAGAGGGGAGGTGGAGGACGGCGGCGAGGTGGGAAAAAGTGGGGGGTTTGCCCCTTTTATAGCCGCGGCCGAGGGCGAGAGAAGAGGGAGGAGGGACCGGAGCGGTGGTACAGCGACGGACGCGCGGCGCGCGGAATGGCGAGGCTGCGCGGTGGACGCGGGCGACTCGCGGGGCCGGGCGCGGGCTGGCGACGCGCAGCGCGGCGCGGGTGGGGGCCGAGTACGGTGGCGGGCACGTGGTGGCGAGGCGCGGCGCGGCGGGGCCGAGTACGCGCGGCGGCGCGTGGCGTGAGGGCACGGGGCGTGTGCGCGGGCGCGCGGGCGCGAGGCGCAGCGGGGTCCGACGCGGGTGCGGCGGCGGGCGACGCGCGCAAGCGCGTCCGGGCCGTGTACGGCGTCGAACACTTGATGATTAATGAACAGTGCTCCTTTTTATTTTCCCGATTTTAAATTCCTAATTTCTCATTTCTATTTTCTTCCACTCTAAAAATTAAAAATAAATTCTAATATTCCCAGAAAAAATTTTAATATTATATTTTCAACTTTTTCCCCACTTCTTATTTTTCCACATATATTTTTCATATTTATTTAAATACCTTTTTCCTAATTTCATAATTCACTATTTTTAAATTCCAAAAAATTCCTAGATTTCATGTAAATCCCCT